>JAWDJD010000002.1:324045140-325245140 GCA_035047305.1 Bradypodion pumilum
TAATGAGTTGTACCTCCGCCATTACCACATGTTCATCTTGACCACCATGAAATAAACCTGTGTTTTAGCCCGCTACTGCGGCTCCTTCTTTGTCTTCCGTGCAAGACACTAAATTGGCGACGAAGGTGGGATACATGGCGCATCCCAAGGTCAAGAATCATCAGTTTGATATCAGCGACCCAGAACAATGGGAGCTGTACGAGTGCCAGTTTCGGCACGCGATGGATGCAGCAGGCAACGACGACGACGCCAAGATGCGCTCGCACTTCCTTGCCCAGGTGGGGCCGGCCACGCTGCGTATCCTGATGAACCTGGTGGTTCCCCGGAAGGTAGACGTGGTGCCCATCGACCGCATCCTGGCGCTACTGGGCAAACACTTCCAGCCTCCAGTCTCAATTTTCCCGGCCAGGGTCGCATTCCACAGATGGGACCAGCACCCGGGGGAGTCCGTGTCCGCCTACGCGGCGGCCCTCAGGCTCGCGGCAGTCAACTGCCAGTGGGAGGACCTGGACACGGCCCTCCGAGACCGCATGCTGTGTGGCCTGAGGGATGAGGAGGTCCAGAGGAAGCTGATGACCCGCGACCATCACCTCACGTTCAACGAGGTACTGCAGGAAGCCCAAGCAGCCAAGGTGGCCAGGAGCGGGGTCAGAGTGTTCAAGTCCCGAGGGGCTGCAACAGAGAGGGCCAAGTCACCCGTGCAAGCGGCCCGGCGGACGTCGGCGAAGACGGCCTGGCGGGCACCCCGGTCGCCCGCAAGCACGCCAGCAACCTCCGAGGAGTCGTCCACGATGGCAGACTCCTGCTCCAGCGAGGACGACGACGTCCAGAAGGTAAAGAAACGTGGGGAGAAGCACCAAACCAGCGAGAGACAAGGCCGCCGTTGCGACGGCTGTGGGGCATCTCACGACCGGACGAGATGCCCATTCCGGAAGGCCGAGTGCCACAACTGCGGTCGGAAGGGCCACATCGCCAGAGTCTGCAGGTGTGGGCGAACCGAGGACAAGGGCGCATCGAAACACCCTCGAGCACATCAGCGGAAGGTGGCCGGCATCGGAAAGGTCTCAGCCAATGGCGGCGCGGAAGGCGTGAACCGCGTGGGCCTGGAGCACCGGTGTTTCTACGTAGAGGTACTGTTACAAGGGGTTCCAGTGAGGATGGAAATAGACTCGGGGTCGTCCTACTCCATCCTGTCCCAAAAGGACTTCATGCGCATTCCCCCAAATGCACGGCCCAAGCTGCGGGCCATGAAGTCAAACTTGCGGGACGTGCAGGGCTATGGGATCCCAGTGTTGGGGGTGGGGAACTTCACAGTGAAGTTCAAAAATTACACAGAGAAACTGCCCTTAGTGGTTCTCAAAGGGGGAAGATGTTGCCTTTTGGGAACCCAGTGGTTTGCCCCCCTGGGAATTGAACTGTTCGGCATTAACGCCATAGAGACTGACCCAATGCGGGACGTGTGCGATGCGCACCCGGATGTTTTCAAGAAGGGGCTCGGGACTTACAAGGGGGCCCCCAGTTTCTTTTGAATTGGACCCAGAAATCAGACCCATACGCCTCAAGCCAAGAAGAGTGCCTTTCGCCCTCAAAGACAAGATTGAGGCGGAGCTGGACAAATTGGTGGGGCAGGGGATTTTGGTTCCAGTTGATTCAGGGGAGTGGGAGACTCCAATTGTTACGGCCCTAAAATCAAATGGGGAGGTCAGGATTTGCGCTGACTACAAATGTACAATTAACAAGGCCATTTGGCCAAATGCATATCCGGTGCCGGTGGTTAGCCATTTACTGGCTACGTTGCATGGGGGGAGGTGTTTTGCTAAGCTAGACCTGGCGCAAGCGTATCAGCAGCTCACAGTAACCCCAGCTGCTGCTGCCGCGCAAACCATCGTTACGCACAAGGGGGCATTTAAAGTAACGCGCCTGCAGTTCGGCGTGAATTCGGCCCCCGGGATCTTTCAGTCCCTTGTAGAATGCCTTTTAAAGGGGCTTCCAGGCGTGCTCCCATATTTTGACGACGTCTTGATAACAGCGGGGAGCGAATCAGAGCTAGCGAAGAGGCTAGACGGGGTCCTTTCAGTATTCGAAAAAGCGGGACTCCGACTAAGAAGGGACAAATGTGTATTTTTTGCGAGGGAGGTTGAGTTTCTCGGGTTCAAGGTAACCCCGGAGGGCATCAAGCCTTCCGAGTCCAAGGTTGCGGTTGTACAAAACGCCCCTCGCCCCACCGCGAAACCGGAGCTGCAGTCATTCCTGGGGCTCCTCAACTTTTACCACTCCTTTTTGCCAAGGAAGGCCTCTGTTGCGGAGCCACTGCACGCGCTACTAAAGAAAGAGGTGGTTTGGCGGTGGGGGGACAGGCAAGAGAAAGCGTTCAAGGAGCTCAAAACGCTCCTGTCCTCAGATGCGGTACTGACCCATTTTGATCCGAGGAGGCCAGTGGTTTTAGTCTGTGATGCATCCCCAGTGGGGGTGGGGGCGGTGTTGTGCCACGTGTTAGAGAGCGGGCGGGAAGTCCCAGTTGCGTACTACTCCAGGTCCCTTTCAAAAGCAGAGTACAACTACGCGCAAACAGATAGGGAGGCCCTAGCCATCATCGCGGGAACAAAAAAGTTCCACGATTTCCTATACGGCCGCGAGTTTACGGTTGTGACGGATCACAAGCCTCTCCTGGGAATCTTTACCATGGGCAAACCCACCCCACAAATTCTATCCCCCCGAATGCTACGCTGGGCGATTTTCCTTAATGCCTATCAGTATGAGCTAGTCTATCGCCCAGGGAAGGAGATCTCCCATGCGGACGCGCTGTCCCGGTCTCCTCTCCCTAGTTTAGGAGATCCTGCATGCGAGGTAGAGCAGGACCATCAAGTCCTGCTGATCGAGTCCCTCGACTCACCCCCCATAGTGCCGGCAGACCTCGCCAAAGCCACGGCGGCCGACAAGATCCTGGCCCAAGTCAGTTCCTGGGTAAGGAAAGGGTGGCCCGCAGCTCCCCCCGAGGAGCATTTCAAGGCATTTTTCAGGCGTAGAGTAGAGCTTTCCCTGGAAAGGGGCTGCTTGCTCTGGGGCCAGCGGGTGGTTATCCCCGAAAAGTTGCGGGCGAAGGTGCTGAGGCTACTGCATACCAGCCACCCGTGAATAGTGCGCTCCAAGGCGCTGGCTAGGAGTTACTTCTGGTGGCCCCAGATAGACGCTGAGATAGAGCATTTAGTGGGCACGTGTGAGAGCTGCCAGAGCTCTCGGCCCGAGGAATCCAGGCTACCCCATAGGGAATGGGACACGGCCCGGGGGCCATGGTCCCGGATACACGTCGACTTCGCTGGCCCTTTCCGCGGGTCCATGTTCCTGCTGATAGTCGACTCGTATTCCAAATGGCTGGAAGTGATCCCCATGACTAGCACCTCATCCGCAGCCACCATTAAACACTTGTGCAGGGTGTTTAGTTGTTTCGGCCTGCCAGACATCCTCATTAGCAATAACGCTAGTACCTTCACTTCTGCGGAATTCAAGGCATTTATTGAGAGGAATGCCATCCGCCACATTACCGCTGCCCCATTTCACCCCGCCACAAACGGTCAGGTAGAGCGCCAAGTGCGCACTACGAAGGACGCACTGCGGCGCATGGGTCCTGGTGAGTTGAACCTCCAACTGTGTCAGTTCCTCATCTGTTATAGGGCAACTCCCCTAGCTTTGGGACTTTCGCCGGCGGAGCTCCTCATGAGGAGGCGGTCGGTAACGCTTTTTGATCGGTTGGATCCGACCAGGGTGGAGGATGAAGGGAGGAATATAGTGGTAGAGAGTTCCAAAAGTTTTTCCGTAGGGGACCCGGTGTACTGCAGAAACTATGCGGGGTCAGGAACAACGTGGGTTCCAGGGACCATCATTGAACAAACGGGGCCAGTGTCCTATAGGGTCGAGACTCGCACAGGTCTACTCTGGAGAAGGCACGCTGACCAACTCAGAAGGCGAGTCACTAGTGAAGGAGAATCAGCGTTAGGGTCCTCCCCCACCCGCGTAACCCAAGGGGGAGACACGGCGGCGTCCTCAGGTACAAATGCATACCCTCGATTCTCACCTGAGGAGGAGGATGCCGTGCAAGAATGGGATGAGTTTGATTTTTCGTTACCGTACCAGGGGGGTGTCGCGGAGTGGTCCCCCACCCGTCTGAGCGAGAAGAGGGGTTTCAGTTCAGCCCCTGGTACCTCCAGTCCCCCCAGCCCTTTTGTTTTAGAGTATACCATAGCACCAAGCCCCCCGAGCCAGGCAGCTGGGGGAAGTTCATGCTTTCCATCCCCTAGAACTCCGGGTCAGGCAGCAGGGAGTGGGGCAAGGACGCCGGTTGCAGGCGCAAGGGACCGGGCGGGGGAAACAAGGCTCTCCTCGTCGGTTCCGAGGTTCGTGCTGGGGGGGTCCCCGGGCGCCGCGGGCAACAGGCCGGGTTTTACCTCTCAGCTGTATGTTCCATTCCCTTCTCCCAATGCAAGGTTGTCGCAGAGTCCCCACCGAACGACTAATGAGTCCCCCCCTTTCCATTGCAGGACGAGACTCTGCGGAATTCGGAGCCCCTAGTTCCCCTGTGCTAAACCACGCAGCCGCACGCCCCAAGCGCATGTGCGGAAAGCCACAATGGTTGAGGGACTCCGTCCCATCCTAGGGGGGAGGAGTGTTGTGTATGTAACAGTATTACTTTAAGAATGTATGAATGTAACCTGACAATGATTACAATGTAACCCAGCTGTTAAGGAACGCAAGTAAGCTGCCCATAGAGGGCAGCTGCGAGCGTTCAGCTCACATGGTTCACATTCCCCAAATCACCGGCAGCCGCGGGAACCTTTCCCGCGCGAGGATCACCTGGAGAAGATGGGCGTGACTCAGAATGACGTCACGCCGGTAGCAGCCAATGAGCTACCGTGCAACGATATTCAAATGTATGTACTGCAGTATATAATGAGCTGTACCTCCGCCATTACCACATGTTCATCTTGACCACCATGAAATAAACCTGTGTTTTAGCCCCCTACTGCGGCTCCTTCTTTGTCTTCCGTGCAAGACACTAAAGAGGCCTACACTATATAAGTTTTATGTCTAGCAGTTGTAAAGAATCAGACTGGCAACGATGGGTCAAACCTTCAGTGATTTTTTTTTTGTTTCAGCTCATAACTGCTCTGTAACTCAACTGGAGTCAATGGACCCAGCCGGCTCTACAGTTTAACCAATAAGGGAGTAAAATGCACCCTTGTTCGACACCTTTGCCTATACAAAACCATTTTGTCTCTCTATATACTGTCATAACAGTAGTTTCTTGTTCAGAATAACAGTTATACATCTGGATAATCAAGAATTGAGGCACACCCATTCCTTTCAGAACACTTTCTTATGATCATCACAATCAAAGACTTTGCTGTAGTCTATAAAGAATAGACTGTTTTACTTCTGAAATTCTTTCGTGCTTTCCGCTAATCAGCAGATATTTCCAATATGATCTGGAATGTTTCAGTTCATGATCAGCAGCACAATCTGCTCCTAGTTTTGTTTTTACAGAGAAAATACAGATTCTCCATATACTGTTTCCAAATACAATAAAACCTTGCATAAAGAGTGCCTCACTTAGAGACTAATTCGCTTAAAGAGCAGAATTTTCTCTGAATCGTCGTCTCGCTTAACAACTAAAATGAACCAAAAACTTGCTTAACAACTAAATTGGGGTTTGCAATCCTGCCCCCTGCCAGAAGTCACAGTTGGTCACTGACAATGGTGTTTCGCTTAAAGAGCAAACTCACTTAAAGAGCAATCCCATGGAACACATTATGCTCTTTAAGCAAGGTACCACTATGTGGTCTATTTTATTTCTATACTAGCAGGGGCCCCCGCTTCATTTGGCAGGGTTTGGGGTGCCCTGTCCTACCTCCAGGGGTGCACACACACACGCACAACTGCATTCTACCCTGCATCCACTCTCTCATCCACTCTTTCTCTGTCAAACCCAGAACTCTCACATACTCTCTCTCTCTCACTCACACACACACACACACACACACACACACACACACACACACACACACACACACACACACACACACACACACCAGTGGGTTACCTTGGATCGACTCTCTCACTCACTGCCTCTGTCACACAGAGACTCTCTCTCTGTCTCTTTCTAACACACACACACACACACCAGCGACAAACCCTGCATCCACTCTCGCACTCACTTTCTCTGTAACACACAGTCAGTCTCTCTCTCTCTCCCATGTTCTCTCTCTCTCGTGCGCACACATGCACACCCATGACCTACCCTGCATCCATCCTCTCACCCACCCCCTCTCTCACCCACAGGCTCTATCTATCTATCTATCTATCTATCTATCTATCTATCTATCTATCTATCTATCTATCTATCTATCTATCTATCTATCTATCTATCTATCTATCTATCACACACACACACACACACACACACACACAGACACATACTGTGTACCTGGCCAGGGGCGAGCTTGGCTCCCCCCCTCTGCTACCTGTGCTGGCATTGCGGCATCCCGGCCCTGGCTTAGGGGCTGGGCCAGCAATTCCGCAGCAGTCCCATTGTGCTGCTGCCACCGCCTCTTCGTGTGCCTCGGCCCCTGCCGGCTACGTTGTTGGGGCTGCCACCACCACTGCCTCGCCCTTTGGCACTCCGGCTGCCACCCCTGCCGGTGGGACTTTCCCCACCGCCTGCGCAAGCCACGTCCGGTTTAGCGGGGAGGCTGGCAGATTTCCGGCTTGGCATGGAGGCTGCTGGGTAGGCACCCGGGGGGAGAAAACCTGGGCAGAGAAGAGACCCATGCCCGTTCCCCCTGGCCCCCACCTCCAGCTGCCTTCTGGAGAGGGCAGGGTCTGAGTTTCACCTCCGCCCACCCAGTGGCCTCTACACCCTGCCCTCTCTGGAAGGCGGCTGGCGTACAGGTGCCCCGATCAGCCCATGCCTCCTGGAGAAGGCAAGGTGGAAGGCCTGCCCTGTCCTCTCTGGAAGGCGGCCGACCAGTGGTGCCTCCCACCTGGGGAGGCGGTAATACGCATGTGCCAGAATCCATGCAGGCGCAGAAGCCTGCCCAAAGTTCCAGGCAGTGTCGCCAACTGGAACTCCGGGCAGTCTTTTGCTCCTGTGTAGATTCTGGTGCATTCATATTACCGCCTCCCAGGCTATTTCATGCTGCCGGGGGGGGGGGGGCTTCACGGCCAGTTTTTCAGGTGAAAGACCCCAAAACGGTCTGCCGGGACCCTGCGCTGGACACACCTGGGGTTCGAGGTAGGTGGGACCGCCGTTATCAGGGATGGGGATGCAGGTCTTGCACTGTGTATTGGTAACATACAGCATGACACCTCAATTTTAGTTATATAGATTGGCCATCTGTAACATCCCCATGTAAAGCTGTTTGTTTGGTTGCTTGAAACAAGTATTTGCAATAAACAGACCATTGGCTTCTCAGAACTCTATGAATCATTCTCCAGGTTCTTTTCTGCTTCCCTGTAATGAATTCAAATGATCTACCTACAACACACTAATATTCAGAAGGTAGATTCAAGTATTATTTTTGCAAAGATGGGAAAAGATAACTTTTCAGACTAAAACTGCTCATGTGTTTAAAACGAACCCATACAAAAACCTTTTCTTTCTTTCTTTCTTTTCTTTTCTTTTCTTTCTTTCTTTCTGTTGAACTTTCAGTTTAAAAAACACAAACAACATCCATTCTTTCTTTTCTTTTCTTTTCTTTCTTTCTTTCTGTTGAACTTTCAGTTTAAAAAACACAAACAACATCCAGGGTCTAAAGAGCCAAATCTCACCAGTGTCTTCATTAACAAATGGAAATAGAGGGGAAATGAGACATACACCAAAAATATGGTTACATACACACAATTATATTTGTGGTGTTAGCAGAAGCTAAATTAGGTGAAATAAACATATTCACATGTATTTGTTTCTCCATAACTGTCATCTCTATTTTTGCCCTACTTGTGAATATATGAGATCACTTCTCTGTAACTGGACACTTAAGATGTGTCAATACAATTTTCTGTGTTTTTGGCTCACAGACATATTCATGTATTATAGGCAGAGTGAAAAGAAGAGCAATGAATTCCCAAAAAAGAAAATCCTCCTTTTCTTCTCCCAAATTGGTATTGCCTCAGACTTTCCTTGGCTGAACAGAATAGACCTAGGATTGCTTCATATATGGTCGGGGGTGGGGGTGGGGGAGCTTTGTGTAGGAAGGAAATATATACCTCCTTCAACTTTGTCATAAAATCAAAGAATTTAGTCGGAAGGTGCAATGAATTCCCAAAAAAGAAAATCCTCCTTTTCTTCTCCCAAATTGGTATTGCCTCAGACTTTCCTTGGCTGAACAGAATAGACCTAGGATTGCTTCATATATGGTCGGGGGTGGGGGTGGGGGAGCTTTGTGTAGGAAGGAAATATATACCTCCTTCAACTTTGTCATAAAATCAAAGAATTTAGTCGGAAGGTGCCTTTTAGGCCATTGAGTCCAACCCACTGCTCAATGCAGGTATCCAAATTAAAGCAGAGTCATGTGTGTATTCACACTGGTTGTGTCAGTGATGGTGAACCTTGGCACTCCAGGTGTGCTTGAACTTCAATTCCCAGAAGCCCAAATGGGTTTACATGCCGTAAACCCATATGTGTGGATTCACAGAGACTTGGGCTTCTGGGAATTGAAGTTCAAGCACACCTGGAGTGCCAAGGTTCACCATCACATGGTTATGCATATCTAAAAGCCATTCTTCAATGCATTTGAACTTTTGACTAAGGAGCCAGACACAGAATTTGCTTTATTACTAGATATCTGATTTGAACCAACATGATAGAAGGATAACAGATTATTAGCTATTTTTCTATTTTTATTATCATTATTAAAGAGGTACACGGTAAATATTTTTATATTTCTTTCATTTCAAGTTCTTTGAGAGTGCTTATTTTCTCTTCTTCCATTTTTGTATTTTTCAAGTAATAGTCTTTTTGTTTTATGTGAAAGGGAAAGGCACTTTGGGGTTTCCCTTTGTGTTTCCTGGCACATTAAAAACCCTAAAGAATCTTTTAAAACTGCTCCAAAAAAACAAAAAACAAAAGAAAGATAAAAGGCGATTAATCTAAAATATGCAATGGTACTTGAGAAAAATAAATTATCATCAGGCCTAATCAAGCATTAGTTTATGTTATCACATTCAAAACAACAGTATGCCATTAGTGCCACCCACACAACAGACCCTCTGAGCCTGAGCTATAGTAGTGGAAAAGGCTAGGGAGTAGCCAGTCAGTCAAGCATATACAGATATATTGGTTCTTCACCAAAATAACCAATAACACCATGAACAACAAAAGAGAAAGGCCCAGTGCTGTGTGCTCAGCAAGTTACAACAGTCACCCACAGAGCCCAATGGCACATTGCCACCATCCAAGTGCGTGCTGGTATATTGGGCAATCGGGCTTTGTCCTGCCCCCCCTCACCTCTGGAGCCTTGGGGTGCTAATAATAATATTATTATTTTATCTGCCCGGCACACTGCACCCTGTTGTTCAGTCGCACAGTCGATTCCGACCCTTTGCGACCCTATGGACCATCGTTCTCCAGGCGCCTCTGTCCTCCACCATCCCCCTCAGTCCTCCCAGTTCTGTGCCCATTGTGTCTACAATACCATCTATCCATCTCATCCTTGGCCTCCCCCTTCTTCTTTTGCCCTCCACCTTTCCCAACATCACGGCCTTCTCAAGTGAATCCTCCCTTCTCATTTGATGCCCAAAGTACTTTAGCCTCATCTTTACTATTTGACCTTCCAATGAGCAGTCAGTGTTGATTTCTTCTAAGATTGACCTATTTGTTCTCCTCGCTGTCCAAGGTACCCTCAAAACTCTCCTCCAACACCACATTTCAAAGGCATCTATTCTTCTGCGTTCAGCTTTCCTAATTGTCCAGCTCTCACATCCGTACATTACCACTGGGAATACCATTGCTTTGACTATTCTAATTTTTGTTTTCAAGGTGATGTCTCTGCTTTTCACTATGTTCCCCAGGTTTCTCATGGCTTGTCTCCCTAGAATCAGCCGCCTCTTTATTTCATGGCTGCAATCTCCATCTGCAGTGATCTTAGATCCTAAGAAAGTAAAATCTGTCACTGCTTCTACTTCTTCCCCGTCTATTTTCCAGGAACTGATCGGGCCTGTTGCCATTATCTTGGTTTTCTTGATATTGAGTCTCAAGCCAGCTTTTGCACTCTCTTCCTTCAAACCGATCAAGAGATTCTTTAGGTCTTTCTCACTTTCTGCCATTAGGGTGGTGTCGTCTGCATATCTCAGATTGTTGATGTTTCTCCCAGCAATTTTGATCCCATATTGTGATTCCTCCATCCCTGCATTGCGCATTATGTGCTCTGTGTATAAGTTGAATAAGCAGGGTGACAGAATGCAGCCTTGTCTTACTCCTTTTCCTATTCCAAACCACTCGGTCATTCCGTGTTCTGTCCTAACTGTTGCTTCTTGGTTCATGTACAGATTTCTCAGGAGGCATATGAGGTGTTCTGGTATTCCCATCTCTTTAATCACTTGCCACATCTTGTTGTGATCCACACAATCAAATGCCTTAGTGTAGTCAATAAAGCAAAAATAAACTTGTTTCTGGTATTCCTTTGTTTTCTCCATGATCCAACGTATGTTGGCAATGTGGTCTCTAGTCCCCCTGCCTCTTCTGAAACCAGCCTGCACCTCTGGTAATTCTCTTTCCACATGCTGCTGAAGTCTATCCTGTATTATCTTGAGCATCACCTTGCTGGCGTGTGGGATGAGCGCAATTGTTCGATAGTTTGAACATTCTTTGGCATTGCCCTTTTTTGGGATTGGAACATATACTGATCTTTTCCAGTCCTGTGGCCACTGTTTTGTTTTCCAAATCTGCTGGCATATTGAATGCAGTAATTTGATGCCATCATCTTTTAGAGCTTTGAAAAATTCAACTGGGATACCATCATCTCCACTAGCTTTGTTGTTTGCAGTGCTCTTTAGGGCCTTTCTGACTTCACTCTCCAGGATGTCTGGCTCAGGTTCAATTTCTTCATCATTGTGACTATCAGGAGTGTTGAGTTCCTTTTTGTAGAGTTCCTCTGTGTACTCTTTCCATCTTTTCTTAATCTCTTCTGCATCAGCTAGCTCCTTTCCGTCTTTGTCCCTAGATTAAACCATTTCTCCAAGCTCCCCCCTTCAGCTTGGAGCAATGGTCTATTCCAAAGTGCTGGGCGGAGCTAGCGAGGAGGGGTGACCAAGCAGTTCCCAGGGGCAGCCTTCTCCCCCATACCCTTGGTCACCACCCCTCACCTGCTCCACCCACTCTGCACTCCAGACCAAAACATTGCCCCAAACTGAAGGAGGGAGCTTGGAGCAATGGTTTACTCCAAAGTGCCACATGCCAGAAGGAGCTAGCAAGGGGCGGTGACCAAGCGGTTCCCGGGGTAGCCTTCTCCGCGTCTCCTTGGTCATCGCCCCTCACTTGGTCCACCCGGCTCAGCACACAGCAATGTATGGAACTCCCCCAACCCCAAATAGGCGCCCCCACCGCTCCCTGTCCAGCGCCTTCCCATTGTGCCCAGCACACCCCTGCCACCATCATAAAGTCCACTTCCCTGACCTACACCCCCCATAGAAGCAGACAAAATATTTTCCCCAAAATTGTTGTGTATTTAATAAAAGGATTTGCCATTTTGGATTCTCCTCAGTTTCTAAGTAACGCAAGATTGGGGTTCACGCCATTTTACTCCGAGAAACGCAAGTGGTGTCTGGTCCAGGATCACCCCATTCTCTCTTGAGTTCTATTGACCAATCCTGTTAATTCCCACCTAAATGTATCTTTCCCTAAATGTATATAAGTCGCTGTGGCGCAGTTGAAATTGTGTTCTTATCCCCTGAATAAAGTTATGTGTTTGGCCCGTTATGCTGGCTGCTGCTCGTTATTTCAAGAACACTAAAAAAATTATAAACTTTTAATAGAATAAACAGACAGTAAATTAAACAACTATTTTTAAAAAACGGGCAAGCAGAGAACCACTGCACAAACACAAGGGGGAAAGAGTAAAATAGTAAAAATAAAAACAACATGGAGCCCTATCTCTCAAAATCTGAGAAAAGTCAGAAAGCAAAAAAAGCCCTCAAAAAAACCAACCAAAAGCCTCCTCCCAAACCAAAACCTACTAATATAGGAAGATTTATCTGTCGTCTACTACTTTTCTTCTTCTTTTTTGAATCCAGTAGATAGCAACAAGGAAGCAAAGTTGAAGTAGTAGCAAAAATAATCCAAGAAAGGAAAGGATTAAAAAAACATAATAAATTAAAACAAAATAAAAACAAAGAGGGAAAAGATCCTCAAATAAATAGCAGGTATTTTAAAAATATGCTAAGGAGGCATGCTGGCATTCGCAAACTACCTATCAGCCGATAAATAATCTATACCTAGTATATTTTGGTTGGTTTTTTATTTTAAAAATATTGCCTTATTGTCATATTTGTATACACATGTGTGTGTCACAAATCTGCTACTCTCCATCATAACCATGACAGAAATCCATACAGGTCTTCCATTCTGAAGTTACCATGGTGACCTCTAGAGGTGGAATAAGGAAATGTTGGTCATTAAATTGATGTAGATTGTTGATAGAGCACTTGTTCTTTTTAATATTCCCAATTGTGCACTAATGATATCTATTTTTGTCCCCATGTACAGAAAATACAAGCATTAAAAGTGGTACCAGTAACGACATAGTGTAACACAATTCCTAGTTGTCTTGGATTTTTAAAACCATCTGTAGGATGTGGAGAGATTGCTTTTCTTTGTACTGGGGTTGCCAAGCACCTATTTTCAGTGTTAGCACAAACCCACAAATAAGTTAACTCCAGCTCAGAAAATCATTTTTGAAATGGATGACACCTGGGGGTGCATGCCCACTGGTATCCCTTTGCCCCACCTCTCCCTGGATGAGGAGGACTTGGCTTGCATTGCAAGCTGGGGAGTTTTAGTGTAAGGGACCAAAGACAATGAAACAGCCGAAGGGTTGGCTTAACACAGGTTTATTGCATGATGATCCGGAGGAACATGTGGTAATGGCGGATGGGTAGCTCAATATATACAGCTGGCTATACATTTGAAAGTGGCTCGTCGACAGACTATTGGTTGCTGCCTGCGTGACGTCGTAGAAGGTCACGCCCTTCTTGTCCAGGTGAAGAGGTGGCGGGAATCTTCCCGCGCTGCTGATCCAGGTGAATCTGAGCCATGAGAGCCGGACGCTCGCTATTGCCATCTAGTGGTCACTAGCTCGCGTCCCCTTATCAGGTTTACATTGATACAGCTGAAGGTTATAATGTTGCACACAGAAAGGTTACATTGTTACCACATGGCTAAGGTACATTGTTAAAGGCACAGCTTTACAGAACACAACATCCCTCCCCCCTAGGATGAGACGAAGTCTCTCAGCCAAGATGGCTTATTGCATGTGCGTTTGGGCCGTGATGAGGGCTGACCCCCCCCCGGGGGCGCTACTGCTTCTTTGTTCCCTGGTCCCTTGTCCTGTAATGGGAGAGGGAGACTCGTTAGTGGCTTGCCGCGGTTTGGCGGCCTTAGGGGAAGGGAAGAACTCCATTGTGGGCAGACCGGGGGCAATTGGGGCTAACGAAAAACCCCTCTTCTCGCTTGGACGGGTGGGGGACCACTCTGAAAAACTCCCCCGGTTCTGAAAATCAAATTCTAACTCAGTTGGGGTATCCGCATTTGTGGGGGAATTCCGCGAGATATGTATGGGGTCGGGTTCCTCCTCCTCAGAAAGATCCCCCAGGATATCTACGAGAATATCCTCCTCCCCCCTTGGTGGGGACCCACGGCCCCCTTTTCCTCCCCCTTGGGCTGAACGGGTGGGGGAGAACCCTAACGCTGATTTTTTCTCTGTTTGGTCTGCGCCCTGCTCATCGGGGACCCTGCGTCGTAGCTGGTCCGCGTGCCGCCTCCACAGTAGCCCTGTGCTGGTTTCCACGTGGTACGACACAGGGCCGGTTTGCTCCACAACTACGCCCGGTACCCAGGCTGGGCCCGTGCTGGCGTAATTCCTGCAATGCACGGGGGCGCCTACACTGAAACTCTTTGTGGCCTCTAGCCCAATGTTCCTTCCTTTGTCCTCTACCCTCGTGGGGTCTAGCCTAGTAAGGATGGTGGTCAGTTTCCTACGCATTAAGAGCTCTGCGGGGGAGTATCCTGACGCCAACGGGGTCACCCTGTACCCTAGCAGAAACTGACACACTTGTAGGTTCAGATCCCCGGGGCCCATGCGCCGCAACGCGTCCTTCGTGGTGCGGACGAGGCGCTCTACTTGGCCATTAGTGGCTGGGTGAAACGGGGCGGAGGTGATATGCCGAACGGCGTTAATCTCCATGAATGCCCTAAACTCGGAGGACGTGAAACAACTAGCGTTGTCGCTAATTAATGTGTCGGGTATGCCGAATGTGGAAAAGAGCCTCCGCAAATGCTTAATGGTCTGGGCCGAGGAGGTGCTCGTGACTGGGATAACCTCCAACCACTTGGAGAAGGTGTCCACTACAAGAAGGAACAGGGTGCCTCTGAACGGGCCCGCGAAATCAACGTGCACCCGGGACCACGGCCCCTTAGCCGTGTCCCATTCCCTGTGGGGAAGGCGGGCCTCCTCTGGTCTGGAGCATTGGCAACTTTCACAAGTGTTGACCATGTGCTTGATGTCGGCGTCCAACTGGGGCCACCAGAAGTAACTCCGGGCCAGCGCCTTGGATCGCACGATGCCGGGGTGGCTGACGTGCAGCAGTTTGAGCACCCGCGGCCGGAGGGAAGTGGGAATCACCACCCGCTGCCCCCACAAGAGGCACCCCCTCTCTAGGGACAGCTCTAACTTTTTCCTGAAAAATGGGGCGAACTCCTCCGCTGGGGAGGACGCCGGCCACCCTTTCTGCACCCAGGAGCTAACTGCCGCTAACGTCTTGTCCTTCTCTGTCGCTTTGGCAATGTCGGCGGGCATTACAGGGGGCGAATCCAGCACCTCTATCATAAGAACCTGATGGTCTCGCTCCCCCTTGCTCACCTGGCTGGGCGTCAGGGGGAGGGGAGACCTTGATAGAGCGTCCGCATGGCTGATCTCTTTCCCGGGCGGGTAGACCAACGCATGCTGGTACGCGTTGAGAAAAATGGCCCACCGGAGCATCCTCGGGGACAGGATCTGTGGCGTGGGCTTATCTGCGGTAAAAATGCCTAGCAGGGGCTTGTGGTCCGTTACAATGGTGAAGGGGCGGCCATACAGAAAATCGTGAAATTTTTTCATCCCCACAACTATTGCTAGTGCCTCCCTGTCTGTCTGTGAGTAATTTCTCTCCGCTTGGGACAGGGACCTGGAGTAGAATGCTATCGGGGCCTCCCTTCCGTCTTCCAGCACGTGGCACAGCACCGCCCCCACCCCCACCAGGGATGCATCACAGGTCAGGACTACCGGGCGTTTGGGGTTGAAATGGGTCAGTATGGCATCGGACGCTAGGAGACTTTTTAGCTCACTAAATGCCCTTTCTTGGTCATTGCCCCACTTCCATGCCTGGTCTTTTTTTAGCAGTTTGTGTAGCGGTTCAGCCACTGCTGACTTCCGGGGGAGGAAGGAGTGGTAAAAGTTGAGCAGCCCTAGGAACGACTGCAGCTCGGGCTTGGAGGTGGGGCGGGGGGCTTTCTTAATGGCGGCCACCTTGGATTTGGATGGTTTTATCCCCTCAGGAGTCACACAAAACCCTAGGAACTCAACCTCGGTCGCGAAGAAGACGCATTTGTCCTTTCGCAGTCTCAACCCCGCTTTTTCGAATATTGTCAGGACCTTCCCCAACCTCTTGGCCAATTCGACCCGACTCCCCCCCGTTATCAACACGTCATCAAAGTAAGGCAACACCCCCCTCTAGCCCCTTCAGGAGGCGTTCCACGAGTGATTGGAAAATCCCAGGCGCCGAATTCACGCCGAACTGAAGGCGCGTCACCTGGAACGCCTCCTTATGGGTGACTATGGTCTGCGCAGCAGCTGCGGCAGGGGACACCGTGAGCTGCTGGTAGGCCTGTGCTAAGTCGAGCTTAGCGAAACACTTTCCCCCATGTAACCTGGCCAGCAGATGGCTGACTACCGGCACCAGATATGCATTTGGGCGGATCGCCTTGTTGATGGTGCACTTGTAATCGGCGCATATGCGGACCTCCCCATTGGCCTTTAGTGCGGTTACAATTGGAGTTTCCCACTCCGCAGAATCAACAGGCACAAGGATTCCCTGGCCCACCAATTTGTCCAGTTCCGCCTCTATCTTGTCCTTGAGTGCGAACGGCACCCGGCGTGGTTTGAGTCGAACTGGGCGGACCTCCGGGTCCAGGTCGAAAGTCACTGGGGGCCCCTTGAATTTCCCCAGTCCCTTTTTGAAAACTTCGGGGTGCGCCTCGCACACCTCCTGAATCGGGTCAGTCCCAACGGCGTGCATCCCAACGGCGTGCACCCCCCAATAAACAACCCCAGGGGATGGAACCATTGAGTCCCAAGGAGGCTGCAATCTCCCCCTTTAAGCACGACTAGAGGGAGGGACGCGGCGTGCTTCTTGAATTTAACCTGAAATTCTCCAACCCCCAACACTGGAATGCTGTTCCCTTGCACGTCCCGTAGTGTGGACCTCAACGCTTTGAGCTTGGGTCGCCTGTGGGGGGCAATTCTCAAAAACTCCCTCTGGGAAATGATTGAATATGAGGACCCCGAGTCAATTTCCATGCTAATGGGACCCCCTTGAACTAGTACCTCAACAAAGTAGCGGGGGTGTCCTACGGACACGCTGAATACTGGGGCATCGTCCTCGCTGCCGTCGGAGATGCGGCCCACGCCGTCCTGCTTCCGCGTGGCCTGAGCGCCGTCCTTGGGTCTCGTTGAGCGGTCTTGTCCCGCGGAACGGTCTGCCGAGCTTCTCCGGGTCTCGCGCCTCTTCCTGCACACCTTGGCGATGTGCCCGCGGCGGCCGCAGTTGTGACACTCGGCCTTCCGAAACGGGCATTTTACGCGGTCGTGGGCCGCTCCACAGCCGTCACACCGCCGGCTCTCTTTCCGGACCCTCCGGACGTCCTCGACGTCGCTGCTCTCCGCGGACGACCTCGAAGCTCGCCGGGCCGCATGCACCGGAGTCTCTGCCTTGCTCGACCTTGGCCGCCAGTCCTGGAGTTCTTGGACCCCAGCCTTTGTAGCTTCCGCGGCCTGTGCCGCTCTGATGACCTCCTGCAACGTGGGAGGCGGCTCTTGGTTCATTAATGTGCGCTGGGTTTCGGCGTCATTCAGGCCGCACAGCACACAGTCCCGGAGGGTGATTTCGACATTCTCCCATTTGCACGGGCCGGCCGCCAGCCGCAGGGCCGCCACGAATGTGGCGACCATCTCCCCGGGCGCTTGGACTCGCCTCCAGAACGCACTCCGAGCGGGAAACATCGCCGTGGCGGGCCGGACGTGCTCACGCAGCATCTGCATGAGTTCTTTGGCCTTGAATTCGCTCACCCTCCTCGGTACGATCAGGTCCACCAAGGTCCTTTTGGTTTCTTGTCCAAGCATCCTGGTGAAGATGGCCCTTTTCTTTGCCTCTTCCGTGACTTCGGACTCAATCAGTGCTGCCTGGAAGTCCATTTCAAAGATCTCCCAGTCGCCTGGTTTCCTGATCTCGAAACCGGCGCATGTCTTGGTCCCATGGGCTGCCATCATCCCACCTTCGTCGCCAATTTAGTGTAAGGGACCAAAGACAATGAAACAGCCGAAGGGTTGGCTTAACACAGGTTTATTGCATGATGATCCGGAGGAACATGTGGTAATGGCGGATGGGTAGCTCAATATATACAGCTGGCTATACATTTGAAAGTGGCTCGTCGACAGACTATTGGTTGCTGCCTGCGTGACGTCGTAGAAGGTCACGCCCTTCTTGTCCAGGTGAAGAGGTGGCGGGAATCTTCCCGCGCTGCTGATCCAGGTGAATCTGAGCCATGAGAGCCGGACACTCGCTATTGCCATCTAGTGGTCACTAGCTCGCGTCCCCTTATCAGGTTTACATTGATACAGCTGAAGGTTATAATGTTGCACACAGAAAGGTTACATTGTTACCACATGGCTAAGGTACATTGTTAAAGGCACAGCTTTACAGAACACAACAGGAGTCAGGAGTCAGCCCTTATTAAGGCCGGCCCCTCACCCCATGGCCCTTTCTAACTTGCAGCAGGAAGAACAATGCCCCACCCACCCACCCCTGGTGGTCAATGTGAGATTAGTTGATTGCATTCGGACTGGATGGGAATTTTTTGCCATTATCCCTTATTGGCCTCTGAAATAGGGTTTTTTTTTCCACCCATCCCGCACTGATGCACGGGGGTTGTCTTCACAATCTCTTGTGTGGTGGTGGTCATACTTTGATGACTGGCGGGTAGCGAAGGAAAAGGTAAAAGATGAAGACCCAATTATGTTCGGGTAAGGGCCATGGGGGATGCCTGTCAGTGGTAAGGATCCAAAATGTTCGGATCACGGTAGTCAGGCTAACCACGGTACTTGGCACTTGCTGGATCCAACAGCTTGGCAGCTGTCAGGCAGCGCTCTTTAACACCTGAGATTAGCGGGGAGATTAGCGCTGTTAGCAGGCAACTCCCATCCTAGAGTACCATCACAGGGAGAGGATGTAGTGAGGCGAATCCTGCTCTTGGCCATTGTTCTGCGCTACGCAGTCACATCACAGCTCATTGTGGTTGGTCACTAATTGTTGCTTTGAATAAAGTGGCCCAGATGTTTAAACCCATGTTCATGTGTCTGACTCTTCACTGGGGGGGGGGGGGCAAAGATTTTTTTAGTGTTTTTCAAAGAGTTGTTGTGAGAGATAACTGATTTCCAAAGATTAAGAGTTGAATGTCCCACCACCAAAAGGGTTTTTTATTTATTTATTTTATGCAATTTGTATAACCGCTCCAATCTGTGTGCAACTCTGAGCAGCATACAGCATTCAATTCATAAACATAAAATCCCCAATGCTTAAACATATGGAAACCCTTAAAATTCCTCCCGCCTGCACCAATTAAAAATCTAGTTAAAAAACTATTAAAAGCATGAGTGATCCTCCTCTAAATGATCCAGTGAAGGTAGGGGGTTGCTCCCTCTCCACCTCCCCACACCTGTCCTGCCAGCCAGGTTTTCAGCTCTTTCCTGAAGGCCAGCAGCTCTGTCTGGAGACACAGTTCAACTGGCAGGAGGTTCCATAGGGTCGGAGCGTATACCGAAAAGGCTCTTTTTCTTGTGCTAGAGAGGCAAGCCTCTCTAGCAGATGGTACTTTTAAAGAGCCTCTCTGGTCTGTTCTAGTGGGACGGACAGATAACCTAGGGGTGATGTGGTCTCTTAAGTATCCTGGACTACTACCATGTACAGCTAGAAAAGAAACTTTCAAGATTACTTCAGATCTATAAAATTTATTTATACACACAAACACATGCATACAGAATCCAACACAGAAAATCATTCTTTAACAATAACTTTCTTTATAAATTGTGGATTTAGAGAAGAGAAGAGTGGTATTAGGCATAAGTGTGGACAGATATACCAGCAAGACCTGCACTCACTTGACGCCAATTAGCACCAAAGAGCACAAAGAGGAGGAACAAATTTCCATTGAATGAACTCATTGTTAACAGCATAGTCTTATATAATCTGAGCAGCAGATCCTGAGCAGCAGACCAAGAGTGACCCCTCTTTTAGGCTGCTGCTGCTGAATGCCAAGTCAGTTTGTAATAAGGCCCCCCTGATTGCAGATTATATCGGGGGGGGCAAGCTGACCTGGCGTGCATCACCGAAACCTGGCTGAGACCAGAGGATGGTGTATCTCTGTCAGAAATGTGTCCAGCCGGGTTCGGTATTTGACACCAGCCTAGGGATGAGGGGAAGGGTGGTGGCGTCACCATTCTAATCAGAGAGTCTATGGGAGTCGCCAGGGCTGCTGCTCCGCAAGTTCTAGGTTGTGAGGATCTGCTACTGCGATTTGGCAGTTGGGAGTCTGACTCCTGTACCTGCCCCCTTGCAGGGTAAGAGATTCCCTGCCTGACCTCCTCGAGGCTGTCTCAGCATTGGCGTTGGAGTTCCCTAGGCTAATGGTTCTGAGGGACTTCAATCTGCCTTCGCTGGGATCTGGCTCCTAGGTTGTATGGGAGTTCATGGCCTCCATGGCAGCCATGGGCCTGACTCAGGTAATTCAGGGTCCGACCAGGTGCAGTGGCCACACACCAGATTTAGTTTTCTTGTTGGAGAATTGGCAGAGTGATCTGAGATTACAGAATCTAGACATAGCACCTGTGCCATGGTCAGATCACTATCTGGTGACTCTAGACTTTCTGGGAGCGATGTTTCACCATAGGGAGGCAGGGCCTATTAAATTGGCCTGCCCCCAGCAACTAATGGATCCGGTTGGATTCCAGAGGGAACTGGAAGATTTTCCACTGGATCAGCGACATGACTCACCTGAGGCGCCTTGGATGAAATTTCACCACTGCAGCCTCTCTGAGCCCATGGGGCCAGGTCACCCCCATGGTTCACAGAAAAACTGCAGGAGCTCAAATGGGCCAAGAGCGCTTCTGGGTGAAAACCCAGAGCGATTCCGACTGGACACTAGCTAGAGCCACTATTAGGGCATACCTAGTGGTGATGGGGCTGGTGAGGTGGCAATACTTCACCACCCTTATTGCCTCCGCTGATATTTGCCCAACCACCCTATTTCAGGTGACCAGGTCTCTTCTGGGTAGGGGGGGCAGTGCTCGGTTGGCAGGGTTCGGCTGAGGACTTCGCTGACCATCTGGTGAAGAAAATTGATTGGATTCATTCAGGGCTTAACCCCGGCGTGGACAGTTAGGGTCTGGGGGGGATTGGAGCACAGTCTTGACATGTGACCTGGGATTGGTTTGATCCGGTTGTCCCTGATGAAGTGGACAGGCTCCTTGCAGCAGTATGGGCCACTACATGTCCTTTGGACCCCTGTCCCACCTGGTTGGTGAAAGCCTCCAAGGTGGTGACAGGAGGCTGGGTCGGGGCAATAATAAATGCATCTTTGTGGGAGGGGATGTTTCCTGCACTGCTAAAACATGCTTTGGTGCGCCCCCTCCTGAAGAAGTCATCCTTTGACCCAGCTGTCCCAACCAACTATAGGCTGGTCTCCAACCTCCCCTTTTGGGGAAAGGTACTGGAGAAGGCGGTGGCACGTCAGCTGCAGGGAGCTCTGCAGGAAGTGGATTATCTGGACCCCTTTCAATAAGAATTCAGGCCCGGACATGGTACGGAGACGGCATTGGTCGCACTGATGGATGATCTCTGGCGGGAGTGGTATGGCGGTCATCTGACTGTCCTTGCTCTCCTTGACCTCTCAGCGGCCTTCGATACCGTCGGTCACAGTATCATTCTGGAACGGCTTGAAGGATTGGGGATCCAGGGCACTGTGTTGTCCTGGTTTTCCTCGTTTTTGGAGGGCCGTATCCAGTCGTTGTGGTTGGAGAATGAGAGATCCAGTTCTAGGCCCCTCAAATACAGGGTACCTCAGGGCTTGGTGCTCTCTCCTCTCCTATTTAACATCTACATGAAACCGCTGGGTAAGATCATCCGTTCGCACGGGGTGCGGTACCATAAGTACGCGGATGACACTCAGTTGTACATCTCAGCCTGTGGTGATCCCAGTGATGCTGTCAAAGCCCAGTCTGGATGCCTAGAGGCCGTCGGGGTCTGGATGGGGGACAATGGGCTACAACTGAATCCCAACAAGACTGAGTGGCTATAGGATAAGGGGCCCTGTGCTACCCCTGTGCTAACCTTTGGTTCTGGATGGGGCTATTTTGCCCCAGACAGACCCAGTGCGCAACTTGGTGGTCCTCCTGGATTCGCGACTGCTGCTTGAAGAGCAGGTGGCAGTCGAGGCCAGGAGGGCCTTTGCTCAACTTCGAGTAATTCGCCAGTTGCACCTGCTCTTGGACCGGGACTCCTTGCTCATGGTCACTCATGCTCTGGTCACCTCCAGACTAGATTACTGTAATGCGCTCTACATTGGGCTGCCCTTGATGACCATTCGGAGGGTGCAGCTGGTCCAGAATGTGACTGCCCAGGTGGTGATGGGATGTGGACGTTATGCCCGCGCCTCCCCACTACTTCGGGAGCTGCACTGGCTACCTGTTTGCCTCTGGGTTCAATTCAAGGTGCTGGTTTTGACCTTTAAAGCCTTAGATGGCAGTGGGCCAGGATACCTAAGAGACCGCATCACACCAAGAGTGTTTGCCCATCCAACCAGTGAACCAGAGGGGCTCCCTAGTTGTTCCACCAGCTAGAGGGGCCCACCTCTCTAGCACACGAAGAAGGGCCTTCTCCATGTCCGCACCAGCCCTCTGGAACCTCCTGCCAGCAGAGTTAAGGTTACAGAAAGAATTGCTGCCCTTCAGGAAAGGTTTGAAAACCTGGCTGGCGGGGCAGGTGTGGGGCCTTAATGGGAATATGGCTCCAGCCTGCTGGCTCATTTCATATTAAATCAAGAGTTGGGGTTTTTTAATCTGTTTTTATCTGTTTTTAAATTTGCTGTAGCTGCCCTGAGTCAGGTTCGTCTGAGTGGGCAGCATAAAAATCTAAAAATTTAATTAAAATTAAATTAAATAATCTCTGTTCCTGACTTTAAAAATCATTACAATGAGCTACCCTTTTTAAAGTAGTATGTGCAAGCTTCAATAGCACAAGGCTTCTGAAAATTAGGAAAAAAGTAAGGTATCCCTTGGTAAACTTCCTCTCTTTTAGTAAGTATTTTTAGTAAGTTTAGTAAGAACCACCTCTGGTAGTTCTCTCTCCACATGAGACAGCATCTCTAAACATGGCCACAAACTAGCAGCAAAAATCAGTTCAGTGTTACAAATGAGAGAACAGAGGAACAGCGTTCTCTCCTCCATACGTCACCATGCTCACACTCTCTCAAATTTCAGCTGTTCAAGTAGGTATTCTGTATATAAACAATTGCTCATCACTTGTCACTTTCCTGACCAGTGAAAAGCTCCAGGAGCATACTGACCTGGGATTTGATTTCCTTCAGATGAGATGGAACTGTAGGCTTAATGGTGTCAATGGCATTTGCTTCATCTAGAAATATGCAGTACAGCCATGATGGTGAACCTTGGCACTCCAGATGTTCTTGGACTTCAATTCCCAGAAGCCCAAGCCCCTGTGAATCCACACGAATGGGTTTGCTGCGATTCGTCCTGTCCGTGCCGAGCCGACCTCGTCGCTCCTGGAAGTGGAAGTTAAACGCGTCCGTACAGTTAAGACTCTTCGCTTCCGGGAGTGATGAGGGCAGTGTGGGCCGGATGAATCACAGCAAACCCATTCATCTGGATTCACAGGGGCTTGGACTTCTGGGAATTGAAGTCCAAGATCATCTGGAGTGCCAAGGTTCACCATCATGGCAGTAGAGCATAGTCAAAAGGAAGCAGCAAACAAGTGCATGCTGGTATATCGGGCAATTGAGCTTTGTCCCACCCCGCCTTCGCCTCAGGCACCAATAGCAATGTATGGGATTCCCCCCAACCCCCAAATTGGCACCCCCACCATTACCTATCCAGGGCCTTCACATAGTGCCCTGCACACCCCTGGCAGCAAATACTTCTACAAAACAGATCTATAATCCTACATAAAATCACATCAAAGGAAAAGGAAGGCAGGATTCTTTAATCCCATAGCACTTCAACTAATTCACAAATCCCGCTTGCCCCCCTTCTCCCTTTCTCTTATTGCTCATTCGTTTTTTGGAACAACGGTTTGCAGAATTCCCATGCCATGATGGCCATTGGCCATGTTGACTGAGGGATTCTATAAGTGCAGGCCAAAACAGTAACTTTCCAAATATTTTCCCAACTGTAAACTTTCTAAGAAAATTAGTGAAATTTCTAAATTAAGGCAGAACAGACTTTTTAATGCACTTTTCTGTAAGACCGTAGGGGTGGGACAAGGAAGGCAGGTGGAAACAGACATACTGAGATGATGAGGATGGAATCTTTTTCTTCCCTCCCTGTTGTGGTACAGTCTTCTTTTTCCATACACAACTTTAAAAGCATGTGACTGGGCCTCCAGTGAATTGTCCAATGTAAAGTGAAAACCACAGCAAGATGTACCACTAATAATGAGACAGATTAATTTAGATGAATGTGTGCTTCTTATCACAGAACAAGGCAGGTGTACTTGGAGCTGCCACCAGTCTCTGTCCCATTCATCCTCTCTACTTTGCAAGATCCAGGTTAGCATCAAACGTTCCCCCTTGTCCAGCCACCTATAATTAAGAAATGCACAGCATAATGATGTCACTTCAAAGGTTGTATAGAAACCACTTTGTGAAGAAAAGAAAGGCATTTATAGCACTAGTTTTTCTATATCTTCTGTTGCATTAATTTCTACTCTTAGCTTGACAACAATCTCCCTTTCAGAGGTTTAGAACTTTCCTCCTAGTGAGTCCCATCGATTCATGTTGTCTCCATTGGCTTCAGTGGTTTACTGAGAACATGTTTACAGGGCTTGAATATGAAAGAGTACAAACCAGCCAGAACTGGGATTTGAGCTACAAAAATAATATTTCTGGAAACTTTTGCCTGGCTGAATTCCCTGAAGCAAGTCTGGGATGAACACAGTTTGGCAGAAGAAGTGAAACGTACTTAGCCTTCTGTGTAAAGGGATTTCCTCCTTGTTTCATTTTGCATTATCCTGGATGACCCAGATGTTAAAATCTACCAAACTCCAGCTTCAGGACCCAATGTCAGCTTCAAGCCTAATAAAACAAATGGGGTATGATTTTAAGTAGAACATATCAGCTGCTGGATATATCCTAGAGAAACAGCATATAGATATATCACAGACTTTTTAATGCTTATGTATCTAGCAAAACATATTCATTTTTTCTTGAAGTAAACAAAGCATCAATGGTTACTGCTGAATTCTTGGAAGAGGCAGGGGATGCATTCTTTTTTTTGTGTAAATTTTCTTTTATTTTTAAAACATAAACATTTATAACATTACAGTACAGTACAATACAGTAAAAAAGAACAAATGAACAAATATACATTGAATACATCCACCCTCACCCACCCTTCACCTCCAATCACCCTCACCCGCCCTTCACCATCTTCTGTCTTCTTCACTCCCCTTGTCCTTCCGTTGAAGGACCGCCTCCGAAGTGCCGAAGAAGGGGAGGGAGACCGGAACTAGAGCAGGTTCTTGCTAATATTTAAGACATTGAATGAATTTTATTGTTCACAGCAAAGCAGCTGTTTCGCTTTCCCTCCTGCTAATGGTTGTCATACCATTACTCATTTTATTACCTTTCCTTCAAAGCATTTCTATTCAAATTTTGATCCCAAAATTATCCCACCTTTTTTTCCTTCTTTTTTTTCTATAGTTGCTATAATGATCAAGATTATTCAATTTTCCTTCTATAACGAGTTGCAAATTCTTACTCTTGTATTTCTATTTATCTATATACTGCACATCCAATTCTCTGCGAACCTTAACATATATTACCTTATAAGTTATTATCTATCTATCTATCCATCTATCTAGTTAATCTTAACACACCTTGACAGAGGATTATTTACATATTTCAATCAATCAATCTCTTTCTAGAACCAAACTTCCTCCATTTTAGGGCAAAGCAAACATAGAAACCAGGGTGACAGCAAATAAAGATTTTTTTTTTTAAGGAAACAATTTCCAAAACATCATACTCTACATTGTTACTTTATGTTCTGGGCTAACCTCCCATAATTAAAAGCTCTTCTTTAAGTTTCCTTCATTCTCTAATCCTTCTTTGACAATATTACATGATTGTAATATAACCAAAATCTCAGTTTGTTTACTTATCAAAACAACGTTCCTTACACAGAAAATTCTTAACTGTTGTATTTGCTTCCAATTATAACTCATATCCTTATCCCTTGACAATTTTAATTTTCTTCCTGAACAATCTTTCTCCCTTTGTTATATCCTGATAGATAAGAGTAAGATGGATTCTTGCTGATATTTAAGACATTAAATAACTTTTGTTGTTCATAACATGCAGCTGTTTTTCTCTCTCCTTTCCTCCTACTAATGGTTATCCTACCATTACACATGTCATTACCTTTCCTTCAAAACTTTTCTATTCAAATTTTTGGTCCTAAATTTATCTCCCCCTTTCTTTCCCTCCCCGCTGCAATTATTGTACTAATTAGGCTTATTCAATTCTCTTTCTATACCAATTGCAAATTCTTACTCTTGTGTATTTATTTGTCTATATACTGCACATCCGATATTCTCTGCAGGCTTCCCCAACATATATTTCCTCGTAATCTTAACTGTGGTATCCGCGCACACAATTGGTATACTGGCCCTGACAGAACCCCGGTGATGGGTGATCACCTCATTGCCAGGGGTTCCTGAAGGGGCAGAAATTGGGGGAGCGGAATATTAGATAACTTTTAATTCACCTACAGCTGACCTGACAAGCAGCTCGAACAATAGGAAGCTAATGACTATCTCGCTAGCCATGTAATAGGTAATCTCGCATCTGCGGATTACTCCAAGTCCTAAAACCAATACCAGGCACATGTTTACCCCAGATAGCTTGGAACAATGGAGTTCCCCTGCCATTGATTAAGTTAGTTAATTAACTCCCCTGAAGAGTTTCCCCATTAACTCGTGTAAATATGGCATGTGGATCCTGTCAGATCGCAGTTCTTTTGCATGCAGCCTGTACATGATAAATACTGATGATTTTTCTTCATTAAATCACTGGTCTTCGCTCCATCTTGCCTCGTGTCTCATTGATTGACCAGTCTCCTCCGGGACCCAACAGCTGCTTCGCGGCCCCGATCCAACATCTGGTGACCCTGACGTGATTCTACTCGTGAGTAAGCGATCTTTGCGGTCTGGTTCTATGTCAGAACCGTGTCCGAATCGTCCCGGAGGACAGCGTGGCAGCTCTGGTCGGAAAGCATTCCGATCTGAGTGACAGCTACGCGGTGAGGCATTCCCGAGAGGCAGAGCACGCTCCAAAGCTCTGCGGCAGCTTGCTCAGCGGGAAAACGCATTCTGCTCAGGGTCAGCTGTGAAACCCTGACTTCAGCGCAGTGGCCGCTGAGGGCCTGTGGCAGCAGTCCATGCTCTGAGCTCCTTCCCAGAGGTTCGTCACACCAGACCTGTTACCTAGAACTCAGACGCGTCGCTTCAACCCGAGGAGAACCACTTCAAAGGACCGGCAGGCAATATGGGGACTTGTCCTCAGAGGCAATGTCCGACCGCTAACCAGAGAGTTCACTTAATGGAACTCAAGGCCCTGGCCAGGGTATACCATACACGCATTCACAGCGCCAAGTTAGCGGAGCTTTTGGCGTACTTGGGGGATCATTGTCTGCTTTATCCAGAAACAGGCATGCTTAACCTCCAACTTTGGGACAGGATAGGAGCCTGCATTCAGCAAGCCCCGAGAGCTCCAGATTGCATAATCAGCATATGGAGCAAATGTAGGAAGCTCTTAGCAGAGGTAGACCCAGTCCGGATAGAGACCCAGGAACCCCCAGCGCAGTCAGAGCCATCAGCCCCAATGGCTCTCTATCCGTCATTTCATCTTAAGCAGGGCAGTGTAGGGAGCTTTCCCTCAGTGACAGCTGCAGACGTCACTGAAGGAATTCATGGCATGAGAAGCACTGGCACTTCTCTGACAGTTAAAAGTTCCCAGACTACTAAGAGTTCCATCCAGCGCATGGGTGAGGAAGATCAATTCACAGGGAAATTGCCAGCAGTACAGTTAGCTAACACCCAGCTGCTGTGTTCAGCCTGTCTGAAGGCAGACACATGTTCAGGCAGACAGACAATTGTCTACCTGCCTGCTCAGCGCCCACTGCTCATGGAAATCTGCACGGCCCCTGGCCACACAGGGCTCCAGAGCAGACCCATTACCACACTCAGGCGCCGAGCAGTGCCAAAACCCAAAGGCGCCTGCTTCCAGTGTGGAAAAATGAGACACCTTAGAAGAGAATGCCAATCTAGACCAGGCAGATCTTCAAAAGGTTGTCCAGATAAGCCTAAGACCAAATAGCCACACTGGCGCTGGAGGGCGAGACAACACCGAGATCCGGGAATCCGGCCCTCCGGCATGCATATGGCCCAGGCTCGAAAGGAGGCAGCCATCGCCCTGGCTATGCCAGAGGAACCATCCCAGCAATAGTACCCCGAGCTCTTCCAAGGCACAGGCAGAACCTACTTGTCTTGCCTCAGAGTAGCCCAGAGAAACTCACCCCTAAGCAGAAGCACCCAGATGGTTGTGATAGCCAGCTGTGTATAAGTCATCTCCTCATGTGCAGGATAGAACACTGCAGATCAGGGGAGGAATGTGCGAATGCGTAAATAAATGTGTGTATGTGTGGTGCACCACTGAATGTATGACTGCAAGAACCAGTATGATTGCAAAAGCCTTGTCTCTATGACCACAGTATGATTGCAAAAGTGTTCCTTGTGTGTAACTGCATGGTAATGTCACTGTGAAATATCAGGCATTGTGTGTTAAACAGTTTGCACTCTGTTCATGGGCAGGAACCATTTAAAGTTTGAGAAAGCATGGTGAGCAAAACCTCTTTCCCTTTCCTGCTTAGCAGCTTAAGGCACCTAGGGCAATGAAAGCGGGGGGGGGAATCCTAACCTGCAATAGGGCAAAGTGACCCCCCTTCTTCCTTTCAGCCAAAAGGCTTTTCTTTTGGATATGCAAGGGAGACTTTTCTTTGTCTCAAGGATTAAGCCACTCTTAAGAACCGGTTTTGCAATCCGTGCCACTCAGGCAAACAGAAAATTGGAAATGATAAAAGCTTTGCATTGAAGAAACCTGCCTGAAAGAGGTGATTTTCTTTTCAGAAGCGCGATCTGAAAACAAAAATCACTTCTATGAGTTTTCTTCACTACATCATAAACTATGGGGGCCCTCCCTACATCTGTGTTTCTCAAACCCCTATTTCTGTGTTTGAATGTCCCTTAGCGGTCTTTAAGTCACATGTCTCACTAGGAATGAGAGAATTGCATTGTCTTCATGTGTGTACTGTGTTATCATCTTGTAACCTAGGTTCTCAACCTTTTAAAGTCAGGGGCCAAGTTCCGTGGCCTCAGGCAGCTCTGGAGATCCAGACAGTCATTCTGCCCTTCCTTCGCCACACAGCCCTTCTTGGCTTGGTGGAGGTAGTGGCAGAGCAATGTAGGCCGCATCTGGCTGCAGGTTGAGAATCGTTCTAACTCTCCTTCAGCCTCTTAAGAATGCAAGCGCGGCGCCAAAATGGCTGCCGCGCTCTTTGCGGGGGGCCCCGTCGGACGAAGGCATCCGGGTAGTTAGGGGGCGTGGCCAGCTCCTCTATAAAAGGGGTGGCCACGAGGCAGCCGAGCTGCCATTTTGCGAAGCGACGGAGCGGAGAAGTTTTTCCCTCTTACCTCCGTCGCTTTTACCTTCACCGGGAAGCCTCTTGGCTGCTGAATTTTCTCCTTTTCGGCTTCCCATCGGTTAGCTGCGATGCCCTCTAAGAAGAAGGCGGCTGCGAACGCGGCTCGTTCTGTGCGGAGGCGCCAGCCGGGTCGGAGGACCGCGGCCGCGCCTACCCAGCAGCCTCCTTTGCCCGAGCTCACCGGGACCGGTGGTATGGGGTTGATTCCCCCTTAGCCTGGGGCTGGAGGTCTGCGTACCGGCCCTGTAGGGGCCGTGGCCCTCGGCCCGCAAGCAGTGGCCACTGCCTCTGGCATGGCCCATTCTGTGGGGCCTTCCCCCGTTGGTGCGCAGCTGCCTGCGGGGGGTTTCAGCTCTCTCCCCTGGCGGGGTTCTCCCCGGCCCCGGGGCCGGGCCTGGGATCATGGCCCTATATGGGCCCCGGGGTCCAGGGATCTGGACCCGCGCCTGCAGTTAGTGGGCCGGCTGGCCCTTTGCCCCCTCTTGGCTTGGGGGGCTACGTCAGTGTGGAGGCCCTTCTGGCCCACGTTGCGGCCCTCGAGGCTTCACGGGCCAGGGTAACCACCCAGTGGACCCCTTTTGGGGTGCAGATTCGTCCATCGTCTGCTGGGCAGCGGCAGGCGGCGGGACGGGTCGAGCTGACTGAGGCGCGTGGCCCGGCATCGGCCACTGCCTCGCAGCTCCCCGATCGACAGGCCGGTGCTGGTCAGGCCCCGTCGGCGAGCTCAGATGCGGTCATGAGCTCCGACGCCCCCAGTGGGTCAGAACCCCCGGTGGGGGCGGCCCATGGGGGTGCAGCATGTGAGTATGTGGTTCAATCTAGCGCACCCACGCACATGGCAATGTTGGGGGGGTTCAATGGCCTTGGCCTCGCACGGGTGGTGCAGCGGTTCGGCCGCCGACGGCCCACCCGGTGACTCCAGCTCCCACCCAGGGCCCCGGTGTGGGGGGTACTACTTGCGCAGTTGGGAAGGTTTTAGGGGTGACCGGGTTGGTCCAGGCTCCTTTTCAGTTGCCCGCAGTTCCCGCCGTTCCTGTGTCGGCATTGCCGACTGCGGGGTATTCGTTGCCCCTGGGGGACCATTTGGCCCAAGCCACCAAGGAAAAGATCTGGCGTGGGAAGTATGTGGACATCTTCTCCCTCCTTACCAGAGAACCCACCATAGGGGAGAGGGAGGGGCAAGATGATAAGGAGCAGGCACGTCGTCGCAAGCAGCCACGTACGTGGGCCAACCGGTTGCCGGCCTACCTCATACGTGGCGGTCTACCTCGGGGCCCGGCCGGATTTGGCGATTCCGATGGTCCAGTATTTGGACCACGTTTACCGAGCGATGGTCGACTTCCCGGGCCCGTCATGGTTGGCTTATGATGTGGAATTCCGTATGCGGATTCCCCTGCACCCCGAGATGAGGTGGGATGAGCCCGGCCAGATGCTGTGGCTTCTGTACATGACTCCCACGCGCCCTGCGCCTGGGGAGAGATACCATTGTGGACATGCGGTCCAGCGAGCGGCCCCAGCGCAGGCACCCCGCCAGGTGGCGGGGCAGGGGGTTCCAGCCCGCCTGCTGTGCTGGACTTTCTTGTCCAATGGTTCCTGCAATGGGAAGAATTGCCGGTACAGGCATGAGTGGCCCTCTTGTGCCGGCCCCCATGCTGCCTCCGCCTGTCCCAGGCCTGGAGGGATGCGGGGCAGAGGGAGGGGCGGACAAGGGGTTGGCAAGACTGCCGCAGGGGGAGCTGGTTCACCGAATGGCCCCCTCCCCAATTAACATGGACATGTTGGAGCGTTGGCTCGCATTATACCCGAAGGAGGAGGAGGCGGTTTACCTGCTTCAGGGTTTTCGACTGGGGTTCCGTATTCCTTTTGTGGGTGATAGGTCCCTTCAGGATGCTCCCAACCTTTTGTCCCTTAGGGGGAGGGAGGAGGTGGCTGCTGCCAGCATTAACAAGGAGGTTCCTGCGGGCAGGGTCGCTGACCCTTTCACTGCACCCCCGTTCCCTGACCTTAAGGTGTCACCCTTGGGCTTGGTGCCCAAGGAGTTACCGGGCGAGTTTCGCCTGATCCATCACTTGTCCTACCCGATATCATGCTCGGCCTTTGAGTGTTTCAGCACATTCCTGCAGTGGGCTTTCGTCCGCAGGTCAGGGTCCCGGTCTGTAGCCCATTACCTGGATGAATTTTGTTCGGGGTGAACGGGGCTGGGACACGTACACACGTCTCCTCAACACATTTCAGACGCTAATGGAGGAACTCCGTGTCCCTTTAGCGCCCGAAAAGACCGAGGGCCCATCTACTAAGCTAGTATTCCTGGGGGTGGAGATTGACTCAGTAGCATAGGCTTCTAGGTTACCGGGGGATAAGGGGTCAAGGATAGTGGCCCTTATCTCGGATTTGCTTGCTAAACGCAAGGCATCCCTGAGGGAACTGCAGGTGCTACATGGTCACCTCAATTCCGCTTGCAGGGTGGTCGCACCGGGCAGGGCATTTGCTCGGCGCTTGTGCGACGCCATGACTGGCTTATCTAGGCCCGACCATAGGGTTAGACTCACCCGGGGTATCAGGGCAGATATGCTTATCTGGCTCCAGTTCCTGAGGGAGTTCGATGGAGTATCATTTTGGAGGTCTGACCTCCTGGCTTCCCCTCGCTTTCAGATCCAGTCTGATGCCTCGGGGTCCCTGGGTTATGGGACGTACTTCAATGGGAAGTGGGCCTATGGTGGGTGGCCACCAGCCTGGGCAGGCACGGGTCGCCTGCGTGATCTCACGTATTTGGAATTTTTCCCTATCCTGGGGGCTTTGATGCTATGGGGCGAGGAGTGGGTCGACTCGGTCGTCCATTTCTGGTGTGACAATGCGGCCGTTGTCCACATTGTCAACTCACAGACTTCCAAATCGCCCAGGGTCATGGACCTAATGCGCCAGTTTGTGTTGCGCAGCCTGCGCCCCTACGTCCTCTTCGGGGCCAGGCATGTCCCGGGGGTCAATAATGATATCGCTGACGCTTTGTCCCGCCTGCAGATCTCCCGGTTCCGTGCCTTGGCCCCAGATGCGGAGGGATTTCCCTCGCCACCCCCAGACGAGATATGGACCATTGGCAAGGAGAGGTGAACCGGGCGATTGGCTTGTCACTGGCGCCACGCACGCGTAAGGCGTATCACCATGCATTCAATTCTTTCAGAGCCTTCTGTACCCAATTCCGGCTGCCAGAATCCTGGCCGATCCCAGTGACCCATGTACTTCGGTTCATGGTTTACCTGCATGCCCAGGGCCTTGCACCTCGCACCATAGCATCTAGGCTGTCAGCGTTGGCTTTTATGGCCAAGGTGGGAGGTCATGTGGATAGTACCGCTGACTTCCGTGTGAGACATGTTTTGGAGGGGTGGGTGCGGTAGTGTGGGCGTTGCCCGGACGACCGCCACCCGATTTCTCCAGGGGTTCTTACCCAATTGGCCCGGGGCTGGCCTGGCCTCTGTTTGATAGATATGAGGCAGCCCATTTCATGCAGCCACAACGGTGGCCTTTTTTGGAGCGCTCCGCATCAGCGAGCTTGTGATGCTGTCTAAGGCGGATGCAAGTCGTAGGGCACTGGAACTCAAGGATGTCTATGTTGCCAAAGACTGGGCTCAGTGGAGGATACGCTCCTCTAAGACAGATCAGCATGGCGTAGGCAGTGATGTAAGACTGCTACGGTGTTCTTTGGCAGACATCTGTCCGGTTGGTGCCCTACAGGATTTCCTTGCACTGCGTGGCACGCACCATGGCCCATTTTTCTGTCACCAAGGTGGGTCTTCCCTTACTAAATTTCAATTTTGGAGGGTGCCGCGAAGGCACTAGACAGTGTTGGCCTCTCAGGGGCTCGTTGCGGCACCCATTCGTTCAGAAGGGGGCGGCTTCTATGGCAGCTGTTTTGGGTGCTCCGGGGCTGAAATACGCCGCATGGGAGGGTGGGGATCACAATGTTTTCAATTTGTGTTCGCCCTCTTCAACCTGAGTACCAGTTTAGTCACTGCACTGTTTCTCCCCCCCCCCCCTTTTTTTTCCTTGACAGACCCTGGGTGTCGTATTACACCGGTGACAGTATGGCTGGTGGGCCATAGCCGCGTGCACAGGGCAGCGTGTTACGCTGCACAGGGCAGCGCGTTACGCTGCATAGGGCAGCGCGTTACGCTGCACAGGGCAGCGCGTTACGCTGCGGCGACAGAGTGGGACCCCGACTGGGACTGGGTGCACCCGCACGTCTCAGGTGGTGTGGTAAGCGCGGCATGTTATGGCGGGAACTGTTGCCATTCCTTTTCTACATCAGGGATGCTGACTCGCCTGATGTCCTGGTTATGTACCTTGGGGGCGATGGCTTGGGGCGGGTCACTGGCCTATCGCGGAAGCTTGCGATTTGCAGTGACCTGCCCTACTCACATTATGTGTGGCCTGCCACAGCCCTCAAGTGGTCAGACATGATGTCGTGGTACGCTTACTGGGGAGCGTTCGGCCTCGAGGCTCTTGACTGAGCCGACGCTCCGTGAACAGGGCTATTGCCCGGTTCCTTTTTGAATAGGGTGGGGGACGCGTCATTCGCCTCCCCACCATCAGTCTGCAAAATTAAGAGCTTTACTCAGGGGATGGGGCCCATCTGTCGCAGTGAGGTATGGACCTCTGGTTAGCGGACTGGCGAGCAGGCCTGTTGACCGAGCTGATGGTCTTGGGGGGGGGCGGTGAGCCTTTTTGGGAAGCCTCCCCGTGCGGCGGGTAGCACTGGTAAGGTAAAAATTTATGACCCACAGGTATCCGGCAGGTTCGCAATTGACTGGACAACACTAGACAGGCATAAGTTGATTAAACGTTGTCCGGTCAACGACGAACCAGGCGACGGGGTGATGGCTACAGCTAGACAGCATGCATCACCCCGTGATTTCACGGATACGCGTCAGAGGGTGGGGTCATTAGTTAGATATTGACTACGGTCAACAATTTGTTTGTTGTCAACAAACAAATGGATACAAATAGATACATTGTAACAATTGCCGTCGGCAATTTTGGGTGGTACCTTACCAGTGTTACTTCGGCCTGCTTGCCTTAAGAATTATAATTGGTCAATTACCAATAGAAATTTATAATTCGGACTAGGGCATGAATCAATAAATGTGGCCCAATGCCGTTATCCACTTTTACCAGTGTCTGAGTCCTTTATTGGGGGGTGCGCCTGCAATGCAAGCGCGGTGCCAAAATGGACGCCGCGCTCTTTGCGCCCCCCCCCCCCATCGGACGAAGGCATCCGGGTAGTTAGGGGGCATGGCCAGCTCCTCTATAAAAGGGGTGGCCACAAGGCAGCCGAGCTGCCATTTTGCGAAGCGACGGAGCGGAGAAGTTTTTCCCCTCCACCCCCTCCCTAGTTAACAGTGTGATATTTTGGTCGCTTCGGGGCCGGGTGGGAATTTTTGGCTGGGACCCACAATTGGCTCTCGGGTCCTGGTTTTTTTTCACCCATCCCACACTGTTGCTATGGTTTGATATAGGGGTTTCTGTTGCTGCTGTTGACTTTGGTCACATGGGCGGGTAGCACTGGTAAGGTAAACATTTATGACCCACAGGTATCCGGCAGGTTCGCAATTGACTGGACAACACTAGACAGGCATAAGTTGGTTAAACGTTGTCCGGTCAACGACGAACCAGGCGACGGGGTGATGGCTACAGCTAGACAGCATGCATCACCCCGTGATTTCACGGATACGCGTCAGAGGGTGGGGTCATTACTTAGATATTGACTACGGTCAACAATTTGTTTGTTGTCAACAAACAAATTGATACAAATAGATACATTGTAACAATTGCCGTTGGCAATTTTGGGTGGTACCTTACCAGTGTTACTTCGGCCTGCTTGCCTTAAGAATTATAATTGGTCAATTACCAATAGAAATTTATAATTCGGACTAGGGCATGAATCAATAAATGTGGCCCAATGCCGTTATCCACTTTTACCAGTGTCTGAGTCCTTTATTGGGGGGTGCGCCTGCAAAGCTGTTGTTCTGGTATTTTGACTTTAATCCGTGTAAAGTAACTCACTCATTGTACCCCTTTCACAGGAAAAAGCACGCAAACATTCTTGCGCTCTGTATATTCAGAAAATGCTTAATCTTTACCTTTTTACAGGAACAAAACTCTTCTCCAGGCCTTAAAAGTAACCAATTTATTTATTTCTATAGTCTTAAATTGCATCCTTTCACAGTCTCCTGAGTTAATTACTGGTAGGGATTCCTTAACAGCAGGATCCCAGCCAATTGTCTTAATTATCTTATGGTAAGAGTTGTTGCATTCTCATTGTGCTAATTTCTGACTTGTCTTTCCTCCTTTCGCTATTGGAACTCCCTGCTGGAAATGTTTAACTTGTGTGTCTTCTCATTTTTGTGTATTGTTTCCTTACAGCTGGCATGTCATAGTTGACTTGTTTTTAATAAGTCTTAGTCTGTCATTTCAAGTATGGCACCTGGACCACAGCACCCACTCTAAATGAGCAGACACATTTCACAAACTCCAGAGCACAAAGGGAGGAAATAAGATTAGTCCCTGAGCTCCTGAGAATGTACAGAGTGCCACTCGTTAGCCAGGGCTGCCAAGGACTGTTTTAAGAATGCAGTCAGGTCACATTTTCAATCAGACGCAGGCATTTTCAGGCCACCCTTTTTTTGCTGTTAGTCTAAGCACAGGCAAAAGGCTAAGTCAGCATCTGGTACCCTTCTCACGGGAGCACAAGAATAGCTCCAGGAAAAGTGCGCAGGGGAGCCTTCATGAGAAATTTACCCAAGGGAAGCCTGGCATGTCATGCGCCAAGGTTTGCCATAAGACCCCAGACTCGTCTCGCTTCAAACGCAGACAGTCACCTTGTGTGAATCAATGTCCCTGGTTCCACTTTGGGGGGCTAGGACAGTTTTCACTTATGGGGGTCGCAAATATGGTGTTCTTACTTGGCAAGAGGGACAGGCTTGGCGCACGCTCCTGACTCTTCCGCAAGTGGGCGGAATTGGCAGCCATGAACCTCACCTTGTGCACCTTTGCCAAAGAACGCTTAAACATAATTACTGACAGCCAGTATGTTAGGAATTTGCTTCACAGACTACCAGGAGCGTACATCACTCCCGCAATAGACAAGAACTTGTTGAGTCTTTTCCTCACAACTCAATTTCACTTGTCGAACCGCACCGAAGCGCTCTATATCGCCCACATCAGAAGTCACCAGGACTTGCCTGGTCCGATTTCCGCGGGCAATAGCAGAGCAGATGCGGCCACAAAGGAAATTCAGCAAACGACTGTCTTGGGAGTCTTCACGACTCCAATTCAGAGTCATGCATTTTCCCAACAGAACGCCAAGGCACTCGCACGGCAGTTCAACCTGCCACTTTCCCAAGCCCAGGGCATAGTCCGTTCCTGCCCACATTGTGCAGGGGCGGTAGGGGGGGCCTCGTGGGGGGTCAACCCACGAAGGACAGAGGCCAACCAGGTGTGGCAGATGGATGTCACACATGTCCCACATTTTGGCAATACATACACATTTGCATTGACACTTTCTCACAGTTCGTTTGGGCTACAGTGCAGAAGGGAGAAATGGCTTCCCATGTGGAGCAGCATCTCCTTTCCTGCTTCATGGCCATGGGTGAACCTCGGCACATGAAGTCCGATGACACCCCAGCTTATAGCTCCAGGCAGCTGGCCACCTTCATGGCCACCTGGGACATTAAGCACACCTTTGGCATTCTGTACAATCCACAAGGGCAAGTGGAACGGGTCAATCGGATGCTTAAGTCCTACATTGACAAACAAACAGAAAGGGGGGAACCACCAGCCCTCCCCAAAAATCAGGGTCAGCCACAACATTGTCTGAACAAGGTATTGTTTACGTACAATCACCTTAATGTTTTTTCGGATTACACCACAGGAGAGGCACTTCCGTCACATGGAGGCTCTCCCGTGGCCAATGGTGCATTACCGAGTGCCACCAGATCCTTCCTGGAAGGGCCCGGCGCCACTCATAACATGGGGAAGAGGGTATGCTGCAATTATGTCTCCTACAGGCATTATCTGGATTCCAGCCCGGTGTGTCAAGCCTCACTTCGAGTCCAATGGCGTGGACCCAGGCAGTTCCAGACCCAATCCCGGAGATGGAGGAACTAACCCTGACGGGGAGAGCCAAGCGGAGGAGGCGTTGACAGCAGATGACAGCGCTGAAGATCACCTGTGCCAGGAGGAGGCGGACGCCATTCGGCGGGAGGACAAGGAGCCAACATCTTGATTGCAGCCTTTTCCCTGATTACAGCTAATTCCATGATGACCACCATCATCTTGATCCTTTCCCTGCTTGCAGGGGGAGGCATACAAGCAGCTTCATTGGGAGCCAACAACCTGATGCCAGGCAGAGATCTCTCTGCCCGGCTGCAGTACAACGTTTGGGAAAGATTGGCAAACCTCGTCAATCAGTCCGATTTTTGCCTGAGGCAGACCACCGCTTCTGCCTCTATCCTGAGCACTTGTCTCATCCCGGTGTGTCACTCCCCAGATGCGCGCATCAGGAACGGTGACTGGTTGGTGAAGCGGATATTCAGTCCATTTTACAAGACTGCCTTTTCAACGTATGAGCACTGGGGAACCCAAGTCTTACCGACTGATGTGGCCACTCTCTACACTCCCCGAGTGGTGGTCAGCCCGAACTCTACTTGTGCTCGTATGACCGGCTGTTCCACGGTCGAAGGGCCACAGCGCCGTTGCCTCAACCCCGGCAACGGCAACTGGACTTGCAATAACCCAGAGACTATTAGCTCAATGTATGCTCATGTTACCTTGCCTTCAGGATGGTTTTTTACATGTAACCAGTATACTTGGAACTACATTCCTGCAAATGTATCTGATTCCCTTTGCTATATCAGTCGTTTGACATTGTTGCTTCCCACTAGAGACATGGTTGCACCAAGCATAAATGTACCTTCACACATATGGCACGCTCGTGCCACCCAGTTAGACAGCTCATGTGATAGCAACATTAGGATTCTGAGTAAAGCTGAGTATGTTTCGTTAGCAGTCAGCTTGTTTGGCGTGCCAGGCTTAGCCGTAGGCAACGCTCGGAGAATTGGTCAACTGGCTTGCGCTTTGGCAAAAGCCATTAACCACACCTCCTCGATGATAGCACTGCTTAATCAAGAGCAGACAGAGCTTCGCCATGCCATACTGGATAATCGAGCAGCTATCGATTACCTCTTGCTGTTACATCATTTGGGTTGCGAGTCTGTCCATGGCATGTGTTGTTTTAACCTCACGGACAACTCGCGCAAGGTACAGAGTCAGCTCACAGACCTCCATACCTTGGTTAAAAACATCAAGGAAGATGCTACGTGGGGGTGGTGGAATTTGTTATGGTCCTGGTTCCCATGGGGTTGGCTACAAACGACCCTCAAGGTGATTGTGGGGGTGAAAATACTGGGAACGGCTGTGTGTTGTTTCATGCAATGTATTCCCTCACTGATGTCAAGATGTCCCCCATGGAGAGAACTCCAGAATGTCCTCACTCCACGTCAGCTGATGCCGCTCCTACGTCGAGACGTCTGTCAGGTCCAATTAAACAAATAAAGGGGGAGTGTGGTATCCACGCACACAATTGGTATATTGGCCCTGACAGAACCCCGGTGATGGGTGATCACCTTGTTGCCAGGAGTTCCTGAAGGGACAGAAATTGGGGGAGTGGAATATTAGATAGGGTTTAATTCACCTACAGCTGACCTGACAAGCAGCTCGGACAATAGGAAGCTAATGACTATCTCGCTAGTCATGTAATAGGTAATCTCGCATCTGTGGATTACTCCAAGTCCTAAAACCAATACCAGCCACATGTTTACCCCAGATAGCGGGGAGGGACGGCTTCGCCGCCGCGCGAAGCCGTCCCTCCCCGCCCCCTGCCACCGGGCGGGGAGGTTAAAAGGGCTCCCGTGGCCAAGGGAGCCGAAGACGCTGCAGCCGACGTGCGAAGCCGTCCCTCCCCGCCCCCTGCCACCGGGCGGGGAGGTTAAAAGGGCTCCCGAGGCCAAGGGAGCCGAAGACGCCGCAGCCGCCGTGCGAAGCTGTCTCTCCCCGCCCCCTGCCACCGGGCGGGGAGGTTAAAAGGGCTCCCGTGGCCAAGGGAGCCGAAGACGCCGCAGCCGCCACGCGAAGCCGTCCCTCCCCGCCCCCTGCCACCGGGCAGGGAGGTTAAAAGGGCTCCCGTGGCCAAGGGAGCCGAAGACGACGACGACGACGCGCGAAGCCGTCCCAACCCGCCCCCTGCCACCAGGCGGGGAGGTTAAAAGGGCTCCCGTGGCCAAGGGAGCCGAAGACACCGCATGATGACATTCTCGTCTGTGGCCCCACCATGGTTGTGGGCTTGGCTGCTGAGGACATTGCGGTATTTGTCTTGTTTCTTTTGTATTTTGTAGAGTGTATTATGGTATTATTGCTTATTACTGAGCTGAGCTCCAATGTAGTTGTTGAGCCCAGCTCGCATTAAGAGTTGTGCAAGGTCGTTGAGCCTTGGGCTCCGACCCTCCCCCCCCCTTTGGATTATTATTATTTTTTCCTGATTATATCTTGTAACATTGTAAACTGTTATTATGTTCTGTATTTGTTTATTTTTTATTTAATTGTTTATATTATGTTTATGCTTGATATTTTGTTATTGTCTTGTATTGCATAATGAACTGTATTGTGTCGTATTTCCCCTTTTCCCTTCCCTTTCCCCCTCCCCTTTCCCTTTCCCCTACTTATGTTTAGTAGCTGAGGGATCGTGTAACCGTTTTGTTATGTTAGAACTTAAATGTTATTGCACATTTTATTGTTTCACTGCTGTATTGTAACATTGTATCATTTGTAATTTTGTATATTGTATTTGATTTAACTGTTGTAAGCCGCCCTGAGTCGGCCCTGGTCGAGTAGGGCGGGGTATAAATCGAATAAATGAAATGAATGAAATGAACAATGGAGTTCCACTGCCATTGATTAAGTTAGTTAATTAACTCCCCTGAAGAGTTTCCCCATTAACTCGTGTAAGCATGGCATGTGGATCCTGCCAGATCGCAGTTCTTTTGCATGCAGCCTATACATGATAAATACTGATGATTTTCCTTCATTAAATCACTGGTCTTCGCTCATCTTGCCTCGTGTCTCATTGCTTGACCAGTCTCCTCCGAGACCCAACAGCTGCTTCGTGGCCCCGATCCAACACTTAACACCCCTTAACAAAAGGTTATTTACATGTTTTAATCTCTTCCTTAAACCAAATCTCCTCCATCTTACATCAGAACAAATATAGACACCCAAATCACAGCAAATGGAAACTCATTAAAAAATAACAATTTCCAAAACATCATACTCCACATTACTACTACTTGCCCTTCCTTGACATTCCTTGACAGAGGGTTATTTACAATTTCAAACATATTAAACCTTATATTTCAAACTCTTTATGAAATTGCCATGAAAAGGTTAATAACTTTTGTTAAGAAAGGTTAAAAGGGGGTTTAGTGTTCAAGAACCAAGACAATAGAAACAGCCGAAGTCTGGTTTAACTCATCTTTATTGCATGGTGGTCAGGGGGAACATGTGGTAATGGTGGACGAACAGCTCATTATATACAGTGGCGATACATGTGAATGTGGCTCCTCTGTAGCTCATTGGCTACTGTCCACGTGACATCACCCTTAGTCACGCCCCTCTTGTCCAGGTGAGGCAGTGGCGGGAATCTTCCCGCGCCTGTAGGCATTCGGAGAATTTGTACCATGTGAGCTGGAGGCTCGCTACTGCCCCCAGTGGTCACTAGCTCGTGTCCTAATACAGAAGGTTACAATGTTACTTTTAGAGATTGTTACATTCACTCATTCGTGTGGTTGCATTTACTTAAAGGCACATTACAATCCATACACAACACCCCTCCCCCCTAGGATGAGACAAAGTCTCTCATCCAATGTGGTTTGTTGCATGAGCATTTTGGGCATAAGGCTGGCTGGCTTGTCCCGGGGGAGCTATCGCTTCTGTGTTTCCTGGGCTCTTGTTCTGCAACAGGAGAGGGAGACTCGTTAGCGACTTGCTGCGGTTCTGCAGCTTTTGGGGTAGGGGTAAACTCCATTGTGGGAAAACCGGGGGCATTGGGGACTAACAAAAAACCCCGCTCCTCGCTTGGACGGGTGGGGGACCACTCCGAAAAACTCCCCCGGTTTCGTAACTTAAAGTCAAACTCATGTTCTGGGATATCTATGGGGGCATCCTCCAGGATATCTGTGGGGACAAACTCATTCACTTCCCCCCTTGGTGGGGACCGCTGGTCCCCCTCTCCTCCCCCTTGGGCTAAATGGGTGGGGGAGAACCCTAACGCTGAGTTCTGATTCGCGGTTTCCACGCCCTGACTACTGGGAACCCATTGCCGGAGTTTGTCTGCATGTCGCCTCCAGAGTAGACCCGTGCTGGTCTCAACGCAGTATGACACAGGTCCAGTTTGGCCAATGACTACCCCCGGGACCCAGGCTGGTCCTGCAGTTGTGTAATTTCTGCAGTGGACTGGGGCGCCTATTTCGAAACTCTTGGTGCCCACTATCCCTATGTTCCTCCCAGTATCTTTCACCCTTGTGGGGTCTAGCTTAGTCAGTATCGTGGTCAGCTTCCTGCGCATGAGGAGTTCTGCGGGCGAGTAACCTGACACCAGCGGTGTCACCCTATAATCCAGCAGGAATTGGCATAACTGTAGATTCAGGTCCCCGGGGCCCATGTGCCTCAGTGCTTCCTTTGTTGTACGTAGGAAGCGTTCTACCTGTCCGTTTGTTGCTGGGTGAAAAGGTGCAGAGGTGATGTGCCGGATGGAGTTTATGTCAATGAATGCCCGGAACTTGGCGGACGTGAAACTACTTGCATTGTCACTCACAAGCACATCGGGTATACCGAATGAGCTGAACACCTTGCGCAATTGCTTAATGTTTGCGGCTGATGAGGTGTTTGCCATTGGAATAACTTCTAATCACTTGGAATAAGCATCCACTATGAGGAGGAAAAATGAACCTCTGAAGGGTACTGCAAAATCTATGTGCAGGTGAGACCACGGCCCTTTGGCTGCGTCCCATTCTCTGTGCGGAAGTTGGGACTCTTCAGGCCGAGAGCTTTGGCAACTCTCGCAAGTGCTCACCGTGTGCTCTATGTCAGCATCTAACTGGGGCCACCAGAAATAGCTCCTGGCTAAAGCCTTGGAGTGGACAATCCCCGGATGGCTGACGTGCAGTAGCTTGAGCACCCTTGCTCTCAAAGATTCAGGGACGACCACCCGCTGGCCCCAAAGGAGGCAACCCCTCTCCGTGGACAGTTCTATCCTCTTCCTAAAAAATGGGGCAAATTCTGCCACTGGGGAAGACGTTGGCCACCCTTTTTGCACCCATGAACTCACTAGGGCCAACATCTTATCCCTCCCTGTCGCCTTGGCGATTTCCACGGGTACTATTGGGGGTAAATCCAGAACCTCTATCAGGAGCACTTGGTGATCTTGTTCCACTTCACACGCGGGGTTGCCCACGTGAGGCAGAGGTGACCTCGAGAGTGTGTCCGCATGGCTTATGTCCTTTCTGGGGCGATAAACCAGCGTGCTCTGGTACGCATTTAGAAAAATGGCCCATCTCAGCATTCTGGGGGACAGGATCTGCGGTGTGGGCTTGTCTGCGGTGAAAATGCCTAGCAGGGGCTTGTGGTCTGTCACGATGGTGAAAGGGCGGCCATATAGAAAGTCGTGAAACTTCTTTGTTCCAGCGATTATTGCAAGTGCCTCCCGTCTGTCTGTGCATAGTTACACTCTGCCTTTGACAGGGATCTGGAATAGAACGCCACTGGGGCTTCCCACCTGCTCTCCAACATGTGGCACAGGACCGCCCCCACCCCCACTGGTGAGGCATCGCATACCAGAACCACTGGCTTCTTGGGATCGAAATGGGTCAGGATGGCCTCTGAGGATAAGAGTTGTTTCAGCTCATTGAATGCTCTCTCTTGACTCTCGCCCCATCGCCAAACCTCATCCTTCTTTAATAATCTATGAAGTGGCTCCACCACCGATGCCTTCCTGGGCAGGAAGGAATGGTAAAAATTCAGGAGCCCCAGGAAAGATTGCAACTCGGGTTTTGTGGTGGGACGAGGAGCATTTTGAACAGCGGCCACCTTTGACTGAGAGGGTTTTATACCAACTGGGGTTACCCGGAAACCTAGGAACTCTACCTCTTTTGCGAAGAACACACATTTGTCTTTCCGCAGCCTCAAACCCGCTTTCTCGAATACGGTCTGTACTCTGTCTAGCCTTTCAGCCAGTTCTGACTCGCTCCCCCCTGTGATCAAAACGTTGTCAAAATATGGCAAGACCCCCTCTAAACCCTTCAAAAGTCACTCCACTAATGATTGGAAGATGCCTGGAGCCGAATTTACACCAAACTGTAGGCGCATCACCTTAAAAGCCCCTTTGTAGGTGACTATCGTCTGTGCAGCAGCTGCAGCTGGGGTTACTGTAAGTTGCTGGTAAGCCTGCGCCAGGTCTAACTTCGCAAAACACTTTCCCCCATGTAACCTGGCCAACAAGTGGCTGACTACCGGCACCAGATACGCATTTGGGCATATTGCCTTGTTGATTGTGCATTTGTAATCAGTGCAAATGGAACCTCCCCGTTAGCCTTTAACGCTGTTACAATAGGAGTTTCCCACTCTGCAGAATCGACTGGGACTAGAATTCCCTGGCCCACCAACTTGTCCAGTTCCGCCTCTATTTTGTCCTTTAGTGCAAAAGGCACCCTTCGCGGTTTGAGCCTTATCAGCCGGATCTCCAGGTCCAGGTCGAACGCAACTGGGGGCCCTTGAATTTTCCGAGTCCCTTCTTGAATACCTCGGGATGCGCGTTACACACTTCCTGTATTGGATCAGTTCCGACAGTATGCACACCCCCTATGAACAAACCCAGGGGCTTAAACCATTGTGTCCCCAGGAGGCAACAGGCCCCCTCCTTGAGAACGACCAGAGGAAGCTCCGGGGCATTTTGCTTGTATTCCACCTTGATTTTTCCCACCCCCAACACCGGAATGCTATTTCCCTGCATGTCTCGCAAAGTAGACTTCAGTGCTTTGAGTTTGGGCCGCACGTTGGGGGAAATTCGCAAAAACTCCCTCTGGGAAATAATGGAATAGGAGGAACCCGAGTCTATCTCCATCTTAATGGGGACCCCTTGCAACAGTACCTCAACAAAGTAATGTGGGTGTCCCAAGGACACGCTTTGGACCGCTGCGTTGTCATCACTGGGGACTCGCCGGTACACTCCATGTACCTCGACGTCGCTGTCGTCGGAGACTCGGGCCACGCCGTCCTGTTTCCTCAAGGGCCGGACGCCATTCTTCCTTGGGGTACGGTCCGCTGAGCCCTTGTGCTCTCCGCACTGTCGTCTGCAAACCTTGGCGATGTGGCCCCGCCGTCCGCAGTTGTGGCACTCGGCCTTCCGGAACGGGCACTTGCTACGGTCGTGGGACGCCCCACAGCCGTTGCAACGTCAGCCGTCCTTCCGCACCTTCCGGATGTCCTCGTCCTCGCTGCTCTCCGTGGAGGAGTGTGGCGCCCGCCTGGCTGCTTGCACCAGGGCTGCTGCCCTATCGGGTTGTGGGGGCCTTATTCTGAACCCCTTAACCCTGGCTCTCATGGCTTCTGCCGACTACGCTTCCTTCAGGACCTCTTGTAACATTGGGGGCGGCTCTTTGTTCATCAGCTTCCACTGGGTCTCCTCGTCCCACAGGCCGCACAGCATGCGGTCCCTGAGGGCGATTTCTAGGTTCTCCCACTTGCATGGCCCTGCAGCCAAACGGAGGGCCGCTGCAAAGGCAGCCACAGACTCACCAAGGGACTGCACCCTCTTCCAGAAGGCGTCCCAAGCCGAGAACATGGTGACTGTGGGCTGGAAATGGTCCCGCAGGGCTTTCAGGAGCTGTTTAACCGGGACCTCGTCTACTTTCCTTGGAGACACCAGGTCCACCAAAATCTTCATGGCTGGGAAACCAAGCATCCTGATGAGGGTGGCTCTTTTCTTCCCTGTCCCACCAACGTCGGAGATGTCGGACACCATCAGTGCACTTTTGAAATCCATCTCAAACAGTTCCCATTCCTCCAGTTTGTTGATGTCGAAAACGGTCTGTGTTGTCTTGATTCCATGGGAAGCCATCATCCCACCTTCGTTGCCAATTTAGTGTTCAAGAAACAAGACAATAGAAACAGCCAAAGTCTGGCTTAACTCATCTTTATTGCATGGTGGTCAGGGGGAACATGTGGTAATGGCGGATGAACAGCTCATTATATACAGTGGCTATACATTTGAATGTGGCTCCTCAGTAGCTCATTGGCTACTGTCAGTGTGACGTCACCCTTAGTCACGCCCCTCTTGTCCAGGTGAGGCAGTGGCTGGAATCTTCCCGCGGCTGTAGGTATTTGGAGAATTTGTACCATGTGAGCTGGACGCTCGCTACTGCCCCCAGTGGTCACTAGCTCGTGTCCTAATACAGAAGGTTACAATGTTACTTTTAGAGATTGTTACATTCACTCATTCGTGTGGTTGCATTTACTTAAAGGCACATTACAATCCATACACAACAGGGGGTAAGTTGGATGGAAAATTACAGGGGATGAACTATCTAGCCTGCCTTTCGGGCAGGTGCTGCAAAGATCTGAAGAGAACTGTGGTCCCTTTAATATACAATAGAACACTCCAACACAGGGAACAGATATTGCTTTAACACTCCAAGTACATGCTTTCTTTTAGATAATATGAAAACATTTCATCAGAGCCCACTCTGGGCAATCACAGTTCTCCTCACACCAGTTCTTAGCTTTCAAAGGTCTCCTGCCTGGAACTTCATTTGTTTTGGCCAGTATTCAGCATTCCAAAGAAGCACCATTTCAGCTGCATACCAGCTCAGCAGCTCTTCACAGCAGCCAGAAGCTTTGGGCCATCGCGACTTGAGCAAATCATTCCATATGACAGGGCAGAATGGCTGCTTCAGAAAAAGCAGCAGATCTGTTTCACCTCCCATACCGTGTAGAAAAGACTTTTCCCTTGGAGGACCAAATTAGACATGATGCCATGTACACCTTCACAATTTGAAGTAAAGAGAATTGTGGGTGGGAAGAGGGGGCAGTTCAGATAAAAATGCTTTGGAACGATGGTGGAGAGTTTGAACCTTTCCTTGCTGCTACAATCCCGGTCTGGAATGGGCTCCTTACATCTGCTTTTTGCAGTGGAAGAAGAACTTCATTTGCAACAATGAAAAGGAACATTGATAAAACTGCTAACTGCATGGATGCTTTATTTTGCCCCAGGCACAATATATCACCATATATTTCCTTTTATTATTAATTAATAGTGAGAATGGAGGAAGAAAGAAATGCTAGGAGCCATGGCTCTCTTATAATCTATATCCCCACCTTGAAGTGGTATCAGTCTTCATAGCACTGTTTGAAGGAGAAAGGCATTTTATCTCTATATATCCATATGCAATAAGGCATGAATATATATTACAAGAACTAGAAAATCTCTCTTTCTGGGTGATATTCCCAAAGCAGCTTCAGTGGTTAAAGGGCTTCCCCCAGGAACACAACTGTGCACTGTCTTAGAGTGTCATGAGGCTTTCTGATTTAGAGTGTGGACAATATGGAGAGGTTACATCTGTGGATTGCAATACCCAGAATCCTCCAAGAGGTTTTTGGAACTTTCTTTATTCACTTCAGAATTAAAATATAGAGTAAAGCATAAGAATTAAATTTAAAATATAGCATATACATTGTTTAAGAGTCTGAATTAGACCGTTCTTGCCCCAAACCAGGCAACAAGGATTCTGTTGTGCAGCCATGAGGTCCTCAAATGTACATTGAGTAGGGCACAAGGGGCAGGATTACATTATAACATGCTTATATACATTACAGTTGTCTGAACCTCTCCATAATCGCAGAGGGCTGACATTACCACATAGCTCCATTTATTCAGAGTATCTCTAGATCTTGCTGTGCCCATGTGCAGTCTATTTAGCAATTTCCAGACTTCCCAACTTTCTTCAAAACAAAGGGCCAGCTCCTCTGTTGGTTCCATCCAATGTTGATCCTTCAGGAACTGTAGTCTAAAAAACAAGAGAGAGAGGAAGGCAGGCAACAGCAAGAACCCCTTTTCCAAACTGTAGTTTGAAGCAACCCAAGAAAAGAGACATTGAATGCTCAGCCCTATTTTATAGATTCATGGTTAAAAAAAGAATTCAATCACCAAGATGTAGGAGGTCCATGGTCTTAGTAGAATTCATCCCAAAATCAGCATCCTCTACATTCACTGACTTGGATCACAGGTGATATGCTGAGTGTCATCTAATAGCTAGAGAGAGTACTGACATATGCTGGAACCAAGTTTCTTCTTCCTACCATAGAATACTACTTTCCAATTATAACTATCAGTTAACACAAGTTAGCAATTAGCAAATGCACTTCTATAGGGATACAGACTACAATCATCTACGGGAGCTTTGGGGAAACAAAGGAAAAACTTAAATATTTGAATATGCTTGTGTCTAAAAATTTCCAAGGGGGCATTCATTAAAAAAATGAGGGTGACCACTGTTACGTTTTCTTGACAAGGTAAATCCTAGTCTTAGGAAAAGAGCCACAAAGGCTTGTCACTTGACACATAGCAGTGATGATGTGCTAATCCCAATGATTGGAATACAGAGATCTAAGCAGTCATGTTGCTTGAAAAATGCCATTCGCAAAAAGAAATTAGAGCTTTCTTTGTGAGAAGAAACAGATCTTTCCTGGCCGGCAATTAAAGTGCATACTGCTATATGAAACTGTCACCATCAGTTGTGTGGTTTCTGACATTTATGTCTTTCTGCTCTGTGGTTCAAATATATAACATCTAGTTTAGGCAAGAAAGGACTGATCCACCTAATTATTTCAATTCAATTTCAATTTCAAAAACCTTTAATTGGCATAAAAGAAGCATGTTATAGTATACAGTAGATATCACATGCTGAAGGTAAATTATAGAATAAAAGTTTAAGTTAATAAATGAAATGGTCAAAAAAATCATTAAAAGGAATCAGATCTTCACCTTATTCTGCCACAACCGTATGGATTGAGGGTGACCACTTTATGGACCACACAACTGATGGTGACAGTTTCATATAGCGGTATGCACTTTAATTGCCGGCCAGGAAGGATCTGTTTCTTCTCACAAAGAAAGCCCTAATTTCTTTTTGCAAATGGCATTTTTCAAGCAATATGACTGCTTAGATCTCTGTATTCCAATCATTGGGATTAGCACATCATCACTGCTATGTGTCAAGTGACAAGCCTTTGTGGCTCTTTTCCTAAGACTAGGATTTACCTTGTCAAGAAAACGTAACAGTGGTCACCCTCCATATGGATTGAGGATAGCCACTTTATCCATGGAGTCAGGGGAGCCATTATTCAAAAGGAACAACCTGGAGATATCATAGAGTCCATTATGACTAATGAAAAGTGGATTTAATATTTAAAACAAATGCTTCCATAAAAGGAACAATTTTTCAAAAACATGAAGTAATGTTTCAGCTCACTGCACTCCCATCCTGATATGGAATTTTTTGATATCTCCCAGACAAGAGTTCATAAGGTAGTACATTGAACCTTGGAAAGGAGAAGTCCATGCGCTGCTGTGGAATACTCAGATGGTTCAGATAAGAGGCCATGTGGCCTCCATCCAGTGGGATTCCCAGACTTAAAGAAGAACAAGTTTTGTTGGCTGCACGGTAGAGAATCTGGGATTCTTTATCCAGGAATCTACACTCTGAAGCAGTCAGCATTAGCATAGAGTCCAATAGTAGACCAAAGGTTATGATTTTAAGCTCAATAGTAGTGAACCAACTAGAAGAATGAGACTCCATGGCAAATGTAGGATAAGGATAAAAGGGTCTGAATTTAAAAATAGCCATAATCAATATTTAATATTTAATAGCCATGCCTTTGTTTCAAGGAGGTGTTGATCGGCTTCTAAGCATAAAGAAACATATGGAACACAGGAATATCCAAAAAAAATTTTTTAAGAATCTAGAGTAAATAAGTTCCAATGAATAATCAACACAAGTATGCCAGATTGGTACCCCACATAACAGTTGAGAGATTACTTTAGTATTAAACACCTTAAGTGCAGCAGGAATGTATTGCTTACCTCTATTGAAAAAGAATCAGGTTATGGCTAAGGTGGTGTTCATTGCTGAATTTGTTACTAGCTTAAATATAAGTATAAGTACGGGAATGCCGCAGGGATGTGTGCTGAGCCCGCTTCTGTACATGCTTTACACATATGATTGTGTTCCCAGTTTCCCCAGTAATAAGATCATCAAGTTTGCAGATGACACAACGGTGGTTGGTCTGATTACTGCTGGGGAGGGGGAGTCGGCTTACAGGAAGGAGGTTGAAATGCTGATGGAGTGGTGTAGAGAAAACAATTTATTCCTCAATGTAAAAAAGACAAAAGAGATCATTGTGGACTTTAAAAAATGCAAATTGAACATCCAGACACTTATTATTGAAGGGAATTGTGTGGAACAGGTCTCGGTGTTTTGATTTCTGGGAATGGAGCTGAAGGATGATCTAACATGGGGAGCAAACACCAAAGATCTGATGAAGAGAGCACAGCAGAGGTTATACTTCTTGAGAATCCTCAGGAAGAACAATCTTTCAAAGGACCTGCTGTTGGCATTCTACCACTGTACCATAGAGAGAGTGTTAACCTATGGTCTGTGTGTATGGTTTGGGAGTTGTACAGCTAGGGAAAGAACAATGCTGTCAAGAGTTGTCTTTAATAAAAAAATATTTATTTTCAAAAGAAAAAACAAACATACATAAAACAATACATCAAAAATCATAACAATAATACATAAAACTCATGAAAAATAACCACATACATGATAGTTGAACTAGTTATTTGTCATAGTGCACACACTATTGAATATCCACATTATAGGTTAGTACTATAACCATAACCTTCATAAAAGCTTTCAATATTACAATTGTTTGTTAGCAACCATCAGGCTCCTACTTTTCAAATTACAAATCACCCAGTGTATATTTACATTGCCCCGGAGAGTTTAGTCTCTGTATTATCTCCAAAAACTACTTTGAGATGGTACAGGTCTAAAACTATCCCTACCCGTAAGGGAGTGATCAACAAAAGGCTTCCTGATACTCCAAAATCTATTTTCCTTCAATTTATCCCTTTTTACTTTTATCTCCCATGTCAATTTGTCATTCAATGCTAGGTTCCACATTTCCTTGTACCATTCTACCGTCTGTATAATTACATCATTTTTCCAATTTCTAGCGATACATTGTCTACCCGTAGTTAACATTATTTCTAATAACTCTTTTTCCTCCTTATTCAAACACATACCTTCCACATCTGTTAGCAAAATGGTACCTGACGCCAGCTTAATTTTCTTACCCATTATTTCCCCTATCTCTCTTTCTAATCTTCTCCAAAATTCATTTATCATTTTACAGCTCCACCTCATATGCTCATAAGTTCCAACAGTATCTTTACATCTCCAACATAAATTATCCCTTTTATTATCAATCTGGTGCAACCTCAGTGGTGTCAAGTACCATTGCCACAACATTTTATAGTTATGTTCCTTAATTCTTACTGACATTGTTCTCATTATCCTCTTTTTCCACTTATTTCTCCATTCATCATTTCCTAGCTTTATATTCAAGTCCTGTTCCCACTTCAATTTCAAATCTTCCTGTGGATCACTACCCTTGTTTATTAAAATATAAAGTTTACTTACTAGACCCTTGATGCTTTTCTCGCCTTTTCTAATCTTTAAAACCAATTCCTCAAATTCGGTCTTTTCTCTATCTGTACCTAATTCTCTTCTATATTTTTTATTCCAATTATCAACCTTCATTATCTGAAACCAATCCAATTTTAACTGTTCAAACAGTTTTTTCTTCTTAATTTCATCTTCGCAAACCCTTAGCCATTCTTTCACCAAGGAAACTTCATTTTTGTCCAATATTTCCTTTTTTTTTTGTCTATTTTTATCGGAAAACACGCCATATCTGCCAATTCCAAAATTGGAGAGAGATCTGGGATCAAATCTTTCTTTAATCTTTTCCACACCCTCATGAGTCCCCTCATCATAGTGTTACTTGTACCTATCATTTTAACCTTAGTTCCCAAAAAAATCATTTTACCAATATTCTTATAATCTTTCATCTCCATTTCCTCCCAAATTACTTTTCCTCTTGCCAAGATCTTCACAACATTCTTAATTTGAAATGCTCGATAATACGCTAACAAATTTGTCATTCCCAAACCCCCTTCTTTCTGAGGCAGATACCAGAGTTTCTTTGAAAGTCTAGATTTTTTACCTCCATTGCAAAAATTATTGAACATCTTTTGGAACTCATTAATCTCCTTTTCCTTCAATTGGATTGCAAGTGCATCAAATAGAAAGTTAATCCTTGGCAACAACATCATTTTGCAAATTGCAATCCTCCCAAACCATGACAACTTCAACTTCTGAAAACTTTGTATTTTATTCTTAAATTCTGCAATTCAAGCTGTCATAGTTCAATCTTTTAAGTTCTTCCAATCTGTTTGAGATAGTTATCCCCAAATATTTCAACTTTTCTTTAATTTGTATATTAGATAACCCCGCCATCTTTTCCCTCTCCTCTTCCCCCATATTGCACAACATCATTTCCGATTTATCCCAGTTTATCATCAATCCAGTTATAGCCTCAAAGTCCTCTATTTGTTCTTTAATCCTATCCATTACCGCCTCTGGGTATTTCACCATTAGCAACGTATCATCTGCATACATACTCACTTTATTACCCAATATCCCTTCTATACTTGAGTCCTCCCTTATATTTTTAGCTAAAATTTCCATTGCCATAAAAAACAAGATAGGAGATAGTGGGCAGCCCTGCCTAGTGCCTGCCTCAAGCTTTACCTCATCTGTAACCTCTTTATTTACTCTAATCCTAGCACTCCCTTTTTAATATAATAGATCAATTACCCTTCTAAATCTATCCCCGAATCCATAGTTTTTAACTATTTCCTTGATCGAAAACCATTGTAATGAATCAAATGCCTTAAAAATATCCAAAGATATTAAACCCACCTTTTCCTTCATCTGATTAACATTATCAATTAAGTCTAACACCCTCCTAGTCAAATCAGCCATATGCCTTCCTTTTAAAAAACCAACTTGGTTGACATTTATATATTCCCCCATAAATCTATTTAACCAATTAGCCAATATTGCTGTGAAGATCTTGGCATCTTGATTTATAAGAGAAATTGGTCTATATGATTCCACTTTTTCCAAATTCTTTCCCAATTTTGGCAGCAGAACAATTATGGTCCTATACCATGAAGTTGGAATTTGTCCACCATCTAGAATATAATTATATAACTTCACTAACTTTGGAACCACAACATCTTTAAATTCCTTATAAAACTCTATCGATAATCCGTCATCTCCCGGGGCTTTCCCCAACTTCAAACCACTAATTACCTTTTTTACCTCTTTATCAGTAACCCATTCCTCCATTTTCCCCGGTGTTCCTTCTTTATTTCATTCCCTAACTGCCTCTCCAATATCCTTTTAAGCTTCCCAACGTCTATCTCTTTTTTTGCATATAATGCTTGATAAAAATCCTTCACAATTTTACATTTATCGCTAATCTTATTGCACCTTATCCCTTGTTTATTAACCAACACCCCAATTTCCCTTTTTCCCTTTTTAACTTTAGCCGCTCTTGCTAATAATCTTGAGTTTTTGTTGCTGAATTCAAAATACTCTCTATTTAAGTATATCAAATCTCTTTTAACTTTATCTATATCCTTACCCATTAATTCTGCCTTAAGTCTTTGTAATTTAGCGGGGGGAAAATTATCCTTCTTTTTTGAGTGTTCTTCCTGTAATTGTTTTATTTCTTTTTCTTTTTCCTCCTGATCTGCCTTATATCTTCTGTACTTTATACTCGCCAACTTTATACTTTCCCCTCTGAAAACCGACTTCATGGCATCCCAAACCACATTAAAATTTACCTCTTCATTATCATTCCACTGCCAGCTTTCCATCCAACTTTCCATAATTTGTTCTTTACATTTTTGTTCTTTAAATAGGTTGGGATCATATCTCCAACTTCTTCCTCTCCTGTTATCCTTTTGTAATCTCAATTCCAAAAGTACTTTAGCATGGTCTGATTCCTTGAAAATCCCTATTTCCATTCCCTCAATATTTTTGATCATGTTTTCCGTTAAAAATACATAGTCTATTCTAGAATAGGACCCATGAACATGTGAAAAATAAGAGTATGCCCTTTCCGAACCCTTGATTTCTCTCCAAGAATCCTTCAGTCCCATCGCAACCATCCATTTATCTAAAACATTCCCTTTCAATCCAGCTCCGCACCTTGCTAAATTCGTACAGTCTAAATTTGACCTTATCAAATTAAAATCTCCAGCCACAATCATTTTTACCACTTTTTCTAACTCCACAACTTTTCAGACTTTTTCTAGAAATTCCACTTGATGTTCATTCGGAGCATAAATATTCACCAACATTATTTCCTCATCATCTATTTTTCCTCTTACGATCAAGTATCTACCTTCCTGATCGGCAACGCTTTTTGTTATCTCAAATCCTAATCTTTTAGAAATCATAATTGCCACTCCTCTTGCTTTTGAGGTACCAAACGCCATTTCATAAGGTTGTATCCATCCTAAAAAAAATTTGTTTGTGTCTTTTGATTTTTGATGCGTTTCCTGTAAAAACACTATATCGTGTCTATCTTTCTTCAAAGCCAATTCCAACCTCCTCCTCTTAAGAACAGAACCTGTACCCTTTACATTCCAGGTTAATACTTTAATATTTCCCATAATCTATTACGATTTCATCTTTTCTAACTTCTAAACTCTCCATTGGGCATGCCACCACAAACCCCTTACCACTAAAACACAAAATTGTACATAAAACACACAATATCTCTCTCCCCACTTTCTCCGAAAAAAGGCGCCTTCGATAACCAAAGAGGGGAGAGGGGGGACATGGAAGATGTACGTACAGATTAGTGCAATGCGCCACCCACCTTTATACATTCTTGAGTAATATAAAGGATTTTTTCATCTTAATCTATTGCTCAATGCTCCTTACTTGCCTCCTCCTCCACCATGATCAATGACAACTCCTCTACTTCTCTTCCCTGGGGGGTTCCACCCATAGCACCACCGGCATCTGCCCCCTCATAATCCCTTCTTATGGCCCCCAATTCCAACAAATCTTTCCTAAGAGTTAACCACTCTTCTGAACCTGCTTTAACAAGCTCCAGCAGACTCAAATATTCCAGTGGGTCGGTCCCCTCATCAATAACCTGCATTCTTTTCTCATAAAAGAAATGCAATTGCTGTGGGAATCTCCAATTATACCTTACACCTTTACTCATCAACAGTTTAGTTACTGGTCTCATCTTATATCTCCAAATTCTTTCCTTCATTGAAATATCATTATATACTTCCACATCAGAACCATCAATTTTCAGGGTGCCAGAACCAGCTTGTTTTAAGAAGGCCATTACTTTAAGTTTGTCTCCCCAATTTGCAAATTTTACCAAAACATTTCTTTGAACCGCCTTCCCTCTTCTTGGACCCACCCTATATGCACTTACAATGTCCTCCTGTACAAATTCCTTTCCCATGCTCAAATTATTTAACCACTGGACCACTCTTTCTCTCAGCTGGTCTAGCGTCCTTTCAACCACCTGACGAATCACAATATTCTGCTTTCTCATCATATCTTCCACAGCATCAATCCTTTTCTCATGTTCATCCATTTTCAGTTTATTCTCCCTCACCGCCTCATGAGTCCCTTTTATTTCCTTTTTCATAACCTTCACCTCATTTTGGACCAATTTCACATTTCCTTCTAATTTTTGCAAACTTAATTCTACTTTTTTTTGTAAAGTCCACAACAGTATTTACCACCTTATCCTGTTTTTTCATCATTTCATTTTTATCCTTCGCTCTTGAATCCTCCATCTTCTCCATCTTCTGAAACAATTTACCAATTTCCACCAGGAGTAGAGTTTGATCGTAAGGTTCAGGTGGTGGTGATGATGACGGAGGGACCTCTTCCATCGGTGCTTTTTCTTTTCTCTTAGATTTCACCACTGGCTCCTCCTCCTTTGCTTTTCCTCTTGTGCCCTTATCCATGATAGAGACCCCTAAAAAGTTTTAATGCTGCAGCGTATTGTAAGTTCGTTACACACTCCACTTAAACCTATTCCGATGCAGCCAAAACTGACAACAGTCCTATTAATTCTGTTAGAACATCAAGAAAAGAGGAGGTCCAGCGAGGAATTTGATTATTGTAATGCGTAAGGGAGCAGGAACCAAAAACACCCCAAACAAAAAAATATTGTAATCCACAGGAAGCTCGTCACCAAAAATAGTCAGTTCAGCCCAGGTAACAACAACTCGCAAAGATTGCCCTTGTAAAAAAAAATCTGATCTTTCACAAAATTCTCCTCTTTGCAAGCAAATAGAATACTCCCAACCGCATGAACAGGAATTCCAAGGAGACAGATGCCCAGATATATCCACTTGTGTATGGACCGCGGGGAAGGAAAACCAAAAATCCCAAACTCCAACTTGTAATAAAAAAAGGAAGAGGAGAAGTATATATAAAAAAATTGAAAGCTGTAATCTACACAGCGAAGGAGTAAAAAAAGTTGATGATCCCTCTCTAGGAGCAAACGAAACAAAGCACCCTTTTTCCAGCGGCTGCGGCAGCTTCAGGGGGAACCCCCCCCCTTCTTCCTCTCCAAATCAGCAAACTTTCTTTTTTAAAAAACCGCTCTCCCTTATTTTAACTTCAAAAAGCACTGGAGTAACCAAAAGCTCGAACCCAATCGGTTTCTTCTTTAGCCGCTTCTCAAAGCCTTCAAACCATGCCGCGGCTCTCCTGGGACACAAAAAAGCCATTGTCCAAAAAGCAACCACTTTCGTTTTCCAGGACCGCCGCCATTATCGCTTCAACTACCACCCTTCTATCCACTTCTGCACACACTGCCAAGTCTAGGTTCTTCAAAGCAAAATCCCCTGTTGCCTCTAACTCCCGTCAACATAAGATTTCATTAACTCACTTTCTTCCTGATTTTCCTACTTCCTCGAATCTCCGCCGTCTCGCTGGTCCCGTTCTCGGCTCCTTGGCTGGGGAAGCCGCGGCTTCCATCGCGCGCCTCTCCCACCGTGGATACCTCCCGAACTTCGACCACCCAACAAAAACTTTCCAAGCAGGCAAGCAGGAGTCTTATCGCCACAAAATATCTCTTTAAGATTGTTCCATTTTACTTATTCTCATTGATTACCACTTTGAGTAAGCGCGAGCGCCCAAATCGAGATGTTACTTGTCGGCCATCTTAGCCACGCCCCCAACAGTTTTAAAACAAAGTATTATCATGCACAATATCACAGTTTATCACATAGTATCAAAGTAAAAGTTGAACTAATTAATGAAAGGGAAAGAAAGAAAGAAAGAAAAAGTCCACTATGTCAAGTCTCTATGTAAGTCAGTTTCTTGTACAGTCACTATGTCAGTTGCTATAAGCCATCTATGTTTAGTCAATTATATTATTTCAGTTCGATTACTTATACTTTGCATGCATGCAGCAGCTCTCGCCACCCTTCGGCCGCATGGAGTTGGTCAAAGGCACCAACTCGGGCCTCGCTGTGATGGTGGCTGTGGATGGTATCTCCTGGGGGTGGTCGGGGATCTCCATCACCAAGAGTTGTAAAGACTGCAGAGGGGATAATCGGGCATACTCTTCCCACTCTAGATCAAATCTATGCCGCCAGGTGTTATAAGAAAGCTGTAGAGATTGCGCAAGATAGTACGCACTCCGGAAATGATCTCTTTCAGCTTCTGCCTTCTAGAAGAAGGTATAGGGTCATAAAGACCAGGAACAGCCACTTGAGAAATAGTTTCTACCCAAAAGCAGTTCTGGCTTTGAATGCAGTGCAATGCAGTCTATGAGGGAGCTTCTATATATAGTTTTTAGAGTTTTTAGAGTCTTAGAGTTTTAGATCAGTATACGTTCCAATCCCAAAGAAGGGTAGTGCCAAAGAGTGTTCAAATTATCGAACAATTGCGCTCATCCCACATGCTAGCAAGGTGATGCTCAAGATAATACAGGATAGACTTCAGCAGCACGTGGAGAGAGAATTGCCAGAGGTGCAGGCGGGTTTCAGAAGAGGCAGGGGGACTAGAGACCACATTGCTAATATACAGTGGATCATGGAGAAAACAAAGGAATATCAGAAACAAGTACACCTCTGCTTTATTGACTACACCAAGGCCTTTGACTGCGTGGACCACAATAAAATGTGGCAAGTACTTAAAGTAATGGGAATACCAGAACACCTCATATGCCTCGTGAGAAATCTGTACAAGAGTCAAGAAGCAACAGTTAGGACAGAACACGGAATGACAGAATGGTTTGAAATAGGAAAAGGAGTAAGACAAGGCTGCATTTTATCACCCTACCTTTTCAACCTATACACAGAGCACATAATGCACAATGCAGGAATGGAGGAATCACAATATGGGATAAAAATTGCTGGGAGAAACATCAACAATTTGAGATATGCAGACAATACCACCCTAATGGCAGAAAGTGAGGAAGATTTAAAGAAGCTACTGATTAGGTTGAAAGAAGAGAGTGCAAAAGCTGGCCTGAGACTTAACATCAAGAAAACCAAGATAATGGCAACAGGCCCTATCAGCATCTGGAAAGTAGACGGGGAAGAAGTAGAAGCAGTGACGGATTTTACTTTCTTGGGATCTAGGATCACTGCAGATGGTGACTGCAGCCATGAAATAAAGAGGCGACTGATTCTAGGGAGACAAGCCATGAGAAACCTGGGGAACATAGTGAAAAGTAGAGACATCACCTTGCAAACAAAAATCCGTATAGTCAAAGCAATGGTATTCCCGGTGGTAATGTATGGATGTGAGAGCTGGATCATTAGGAAGGCTGAGCGCAGAAGAATAGACGCCTTTGAGATGTGGTGTTGGAGGAGAGTTTTGAGAGTCCCCTGGACAGCGAGGAGAACAAATAAGCCAACCTTGAAAGAAATCAGTCCTGACTACTCCTTAGAAGGTCAAATAGTAAAGGTGAAGCTCAAGTACTTTGGACACCAAATGAGAAGAGAGGATTCACTTGAGAAAGCCTTGATGCTGGGAAAGGTGGAGGGCAAAAGAAAAAGGGGGTCCCAAGGATGAGATGGCTAGATGGCATTGTGGACGCAGTGGGCACCGAGCTGAGCGGGCTGAGGAGGATGGTGGAGGACAGGGGTGCCTGGAGATCAATGGTCCATAGGGTCGCAAAGGGTCGGAATCGACTGTGCGACTGAACAACAACAAAAGGGGTTAAATGTGTATATGTGGGGTGGGAGTATGTTGACAATTTTGTATATTTGTATTTTGTTTAGGTTTTGTTGGGTTGATAAGTGTTTTTTTTTCTCTCCCCAGTCTCGTTGTTCTGTGCAGGACAATGACAATAAAGATTTATCTAATCTATCTAATCTATCTAATCTTGTGGTGGGTAGCCCAGCTAACATTGTGTTGGAAATAGATGCCCAGATATTTAAAGCATTTAACCTATTCAGTAGTGTTGCCATTGTTTTTCCACTTCAAGGGTTTCCAAAATTTTGAGAAAACAAAGACTTTGGATTTTGCATGACTCAAGACAAGCTTGTTCATTGTGAAATATACCTGGCAACAGTTCAAGAGGTGTTTGAGACCAATTTAAGAACAAGACAGGAGAACAGCATCATTGACGTATAAAAGTAAAGGGGCATGCCAGAGTACAGTCTTGGACTGTGGCTATCAATGGTGGATAAAGTTGGCACAAGATCATTGAAGAAGATGTTGAATAAGAAAGGAGCCAAGATGCAACCCTGTTTAACACGTTTGTTTGACAAGATTTTGCAGGTTAGCTTCTCTGTAGGAGTGCATTTAACTTGGCTGCTTGTAAAAGTATAAAGTTTCCTAATTAGGCAAAGCAACCTCCTATCGATGTTTACCTTGGCTAGTTTATCCTATAAAAGCTCTCTAGGGATAGAATCAAAGGTAAAGGTCACCCTTGCTCGAAAGCCAGTCATATCCGACTCTAGGGTTCAGTGCTTGCCTCTGTTTATAGCCGAAGAGCCAGCACTGTCTGTGTTTGCAGACATTTCCGCGGACATGTGGCAGGCATGCCTAAAGTCCCCTTCAAATCTAGAAATACAGTGTATAGTTTAGAACAGGGTAGCCAACCTTTTTACACTGACCAAGCCCTGGGCCATGCCACACAACTAGGAAGCAGAAGCGGGTGCATTTATGGCTGTCGTAAATGCACCCACTTCTGCATTTACGACAACCGCAGGTACATTTGCGCATGCATGGGCACATTTCATTGCTGATGTAAATGTGCCCGCTTCCACTTCTGCTTCCACTTCCGGGTTTGGCCTGCCAGTTGTAGGTTGGGAACCCCTGGTTTAGAACTAGCCTATTTACTATATTTATTGGCCAAGTGGTTGAGGATGACACAATGGTCTAATGGAGTTTTCCCCTGGCAAAGTCCTATCTGTTCAAAATCAAGAATCATATGATGTGACATCCAGACAGTGAGTTTGCCGAGTAAGTGTTTGGCATGTAGCTTTCATATAACTGGTAAAAGACTTATAGGATTATAGTTGGCAGGCAACAAGTGGTCTCCCCTTTTTAAAAATGGAAACTATTATCTCATTCAACCAGGTGGCTGGCATAAGGCCAGTTTGGTCACCCATAGTGAAGAAAGCAGCCATCATAAAGGCCCACCAATCTGGAAATTATTTGAATAGCTCTGGGGGGGACTGCATCAGGACCGGAGGCTTTTTTCCAACTCCAATTGTCCAATTACTGTTTTAATTTTATTGGAAACTAGCATATTTGTGCCCGGTCAGCTGGGCAGTTTGTATTTGTGTGTTTTTTGTTTGTTTGTTTGTTTTTTGGTTAAGGGTGGTTTGGGTGGGTGTGTTTTGCATTTGTGGTTTGTGACTTTTTTTAATCTATTTGATTAGATTTATTTGTGATTTGGATTTATTTCTTATTTTAATGACTTGTTTTTACTGTTGTGGCCTCTAGGTGGGGCTGTTAGTAATAGTGTTGGATTCTCTTTTTGTTTGACTTGTTTTTTCTCTCCCGGCCTCTAGGTGGGGCTTCTTCCAGTAAGTAGAGTCTTTGTTTCTTCATTTCTGTTCTGGAGTTGTGGAGGGAGGACATGCTGGTGAGTTCTCTGGGGTTTTTTTTAATCTGGGTTTTGTTTTGTTTTGTTTTTTGGTGTTGGACTGGTAGGTGTTTCTGTTTCTTCTTTTGTGGTTTTTTGGGGTTTTAGATGTATTTAATTGTTTTGTTTATTTCTGGTTGGTTTTTATGTTTCTGATTTCTTTTGTGATTATTTGTTTAATTTGTGGTATTTTTGTTGTTTGAGTTAGGTATTTTGTGTTGTAGTTAGGTGTTTTTTCTGTGCTTTCATGGTATTTTGGGTGTTTTTGTTTGTGTGTTGTTTATTGTTTTGTTGGTTAATGTGTTTGTATTTATTTATTTGTGTTTTATTATTTTTGGTGTTTGGCATTTTGGGTAAATGTTTGGGTTTGCTGTTGTTGTGTATTTTTGCGTGAAGAACGGGCTGCCTGTCGCATACGTCAAGTTTTGGATTTGAAAATAAGGGAAATTTTGGCCACACCCCTCTGTGGGCATGGCCAAATCTGTGGGTGTGGCCCAATATAGCCATGTGACTTGCTGGGCTCTAGTCATGCCTGCCACATGGCCATGAAAATGTCTGCAAACACAGACAGCACTGGCTCTTTGGCTGTAAATGGAGATGAGCACTGCACCCTAGAGATGGATACGACTGGCAGATTTTACTTTCTTAGGATCAAAGATCGCTGCAGATGGTGATTGCAGCCGTGAAATAAAAAGGCGACTGATGCTTGGGAAACAAGCTAGGAGAAACCTGGGGAACACAGTTAAAAGTAGAGGCATCACCTTGCAAACAAAAAATTGCATAGTCAAAGCAATGGTATTCCTGGTGGTAATGTATGGGTGTGAGAGCTGGACCAATAGGAAAGCTGAGCGCAGAAAAATAGATGCCTTTGAAATGTGGTGTTAGAAATAGGTCAATCCTAAAAGAAATCAACCACGACTGCTCATTAAAGGTCAAATAGTAAAGATGACGCTAAAGTACTTTGGACATCAAATGAGAAGAGAGGATTCACTTGAGAAAACCTTGATGCTGGGAAAGGTGGAGGACAAAAGAAGGGGGTGGCCAAAAATAAGATGGCTAGATGGTATTGTAGATGCAATGGGCACAAAGCTGTGTGGGCCAAAGAACCCTTTTCCCATCTTCTTGGGGGACTTTTGTTTTGTTTTCTTTCTTGTTTATTCATTTTAATTTTTAAAAAATTCTGGGAAGCAAAGAGCAGAATAGTAAACCAGCCCCCCAGGGTGAACTAACCCTGCACATGGCTAGACCTCCCCCCCCCCATTAAGGTGGAGGGGCAAGGGATTAATTCCCCCCAAATTAACCAATCTATTTGTTCCTCACTGCAACCAGTTGAAGCACCAACACCTGAGAATGTCGGATCCAGTTTAAGGAAGGGAATTAGTAAAGTAAAAAGCAACCTCTGTAGTTTCCAAGCCTCCCAGCAACTGAGGACTTAATCTCCATATATGAAATATCGCTCACCTAGAGTAGACTCCCCTCCCATGGTGGCTCCGACCAGCAGCAGCAAAAATGAAGCCTCCATGAGCATGTGGCAGGGAAATGAAAGAGAAACTACAGAAGGCCCCCACACCACCTTCTCTCCCTCCTTCCACAAGTGAAAAGCCACAGCGACCTCTGGTGGCAGGAAAAACATAATGCAGCTTTGCCTGTGAGGGTTCTGGTCAGGATTATTTTTTAAAAAAATAAGGGATATTACGGGGAAATTAATAAAACGGGAGGGGTCAGGAAGAGGGGTAAAAATAAAGGGTTTTCCCGGGAAAATGGGATACTTGACAGGTATGCTGTAGGTTCCTCTTCTCCCCATTGCTGCTTCGAATTTTTATTTCGATGCAGCAATGGGGAAAAAGAGGAGCCGGCAGTCAGCTCGCTCTTCCCCCGGTAATGTTCGTTAGGTAGGTCGGGGGAGAAGGAGGCAGAGAAGAGCTATCTTTGCCTGACGATGGTTCTCTCCTCTCTGTCTCCTTTCTCTCCTGGCTTACCAGAGATCGGCAGGCAGTGATCCGTAAGGGGTGGTGCTCTTCCTTGTGGATTGCTGGCTGCTGCTTTTGTATTACCTCCGTCGGAAGTACAAAAGCAGCAGCCAGTCATCCACCAGGGAGGGTGCTTCCCCTGACGAACTGCTGCCTGCTGGTGGGGTTTTTTCCCACCCCGGCTCAACTGACCTTGAGGCCGGCGGTGATCTCGACGTGTCTTCGGCGGGGTAGCGGGGAGGAGAGGGAGTCCCTCTTCTCCCCGTTGCTCCAGGAAAGAAGGCTGGCGGTGGTCTCCACATGGGTTTTTGTGTGTGTTTGTTTGTGAGGCCGTACGGTGGACTTGCGCTCCCGTTGCGGTAGGCTGGCGCATTTTTATTTTATTTTTTGCACGCCAGCTTTCTCAGTGTTCTGCACACTTGCACTCTTCAGCCTGATTGGCTGAAGTGCTCATGGCGCATAGGACACTGGGACTTGGAGTTTTGTTTGTTTTGTTTGCATTCATGCGGTGGTTTTTTTTCCTACGGCTCGATTTCAATTGGGTGCACCGTGGTTCCCAACATTCTTTGTGCTCGCGCCTCTCAGCCTGATTGGCTGAGGCACGCCATGGTGCAGAGGACATTGGGAATTGAAGTTGTTTCCCTTTGTTCCCATTCGTGGGGCTGCTGCCCCACTGGCGACAACCAAAACCCCATGGTGCTGAGAAGGCAGGGGTTACGGTGAGTGCAGAAGGCTAGGTTGGGGATGGTTGGGCCTGGTGCGGGAGCCTTTGAATTAACCCAACGGTTAACCCCTCTTTTTATAGGTATAGATCTTTGGCGACCACTCAAGAACATTTATTAACAAATTTTTGAGGGGATGCAAATGCTCGCTCCCTTCCTCATGGAATATGCTTGAGAAATAAAGGAGAAAAAACAGATGACAAAGTAAAGCAACTGGAGTAAAAGGCTCCAGAAATTATAGAACTAGAGTTGTTAGAGATGGTAGCCCAAAAAAGATGATGTCATTGGCAATTGATAAAATAATTTATTTTAGTCTTGATAAATTGTTGGAGATGCCTCTTAAAATCAAAATATTCCAAGGGAAGAAATGGAGGCTTAGATGTTTGGTAGTGATGGTAGGTAGATCGAATGAGGGCATTTATATCCCAACTTAATGTATAAAAGGTTCCCACACATGGCACTCGTGGAAGCAGATTGGAGGCGTAAACTAAGTAGGTATTAATAGAATGTGTTAAACCTCCAACTTCTGCTCTGTAGTTCAAATATATAATTTCTAGTTTAGGCAAGAAAGGGCTAATCCACTTAATCAGTGGTGGGCTCAAAATTTTTTACTAAATAATACCTTCAGCTTAGCACAGCTGCAGCTACTATGGGAGAACACGGGAGGCTACTAAGGAAGATTGTGGGGAAGCTTCTAAGGTAGATCATGGGGAAAACCCTCCCCACGCCTCCAGATGTTCAGGGATTGGCTCTTGCTTCCCCCTCATGAACCGGCCAGCCAATCAGCACACTCAGTGGTTCAGAGTCAGGAATACAGTGACTACCAACCAATGGGTATTGGTTGGTGGGGAGTTTAAATCTATACCTATAAAATGGTGCGTTAACCGTTGGAATGTGACAAAGGATGTTGCACCAGGCCCTACTAGCCCCGTCCGAGCCTCCATGCACTCGCCCGAATGGGGTTCACAGGTAACTGTCGGGTTGAAATTTTCATCCGGGGGGCAGGAGCCCCCCAGACGCAAAAAAAGAGGGTAAGTTTGGAAATGTGCCGCGGCCAATCAAAAAAAGCCGCAGGAAAAAAAACATTGCAGTAACCAAACACGCGCAGGCAAAACTACAAGCCCCAGCGTCCTGCGTGCCATTAGCGTGCAGAACGCTGAGACAGCCGGCGCACAAAAAATAAAAGTAACACCCCCCCCACCGCCACTGCCCTTCCTTCCAACGGGCGGCCCGCGAAAAAAAGACCCACCCCTAGCACCTGTCTTTCCTTTCCACTGGCCAGGTATTGAGCCTGGCCTACGGAAAGGAAAGACCCCCCCTAAAAAAGTAAACACAAAAAACACAAACCAAAAACAGTCAAAAACACTCAAAATCAAAAATCCAAAAAGGAAACACAAAAACAGCCAAAAAAGCAAGAAAAAACACACAGGAACACCCCCCCCCCCAAAACAAAAAAACAAAAAAAAAACCAGAGAGCTTACCATAAGACGTCTTCTCTCCATGAGGACCGGAACTCAAATGAGAAAATAAAGAAAATACTTACCGAAAGCGACACCCAGAGATCAGAAGAGAAAAATTGTAGAGAGGAAGAAAAGCTCACCACCCCCACCCAGAGGCCACAAGAGAAAAAACATTCAAAAATATTGAAACTAATAAGATTAATTCCCAAATTAATCAAATAAGTTATAAAAACATTCAAAAATAAGCACACTAATCTCAAAAAATACAAAAACAAACAAACTGAAATCACTTTTCACTCAAAAAAACAAACAAAAAAACAAAAAAAATTGTAAAAATTAAGATTTAAAAAACCAACAATAAATTCTAAATTAAAAAAATGTAAATTTGCATTAAATAAATTAAAATAAAATAAAATTTGCATAAACATAAAACCAAAACCTTCAAAAACCAATTTAAACAGCCCGGCACTGAGGAAGCTGGCGCGCAAAAAATAAAACACACACTGGGAGCACAAGTCCGCCGCAGGTGGATGCAGTGCCTCGAAGCCACAAAATCACAAAACCTTACAACACCATTTAAAACAGCCCAGCACCATTGGTTCAAGAAGAAAAAAACAGAACCCTTTACTATCCAACACAACTTTAAAAAGCCCGGCACCGCCGGGCAAAATATGCTAGTGTATTATAAAAGGAGCTGCGTCTCCTACTGCAAACCATGTACAGATTGACCATGCAATAAAGAAAGACGTGTTTTGCCCTCCTGCTGGCTCCGAGTGCAATCAATCTGCCTACATCAAATTGGCGACAAGGATGGGATAATGGCTTCCCACAGATTAACCCTCACACCGTTCAACACCCTGAAGCCCGAGTCATGGGACCTGTATGAGGAGCAGTTCCTGTATGCCATGGATGCCGAGGGTATCGAAGACAAAGCTCAGAGATGAGCATGCCTCCTGGCTCAGTGCGGGTTGCTGACCCTGGAGCTGGTGAGGAACCTCCTGATGCCGAGGGGCCTGAATGCGCTGCGGACACACTTCCAGCCGAAGGTGTCCGTGTTCCCGGCACAACTGGCCTTCCACCGGCATGACCAGCGACCCGGAGAAAGCATGGTGGAGTATGTCACCACGCTGAAACTGGTGGCCGTCCCCTGCCGCTGGGGCACCTTCCTGAGTGAAGCACTGCGGGACCACCTCCTCCTTGGAATGTGGGACGAGAAGGCCCAGCGGAGACTGTTGGCCCGGGACGAGGACATCACCTTTGAGCAGGTCCTCAGGGCTGCCCAAGCTGCAGAGGTGGTAAAAGACGGGGTGCAGGCATGTCGGGCGAGAACCGGCACCTCAGAGAACCCATCGTCTGCCATGCAGGCCCACAGATGCTCGCCTCACAGGGAGCGAGAGCCGAGAGCCGCGGCAGCCGCTGCCACATCCTCGTCTGACCTCAGCAAGAGTAAGGGTGAGCAGGAGGTCCAGAAGGTGCAGAAAAGGCCTTCTGAGAGGAGAGACACCGCCGAGACCAGTCGACGCTGTGAGAGGTGCGGGGGCACACATGACAAGAGGAAGGGCCCCTTCAAGAAATCAGAGTGCCACAACTGCGGATGTCTGGGCCACATCGTGAAGGTGTACAGGCAATGCAGAAACCGAGACCCGAACCGGACCAGCCGCAACGACCACAAGGGCAACGTCCGGAAGGTGCACGTGGAGGACACAGTAGTGCGATGTGTGTCGGACCGACGCACCCATTTTTTTGTTAAAGTACTTTTGCAGGGAGTCGAGGTTAAGATGGAGGTGGACTCAGGGACTGCCTACTCCATAGTCTTGCAGACCGAGTTTCTGCAAATACCCCCTAGGGACCGCCCCAAACTGAGAGCCCTCAGGACGAACTTGTGGGATGTGCAGGGGAATTACATTCCAATCCTGGGGGTGGGGGACTTCACCATCCATTTTAAGAACTTCAAGAGGAAGTTGCCCTTAGTAGTCCTTAAGGGGGGTTCCAGTTGTCTTTTGGGAACCCAGTGGTTTGAACTGCTCGGCATTGCATTGACTGGTATCAACGCCGTCTGAGGCAATCCCATTCAAGATGTGTGCAATGCACACCCAGAGGTCTTCAGAAAAGGACTTGGGGAATACAGGGGACCCCTGTGGACTTTGATATTGACCCCTCCATTCGCCCCATCTGCCTCAAGCCGCGGAGAGTGCCTTTTGAACTAAAGGACAAAATAGATGCTGAATTGGACAAACTGGTGGGGCAGGGGATTTTGGTTCTGGTGGACTCCATGGAGTGGGAGACACCGATTGTAACTGCATTGAAATCTAATAGGGAGGTTAGAATTTGTGCTGATTACAAGTGTACTATTAATAAGGCAATTCGTGCAAATTCTTACCCCGTGCCAGTAGTCAGCCACTTATTGGCTAAGTTACATGGGAGGAAGTGTTTTGCTAAGCTGGACCTAGCACAGGCTTACCAACAGTTAAGGGTCTCACCTGTGGCTGCAGCTGCCCAGACAATAGTTACGCACAAGGGTGCGTTTAAGGTGACACACCTTCAGTTCGGCGTGAACTCGGTCCCAGGAAGTTTTCAGGTGCTTGTAGAACACCTCCTTAAGGGTGTTCCCGGGGTCTTGCCATATTTTGACGATGTATTGGTAACAGCTGGGGATGAGTCAGAGTTAGCTCAGAGGTTAGACCGCGTGCTGTCTGTGTTCAAGAGGGCTGAGCTATGCCTGAGAAGGGACAAATGTGTTTTTTATGCTAATGAGGTAGAGTTCCTCAGATTTCAAATCACCCCCGATGGGGGGAAGCCTTCAAAACCAAAGGTTGCGGCCGTTAAGGACGCCCCCATACCAGCCTCTAAGACAGAGCTGCAGTCATTCCTGGGGCTCCTGAATTTCTACCACTCCTTCCTCCCACGGAAGGCATCTGTGGCAGAGCCACTGCACTGCCTGCTTAAGAAGGACGCAGTCTGGCAGTGGGTGGAGACTCAAGATTGAGCATTTAGTGAGTTGAAGCGGCTCCTCTCTTCAGAGGCAATATTAACTCATTTCGACCCCAAGAAGCCCATAGTGTTAGTGTGCGATGCCTCACCAGTGGGGATCGGGGCTGTCCTATGCCACATGTTAGCGAATGGGAGGGAGGCACCCATTGCTTTCTATTCGAGATCCCTCTCAAAAGCAGAGCGGAATTACACAGAGACATATAGGGAAGCCCTCGCAATCATTGCAGGGACAAAGAAGTTCCATGACTTCTTGTATGGGAGGGAATTCACCATTGTCACGGATCACAAGCCCCTCCTGGGGATCTTTGTTTCTACAAAGCCCACTCCCCAAATTTTGTCCCCAAGAATGTTAAGGTGGTCAATCTTTCTGAATGCATACTAGTTCACACTGGTGCATTGCCCAGGAAAAGACATCGCTCACGTGGATGTGCTTTCCAGGTCTCCGTTGCCGGAGAGAGGAGAACCCAATTACGAGATTGAGCAAGATCACCAGGTGATGCTAATCGAATCCCTAGAGTCACCCCCAATAGTGCCCGTGGATATCGCCAAGGCAACCGCCAAGGACAAATCCTTGTCTCAAGCCCTAGCATGGGTTAAGAAGGGCTGGCCCTTAACGTCCCCCTCCGAAAAACTCGCACCATTCTTTCGGAGGCACTTCAAGCTTTCGCTTGAAAGATGATGCCTCCTCTGGGGCCAGAGAGTAGTTATCCCCGAGGTATTGTGAGCCAAGGTGCTCCGATTGCTCCATACGAGCCACCCGGGGATCGTCGAAAGCTTTGGCTAGGAGCTATTTCTGGTGGCCCAACATAGATAAGGAGATAGAGCAGTTAGTGGGTGCATGTGGAACATAGGTTACCCCCTAGGGAGTGGGACACAGCCCGCAGTCCATGGTCAAGGGTCCACATGGACTTCACGGGGCCTTTCAGGGGCACGATGTTCCTGCTAGTTGTTGATGCATTCTCGAAATGGCTGGGGGTCATTCCAATGCACAACACTTCCTCCGCAGCCACAGTCAAACATCTTAGGAAGGTGTTCGTGTGTTTTGGCCTGCCTGATGTGGTAATTTCAGATAACGCATCAACTTTCATGTCCATGGAATTCCGGGCATTCCTCGAGCAGAATGCGATTAAGCACGTTACCTCCACCCTGTTTCACCCAGCTACAAACGGGCAGGTAGAGCGCCTAGTCCGCACTACAAAGGAGGCACTGAAAAGGATGGGTCTCGGGGACCTGGAGCTACAGGTCTGCCAATTCCTCATAACCTACAGAGTCACCCCGCTAGCATCGGGGCAATCCCCCACAGAGCTTCTAATGCGAAGAAGGCTCGCAACATTGTGTGACCGTTTAGATCCTTCCAGGGCGGAGGATAGGGGTACAAACGTGGTAAGGGAGCAGAAAAAAGTTTCAGGGCAGGCGATCCAGTACACTGTAGGAACTATGCTAGTTCAGAGCCAGCATTGGGTGCCCAGGGAGGTGGTAGAACAAACCGGGCCAGTGTCTTACAGGGTAAAGACAGAGTCAGGATTGTTGTGGAGGAGACATGCTGACCAACTTAGAAGACGGGTAACAGGGGCCACAGGGGGAAATGGAAGAATCAATGTTAGGGTCATCCCCCACCCATTTATGTCAAGGGGGACAAACGGCAGACGCCCAGAGTCCCGATCTCTTTTACCCAAACCAGTTGAGCAATGAAGAGTTTGAAGACCCCGATTTGGATTTTATGTTACAGGACGGGGGAGTTTTCGCGAGTGTTCCCCCACTCATCCCGTTCTTCCAACGGTCCCTCCATCCTCCCCAAGTTAGTAATACCCCTTCCCAAGGATTGCCAGGTTTCGATGGGACCCTTCAGTTCTCACAGGGGGAAAACTCATGCGCAGCGGCCAGTGCCAGCAACACCGCAGAGCCGGCTGGCCGACCGCAGTGTGCTCGCAGGCCCCCACAGTGGCTGAGGGACTTCGTCCCATCCTAGGGGGGGAGGGATGTTGTGTATGCATAACAAAGCAGAGACGAAACTACCATCAAAACTAAGTAACACCTTCAGCTGCTGGCTTAGCACAGCTGCAGCTTCTAAGGGAGATCGCGTGGAGGCTACTAAGTATGAGCGCGGGAGGCTACTAAGGAAGATCGTGGGGAAGCTACTAAGGTAGATCGTGGGGAAACCCTCCCCACGCCTCCAGGTGTTCAGGGATTGGCTCTTGCTTCCCCCTCATGAACCGGCCTCATGAACTGGGATAAGAAATCAGCAAAATGTAAAGCCTAACATCAATCTGATCAGCTGTGTAAACATTGGCAAGTCTTGCCTGTGTTTATTTTCAACCAGATTAATCAAACAATTATTCAATGAAACACACATGGATATTGGTTGCAAATCCCAAAGCCATTCGTACTCAGAGGTGGTCTGTCTCACTGACAATGCCAAGCTTTGGTATAAATGGTTTGCGAGAGGGTTGGACAAAGCTTGGTGCTGTGATTGCTTTCAGGCCTGCCGGTGAATTTGCACAGAACCCATGTTTTTTAGCCCAGGTGTCAATTTCCAGATAAACAGGATGATGTGAGTTTCATCACGTAGGATGCGTCCCTGTCTACAGGACAAACGACAGACTATACCAGACAAGTCCAAGTACTAATAGGCCTGGTGCTGTGTTTACCAGAACAAAATCTTCCCAATGATAAAATGCTTTATTTATACTTCTTGCTTGGCTGGCACTTCAAAGAAGCAGGCGCCAAGAGAAGCCAAAACATGTCTTACTAAATGAAAAGAGTAAAACCAAGGTTTAAAGCAGGGGTTCTCAACCTTTACAAGCCAGGGGCTGGGTCACGCTCCCTCAAATAGTTTGTGGACTGGGCTTGTGATCCAGCCGCCGCTGCCACTGCCACTGCCGGAATCAGCCATGGACTAATTTACAGCTATTGTAAACACATTTACAACAGAAGTAAATTAGTCCACGGCTGTCGTAAATGCATTTACAAAAGCCATAAATGAGTCTGCGTAAATAGGTCTGCAGTGGTGGCAGTGGCTGTAGGGCCATAGCCAGGATTCTAGATGTGGGTAGGCAAATATCTTTTCAATCTTTTCAATGCATTCCTATGGGAAACTGCACTTTGCCAGGGTGGGCAAAGTGCTAACACAAGGTGGGCCAAGCCCACCCTGGCCAACCCCTGGCTATGGCCCTGGGCGGCTGGAGTGAGAATGAGGGCCAGATTATTTGGTGCCTTGGGTGGGATCCAGCCTGCGGGCCGTAAGTTGAGAACCCCTGGTTTAAAGCAACACAAAGATGTTCATGGTGATAATGCAAGCGCGGCGCCAAAATGGCCGCCACGCTCTTTGCGGGAGCCCCCCCACAGGACGAAGGCATCCGGGTAGTTAGGGGCGTGGCCAGCTCCCTTATAAAAGGGGTGGCCACGAGGCAGCCGAGCTGCCATTTTGCGAAGCGACGGAGCGGAGAAGTTTTTCCTCTTACTCCGTTGCTTTTTTACCTTGAGCGGGAAGCCTTTTGGCTGCTTACTTTCCTCTTTTCGGCTTCCCTTAGGTCCGACTGAGATGTCTTCGAAGAAGAAGGCGGCCGCGAGCGCGGCTCGGGCGGTGCGGAGGCGCAAACCGGGTCGGAGGACCGCGGCTGTGCCTTCCCACCAGCCGCCTTTGCCGGCTCCCACCGGGACCGGTGGGATGGGGTCTATTACCCCCTGGCCGGAGGCTGGGGACCCGAGCAGGGGTCCAGTATGGACTGCGGCCCGCGGCCCGCAAGCGGCAGACGCCGCTCCTGGTGCTCATTCCACTGGGCCTTCCTCCATCGGGGCCCAGCTCACTCCGGGGCCTTCCGGCCTTGGGGGGTGGTACGGTCCCCTCCCTTGGCAGGTGCCCACGCCGGCCCTGCCGGGCCTGGGTGTGGGGTCATGGCCATATTCAGGCCCCGGGGTGCAAGGGCCTGTACCCACGCCCGTAACGGGCGGGCCGGCCGGCCCGTGGCCCCAGGCCAGTGTGGAGGCCTTGCTGGCCCGCGTGGCAGCACTCGAGGCTTCCCTTGCTCGGGCCAGCCACGCTGGGGCTCCTTTTGGGGTGCACTTGGACGCGTCGTCTGCTGGGCAGCGGCAGGCGACGGGACGGGTCGAGCAGCTTGAGGCGCGTGGCGCGACTTCGGCCACTGCCTCGCAGCTCCCCGACCAACAGGCCAGCGCGGGTCAAGCCCCGGCGGCGAGCTCTACGGCGGTCGTGAGCTCCGACGCCCCCAGTGGGCCGGAACCCCCGGTGGGGGCGGCCCGCGGGGGTGCAGCATGTGAGTATGCGGTACAAACTAGTGCACCTACACATGTGGTTACGTTGGGGGGGCTTTCCAATGGCCTTGGCCTCGCATGGGTGGTGCGGCGGTACAGCCGCTGACGCACCAACAGGCGACATCAACCACCACCCAGGGCCCCGGGGTGGGGAGCATTTCCTACCCTGTGGGGAATGTTTTAGGGGTGGCTGGGCTAGTTCAAGCCCCTTTCCAGATGCCCACAGTTTCTGCTGTGCCTGTCTCGGCCTTGCCGACAGCGGGCTATTCCTTGCCACTGGGTGACCATTTGGCACAGGCCACCAGAGAGAAAATATGGCGAGGGGAGTATGTTGATATCTTCTCACTCCTAAACAGGGAGCCCACCAAGGAAGAGAGGGAGCGGCAGGATGAGAAGGATAAGGAACGGGCACATCATCGCAAGCCACCACGGACGTGGGCCAACTGGCTGCCGGCTTACCTCATCTACATGGCGGTGTACCTGAGGGCCTGGCCGGATCTGGCAATTCCGATGGTCCAGTATTTGGACAATATCTATCGGGCGATGGTTGATTTTCCGGGCCCGTCGTGGTTGGCTTATGACGAGGAATTCCGTATGCGAATTCCCCTGCACCCTGAGATGAGGTGGGATGAGCCATGTCAGAGGCTTTGGCTTCTGTACATGACGCCCACGCGCCCCGCACCAGGGGAAAGATACCATTGTGGACATGCGGTCCAGCGAGTGGCTCCAGCACAGGTTCCCCGCCAAGTGGCGGGGCAGGGGGTTCCAGCCCGCCTGCTGTGCTGGACTTTCTCGTCTAATGGTTCATGCAATAAGAAGAATTGCAAGTACAGACATGAGTGTCCCACCTGTGCGGGCCCCCATGCAGCCTCTGCCTGTCCCAGGCCTGGAGGGACGCGGGGCAGAGGGAGGGGCGGACAGTGGGCTGGCAAGACTGCCGCAGATGGAGCTGGTTCACCGAAAGGCTCCCTCCCCAATTAATGTGGACATGCTGGAGCATTGGCTCGCATTGTACCCCAAGGGGGAGGATGCAGATTATCTCCTTCAGGGCTTTAGACAGGGGTTCCGTATTCCTTTCATGGGTGATAGGTCCCCTCAGGATGCCCCCAACCTTTTGTCCCTTAGGGGGAGGGAGGAAGTGGCTGCCGCCAGTATTAATAAGGAGGTCGATGCGGGCAGGGTCGCTGGCCCTTTCCCTGCACCCCCGTTCACTAACCTCAAGGTATCGCCCCTGGGCTTGGTTCCCAAGAAGTCACCAGGCGAGTTTCGCCTTATCCATCACTTGTCCTACCCAGCCGGCCGATCGGTCAACGATGCTATCCCTGACGACCTTTGCTCAGTCAGGTATACATCTTTTGACCACGCGCTGCGCACGGTGCGCTCATGTGGCCCGGGTGCGCTGCTGGCTAAGTGCGACATTAAGTCGGCTTTTCGCCTCTTGCCAGTGCACCCGGGCGACTTTGAATTGCTGGGTTTCAAATTTCGGGGCGAATATTATTTTGATAAGGCCATGCCTTTTGGCTGTTCCATATCATGCTCGGCTTTCGAGCGTTTCAGTACCTTCCTAGAGTGGGCTTTCGTCCGCAGGTCAGGGTCCCGGTCTGTAGCCCATTACCTGGATGACTTTTTATTCGGGGGTAAACGGGGCTGGGACACGTGTACACGTCTCCTCAACACATTTCAGACGCTAATGGAGGAACTCGGTGTCCGTTTAGCGCCCGAAAAGACCGAGGGCCCATCTACACAGCTAGTCTTCCTGGGGGTGGAGATTGACACGATAGCGCAGGCGTCTAGGTTACCGCGGGATAAGGTGTCAAGGATAGTGGCCCTTATCTCGGACTTGTTGGCCAAGCGCAAGGTATCACTGAGGGAACTGCAGGTGCTGCATGGTCACCTTAATTTCGCCTGCAGAGTGGTCGCACCGGGCAGGGCTTTTGCCCGGCGCTTGTGCGACGCTATGGCAGGATTATCCAGGCCTCACCATAGGGTTAGGCTTACCCGGGGTATCAGGGCAGACATGCTTGTCTGGTTACAGTTCCTGAGGGAGTTCAATGGGGTCTCATTTTGGAGGCATGACCTCCTGGCTTCCCCTCAATTTCAGATTCAGTCTGATGCCTCGGGATCCCTGGGTTATGGGATGTACTTCAATGGGAAGTGGGCCTATGGTGGGTGGCCACCAGCCTGGGCAGGCACGGGTCACCTGCATGATCTCACGTATCTGGAATTTTTCCCTATCCTGAGTGCTTTGATGCTATGGGGCCAGGAGTGGTCCAACTCGGTCGTGCATTTCTGGTGTGACAATGCAGCCGTGGTCCACATTGTAAATGCACAGACTTCTAAATCGCCCAGGGTTATGGATCTAGTACGCCAATTTGTGTTGCGCAGCCTGCGCCTCAACGTACTGTTCAGGGCCAGGCATGTCCCAGGGGTTAATAATGATATTGCTGACGCTTTGTCCCGCCTACAGATCTCCTGGTTCCGTGCCTTGGCCCCGGATGCGGAGGAATTTCCCTCGCCACTCCCGGAGGAGATATGGACCATTGGCAAGGAGAGGTGAACCGGGCAATTGGCCTGTCACTAGCCCCACGCACCCGTAAGGCGTATCACCACGCAATTAATTCTTTCAGGGCATTCTGTACTCAATTTCAATTGCCAGGAACCTGGCCGATCCCGGTAACCCATGTTCTGCGGTTCATGGTTTACCTGCATTCTCAGGGCCTTGCACCTCGCACCATAGCATCTAAGCTTTCAGCGTTGGCTTTTATGGCCAAGGTGGGGGGTCATGTGGACAGCACCTCTGACTTCCGTGTGAGACATGTTTTGGAGGGGTGGGTGCGCGAGCGCGGGCATTGCCCGGACAACCGCCACCCGATTTCCCCAGGGGTCCTTACCCAGTTGGCCCGGGGCTGGCCTTGCCTCTGTTTTGATGCATATGAGGCAGCCCTGTTCCATGCAGCCACAACGGTGGCATTTTTTGGAGCGCTCCGCATCAGCGAGCTTGTGATGCTGTCTAAGGCGGATGCAAGTCGTAGGGCACTGGAACTCGAGGATGTCTGTGTAGCCAAAGACTGGGCTCAGTTGAGGATACGTTCCTCTAAGACCGATCAGCATGGCGTCGGCAGTGGTGTGCGACTGCTACGGTGTTCTTTGGCAGACATCTGTCCGGTTGGTGCCCTACAGGAATTCCTGGCACTGCGTGGCACGCACCATGGCCCGTTTTTCTGTCACCAAGATGGGTCTCCCCTTACTAAATTTCAATTTTGGAAGGTGACGGGCAAAGCGCTGGCCAGTGTGGGCCTCCCAGGCGCCCGCTATGGCACTCATTCATTCCGTATAGGGGCGGCCTCGACCGCTGCGGCTTTTGGGTACTCAGGGGCTGACATACGTAGCATGGGACGGTGGGGATCGCAATGTTTTCAATTTTATGTGCGCCCACTCCCCCCGTGAGTACCAACCCGGTCACCTTACCTACTTTCCCTCATTTTTTCCTTTACAGACCGGGGGTGTCGTATTACACCGGTGACAGTATGGCTGGTGGGCCATAGCTACGTGCACAGGGCAGCGCGTTATGCTGCGGCGACAGAGTGGGGACCCCAACTGGGACTGGGTGCATACGCAAGTCTCACATGGTATGGTAAGCCCGGGATGTTATGGCGGGAGCTGCTGCCTTTCCTTTTTTCAGGCCAGAATGCTGACCCGCCTGACATTCTGATCATACACCTGGGGGACAATGATTTGGGCCAGGTCACCGGCTTGTCGCTGAAGCATGCGATTTGCGAGGACCTCGCCTACCTGCATTACGTCTGGCCCGCCACAACCCTTGTTTGGTCGGACATGGTCCCGCGCCATTCCTACAGAGGGGGCGTTGACCTCCTGGCCCTTGACCGCGCTAGACGCATGGTGAATAGGGCAGTGGCGCGTTTCCTTGTCGACAGGGCTTGGGGGAGGGTCAGTCGTCACCCCGCTATTAGCCTCCAAAGTTATGACTTGTATGCAGGGGATGGGGTCCATCTGTCGCGAGGAGGTATGGACCTCCTGTTGGGTGATTGGCGAGCAGGCCTGTTGACCGAGCTGACGGTCTGGGGGGGGGCGTCGAGCCTTCTTTGAAGCCCCTCCGTGTGGCGGGTAGCACTGGTAAGGTAAACATTATGACCCACTGGTATCCGGCAAGTTCGCAATTGACTGGACAACACTAGACAGGCATAAGTTGGTTAAACGTTGTCCGGTCAACGACGAACTAGGCGACGGGGTGATGGCTATAGCTAGACAGCATGCATCACCCCGTGATTTTACGGATATGCGTCAGAGGGTGGGGTCATTAGTTAGATATTGACTACGGTCAACAATTTGTTTGTTGTCAACAAACAAATTGATACAAATGGATACATCGTGGCAATTGCCGTTGGCAATTTTGGGTGGTACCTTACCAGTGTTACTTCGGCCTGCTTGCCTTAAGAATTATGATTGGTCAATTACCAATAGAAATTTATAATTCGGACTAGGGCATGAATCAATAAATGTGGCCCAATGCCGTTATCCACTTTCATTGGTGTCTGAGTCCTTTATTGGGGGGTGCGCCTGCAAACACCACATTCTGCTTTCCAAAGCAAGAGCTGCAAATAAATTTTATACTAGGTAACAAAGCCAGAAGGCAAATCAGAAAGCAAAACAATAAAAACACTGCAGCACTTTAAAGACTAACTGCTATATTTTTTGTGTGAGCTTTTGTGAATCAAGCCCACTTCATCAGACAGCCAGAAGGATAGCCATATTAATATGTAGTGTAATCTGTCAGAGCAAAACCATCACAAAACCTTAGTTTGCAAGACTAACTAAAAAGTGGTCTGCACTGTATAAAAGCTTGTGCCAAATACGTATTGTTAGTCCATAAGTGTCACAAATCTCTACATCACCATGCCCATACTCCCTGGTCTATATGAAGGAAGGGAAAGACAGAAGGGATCATTCCACTGGATTCTACAGATTATATAGCATATGGTACTAAATTTCTGCTTCCATACAGCCCAACCCTAGACCGTCATCCACTACTTGTCTAAAGCCTAAGAGCATAATTCACAGGGTTTAAACAGTCTCTTATCTGCATTTGATATTCAGAGAAAGCAAGAAATAAAACTGCCAGCCCTGTGGATACCACCAGTGAGTTTATGACAAGCTTGTGGGCTAGAGGTTGCCCATCACTATGCCAAAGGTATATAATTGGGGGCTCTGGCAGCAATGCCCAGCATCTCTCTTGTTCCTTGTGTCCCCCTGGTCATTTGTGGCCATACAACCTGCAAACCTGTCTTCCCTCACACTCACTGGAACACTTGAACTAAAACAGGTAAGAATCTGGCCATGGGTTGCCTCCATGCTCATCTGCCTGCCTCCTAAAGCACTGGCTTGGTTTTGTGCATAACAGGCCTGACTATCTGCTGCCTTTCTACACAGTCAGTAAGGATATGTCAGATACATGACAATAGGAGTGAATAAGGCTCCTTTCATGTCCCCAAGTGCAGCTCTTGGATATAGAAACCCAACCTTCCAGTCTCCAGCTCAGCACCTTAACCACTAAGCCACCAGGAGAGGTGCTGCATGCTTACTATCACTGGGTATAAGTTGAAGGAACTGTCTGCAGACTAAAGTGGCTGTCTAATATACCATGGGGAACAAGAAATATCAGAGAAAGAACCCCTGGCAAGCGATATGGAGTGGTAAAATGCGTATCCGAATGTATTGTCACAATAGGGTCACACAATAGTTAAATCACATCTCAAACACTTATCAACAATCTTGAATATATAAGTGGACCTCAATCTTATAAAGCATATAACTGGGAGTACATAGGGAAAACCTATAAAGGTAGTACAGATACAAATATCAAAATCACAATAATTGTGCAGGAGAATATTTTGTCATGACACATGTAACATGTGGTTAATAAAACCCAAGAGTGAGGCTGCAGAGTCTATGAGGTAATATATATATATTGGAGGACAAAGTTCCATCAGTAACGATAACAATAATGTTGATGTTATTCGTCGAGATTATAATTGGAGGCTGGCACCCTGAGTAGCTTTCACAAGATTGTCTACACTGGGGGTCGCTGTACTCCGACTGTTTGGAACCATGTGGGGAGGATTCATCACATAGAACAAGGCAGAATTTCACAGTCGATATCTGTCCGGTTTACTCGGATATTTCGTATCTTTTTCAAGATTCTGCAACATTGTAATAATACCGTCAGTTTTATACAGCCCGTGGGACAATTAAACATGATATATGCTACAAAAAATACCGATAATGGGTTTCCTACCTTGGGGATAGTCACTTAGCTCGCGCTCTAGAGTAGCCTCCTGATGCTTTCTCTTACTGTGCTGGAGCGTTAGAGCTTATTCTATCAGGATGTATTTAAGCGCTCCTGGTAGTTAAACTACGGCAGGTGTGACGAAGGGATAGACTCGAAAAAGATTTCTTAAGGGAAAATTTACGAACATACCCTGAAGATTGTTCTCACAGGCATTAATGGGGTACGGAGTATCTCCGAGACACGAGGACTGAGATTATTATCATAAGAAAGCTGAGAAGTCTAAATCGGTAGAAAGTTTCAAATCACACAAATATCAAGTAGTGGACATTGAACGCTTCCTCCTTCAGAAGGAAGCGTTTTTTATACACCGGTTCGCAACTCTGTCCCCCCAGGGACTTAACACCGATTTAGACTTCTCAGCTTTCTTATGAGAATAATCTCAGTCCTCGTTTCTCGGAGATACTCCGTACCCCATTAATGCCATTATTTTTATCTTACTAATCATAGCTGAACAAAAGAACCGTGGGTAAAATGTTTTTAGACTGATTGTTACACATTTTTAGGTGCTGGTTAGTGAAAAGGGCAGATTTAGTGGAACATGTATTACTCTCTCATATGCTTTTTTCCTGTGCTATTATTGCGTATTTTTGCTTTATCCTCTGCTGACTAGCTAAGAAAAGAATAAGCAGATTAAAAATATATAAATTCAGCAGAAAATCCCACCACCACCCGGCCAAACCTGCCAAATATGCTTACTACAGGGTTGGACAGAAAAACCGCCTGATCTGATGGAAGGCAATTTTCTGTGTTCCTTGTAATAGTTTAGCATAATAGCCAGCAAAACTCTCTCAGAAACATCCAACCAGCAGAGACAAGGTAACCTTTCCAAGCTATATATTGTAGTGTGAGGAATCCTACTTCCAACAGACATCATCCTTCTTTATTAACACATGAAACTCATAGGTTTCCCCTGTCCCTCCCCAGCATATGATGTCTCTTGTTTTGTTTTGTTTTGTTTTGTTTCTTTCCAAGGTCACAGCCAAGTTGTAAATTGAAAGATATAAAAAGTCTGCCAAACATACCACAAAGGATGGCAGGGGAAAATGTTGACTGGCTCTTCCAATTTCAGTGACCTAATGGAGACAAACAAGTGAGTCTGAGATCATATCATGCCTGAACTCTTGCTAGAAGCTAAAAACACCAAATTGCAGCTATAATGCTTTGTGTGCATGTCAACAAAACAAGATCCAATGGAGAAGACAATACTGGGGAAAGTTAAAAGCAACAAGTAATGGGGAATGCCAAAATGATTTTCTCAATAAATGAAGCCATGGCCTTATGTTTGTAAGACCTTAATAAAGCCATTCATGACAGTATTTCTGAAGGTCACTAGTAGAGAAGGGGCCATGGTGGCTTAGTGGTTAAGATGCTGAGCTTGACGACTACAAGGTTGCCAGGTCAGCAGTTCCAGTGTTGCACAATGGAATGAGCTCCCATCATCTGTTCCAGCTCCTGCCAGTCTAGCAGTTGGAAAGCAAGATGTTGCGAGTACTGTAGATAAATAGGTAATGCCTCCATGGGAAAGTAACAGCTTTCTGCATTCTTCAGCATCTAGCCATGCCCATACCTGTCAAGTTTCGGGAAATTTCTGTCAAACCCCCATATTTTACACTCTTTCCTGCCGTCATCATGTATGCAGTTAGATTGGAGTTAGACTGGAGGCCAGCACAGGATAAGCATAGCTGTCCAGTTCCCCGTTTAGGCCCGGAAATTTCCCTTATTTGACAGAATTTTCCCAAAACTTGACAAGTATGGTCATGCCTGCCACATGACCATGGAAATATCTGCAGACACAGACAGCGCTGGCTCTCTAGCTGTAAACAGAGATGAACACCAACCCCTAGAGTTGGACTCAACTATTTTTCGAGCAAGGGAGACCTAGTAGAGAAGGAGGAAGAGAGGGAGATAAATGCCATTAAGCTAATTTCAACTTATTTAGAACATTTCTGGGATTTTCTAGGTATGCATTACTCAGAAGTAGTTTACCATTCCTTTCTTCTGGGGCCACCCTTGGGCTGTGCAGTTTGCCCAAGGTTACACAGACTGGCTGTTCTCCCAAGAGGCACAGAGGAGATTCAAGCTCCTGACCTATAGCTCCACAGCCAGGTAGCCAATTAATTCATAGAGTTGTCAAAGATTAGAAGCAACTTTTTGGCACATTACAAACCAAGCTCTAAGTACAGTATATCAAATTATGAACATGCAATAGTTTAATGCCAGTTTCAAAATAATATTCAATAGATTGAATCTACAAAATAAGAAAATATATTAGCTCTTTCACTCAAGTTAAGCCATTGTCTTGACTTACACCATGAACCAAAGTTCTCTGTTTTGTGCTCTATGTAAAACCTGATGATATCTGCATTTCTCTCTCTTTTTTGCTGTTTTGTTTTGTTTACTCTCAGATATGCCTATTAAGAGGAAGTCAATTTCAGTTTAAATTATTTTCTGACTTTCTGTTGAGTAATCATAGCATCTTCCTGTAACAAATTTAAAGTCATTTTTATTTTTTGTCACTAGCTCAGCTAGTCCTTTGCAGGCGCACCCCCCCAATAACGGACACAGACAACATTGAAAGTGGATAACAGCAAAGGGCCACATTTATTGATTCAATGCCCTAGTCCGAATTATAAATTTGTATTGGTAAAACGACCAATCATAATTCCTAAGGCAAGCAGGCCGAAGTAACACTGGTAAGGTACCACCCCAAAATTGCCAACGGCAATTGGTTACAATGTATCAATTTGTATCAATTTGTTTGTTAACAACAAACAAATTGTTGACCGTAGTCAATAACTAACTCATGACCCCACCCTCTGACGCGTATCCGTGAAATCACAGGGGTGATGCATGCTGGTTAGCAATCATCATCACCCCATCGCCTGGTTCGTCGTTGACCGGACAACGTTTAACTACTTTATTCCTGTCTAGTGTTGTCCAGTCAATTGCGAACCTGCCGGATACTTGTGGGTCATACTGTTTACCTTACCAGTGCTACCCGCCCATGTGACCAAAGTCAACAGTAGGAACGAAGAAAGACCCCTATATCAAACCATAGCAACAGTGTGGGATGGGCAAAAAAGCCAGGACCCGAAGCCAATATGGGTCCCAACCAAAAATTCCCACCCGGCCCCGAAGCGACCATAATCACACTGTTAACTAGGGAGGGGGTGGAGGGGAAAAAACTTCTCCGCTCCGTCGCTGAGGCAAAATGGCAGCGCGGCTGCCTCGTGGCCACCCCTTTTATAAGGGAGCTGGCCACGCCCCTAACTACCCGGATTCTCTGTCCTGTGGGGGGGGGCCCGCAAAGGGCGCGGCGGCCATTTTGGCGCCGCGCTTGCATTGCAGGCGCACCCCCCCAATAACGGACACAGACAACATTGAAAGTGGATAACAGCAAAGGGCCACATTTATTGATTCAATGCCCTAGTCCGAATTATAAATTTGTATTGGTAAAACGACCAATCATAATTCCTAAGGCAAGCAGGCCGAAGTAACACTGGTAAGGTACCACCCCAAAATTGCCAACGGCAATTGGTTACAATGTATCAATTTGTATCAATTTGTTTGTTAACAACAAACAAATTGTTGACCGTAGTCAATAACTAACTCATGACCCCACCCTATGACGCGTATCCGTGAAATCACAGGGGTGATGCATGCTGGTTAGCAATCATCATCACCCCATCGCCTGGTTCGTCGTTGACCGGACAACGTTTAACTACTTTATTCCTGTCTAGTGTTGTCCAGTCAATTGCGAACCTGCCGGATACTTGTGGGTCATACTGTTTACCTTACCAGTGCTACCCGCCACACGGAGGGGCTTCACAGAAGACCTGACGCCCCCCCCCAGACCGTCAGCTCGGTCAACAGGCCTGCTCGCCAGTCACCCAACAGGAAGTCCATACCTCCTCGCGACAGATGGACCCCATCCCCTGCATACAAGTCATAATTTTGTAGACTAATATCGGGGCGATGACTAACCCGTCCCCAAGCCCTGGTGGTAAGAAACCGCGCCACTGCCTTATCGACCGCGCGCCTAGCTCGGTCAAGAGCCAGGAGGTTAACGCCCCCTCTGTAAGAGTGGCGCGGAACAATGTCCGACCAAACCAGGGCTGTGGCAGGCCAGACATAATGCAAGTAGGCGAGTTCCTCGCAAATCGCATGCTTGAGCGATAAGCCGGTGACCTGGCCCAAATCATTGCCCCCCAGGTGGATGATTAGAATGTCAGGCGGGTCAGCCCCCAGGCCAGAAAAAAGGAAAGGCCGCAGCTCCCGCCATAACATCCCAGGCTTACCATGCCATGCGAGACTGGCGTGGTCACCCAGTCCCAGTCGGGGTCCACTCTGTCGCCGCAGCGTAACGCGCTGCCCTGAGCACATAGATGTGGCCCACCAGCCATACTGTCACCGGTGTAATACGACACCCAGGGTCTGTAAGAAAATTGAGAAAAAGGGAGGTAAGGTGACTGGATTGGTACTCATGGCGGGAGTGGGCGCACATAAAACTGAAAACATTGTGAGCCCCACCTCCCCATGCTGCGTATGTCAGCCCCAGAGTACCCAAAAGCAGCTGCTGTAGAGGCTGCACCAAGACGGATCGAATGTGTGCCATAACGGGCACCTGGTAGGCCCACCCTGGTGAGGGCTCCGGCTGTCACCTTCCAACTGAAATTTAGTAAGGGGAGACCCATCTTGGTGACAGAAAAACGGGCCGTGGTGCATGCCACGCAGTGCCAGGTATTCCTGTAGGGCACCAGCCGGACAGATGTCTGCCAAAGAACACCGTAGCAGTCTTACTCCACTGCCTACGCAATGCTGATCTGTTTTAGAGGAGCGAATCCTCAACTGGGCCCAGTCTTTGGCAACATAGACATCTCCGCGTTCCAGTGCCCTACCACTTGCATCCGCCTTAGACAGCATCACGAGTTCGCTGACGCGGAGCGCTCCAAAAAATGCCACCGTTGTGGCTGCATGAAATTGGGCTGCCTCATAATGATCAAAACAGAGGCCTGGCCAGCCCCGGGCCAACTGGGTAAGAACCCCTGGGGAAATAGGGTGCCGGTCGTCCGGGCAACGCCCGCGCTCGCGCACCCACCCCTCCAAAACGTGTCTCACACGGAAGTCAGAGGTGGTATCCACATGACCCCCTACTTTGGCCATAAAAGCCAACGCCGAGAGCTTGGATGCTATGGTGCGAGGTGCAAGGCCCTGTGCATGCAGGTGAACCATGAACCGCAGAACATGGTCCACCGGGATAGGCCAGGTCTCTGGCAATTGAAATTGAGTAGCAAAAGCCCTATACAAATTGAATGCTTGTTGATACGCCTTACGCGTGCGTGGCGCTAGTGACAGGCCAATCGCCCGGTTCACCTCTCCTTGCCAATAGTCCACATCTCGTCCGGGAGTGGCGAGGGAAATTCCTCCGCATCCGGGGCCAAGGCGCGGAACCGGGAGATCTGCAGGCGGGACAAAGCTTCAGCAATATCGTTATTAACCCCTGGGACATGCCTGGCCCTGAACAAGACGTTGAGGCGCAGGCAGCGCAGCACAAAATGGCGCACTAGATCCATGACTCTGGGCGATTTAGAAGTCTGTGCATTGACAATGTGTACAACAGCAGCATTGTCGCACCAGAAATGCACCACCGAATTAGCCCACTGTTCGCCCCATAGCATCAAAGCCCCGAGAATGGGAAAAAATTCCAGGTATGTGAGATCCCGCAGGCGACCTGTGCCTGCCCATGCCGGTGGCCACCCACCATAGGCCCACTTCCCATTGAAGTACATCCCATAACCCAGGGATCCTGAGGCATCAGACTGGATCTGGAAATTGGGGGATGCCAGGAGGTCAGACCTCCAAAATGAGACCCCGTTGAACTCCCTCAGGAATTGCAACCAGACTAACATGTCTGCCCTGATACCCCGGGTAAGCCTGACTCTGTGGTGGGGCCTGGATAACCCTGCCATGGCGTCGCATAAGCGCCGGGCGAAAGCCCTGCCCGGTGCGACCACCCTGCAGGCAAAATTGAGGTGCCCATGTAGCACCTGCAGTTCCCTCAGGGATGCCTTACGCTTGGCCAGCAATTCCGAGATAAGGGTCACTATCCTGGACACCTTATCACCCGGTAACCTAGAAGCCTGTACTACTGTATCAATCTCAACCCCCAGGAATACTAGTTCGGTCGACGGGCCCTCGGTCTTTTCGGGCGCTAAAGGGACACCAAGTTCCTGCATTAGCGTCTGAAATGTATTGAGGAGACGTGCACACGTGTCCCAGCCCCGTTCACCCCCGAATAAAAAGTCATCCAGGTAATGGGCTACAGACCGGGACCCTGACCTGCGGACGAAAGCCCACTCTAGGAAGGTACTAAAACGCTCGAAAGCCGAGCATGATATGGAGCAGCCAAAAGGCATGGCCTTATCAAAATAATACTCCCCTCTAAACTTAAAACCCAGCAATTCAAAGTCGCCCGGGTGCACCGGCAAGAGGCGAAAAGCTGACTTAATGTCGCACTTGGCCAGCAAGGCACCCGGGCCACACGAGCGCACCATGCGCAGCGCATGGTCGAACGATGTATACCTGACCGAACAAAGGTCATCAGGTATCGCATCGTTGACCGATCGGCCGGCTGGGTAGGACAAATGATGAATAAGGCGAAACTCACCTAGGGACTTTTTGGGAACCAAACCCAATGGCGAAACCTTAAGGTTGGGAAAAGGGGGTGCGGGAAAAGGTCCGGCGACCCTGCCCGCGTCTAATTCCTTTTTAATGCTGGCCTCGGCTACCTCCTCCCTTCCTCTGAGGGATAAAAGGTTGGGAGCATCCTGAGGGGATCTATCACCCATAAAAGGGATACGAAATCCTTGCTTAAAACCTTGGATGAGATACTCTCTGTCCTCTCCCCTTGGGTACGATGCGAGCCAGCGCTCCAGCATGTCCACCTTAATTGGGGAGGGGGCCTTTCGGAGAACTAGTTCCATCCGTGGCAGGCTTGCCAGCCCACTGTCCACCCCTCCCTCTGCCTCGCGCCCCCCCAGGCTTGGGACAAGCAGAGGCTGCGTGGGGACCAGAACATGTGGGACACTCATGCTTATACCTGCAGTTCTTCCGACTGCAGGAACCATTGGACGAGAAAGTCCAGCACAGCAGGCGGGCTGGAACCCCCTGCCCCGCCAGTTGGCGGGTACCCTGCGCTGGAGCTGCTCGCTGGACTGCATGTCCACAATGGTATCTATCCCCCGGGGCAGGACGTGTGGGTGTCATATACAAGAGCCACAGTCTCTGGCACGGCTCATCCCATCTCATCTCGGGGTGTAGGGGAATCCTCATACGGAATTCCTCATCATATGCTAGCCATGAGGGGCCCGGGAAATCTACCATCGCCCTATATATGTTGTCCAAATATTGGACCATGGGAATAGCTAGATCCGGCCGCGCCCTCAAATATACCGCCATGTATATCAAATAAGCGGGGAGCCAGTTAGCCCAGGTACGCGGCGGCTTACGGCGGCGTGCCTGCTCCTTGTCCTTCTCATCCTGACCCTCCCTTTCTTCCTTGGTGGGCTCTCTGTTCAGGAGTGAGAAGATATCTACGTACTCCCCTCGCCATATCTTTTCTCTGGTAGCCTGTGCCAAGTGATCACCCAGTGGCAAGGAATACCCTGCCGTCGGCAAAGCCGAAAAGGGGATAGCTGGCCTACCCAAAGGGGCCTGAGTTAACCCTGCCACCCCAAGTACGTTCCCAGCAGTGTAAGAACCGAGGCCCACCCCAGCAGGCATGGTGGCAGTAGTTGTCGCCGGGTGGGTCGCCAGCGGCGTAGCCCCTGCACCACCCGCGCGAGGCCAAGGCCACTGAAAGGTCCCCCCTATATTGGGAATGTGTGTGGATGTACTCGTTTGTACCATATACTCACATGCTGCACCCCCGCGGGCCGCCCCCACCGGGGGTTCTGGCCCACTGGGGGCGTCGGAGCTCACGACCGATGTAGAGCTCATCACCGGGGCTTGACCCGCACCAGGTTGCTGGCTGGGGAGCTGCGAGGCAGTGGCCGGAGCCGCGCCACCCGCCTGCAGCAGCTCAACCCTCCCCGCCGGCCGTTGTCCTGCTGCCGATAGCGCCTCAAAAGGTACCCCGAAAGGGGCACCTGCCTGACTGGCCCGGGCCAAAGACTCCTCTAAGGCCGCAATACGGGCCAGTAAGGTGTCTACATTAACCATGGGTAAAGAGCCGGCCGGCCCACCTGACCCTTGCATGGGGACAGTTCCCTGCACCCCATGGCCCATACATGGCCATTGGCCAGGGCCGAAGCCCGGTAGGGCTGGTGAGGAAACCTGCCAAGGCAGGGCACCGGGCCACCCCCCAAGGCTAGAGGGCCCCGGGAGAGGCTGCGGCCCAAAAGTAATCGGCCCAACGGATTGGGCAGGAGGAGGAGCGGTGTCCACCGCTCGCGGGCCGCGGGCCGGAGCGCCCTCCGCGCCCGCACTCTGATCGGGCCAAGGGGCGATAGACCCCAAGCCACCCGCCCCGGCCGGGGATGGCAAAGGTGGCTGTTGAGGAGGCGGCACCACGGTCCTCCGACCTGGGTTGCGCCTCCTAACAGCCCGGGCTGAATTCGCAGCAGCCTTCTTTTTGGAAGGCATCTCGAGCAAAAAAGGGAAGCTAGCTAAGCAAAATCGACCCAAAAGGCTTCCCGGTGATACCAACGAGCGACGGAGGCGCAGGGGAAAAAACTTCTCCGCTCCGTCGCTGAGGCAAAATGGCAGCGCGGCTGCCTCGTGGCCACCCCTTTTATAAGGGAGCTGGCCACGCCCCTAACTACCCGGATTCTCTGTCCTGTGGGGGGGGCCCGCAAAGGGCGCGGCGGCCATTTTGGCACCGCGCTTGCATTATTATCAGAATGAAACAGTAAAATGCAAAGCCCCTCTTCTGACTTCATCAGAGCCATGGACAATATAGAAACTGTTTTGCTTTTTTAGGGGGTGGGGGTTAGTTAGATAGAGGATCTATGTACTGTATATGTGCCAGTCAATACAAATTGTGTTGTGCTTTAACCTCAATTCATAGCTATCTGGAAGTACTGATTTACAAACTTAATTCAAGGGGCAACTACATGGACATTTGTCCCATTATGTGGTCTGGTTTGCTCCTTTTGACAGCAACCGTACAACATAAGTGCCAGTGTGAAATAGTCTCTTCATTTTAGATGCAGATAGGATCACTCAATTTTGGTTTATATCCAGCATGTGCAATTGCTGGGATTGAATATAAGCAGAGCTTGCTACTTTAAATTTCCTTTCCACTTTCAATTTCCCAATATCGTTAAGTGGCTTAGCCATTTCACAGTATTGGGAAATTTCAAAAATCCTCTGCCTCTCCATGGAGGGACACAGGAAGGAAGTAAAGTGGGGTTGTTTTTTTAAAAGCCTATTAGGGAAGTGCTGGTGCATTGTACAGCTGTGGTGGGGGGATGAAAGCATTCTTCAAGTATGACAGAGGAAATGGGAGGAGGTAAGAAAGATTTTGTTTTGGTTTGGTTTGGTTTGGTTTGGTTTGGTTAGAGCCCTCGTGGTTAAACTGCTGTACTGCAGCCAAAACTGTGCTCATGACCTGAATTGGATCCTGACTCAGCCTTCCATCCTTGCAAGTTCAGTAAAATAAGTACCCAGCATGTTGGGGGCAAAATGCTAATTATCTTGTGAACTGCCCAGAGAGTGCACTAAGCACTATGGGGTGGTATATAAATTGTATTGCTATTGCTATTGCCATTGATATTGCTATGTGATTTAGTTTGACTTAGTTTTGGTTTTCTTAAGGAAGATGAGCTAAATGGGGTTGCTCAAAGAATGTCTGTCATATGGAAGCAAGGATTGTACCAAACAACATACCAGATCTTTACACAACCTTAAGCAATGTTATTTAGCCCACTCTTGCCTGCTCCAATTGATCTGTCTAGCCAAGCCCTCAGTTTAAATTTCACAGTCTGTGTTGGTGACCTTAAACAGAAGCACAACACCTGTTTCTGAATGTCATCAGGAAAATGGAAAGCTGTGCTTTTCAGCTACCCACTAGACATTACAGATATCTGTCCGGAATCCCAAGTTCCAGAGGGAATGATGAAGCTATATAAAATATGCCTCCTTCACCTCCTATGCTGCAACCCAGATTAAACACTGGTTCGAAATGTGAAACTCCTTACAGTCAGCACCAGGACTGTGAGACAAACAATGAAGAGATGTTAATCCTTTTGGTCCTAATGGAAATCAATCTATTTGCACCATTAGAAAAGCTTTCACTGTTATTCTGGTAACAGCTGTAAGATTATTAATAGCTAAAAATTGGAAAATGTATATGGAATTTGTAATGGAGGATTGGTATAAAGAACTATGGAACATGGCTCTAAATGAGAAATTGATGAGTGAATTAAAATTAAAGACAGATTCGATAAAGAAAATAATTTTATAGATATTTGGGGTAAGTTTATTGAATGAGTTGGTGAAAAATAAGCCAGGACAAAGATATTTATATTTTTGGAAACAGGAAAAAAGGGGAAATTCAGTTGGAAGATAATAATATCCAAGTGGTTGTGGAAGCACAGATATTGAATTATTATTATTATTATTATTATTATTATTATTATTATTATTATTATTATTATTATTATTATTATTATTATTATTATTATTATTATTATTATTATTATTATCATCATCATCATCATCATCATCATCATCATCATCATCATCATCATCATCATCATCATCATCATCATCATCATCATCAAAGTCAGCTGTGTGATCCATGTATAAAACATGTGCAGAAGTAGTAGGTGATACCTTTTCTGGATCACTAAAAAAAAAAAAATCATTGCAAGCTTTTGTGATTCATGATCACTTCTTCAGGCAAGGCATTCAAATGTTCATGCCATGGTGGTGTGCAAGGCTCTGTCTTTAAAAACAGCGGTTGATTTGATGCTCTGCCCCCGTTTTTCAAACACAGGAAACAGGCCTCTAGGGGGGCTAAAGAACCCATGCATTGGAGTTTTCAACCTTTTTAAGTTGGGGGCTGGATCACACTCCCTCAGACAGTTTTGGGGGGCTGGATGGCCATTTTGCCCTTCCTCCACCACATGGCACTTCCTGGTGTGGTGGAGGTGGTGGTGGGCCACATGAAATGGTGCCACGGGCCACAGGTTGAGAATCCCTGGCATAAACCATGACCAGAATTGTTTCAGAGGTTGAAGACATTAACTTGCTTACACAAAGGATCAAAGTGTGTAATAAATTCCTGGCAGGATGGAGGAGACATAGAGTAGAAAATTAAAAATAGAGGGAGTTTGGAGGAAGCCATTTAGGAAGAATGGGAGAGCACTGGATGTAGGAATAACACCACAGAAGGAAAAAGAGGATCACATTCCCATGAAGACAGATGCTTACTGTGGACTCATCACATACTTACAAAAGAAAATACACCCACACCTGTCACAGAACATGTCAAGACAAAAGTCAAAATGTGAAGAAGAAAAACACAGCATATAGCATCCTGTACTCTTTTTTTCATGCCACTCCTTGCTGGTTTTATTGCAACAAAGATAATCCTCTTTTTTGCACTCCTGCAGATACTGTATTAGGATAAGGTGTGTGTGTCATATGGATAAAAAAAATCTCCAATAATATATCCTGTGCCACTGAGTTTTCCAGGCATGTAATACTAACCTGCATCCCCTGCAGGTCTCCTACTTAGCCTGTTCCCTGCACAGTCTTGTACAGTGAACTACTGTACAAGGAGAGAGTGGAGTCCACTTTGCTGCCACTGGGGATGGGGAGTCACAAAGGAGCAAGATATAACTGAATATAAAAGCTCTGTGACTTGAGATGTGTTTGAAAGAAAAGTTAAAGACAGTCTCAAATTCACAATACTTGAGACTGGATATCCTATCTTAAGACTCTTCTTCAGCTTGTTTTCAGCAATCTGAAAGTAAGATAATACACAGGGTGTGAGGTGATCTGAATCACTTTATGAGTGTTCCAAATAATCAGAGCAAAAAGGTAAAAGTACTCTATCATCATGTTAAGCATCCAGTGCCTGTCATGTCTTGCCTTGCTCAGTTGTCTTTTAGAGGGAGAGATCTTTTGCAACCAGAGAAAGCAGTACACTGATGGAATTCACTGCCGGACAGACAGCACCTTCTCAGAACCTTTGGGGGAAGAAGGTAGATGCAGGATCTGCTGAAGTGTCAGAGAACAAAGATAGTCTGGAGAATGTGAGGTCTGTTTGTTCAACAGGGCACCAAGAAATCAAAAAGTTGGAACCAAAAAAAGGCAGTGTTTCAAGGCTTTTGGAGAACCGACTGGAAACAGCTGGCTGCCTTTTGAGAAGCAGACTAAAAGCCATGCACTCAGGCCAGGGCCACTCACCACCCTGAGTTAGCATGAATGGGAGGTTGTTGTGTACCTGGGTCTTGCTTTAGGCTTCCCAAGAACACCAGTTGGGCCAGCTGTAACAACAGAATGTTAGACTTCTGTTTGTTCCAGTAGTATGCTTCTTCTCAAGCTCTTCATAGGACAATTCAAGAGAAGATCAAACAAATAGAGACTCATTTTGCAATTGTAAATGAGTCTTGTTTGGAAGGATGCTCAAGTGAACTGAGTTAATTGTATCCTTACACTGGGGAGAAATATTAAACAAATTGAGAATGATAGTTCTTAAAGACAGAATCCCCAGAGCAACCATATATTACTTGGATGACAATAGAGTATAATGTTTTGACACACCAGAAACTGTAGTTTCCACTGCCTATCTGTGTCCCACACACATACCCTTGCATAGTCTTTATCCATGAGAGTCACAGCAATTTTTACTTCTGAAATACCCCAGAGATAAATGAAAGGCATGGTGTCAAATAAACTACATTATTAAATGAAATGTTCGTGGTTGCAGGATAATTTCTATTTTCTCCACCTTGTAATGATTGTTTGCATCTCTGAAAGTGAAATAATTTCAGAGAATCTGACATTATTATGTAGTTGTTGTTGTGTTTTTGTTTTTTGCTGTCAATTATTTCATGACTACTCTGTACAGTGACATCTCATTTGTCATGATGTCCTTCATTAAGAGCTGTTCATCTGTATAAACCAGTTAAAGACAGAAACAGTTTCAACCAAGGGACATTTTTTTTTACTAACAACATGCTACATTTGCAGTAAATATTGACACGAGAGATTGAAAGAACTTGTTGTTTCTAACAATATAAAAGCAAAAAGATATTCACATTACCTAAAATGAGTAATTTTGGGATTTCATGGGATTTCACTTTCAAACTCTAATAATTATTGTAATCTAGCATAATCATTGTGTACCAAGGGTTTCCAGGTGAAGACTACTCAAATGTATTTCACTGTCCCTTTGTACATTTGTTGTGAAGTTTCATTGTGTATTGTTACCAATCTATGTGTCTCCTAATTCTCTATATTTATTTCAACTGTAAGAATTATCTTCTGCTGGGAGCTGTGGTACAGAGGTGTGGTGTACCAAGAAATATTTTAAATAGGGATTTCTATTACACTTGCACCTCATTGCTACAAGAGCTTTTGGAACTCAGAAGCTGGCCGAGTGCCACTATGATGCTAAATATATTTGTTTTGGCTAAAATCTTTGCAGTCTAGAAGGCTAAGACTCTGTAGCAAGCTTTTGAAGTGCAAAATATTGTAACACCAAGACCCTGGATTGCTAGAATATTACCGCTATAGGACCTGCAAACCCCATTTTTATATTTATATATGGCAACAAAAACACATTGAACTGTCAGAATATTATTGTAGAGTAACCTTGCTTGGCTGAAGCTAGTTAATTGCTTTGTAATATTGGGCAACCAATGTTCCATGGAAGTGTATACTTCTTGCTGTCTTTTGTCTTTGCTTCTGTGCACCCAAAGTTAGTGTGGCTATGGATACAATGTATAAACTAGAAAAATATGGTCTCCCTGAAATAAAGGGCTGGCATCAACATAGTGTGATCTTAGCAGGGAAGTCTTCATTTCATGATGAGACACACTCATACACATGCATGTACAGTGATACCTCATACAATGTCCAAACTTGGTTCCACAAGTTTGGACTTTATACAGATTTGGACTTTGTATGAGGCATGCAAAATCCTAGCTGTGATGCCTCATACAATGTCCAAATCCTTGCCGCGATGCCTCGTACAACGTCGTTTCCATAGAGATACATTGTACTGTAACAGCACAGACTTCAGGGCAAAGTCAAGGAAACAGACAGGAAACTGACAGAACTTTTAGAAATCATTGTCTAAAGGCTAAAAACATTACAAAAACATGTCAAACAACCCTGATTGTCCAAGAACCTGAAGAATGCTGCAAAAATCCCAGGAATGCTTGTAAAAATTCTGATGAAAAAATTCAAAAAACCCAAAATCGTGTTCAAAACCACTCCTAAACACTCTTCGCCTCATGCAAAACCCACAAAAGCAATGCACGCATGCGTTCTGCCTTTTATACTGCCTAGGCACAATGCAACCTGGGGAAAAGGTATGACTTTGTATGAGGCAACTTTTTTCAAGGAATTAGGCGATGTTGTATGAATTCGATGTTGTACGAAGCGGACTTTGTATGAGGTATTACTGTACATAAATATACACAAACAGTGTAGACTATGGATCTTCTTCTTCAGCTGCTCTATCCATTCTGGATATTGGCTATCATCATGACAACAGTCTTCGTATTCTTAACTCTTCAGAACAGTTATTATGAGGACATGCCACACCAGTCTCTCAGCTTCTTCAGCCATGATGTCCATACATCCAGAGTTGTTGTGGGAGGAAATCCTGACACCATGAAATGCCCAGACAGAGATACGGTCCAGCCAACTGTCTGGGGAGAGCTCTCTCAAACCACCCAACCCGTATCTTTTATTGCCAAAAATCAACAGCAGATAAGAATATAGGAACAATAGTGCGTTCAGTAGAAAGGGAGCAAAATGGGTTGCATAGTGAACAATAGAGAGTATTCAGCCATAGGTTACATTTGGCATACATTGTTTCTTAGGATACCGTGTGAGAATCATGCAAGCTACAGTATGTGATTAGAGTCATGATTGGTTAGAACAGCTAAGATAGCATACTAGCCTCGTGAAACCTGCATGATCAGTCTCTCCATAGTAGAAGCTTAGACCTTGATTACATGTGTACTGACATTCTTTCAGGGAAAGATTGAAACATAGTAAAGGGATGCAGGACATCTCTCAGGGGAAACTCAGAAGCCAAACACGAGTGTTTGCACTCTCATGAACTTGGCTTATGGTTCATCCCTATCAGATTCCCACATGCCCCCACCATATTCCAACACAGGATCACTCTTCTAAGGGATCTTTCCTTGCAGAGCGAGTTGGAGGATTCTATACTTTGTGTTGTTTCTCATGATATGGCCAAGATATTGGATCTTTCTTTGCTTAATGGTCTTAAAGAGTTCTTTTTCTTTATCCACCTGGTGCGATACTTCTACATTAGTCACATGATGAACCCATGATATCCTTAGCAGCCATCTGTAGATCCACATTTAAAAAGCTTCAATTTTCTTTTCAGATGCTTTTAGTCAATGTCCAAGCTTCGGCTCCATATAACAACACTGGGAATACATAACATCTCACTATTCAGATATTTGTAGCAAGAGTTAGTTCTCTACATCTACTGCATAACAAGTGTCACATTTTTATGAAGGTGGATCTTGCTTTTTCTATTTGTATTTTAATCTCTACCTTGGAATCCCAATTTTCATTTAACATACTCCCCAAATAGACAATGTTATCCACTCTTTCGATTCTACAGATCATTCCTGAATATTGTTAATTGGGAATTCAAGACTAATTTGGGAGTTTTCATCTTTCATGCAAAATAGGTGTATGACTGCTTCTTATAAAGTTGTTGTTTTCTATATGTCCAATACTTCATCTCTCCTCCTATTAAGAATAAGACCCAGTGAGAATCAAAGAGGAGTGAGGTATGGAAAGTACAGTTAGTAATATAGAAAATGTGCATTTTCTTTCATCAGAGTTTTTAAAAATATTTTGAGACCCTTTACTACACACTTCCTAGGGCACTGGTAAAGTTTAATTAATGTATCTTGTACATTCTGGAGTAGCAGCAGCAGCAGCCATAAACCAAATACTGTAACCTGACATTTGGCACCATCTAGGAGCCTGCTGTGACCTCTATGGTAGGTGCTGGCTCCCATCCTGGATTATATCACTGCCTTAATTAACACTTCCCAAGTAGGAAGAGAGGTTTGGCATGAAGGCAATATCAGATCACAGCATGGTAGAACAATATTCTTAGTAATGTTTTTGTTAGTATGAGAGCTTTCAGAAATGAAGTGATTTATTGCACATGTGCACATATTTCTGTATCTTTCTCTGCACCCCTGCTCCATGTAATACCTTCTCAAAGAGTTATCTTCTGGAATGGATGGAAGATGTATTGAATCAGTGTTCAGCATTGATGGATGTAATTCTATGTGTAGCTACTCAAATGCAGGGACCCTGCTTTCAGTGGGACTTACTGCCATCTCATTGTGTGTAGAACTGTAATCAAAAATGCCTGGCCAGTAATCTTTCCTGAACTATGTAATAAATGAATTTTTTTAAGGCTCTATACATCACACATAGTCTATAATGCAAAACTATCCAAACACCTTTCCCTTCTGATTTTGTAAATTGTGATCTAATGCTCAGTTGGGCTGCCCTTACCATTAAGCAAACAGACTTGGAGTCTGGCAATAAGATGTTTTTGCCAAAATCGGAACTGTGATCTATTTGAAAGGCCCCTCTATAAATAATTGCATTATGATAAATGTGCTTCAAACACAGAATAATGCACATAGGCAAGTTTATCTTTAAAAGAGATGTTACACAGAGGTACATTTTTGAGATTTCCTTTTCCTCTTGAAATCAAGCTTGGTTTTGCCCCAGAAGTATAGAAAGTGTGCTGAATAGGCCCACTGGTGTTTATGCCATTATTTTAATCTCTCACCGGGGAAGAAAGATAAAAGAGGGCAGGGGAACCTGCAAGGACCGGAGACAGGCCAGGGAACCCTCCAAGGCCATGTGTTTTTGTGTGTGCCAGCATCTGTTGCAGCCATTGGTATGGCAGCCACATGGCTGTTGCCCCGCCGCTGGAGCTGGCTGCCCCTATTGGCTGTGGTGTGCCGCAGGGGCCGCTGGAACTTGTAGTTTTTCTTTTTTTCCTTTTTGTGGGACACAGGGGCCCCCATTGCAGTCCAGACCCCGACATTGACCTTCTCTGACATGCCAGGTAAGTGTGCGCGCAATTTGGTCACAGACACTACAGGGGTGTGGATTTGTATTCAGGACCCTCATCGGGACATCTCTCCTTTATAGATATATATTGAATTCAACTCAAATAAACTCAAATTCAGAAGAGACTTCTGCCTTCCTTGTTTTTCATACATTTACTGTGCTGCACTTATTATTTCATATTAAATTACCTACATTGATATAATCTGTATAAAGATGCTCTGATTGTCTCCACTCTCTCTTGCTGCTCTTACAGAAAAGAATACTTATCAAAATTTGAATCACTATATGCCTTATTTCTGAAGAGATGGAAACAAAATGCAAGCGCGGCGCCAAAATGGCCGCCGCGCCCTTTGCGGGCCCCCCCCCCACAGGACAGAGAATCCGGGTAGTTAGGGGCGTGGCCAGCTCCCTTATAAAAGGGGTGGCCACGAGGCAGCCAAGCTGCCATTTTACCTCAGCGACGGAGCGGAGAAGTTTTTTCCCCTGCGTCTCCGTCGCTCGTTAGCTTACCGGGAAGCCTTTTGGTAGCGGTTCTGCCTTTCCGGCTTCCCTTTTTGCTCCGGTGGAGATGCCTTCGAAGAAGAAGGCAGCTTCGAGTTCAGCTCGCGTTGTTAGGAGGCGCAACCCAGGTCGGAGGACCGCGGTGCCGCCTCCTCAGCAGCCACCTTTGCCAGCCCCGGCCGGGGCCGGCGGAATGGGGTCCATTGCCCCTTGGCCCGGGGTGGGTGATCAGAGTGCGGGCGCGGAAGGGGTTCCGGCCCGCGGCCCACGAGCGGTGGACACCGCTCCTGCTCCTGCCCACTCTGTTGGGCCTACTCCTCTTGGGCTGCAGCCTCTCCCGGGGCCCTCTAGCCTTGGGGGGTGGTGCGGCCCCCTGCCTTGGCAGGTTTCTCCACCAACCCTGCCGGGCTTCGGTGCTGGCCAATGGCCATATGTGGGTCCCGGGGTACAGGGACCTGTACCCATGCCTGGGCCAGGCGGGCCGGCCGGCCCTTTGCCCATGGTCAACGTGGACACCTTGCTGGCCCGCATTGCGGCCCTGGAGGCGTCGTTGGCGCGGGCCAGTCAGGCGGGCGCCCCTTTCGGGGTTCCTTTTGAGACGCTGTCGGCTGGAGGACAACAGCCGGCGGGGAGGGTCGAGCTGCTGCAGGCGTGTGGCGCGGTTTTGGCCACTGCCTCGCAGCTCCCCAGCCAGCAACCAGGTGCGGGTCAAGCCCCGGTGATGAGCTCTACGTCGGTCGTGAGCTCCGACGCCCCCAGTGGGCCGGAACCCCCGGTGGGGGCGGCCCACGGGGGTGCAGCGTGTGAGTATACGGTGCAAGCGAGTACATCCACACACATTCCCAATCTAGGGGGGGCCTTTCAATGGCCTTGGCCTCGTGGTGCGGGGGCCACGCTGTCGGCGACCCACCCGGCGGCGACGACTGCCACCTTGGGCACTGGGGTGGGCATTGGTCCTTACACTACAGGGAATGTTCTGGGGGTGGCTGGATTAGTTCAGGCCCCTTTTACCAGGCCGGCTGTCCCTTTTTCGGCCTTGCCGACGGCAGGATATTCCTTGCCATTGGGTGATCACCTGGCACAGGCTACTAGGGAAAAGATATGGCGAGGGGAGTACGTAGATATCTTCTCACTCCTGAACAGAGAGCCCACCAAGGAGGAAAGGGAGGGTCAGGATGAGAAGGACAAGGAGCAGGCACGCCGCCGTAAGCCGCCGCGTACCTGGGCCAACTGGCTCCCCGCTTATTTAATATACATGGCGGTATATTTGAGGGCGCGGCCGGATTTAGCTATTCCCATGGTCCAATATTTGGACAACATATATAGGGCGATGGTCGATTTCCCGGGCCCCTCATGGCTAGCATATGATGAGGAATTCCGTATGAGGATTCCCCTTCACCCCGAGATGAGATGGGATGAGCCGTGCCAGAGGCTTTGGCTTTTGTATATGACACCCACACGCCCTGCCCCGGGGGATAGATACCATTGCGGACATGCGGTCCAGCGAGCGGCTCCAGCGCAGGTTACCCGCCAGGCGGCGGGGCAGGGGGTTCCAGCCCGCCTGCTGTGCTGGACTTTCTCGTCAATTGGTTCCTGCAATCGAAAGAACTGCAGGTATAAGCATGAGTGTCCCACATCCTCTGGCCCCCACGCAGCCTCTGCTTGCCCCAAGCCTGGGGGGGCGCGAGGCAGAGGGAAGGGTGGACAGTGGGCTGGCAAGGCTGCCACGGATGGAGCTAGTTCTCCAAAAGGCCCCCTCCCCAATTAAGGTGGACATGCTGGAGCGCTGGCTCGCATCGTACCCGAAGGGGGAGGACAGGGAATATATTCTTCAAGGTTTTAAGCAGGGATTTCGTATCCCTTTTGTGGGTGATAGGTCCCCTCAGGATGCTCCCAACCTTTTATCCCTTAGAGGAAGGGAGGAGCTGGCTGCGGCCAGCATTCAAAAGGAGTTAGTCGCGGGCAGGGTCGCTGGACCTTTCCCCGTACCCCCGTTTCCCAATCTTAAGGTCTCGCCACTGGGTTTGGTCCCCAAAAAGTCCCTAGGTGAGTTTCGCCTTATTCATCATTTGTCCTACCCAGCCGGCCGATCGGTCAATGATGCTATCCCTGATGACCTTTGTTCAGTCAGGTATACATCGTTTGACCATGCGTTGCGCATGGTGCGCTCGTGTGGCCCGGGTGCCCTGCTGGCCAAGTGTGACATTAAGTCAGCTTTTCGCCTCTTGCCAGTGCACCCGGGCGACTTTGAGTTGCTGGGTTTTAAATTTAAGGGGGAATATTATTTTGATAAGGCCATGCCTTTTGGCTGCTCCATATCATGCTCGGCTTTCGAGCGTTTTAGTACCTTCCTAGAGTGGGCTTTCGCCCGCAGGTCAGGGTCCCGGTCTGTAGCCCATTACCTGGATGACTTTTTATTCGGGGGTGAACGGGGCTGGGACACGTGCGCACGTCTCCTCAACACATTTCAGACGTTAATGGAGGAACTTGGTGTCCCTTTAGCGCCCGAAAAGACCGAGGGCCCATCGACCAAGCTAGTATTCCTGGGGGTTGAGATTGACACAGTAGTGCAGGCTTCTAGGTTGCCGGGTGATAAGGTGTCCAGGATCGTGGCCCTTATCTCGGAATTGCTGGCCAAGCGTAAGGCATCACTGAGAGAACTTCAGGTGCTACATGGGCACCTTAATTTTGCTTGCAGGGTGGTCGCACCGGGCAGGGCTTTTGCCCGGCGCTTATGCGACGCCATGGCAGGGTTATCCAGGCCCCGCCACAGAGTTAGGCTCACCCGGGGTATCAGGGCAGACATGTTCGTCTGGTTGCAATTCCTGAGGGAGTTTAATGGGGTCTCATTTTGGAGGTCTGACCTCCTGGCGTCCCCCAATTTCCAGATCCAGTCTGATGCCTCAGGATCCCTGGGTTACGGGATGTACTTCAATGGGAAGTGGGCCTGTGGTGGGTGGCCATCGGCATGGGCAGGCACAGGTCGCCTGCGGGATCTCACATACCTGGAATTTTTCCCCATTCTGGGGGCTTTGATGCTATGGGGCGAACTGTGGGCTAATTCGGTGGTGCATTTCTGGTGTGACAATGCTGCTGTTGTCCACATTGTCAATGCACAGACTTCCAAATCGCCCAGGGTCATGGACCTAGTGCGCCATTTTGTGCTGCGCTGCCTGCGCCTCAACGTTTTGTTCAGGGCCAGGCATGTCCCAGGGGTTAATAATGATATTGCTGACGCTTTGTCCCGCCTGCAGATCTCCCGGTTCCGCGCCTTGGCCCTGGATGCGGAGGAATTTCCCTCGCCACTCCCGGACGAGATGTGGACTATTGGCAAGGAGAGGTGAACCGGGCGATTGGCCTGTCACTAGCGCCACGCACGCGTAAGGCGTATCAACAAGCATTCAATTCTTACAGGGCATTTGCTACTCAATTTCTCTTGCCAGAGACCTGGCCTATCCCGGTGGACCATGTTCTGCGGTTCATGGTTCACCTGCATGCACAGGGCCTTGCACCTCGCACCATAGCATCCAAGCTCTCGGCGTTGGCTTTTATGGCCAAAGTGGGAGGTCATGTGGATACCACCTCTGACTTCCGTGTGCGACATGTTTTGGAGGGGTGGGTGCGCGAGCGCGGGCGTTGCCCGGATGACCGGCACCCTATTTCCCCAGGGGTTCTTACCCAGTTGGCCCGGGGCTGGCCAGGCCTCTGTTTTGATCATTATGAGGCAGCCCTTTTTCACGCAGCCACAACGGTGGCATTTTTTGGAGCGCTCCGCGTCAGCGAACTCGAGATGCTGTCTAAGGCGGATGCAAGTGGTAGGGCACTGGAACTCGAAGATGTCTACGTAGCCAAAGACTGGGCCCAGTTGAGGATACGCTCCTCTAAAACAGATCAGCATGGCGTAGGCAGTGGTGTAAGACTGCTACGTTGTTCTTTGGCAGACATCTGTCCGGTTGGTGCCCTACAGGAATTCCTGGCACTGCGTGGCATGCACCACGGCCCGTTTTTCTGTCACCAAGATGGGTCTCCCCTTACTAAATTTCAGTTTTGGAAGGTGACAGCCAGAGCCCTCACCAGGGTGGGCCTACCAGGTGCCCGTTATGGCACACATTCGTTCCGGATTGGTGCAGCCTCTACAGCAGCTGCTTTTGGGTACTCTGGGGCTGACATACGCAGCATGGGGAGGTGGGGCTCGCAATGTTTTCAGTTTTATGTGCGCCCACTCCCGCCATGAGTACCAATCCAGTCACCTTACCGCCTTTTTTCTCAATTTTCTTACAGACCCTGGGTGTCGTATTACACCGGTGACAGTATGGCTGGTGGGCCACAGCTATGTGCACAGGGCAGCGCGTTACGCTGCGGCGACAGAATGGGGACCCCGACTGGGACTGGGTGACCACGCCAGTCTCGCATGGCATGGTAAGCCTGGGATGTTATGGCGGGAGCTGCGGCCTTTCCTTTTTTCTGGCCTGGGTGCTGACCCGCCTGACATTCTACTCATCCACCTGGGGGGCAATGATTTGGGCCAGGTCACCGGCTTATCGCTTAAGCATGCGATTTGCGAGGACCTCGCCTACTTGCATTATGTCTGGCCTGCCACAACCCTGGTTTGGTCGGACATTGTCCCGCGCCATTCTTACAGAGGGGGCGTTAACCTCCTGGCCCTTGACCGCGCTAGGCGCGCGGTCAATAAGGCAATGGCGCGGTTTCTTGCCAACAGGGCTTGGGGACGGGTTAGTCATCACCCCGATGTTAGTCTACAAAATTATGACTTGTACGCAGGGGATGGGGTCCATCTGTCGCGAGGAGGTATGGACCTCCTGTTGGGTGATTGGCGAGCAGGCCTGTTGACCGAGCTGACGGTCTGGGGGGGGCGTCAGGTCTTCTTTGAAGCCCCTCCGTGTGGCGGGTAGCACTGGTAAGGTAAACAGTATGACCCACAAGTATCCGGCAGGTTCGCAATTGACTGGACAACACTAGACAGGAATAAATTAGTTAAACGTTGTCCGGTCAACGACGAACCAGGCGATGGGGTGATGACGATTGCTAACCAGCATGCATCACCCCTGTGATTTCACGGATACGCGTCAGAGGGTGGGGTCATAAGTTAGTTATTGACTACGGTCAACAATTTGTTTGTTGTCAACAAACAAATTGATACAAATTGATACATTGTAACCAATTGCCGTTGGCAATTTTGGGGTGGTACCTTACCAGTGTTACTTCGGCCTGCTTGCCTTAGGAATTACGATTGGTCGTTTTACCAATGCAAATTTATAATTCGGACTAGGGCATTGAATCAATAAATGTGGCCCTATGCTGTTATCCACTTTCAATGTTGTCTGTGTCCGTTATTGGGGGGGTGCGCCTGCAATGCAAGCGCGGCGCCAAAATGGCCGCCGCGCCCTTTGCGGGCCCCCCCCCCACAGGACAGAGAATCCGGGTAGTTAGGGGCGTGGCCAGCTCCCTTATAAAAGGGGTGGCCACGAGGCAGCCAAGCTGCCATTTTACCTCAGCGACGGAGCGGAGAAGTTTTTCCCCTCCACCCCCTCCCTAGTTAACAGTGTGATATTATGGTCGCTTCGGGGCCGGGTGAGAATTTTTGGTTGGGACCCATATTGGCTCCGGGTCCTGGCTTTTTTGCCCATCCCACACTGTTGCTATGGTTTGATATAGGGGGCTTTCTGTGTTCCTACTGTTGACTTTGGTCACATTGGCGGGTAGCACTGGTAAGGTAAACAGTATGACCCACAAGTATCCGGCAGGTTCGCAATTGACTGGACAACACTAGACAGGAATAAATTAGTTAAACGTTGTCCGGTCAACGACGAACCAGGCGATGGGGTGATGACGATTGCTAACCAGCATGCATCACCCCTGTGATTTCACGGATACGCGTCAGAGGGTGGGGTCATAAGTTAGTTATTGACTACGGTCAACAATTTGTTTGTTGTCAACAAAACAATTGATACAAATTGATACATTGTAACCAATTGCCGTTGGCAATTTTGGGGTGGTACCTTACCAGTGTTACTTCGGCCTGCTTGCCTTAGGAATTACGATTGGTCGTTTTACCAATGCAAATTTATAATTCGGACTAGGGCATTGAATCAATAAATGTGGCCCTATGCTGTTATCAACTTTCAATGTTGTCTGTGTCCGTTATTGGGGGGGTGCGCCTGCAATAAGTATAGGTTTTGGCATGGCATATTTATTTCGCTTCTTCTTGTTCTGATATGGTATCAAGTGGTTTCCAACTTAATGGCAACCCTATTAGAGCTTTCAAGGTAACTGAGATAATTCAAGGTAAATTTTCAAGGGATGGTTTGCCACTCCCACTCCCAAAGAGTTTCTATAGCCAAGAACAAATATGAACAGAGGCCTGTTGAGTTCTAGTCTGACACTCCTTCCACTATACCACACTAACTCTTTGTTTCACAAACAAGAGGGAGCAGTAAAACAACGCGTTTATCTGTTATCTCTTTGTGTAGCACTTCTTTAGAAATCATTTTGCTTTTATTTACCCAACAGAATCCTGAATGTTTGCAGCTGTAAAATGAATTCTATGCTTCTAGCACCCTTCTTTGTTCAAGATGTCCTTGCGCCATTCAGCATTGTTTGTGCAGGAAAAGACTAGGCTTAATAGTAACCCCTTCCTAGGTGTGTACACATAGACCAGTAAGACACAGAAAAGGCCGTTGATTAATGTAATGATACACCTGGAGACCCAGAGCCTTTCTAGGCCCACCTGGAGTAGTGGAATGATACTTGGATTATGGACCAACCATAGGCAGTGGGCTATACATATGATATGTACAAAGTAATTAGATCATTCCTGTGAGTGATTGGAGAAAACCAGGTTCAGTTTTGTCCTTGGCAACAATCTCCTTCTAGTCTAGTATCTTCAAGTGTTGCACTTTGATGGGTAGCCAAAGCAGGATTTAACTGCACTCATAATTAACAGTTTCAGATGCCATTAACAGATAATACACAAAGAACTGAATTTATTGATTATTCTCCTGCTGGATGAATATGAGATATTTCTTCAGAAGACATACCGTCCCTCCCCCACTTTAAAAAAAAATCAGTTGGTAGGATTTAAGATTACAAAGTGCATAATACAGTAATACCTCATACAAAGTCCGCTTTGTACAATATCGAATTCATACAACATCGCCTAATTCCTTGAAAAAAGTTACCTCATACAAAGTCGCTGTGACTTTGTATGAGGCATTGGGTTTTTCCCAGGTTGCATTGTGCCTGGGCAGTATAAAAGGCAAGAAGCATGCGTGCATTGCTCTTGTGGGTTTTGCACGAGGTGAAGAGTGTTTAGGAGTGGTTTTGAACGTGATTTTAATTGTTTGGTGTTTGCTGCTGTTTGAATTATTAACACTGTGCTGCATGATAGGACATGTTGGCATCCATTTTGTCCTTGCTTCTAGCTTGTCCAAAATAGTTGATCGGCCGCATGGCTGCAAAGTAACACTGTGCTGCATGATGGGACATGTTAACTTTTATACCTGCACTTCATAAAGTTTTCAAAAGTTAAAAACTTGTTGCATAGTTTGTCCCCTAAAATCAGGGTTATTTGACATGTTTTTGTAATGTATTTAGCCTTTAGACAATGATTTCTTAAAGTTCTGTCAGTTTCCTGTCTGTTTCCTTGACTTTGCCCTGAAGTCTGTGCTGTTACAGTACAATGTATCTCTATGGAAACGACATTGTACGAGGCACTGCGGCAAGGATTTGGACGTTGTATGAGGCATCGCGGCTAGGATTTTGCATGCCTCATACAAAGTCCAAATTCGTATAAAGTCCAAACTTGTGGAACCAAGTTTGGACGTTGTGTGAGGTATCATTGTATCTGTGTTCAAATTAGCATGCTTATGATTTTTTAATCACTACTAATACTGTTGACATTATTTATTAACTGGAATTTCATTATGCCCTTTCTTTTAGATATTCAAATAATGTAGGGGGTCAGAAAAAGATATGAGAGGGATGCTGAAGTATGAACTGATTTCATATGACCTGCTCCAAAATGCTGGCTTACCTGGGTGCTAGTACAATAATATTATCCAGCAATACAATGAGAAAACTGAGCACTCCAGTGCCCATAATGTTGTTCAGGCTATGTCTGAGCTATAAATATACATTTATATTACTCTTATTCTGCTTATATCCCACCTTTCTAAATATGCTTAAGTTCACTGCCTTCCTGTCTACATGGTTTTTGAAGAGCCAATTTATCATTAGTTTGAGGATGCAACAAAAGCCTTCTCTAATTATGCTTTAAAGTGTGTGTGCAGCCCACAAGGGCAGACAGGAGTATGCTACCTCCCCCTCCCTCCATTTTAAATAAAACATTCTAAGGCGGAAGCTGTTCTATTTGGGTGACTTCTCCATGTCAACCAAAACCTCCCAAAATTGGGGTTTTGGCTGATACAGAGAGACTACACAAACACAGCAGCTTCTTCTTCATTAGACAATCACATTATGTAATTAGAGGTGAGAGGGAGGTGGATAACAATACTCCCTCTTAATACCTGTGGATTCTATATGCTTTAAAGGCTGGCTGAACACAATTAGGGAAGGAAGGTTGCCTGTTTTTCCATGTTGTTGTTGATTTTCCCACTGTTCAGCTGGGAATATGTCTAAGAATGACACAAACGTGAACTGAGCTCTTGTTGCAGATCTTCTCAGCCAAATGAAAGATTGAGTCATATCTCTCTCCAGATATTTTTCAATATAATTCCACCTATTTTGAATTATTGACTAGTGGCCATCTTGACTTCAATCTAATGGGAGCTGAAGTCTAAGATAAATGGAGGGTATAAGATTAAGGAAGACTAGGCTACATTATTGTAAACTGACAGAGGTGCTCAGCTTCCTGTGGATTAGAAACCCTTTAATCTCACTCTAGTGTTTCTCTCTCCCTTACCTGAGTTTATTTCTTTCCTTCCCCTCACCGATTGCCTTCTTGAGACAGAACATACAGTACTTGGATTTTGGCTGCAGTGGTTCCTAAATTTTGGAATAAAACTTTGCTGGTCATGAGGAAGACCTTTTCTGCCTCTGCTGTTTTCTGTCAGGAATGCAAGGCCAAGAAAAATGTTTAATGTTTAAGACATTTAATTTAACTACAGTATTTTCTGGCGTATAAGACTACTTTTTAACCCCGAAAAATCTGTGCCAAAGTCGGGGGTCGTCTTATAGGACAGGTACTTAACTGCAGCTTGTTTCCCCTTGCTTCATATGTCCGGCGCATATGTTGGGGGGTGCCGCGGCTGAGTCCCTGCTCTGTGTGGGGAGTATGAAGCAAGTGGAAGCAAGCTGCACACATCTTCCTGTACCTCAAGGAGGAGAACGTGAGCGTGGATTGGCTCTCCACCAGAACCTGCCCATTCGACTCGGAGGGCTGTGCATCTTCGAGTTGAGTGTGGGTTAATTTTTATTTGGTGTGCATTGGAAGAGAGGTAGTCTTATACGGCAAGTATATTCCAAACTCTATATTTTAACTGGAAAAGTTGGGGGTTGTCTTATACGCCCAGTCGTCTTATACGCCGGAAAATACGGTAATTTTGAGTTGGATTTACAAGTATTGTTTATGGGTTATGTATGGATATAAAGCAACTAATGGAGGATGGCAGGTGACAGAGGAGCCTCGTGTGCAGTGGTCCATGGGGTCGCAAAGGGTCAGGCTCAACCGTGTGACTGAACAATAACAACAAATGGGATGACCCTATGTCTGTTTACTCAGCTGTTAAGTCCTACTGAGTGCGTAGAGAATTGCAGCCTACTAGTTGGTACATTAATAGTGTGTAGGCTAAGATGGGTGGTAATATAAATCAACATTGGTTTCCTCTGGGAGAACTATAAGTAGATGGCAAATCAACCAGTGTGAAATGTTTTTATATCAAGGTCATGGAGAACTGTGTTTTGGAAAAAGAATTTGCTTATTTGACAATGTAATTCTAGATGGAGTTGCTCAGGTTTATGGAACTGTCAAGTAATGCTATGCGTGAGTCGTGTAATCATCATCTTTTCCATTGATCACAATCTTGTCCTCCAAGGGCTGAAGATGGGAATGAAAATGCCCTGCCTGGAATGCATGTCAAGCTGTTCATTGGGCATGGCACTCAACACTAGGCCAACATGGAAAGAATCTGCTCTCTGGAAGGGCAAAGGTTTCCTTTCACCTTTGTAGCTCACAGAGCTACTTTGATCTGCAACGTGCTGGAGGAAAGAATTTTCAATCCTGCTGGGTAGAGAAAACAACATTGGTTCTGTGCAACCCACCATTGGGACTGCAGTGGCTCAGTGGTTAAGAAGCTTGCCTTGTTAGCTGGAAGGTTGGCAAGTTGGCAATTCATGACCCGAGTACTACATGATGCAATGAGTGCCCATCTCTGCCCCTGCTCCTGCCAACCTAGCAGTTCGGAAGCAAGAACTTGCAAGTAGATAAATAGGGACCACTTCTATAGGAAAAGATCTTGGGAACATAAAAGGAGCCTCATTCGAGCATCCCCTGAACTGGGTTCCTCCAGCAAAAATCCTTTTGACCCAGAAAGCACCTTTGTGTGCTTCTGACATGACAACAAAAATAAAATACCATTGTTTGTTCTTTATACTTAAGCGGAAAGGAAAGGAGAGAGTATTTCTGTTCTTTAGTCTGCAGACCTATCTCTGATTTCCCACTGCCCATTTAACATGCACAATTCAAAATAAAGCAGTCATTATAAAAGAGCTTGAGGTAAATCTAGAAGGCTTGCCTTAAGCCTTCACTGTATTCAGACTGAAAAAACGGAATCTGCCATTGGTAATTCCTAGGTAATGCTAGGAGACTTTCATGTACAGTGATACCTCATACAACATCCAAACTTGGTTCCACAAGTTTGGACTTTATACGGATTTGGACTTTGTATGAGGCATGCAAAATCCTAGCCGCGATGCCTCATACAACGTCCAAATCCTTGCCGCGATGCCTCGTACAACGTTGTTTCCATAGAGATACATGTATTGTAACAGCACAGACTTCAGGGCAAAGTCAAGGAAACAGACAGGAAACTGACAGAACTTTAAGAAATCATTGTCTAAAGGGTAAAAACATTACAAAAACTTATCAAACAACCCTGATTGTCCAAGAACCTGAAGAATGCTGCAAAAATCCCAGGAATGCTTCTAAAAATTCTGACGAAAAAATTCAAAAAAATCCAAAATCACGCTCAAAACCACTCCTAAACATTCTTTGCCTCATGCAAAACTCACAAGAGCAATGCACGCATGTGTCCTGCCTTTTATACTGCCCAGGAGAAAAAAAGGGGGGCAAAAATGATGTGTATAAAAGTGTTCTTTAATATACCATGGGGAACAAGAAATGTCGGAGAGAAAACACCCCTGGCAAGCGATATGGAGTAGTAAAATGCATATCTGAATATATTACCACAATAGGGTCATACAATGGTTAGATCACATCTCAAACATTTGTCCACAATCTTAATTATATAAGTGAACCTCAATCTCAGAAAGCATATAGCTAAAAGTACATAGGAAAAACCTTTAAAGATAATACAGATACAAATATCAAAATCACAATGATTATACAGGAGAATGTTTCTTCACGATGCATGTAGCATGTGATTAATATAACCCAAGAGTAAGACTGCAAAGTCTATAAGGTAGTATATACATTGGAGGACAAAATTCCGTCAGTAACGGTGGTAATAATGTTGATGTTATTTGTCGAAATTATAATTGGAGGCTGGCACCCTGAGTGGCTTTCTCAAGATTGTCTACACTGGGGGTCGCTGTACTCCGACTGTTCGGAACCATGTGGAAAAGATTCATCAAATGAAACAAGGCAGAATTTCACAGTCGATATTGTTGTTTTTGGGTCTATCTCTTCGTTGGAATAGGTCAGACCGAGGTCGTGTTTTTACTTGGCTAATGCGGTATTGACGACCTGGTACAGGTATCCACGTTTTAGGAGGGCATTGTTGATCTTATTGGCGGCTCTATTGAAATCCGGCTCAAAGGTAGAATTCCGTTTAGCCCTGAGAAAAAGACTGAAACTATTCCATAAACCAACAGATACACACTCATACTTACAGTTCAAGTCTTTTCATCCACATTTCTTAAAAACAAACATCCCTTACAGTCTTTTTCTCAGGGCTAAATGGAATTCTACCTTTGAGCCTCGGTCTGGCCTATTCCAATGAAGAGATAGACCCAAAAACAACAACATCTTCTGGTCGTTAGATTATACTCCCATGGCCCAGGAGATCAAAAAGATCATATTCCAACATTGGCACGTCCTGGATGCCATACCAGGTCTAAACAACCGCCCGACCATAGGCTTTAGGAAAACCAGAACCTTAGGTAATCTAGTGACGAGGGCCGACTGCTTACCCAGGCTTTCTCAATCCACAACAATTCGCCCAGGCCACTACAGATGCGGACACTGCAAGTTTTGCCCCAACATGCTCCAAGTAGATAAGATCCGGATCCCCAGCAGTGAGGTTGAACTTAAACTATCTGGGTTTTATAATTGTGGGACCAATAACTGTATATATATGATCATATGTGCCTGCAACATGGCTTATATCAATAAATCCAATCGCCCCCTTAAAATCCGGCTAAGTGAGCACCAATCGAGAATTAGGAATAGGATCACCACTGCTCCTATGGTCTCTCACTTTCTGGCTAAAAATCATGCCTGTAATAACATGAGAGTAGTCATTTTGGAAAGCTTCAAATCACACAAATATCAAGTAGTGGACATCAAACGCTTCCCCCTCCAGAAGGAAGCGTTTTTTATACACCGGTTCGCAACTCTGTCCCCCCGGACTCTTAACACCGATTTAGACTTCTCAGCTTTCTTATGATAATAATCTCAGTCTTCGTTCTTCGTACCCCATTAATGCCTATGAGATCAATCCTTATGGTATGTTCCTATATTTTCCCTTAAGAAATCTTTTTCGAATCTCTTCCCTCATCACACCTGCCGTAGTTTAATCACCAGGAGCGCTTAAATACTTCCTAATAGAACAAGCTCTAACGCTCCAGCCCAGTAAGAGAAAGCATCAGAAGGCTACTTCAGAGCACGAGCTAAGTGACTATCCCCAAGGTAGGAAACCCACTATCGGTATTTTTGCATAGGTCATGTTTAATTGTCCCACGGGCTGTATAAAACTGATGGTATTATTACAATGTTGCAGAATTTTGAAAAAGATACGAAATATCCGAGCAAACCGGACGGATATCGACTGTGAAATTCTGCCTTGTTTCATTTGATGAATCTTCTCCACATGGTTCCGAACAGTCGGAGTACAGCAACCCCCAGTGTAGACAATCTTGAGAAAGCCACTCAGGGCACCAGCCTCCAATTATAATTTCGACAAATAACATCAACATTATTACCACCGTTACTGACGGAACTTTGTCCTCCAATGTATATACTACCTTATAGACTTTGCAGTCTTACTCTTGGGTTATATTAATCACATGCTACATGCGTCGTGAAGAAACATTCTCCTGTATAATCATTGTGATTTTGATATTTGTATCTGTATTATCTTTATAGGTTTTTCCTATGTACTTTTAGCTATATGCTTTCTAAGATTGAGGTTCACTTATATACTTAAGATTGTGGACAAATGTTTGAGATGTGATCTAACCATTGTATGACCCTATTGTGGCAATATATTCAGATATGCATTTTACTACTCCATATCGCTTGCCAGGGGTGTTTTCTCTCCGACATTTCTTGTTCCCCATGGTATGTTAAAGAGCACTTTTATAAGCATCATTTTCGCCCCCCTTTTTTTCTCTCGGGTGGACTCTTCGCAACCGCTGCATTTTTACACCCTTGCCGCCTTTCTCCTTGTTTTATACTGCCCAGGCACAATGCAACCTGGGAAAACCTCAATGCCTCATACAACATTGTATGAGGCAACTTTTTTCAAGGAATTAGGCGATGTTGTATGAATCCGATGTTGTATGAAGCGAACTTTGTATGAGGTATTACTGTACTTAGTTCTGTGTTTTGCTGAGAGTTTTGCTAGGCAATGTACTATTGTTGTGTTAATTTCTTGTCTAAAGAATCCTACCAACAGTTCTGAACTAGGAGGGAGGTTTAGCCAATCAAACTGACTGAGAGATACCTAATATTTAAATTAATCAGTGTCATGTTCTTAGCTTTGACCACTGTACTTGGTACCAGGGCAACGGTCAGGACTGGTGATTAATTCACCTGATAGCATTTTGACTCCTTCAAGGCCAGATTGCATACAAACCATTTTTAAAACTTAAGTTTGTCAGTTTGGGACAGTCAGTGGCCATGCTGACTGGCAAATTTTGGAAATTCCAACCCAATGTCTTTGGAAGGGGCTGGATGGTGGAAGGCTGATTCAGGATAGCTGGCCTGGACTAAATGTGAACAGATCATGTAAACATTGCTTAATTTGCTTCACAGAAGTGTAAAGAAATCAGTACAGTACACTAAGGATGTTCTGGCAGCTTCTGCTTAACGTTAAAGCTTGAAGGGAGATTCATACAACCCTCTTAGCTACCTATTTCATTCAAGCACAAAAAAAAAACATTTGCCTGAAATGAAAATTAAGCTGAAAATATGATTGCTTGAATGGTTTCCTTAACATTTTATGGAATGCTGAGAAGCTGACATCCTAGACCAGCAGGAAACAATCTAAATAAAGAGGAATTTTAATATACTGTTGACTGAACCCAGTGTGAGATGGTAGTTTGAAATCATCACCCTACTTTAGCTGCAGGAACAGAAGTTGTGATGTGGCCAACTGCAACCAATGACCATACAGACTGGAAGGGGTCTGGTAGAAGTAGTGTAGTCTCTATAGACTCTTTGGCTCAGCCCAATAGGTGGGGAGATCCTCAAAGGGACAGAGATTCAGGATTTGAGTTAGAAAAAGTGGGAGAGCTGGAGAGGAAGGAATTGCTGTTTCCACAGAGGATAATAGGGCTCTTCTTACCCTAAGGATGCTAGGAAAAATTGAAGGCAAAAGGGGAAGGGGCGGCAGAGGATGAAGTGGTTAGACAGCATCATTGAAGCAGTGGGTGGGTGTAGATCTGGGCCGACTATGGCAGATGGCAGATGACAGAGGAATTTTGCGTGCTGTGGTCCATGGGATCACAAAGGGTTGGACACGAGTGTGCAACTGAACAACAACCTTAGTTTGATAAATATATCTTGGACTGTGTCCTCATTTGGTTTCAAAGAGATGTTTGAATATTTCTTTGTTTCTTCTAGCAACTGTGAAGTTTGTGTTTACAATACTGTCTATAATACTGTCTATATGCATAGATAGATAGCCTCATAGAACCAAAGAGCGCAAAACAAGTAACTACTCCAAGCTCTGAGTCTGCAAATCCGTCAGAATCATTTTTGCCTCATGAAGAAGCAATCTCCTTTCTGAGAAAGTTGCATCCCTTTCACTTTATAACCAGAGCAATATTAATGGGCCAGCAAGGTGCACATTTAAGTAGCAAGCCCTTCCTCGTTGCCTTTTCCCGGCATTGTTGCAAAATGGCCAAATAATTGTATGACCACATACAATTATTTAAGTAATGCACCTAACAGAACAAGTCTCAAATGTGACAAATGTGTGCTGTAACTCATAGAAACCAATAGGCAGCTAGCATTTGGAAAGGTATTTCAAAATCTCTGTTTTCAAATTTGGTGTTTCCAAACGTTATTATACTATTGACCTGCTTAATTCTCAGAATTTTAGGGGGGTCTGCATCATGTTATCTTCCATTTGCAATTTTCTCATTTTTCCTTTTCATCTTCTTCCCCTAAGCATTGAAAAATTCTACAAGGAGGGAGAGACACAGTACCATTCTATTGCCACAATTTCCAATTACAGAGAAGCATAGGAGCATTATGCTGTGTACATTCATCTTTAGAAACGATCTGTTGCTATAAGGTGACAATGAATTTGTAACTGAAGGAGAAATGATAACTTTTGGTCCCTAGCTGGCCTGTATCACTGCGTAGCTATGCATATAAATGAAAATCTGCTTATCTGTGGCATGCAGAATACTTGCTTCCGCAGGTTGTAGCTCCTGGTTAGCAGGAACAAGTGTTTTGATACATGCCTGTCTATTCACTGCTTTGATGTTTGTGGCCCAATATTATGCTTGTTTTCTTAGAAGCAAGTCTCAAGTGAATCGTTTTTTCCAAAGAAGGTTGACTAGGATTGCAACCTTGTCAATGAATAGCTTGATATTGGTTACTACCTTCTGAATGATTAGAATTTATTTTGTTTCCTTTACAGATGTTGGTTTAATAATCTGGTATCTGTAGATTAAATCAATTCAAATCAGTATAATTCTTTGACTATTTTTTTAAAAAAAATAAGTTTATTATAAATTTATGTTTATTTATTTCTATCACAGTCAGATACATAAGGACTTTATGTTCATTTTGTCACAGGAAAGAAAAATATTTCAGCCAAAAGTGAAGAATCTGTGGCTGTCCCATAATTATTTGATTCCTTCATTCCTCAGCACCAGCAACCAGGAAGAATGATCTAGGTGACAAGAGTTGTAATTTAGCAACATCCGCAGAACCACAGATATCCCATCCCTGATATATATTCTATATATAGTAAGTCATGTACCTATCTACCCATATTTATATAATTCACTTAATCAGCCACATTTAATCAATTCACATAATCGACCACATTTAGTTGAATGTTGGGCTAATAAACTCAATAGAGGAGCCTTGCATGCTGTGGTCCATGGAGTCGCAAAGGGTTGGACTCAACTGTGCGACTGAACAACAGCAACAAATAATCTCAATAGCTCAGTGGTTTGGGTTGGGAGTTTGATTCTTCACAGTGCCTCCTGAGAGAAGAGCCAGTCTGTGTAGCTTTGGGCAGTCAGCACAAAAATCCCAGGGCACTTCCAGAAGAAGGGAAAGTTTAACCACTTCTGTATATTCTGTACCTTTAAAACAGTGGTGGGCATCAGCAGGTTCGCACCAGTTCGCCAGAACTGGTAGCAGAAATTCTGGCTGGCCCCACCCATCCCAGTTTTGAAATAAAGTAGTCCTAATCAGACAACACTAGCTCTTGGGCTTTGAAACAGAGATGAGCACTGCACCCTAGAGTCGCATACGACTGGCTTTCGAGCAAGGGAAACCTTTAATTCAGGTGCAACGCAGGGCTTTCCCCCTGGCCATGCCCACCATACCACACCCACAGTGTGGTAGTAAAATTTTTTGGAGCCTACCCCTGCTTTAAAACTCTGGAAAAGTTTGCCATAAATCTGAATTGGTTTCCCTGAGTTAGATATGACGATGGCACACAAGAAGAAAAGCAATACTGAATAGGCTACCTGCTCCCAATGTTTACAAGCCAATGTGAGATGGTGTAAGGCACCTAGATCTGGTTGCTAGGATTCCTGGTCTGAGAGCACATGTGCTTTTTGGCCAGCTTGGGCTTTCCACCGTGTCATGATGGCAAATACAGGGTACAAAAGACTAGCTTCAGATCTTTGCAACAAAAAGAGAGATACACAGGTAAAAACCACATTTCCTAGAGAGACAGCCCTATTTAGCATCTCTAAATGCAAGGCAACTTTTGTTTGTTTTAACATCATTGTGAATGTCTCAAATTTTGTTCACTTTGGCAAACTGTAGCTGAGATACTTAATATTTCAGTGAATGTCTTAGGCATCAGTGCACATGACAAATGCTGTCAAAATACAGAAAGCAAATTCTGGAAGCAAATTTCCCTTTGGCATCTCTGGCAATTTTAATGATATCAGAGAAGAATTGCAGGAAACACCCCAGAGGACACAGATCTGCCTCAGAGCTCTGTAGCTGCTACAAGTTTGACACAGAGGAGGAATTGCCTCAAGTTATGGAACCTTGGTTTCAGTCCAACATGTGAATGAGTGCTCTTGGGCAGATAAGAGAGGATTCTGCCTTACAGGACAGATCAGGAGGTGGAAGGCAATTCTGTTGCAGTGTACTCAGACTGTTTCTCCCTCTTTCCTTATCTCTGTTTAGTGAGCAATTGGTGGGGTTACAATAAGCACCACTGCCTGGCTCTAAGGCCCTGGTAGGACCCACTGCTGAGTCCTGCTCCCAGCCCTCTCTTTTCCAGTCCCCTGTCCTGGTGCCATTGGTATCACCTAGACTAGGCTGAGCCTAATGATACTGTAACTGTCTTCAGTGCCCTGGCATAGTATCACTCTGGAGGGGTTGCCACTTTTATGTCCTCTAGACCAGGGGTCCCCAACCTTTGGGTTTAGGACTTCAATTCCCAAAAGTCTAAGTTAGTACATTGGCTGATCAGTACTTTGGAGAATTGACTTAGGCTTCTGGGAATTGAAGTTCAAAACTCAAAGGTTGGGGACAACTGCTCTAGATACTTTCAGACTGTAATTGTAGGCAACTCCCATTGAACAGTGGTCACATTGGCTGGAGTTTTTGCAATGCAAGATATAAAACATTTGGTACATTTAGTCCTACTTCTTATGGAGCACACGGTTTACAGACCTTAGTGTAGAGGGTACAGGTTACTTTATGGCCATCTCATCATCTGGAGCTACTTTGAGTGCTGTTGTTGCCTGCCAGTACACTCTAGTGTACACCCAAGACTATTCAGAGGTACAGGACTTGCCACACAACTAAGGCTTCCTCAATCCAAGAGCTAGATTTAAGAAGATCAGCCTATCAGTGATCTACACTTACCAGCTCAATTTGGAAGGATTCTTTGCTTGCTATTGCCATTTTTGTCTACTGTATGTAGTAAGCCACTGATTTGGATAGTTAATATGGGTCTTTTTTTTTTAATTTTTAATTTTTATTAAGTCTTTAATAAACATACAGAAAAAGAAAAGAAAACATTAACAGTACATTAACAGTACATTACACTAACAAGTCCATATATCATACTAACAAACATTACTATATGCTAGCACATAACAATATCTATATTCATTAACTACTATTTAACCACCAAATATTAAGAACCTTTATTTCAAAGTCCAGAATAATAGAAAGAAACTTTCTGTACTACCACTAATCTTTTTAACCAATAAAAAACACCCTGTGAATATATACAATGCCCGGAGAGTTTATTTTCTACTCAAGTCCAGAAACTTCTTTGAGATGGTACTGGTCCTGAACTATCACCTGCCATAATAGAGTGATCCACGAACGGTTTCCATATATTCCAGAATCTATTCTCTTTTAAATTATCTCTTTTGACTTTAATCTCCCATGTCAATTTATCGTTCAATGCTAAACTCCACATTTCTTTATACCATTCTCCAACCTGAATATCTACATCGTTTTTCCAATTTCTGGCTATATATTGTCTACCCGTTGTCAGTACAATTTCCAGTAATTCTTTTTCCTCCTTGTTTAAACCCAGATCTTCCACATTCGTTAAAAGAATAGTACCCGACACCAACTTAACACTTTTACCCAATATTTCACCAAATTCATTTTCTATTCTTCCCCAAAAATCCCTTATTTTTTTACAACTCCACCACATATGTTCATATGTTCCATCAAATTCTTTACATCTCCAACATAACTTATCTCTTTTATTATCCATCTGGTAAAGTCTTAATGGTGTCAGGTACCATTGCCACAACATCTTGAAATTATGTTCTTTAATTCTTACAGACATTGTTCTCATAATTCTCTTTTCCCATTTATTTTTCCATTCAGTCTCCCCAATTTTTATATTCAAATTTTGTTCCCACTTCCGTTTCAAATCCTCCTGTGGATCTGCACCTCTATTCAATATATTATAAAGCTTACTTACAAGACCCTTAATACTACTTTCCCCTTTTCTAATCTTCCTTACCAATTCCTCAAATTCCGTAAGTACTCTATCTGACCCTAGTTCTCTTTTATATTTTTTATTCCAATTGTCCACCTTTAACCTCTGAAACCAATTCAAATTTAATATCTCAAACATTTTTTTCCGCTCGGCATCAACATCACATGCTTTTAACCAATCCTTCAATAACAACGTCCCATTTTTATCCAATATTTCTATTTTTTCTTTGTCTAATTTTATTGGGAAACACATCATATCAGTCAATTCCAAGATTGGGGAGAGATTCGGAACCATATCTTTTTTTACCTTCTTCCACACCTCCATGAGACCTTTCATCATAGTATTATTTGACCTTTTCACCTTATCCTTCATTCCCAGAAAATTCAAGTTTCCAATATTTCTGTATTCTTTCATTTCCAATTGTTCCCAAATTACCTTTTCTCTTGCCAAGATCTTCACAACATTCTTGACTTGAAATGCTCGGTAATATACTAAGAGGTTTGGCATACCCAACCCCCCTTTTTTCTGAGACAAATACCATAGTTTCTTTGGAAGCCTAGATTTTTTTCCTCCATTACAAAAGTCATTAAACATCTTTTGAAACTCATTGATTTCTTTCTCTTTTAAATGGATCGCGAGCGTATCAAATAAAAAGTTAATCTTTGGTAACAGTATCATTTTACACATAGCAATCCTTCCAAACCATGACAGCTTTAACTTCTGAAGTTCTCGTATTTTATTCCTAAATTCAATTCTCAAGCTGTCATAATTCAATCGTTTAAGTTCTTCTAATTTCTTTGAAATAATTATCCCTAAATACTTCAACTTATCTTTGATTTGTATATTAAGTGTCGACACCGTCCTACCCATCTCGCTCAATTTCAAATTACACAACATCAATTCAGATTTATCCCAATTTATCTTTAATCCTGTTATAGCTTGAAATACTTGTAGATGATCTTTAATCCTGTCCATTACCTGTTCCGGGTGCTTCACCATAAGCAATGTATCATCAGCATACATGCTCACTTTATTACCCATAATCCCTTCTATATTTGAATCCTCCCTTATACTTTTAGCTAAAATCTCCATTGCCATTATAAACAAAATAGGAGATAATGGACAACCCTGCCTAGTGCCTGCCTCTAGCTTTACCACATCCGTGAGCTCCTCGTTTACTCTAACCCTGGCATTTCCTTTTTGATATAGCAAATCAATAACCCTATTAAATTTATCTCCAAACCCATATTTTCTAACTATTTCCTTAATTGAAGACCACTGCAATGAGTCAAATGCCTTAAAAATATCCAATGATAATAGTCCCACTTTTTCCTTTGTTTGATTAACACTGTCTATTAAATCTAATACCCTTCTAGTCAAATCCGCCATGTGTCGTCCTTTTAGAAACCCAACTTGATCAACATTTATATATTCCCCCATAAAACTATTTAAACAGTTAGCCAATATTGCCGTGAAGATCTTCGCATCTTGATTTATAAGCGAAATTGGTCTGTACGAATCCACTCTTTCCAAATTCTTACCAGGTTTTGGCAAAAGAACAATTGTAGTGTTATACCATGAAGTCGGGATTGATCCTCCATCTAGTATATAATTATATAACTTCACCAATTTCGGGACCACCACCTCTTTAAATTCTTTGTAAAACTCTGTTGATAATCCATCATCCCCCGGGGCTTTCCCTATCTTCAATCCGCTTATTACCCCCTTAACCTCTTTATCAGTTATCTTTTCCTCCATTTTCTCCCTATGCTCTTGCTTTATCCCATTCCCTAACTGCCTCTCCAATATCCTTTTAAGCTTTTCCATATCTATTTCTTTTTCTGCATATAACACCTGGTAAAATTCCCTAACTATTTTACATTTATCGCTGTTCTTATTACACCTTAAACCTTGCCTGTCAACTAACACCCCAATTTCTCTTTTTTCCCTTTTAACCTTAGCTGCTCTTGCTAATAGTTTTGAGTTCTTATTACTAAATTCAAAATATTCTCTATTTAAATAAATCAAGTCTCGTTTAACTTTATCAATATCTTTACCCATTACTTCTGCCTTAAGTCCTTGTAGTTTCAAGAGAATTTTTTTATCTTTACTTTTTGCGTGTTCTTCCTGTAATTGTTTTATTTCCTTTTCTTTTTCTATGTGTTCTGCTTTATACCTTTTATATTTGAGGCTTGCCACTTTTATGCTTTCCCCCCTAAAAACTGACTTCATGGTATCCCATACAATGTTAAAATCAACCTCATTATTATCATTCCATTGCCAACTTTCTTTCCAACTTTCCATAATTGCCTCTTTGCTTTTCTGATCTTTGAACAAATTAGGATCGTACCTCCAATTTCTAACTCTTTGAATATTTTTTGATGCTTTCAATTCCAAATATACTTTAGCATGATCCGATTCCTTAATAATCCCAATTTCCGTACTTTCTATATCCCCAATTAAGTTTTCCGACAGAAAAACATAATCTATTCTCGAGTAGGTCCCATGTACATGCGAAAAAAAGGAATATGCCCTTTCCAAGCCTTTAAACTCTCTCCACGAGTCCTTCAAACCCATAACTTTCATCCATTTGTCCATCGCCTTCCCTTTCACACCCATTCCACTTCTAGCTATGTTTGTGCAATCCATTCCTGACCTGATCAAATTAAAATCACCAGCCACAATAATTTTTGCAACATTTTCCCACTCCACTATTTTCCGAATTTTTTCAAGAAACACTACTTGGTGGTCATTTGGAGCATAAATATTTACCAACAATATTTCCTCATCCTCCAATTTTCCTCTTAACAACAAATACCTACCCTCTTGATCAGCAATCTTTTTTGTGATTTCAAATCCTAACTTCCTAGAAATCATAGTTGCCACCCCTCTTGCTTTAGATGTTCCAAACGCCATCTCATAGTGTTGCATCCAACCCAGATAAAGTTTATTCGTATCTTTTGATTTCTGATGTGTTTCCTGTAAAAATAAAATATCTGGTCTATCTTTTTTCAACGCCGATTCCAACCTCCGTCTCTTAAGAACAGAACCTGTACCTTTCACATTCCACGATATTATTTTAATACTATCCATAACCAAATTCTTCTCCCAACTTTAAACTCTCCATCGGGCGTGCCACCAAAAACCCTTCACCATACCCACTACATAAAACACACATTTTTCACTCTCCCCACCTTCCAACGAAAAGTCGCCTCTGTCAACCAAAGAGGGGAGAGGGGGGACCTGCAAGATGCGCCCTACTGCCGGCGCTATGCGCTATTTACCCATTCTACCTCTATTAGATAATTAAGATTACTACTATCTAATGCTCATCCTTCCTTACCTATCTCCTCCTCCATCATAATCAAGGACGGCTCCTCCTCCTCCTCCCCTCGTTGTGGTGTTCCACCTGTTGCCCCACCGGGCTCCTCCCTCCCATATTCCCTCCCCAAAGCTCCAGAATCCATCATTTCCTTCTTAAGATTTTTCCATTCTTCCGAATCTACTTGTACCAATCCCAACAAACTCAGGTATTCCAATGGATTAGTGCCTTCATCAATAACTTGCATTCTTTTATCATAGAAAAAGCGCAATTGTTGTGGAAATCTCCAATTATACCTTATATTTTTACCCATCAATAATTTAGTAACAGGCCTCATCTTATATCTCCATGTTCTTTCTTTTAGTGAAATATCATTGTAGACTTCTACATCTGAGCCATCAAATTTCAACGCATCTGAACCAACACTTTTCAGATGAGCCATTACTTTTAATTTATCTGCCCAATTTGCAAATTTAACCAGCACATTTCTTTGAGCCACTCTCCCTCTTCTTGGACCCACCCGGAATACACTTCCTAAATCCTCCTGAACAAATTCCTTCCCCATTTTTAAACCATTTAACCACTGAACCACCCTCTCTCTTAACAGATCCGGAGTGCGTTCCGGTACCTGACGGATCAAAATGTTCTGCTTTCTCATCATATCTTCGACAGCATCTATCCTCATTTCTTGTTCCTGCAGTTTTAACTTACTGTCCCGCACCACCTCCTGAGTCCCTTTTACTTCCTTCTTTACCGCATCCACCTCGATTTGAACCACTTTCAGCATTCCCTCAAATTTATTCAAACTTAAGTCCACCTTTTTGGTATAGTCTGTCAGTGTTGACATCATCTTTTCTTGCCTTTTAAACATTTCATTTTTATCTTTCACCCTTGAAGCCTCATTTTTCTCCATTTTTTGCGACAACTTGCCAATTTCCACCATAATTTGAGTCTGGTCCAATGACACTGTGGGCAGAGCTGTTGGCTGAACAAATTCATCCATTGGTGCTTTTTCAATCTTCTTAGGTTTTACAACCTGTTCTTCTTCTTTTGCTTTCGCTCTCGTACCTTTATCCATAGTGATGTAATATATTTCAAACCCAATGTTGCAGATCGCTGTAACAATTCCAATACAGTAAGGCTTACTACACTGCAGCCATAGGTTCCACCAATACAACCGGCAAGTTCTTATGTCAGCAGAAGATCCAAAATTTACTGTAATCCACAACGATGAAACAAAGGAAAACAAAAGAAAACAGCTCTCCAAACAGGCAGTTTAAAAGTAAAAATTGTTAACCACAAATAATCCTTTCCCACAAAACCAGCAGTCAAATGACGTCTTCCAACCACAGCAAAAAGGCTTCAGAAAAACAGTTAATCAGGTTGCTGAGGGGGGGGGGAGCTCAGAAGGAAAGAAAAATCCAGCCACCAAGGGGTTAAGGTGAGAAGTTGAGCAGCTATTTGTAATCCACACGGTGATGGAACCCTACAATCAAAGCCACATAATCCTTCCTTTGAAGTGGATAATCAAAGCACCCTTTTCCAGCGAGTGCCTTAACTCTGAAGTGAGAAGAGGCCCCCCCTCTTCCCCCTCTTCCCTAAATGAGCAGGCAGCTTAGGCAGAAGAGAAGAGAAAGAAAAAAAACAAACTCCCACAGCTTCTCCTCTTTTCCAGTCCAGAGAGGAGGTAGAAAAAAAGAAAAAGGAAAATTAATCCACCTTATTGATCTCAGAATGTGGCGCGGTCCTCTGGTATGTAGAGAAAAAAAACCACAGTCTATACACGATCACTTTCGTTTTCCCTGACCGTCGCCATTACAGTACCTCCAGCTCTTCCCCCCCTTTTTTTTCTTCTGAAAAACTCAGCCGGTTTTATAGCTTATAGCTAAGAATGTAGCTCCCTTCAGGCACTTACACACAAATTGCCTTCACTCCAACCGCTTCTTGCCACTTCCAAAACCAGTTCCAAAGCCTTCTCCTCACTCTCGCTGATCCCGTTCCTCGGCTCTCCAGCGGAAAAGCCGCGACTGCCGTCACAGCTCAACCGCCCAGAAAAACCTCCCGAACTTCGATCATCCAGCTTCAAAAGCTCAGCAAACTTTCCAAGGAGACAGGCAAGGATCTTAACTTTAAGCTTTACCACTTGAAAATTTTTCTATTCCGCTCCTTCACATCGTTCACCACTTTGTTGAGCGCGAGCGTCCGAAACTAGATGTTACACAGCGGCCATCTTAGCCAAAAAACCCTTTTGTAGTTCCTTTATCCTTTGACATTTGGAGTTTGTACTATGGTCCAGATAAGTATTCAGATCTGTGAAGTATATTTTCTAAAACTGTTATATTTGTCATTTTAGACTATCTTGATATGATGAGACTCCTTGACAAAGAGTGTACAAATGCTGCAAGATTTCTGTCTTCCACTATGAAAATGCAAAAAATTCCTTAAAGCAAAGCAATCACACTTATATACCATCTCATAGCGCTTAGTGCTTTCTCTGGGTGATTCAGAAGTTAATTAGCATTTTGTCCCCAACATGTTTACTGACCTCGGAACTTAGGATGTAAGGCTTAGTCAACCTTTAATCCTGGTCAAGATTGAACTCACAACCTTTTGGTTGCAGTACAGCAGTTTAACTGCTGCACCACCAGGGCTCTTTAAAAGTCCAGTTCTAACACTGCAGCTTCTCCTGTGGATCTCTTTCTCTATGTATACTAATTATAAAGGTAATTAAATTATAAAGGTAATTGAAAGCTTCTGACTGACTGGAGCACAGCAATTTCAAAAAACACAAACCCTGAAAACACACACACCCATCTTTGTTTACAAGGGGGAAACATTTGCTGCAGGTATTCTGGACCATATTCCTTTGGCACACTATGGCTGAGGCTACTCTGACCAGAGAACTGAAATGGAAAGTGACACAATACACACACACACACACACACACACACACATACAGACCCCATTACAAACTAAGACAAAATAACCCATGCCTTGTGTATGGGGGACAAAGATACTGAAAATCTGTACAGTGTGGTAGTTTAAGGGGACAAGAACTTGTTGAGAGAAATGTATAGGCTTGGGAACGGAAGCTGCTTCTGAAACCGAACATTCACAGCACCTTTTTGTCAAGATAGTTTTTGTGACTCCTTGAAAACCTGAGTAACAATGACCCAGCAAACTTTTCATGAAGTTTATAAGAAGGAATCCTATAATTGTCTTCTGTAAACATAAAAGCAATGAAGGCTCTCTTGTAAATGAGTGACAAATACTTGGAGAGACTCATCAGTTGTTACTTCAATTTGGTGTCTCAGAAACAACTTACCAAGAGTCTTTAGCAACATCTCCATTTTTGAAACTAAATAACCAACACTCCCAGACAATCTTCTATGAGACCGTATCTTATTAGCTTGCAGGAGAAAATGCTTAGCACCAAGCTTATCAAACTGGTTTTTAGAGAAAGGAATACATCTTATTAGAATAGCTCAGTGGTTTAGACCTGGTTGCAGAACCAGAGGCCGGGAGTTTGATTCTCCACTGGGCCTTCTGCAAGTATAGCCAGCGTGCATGGCTTTGGGCAAGCTGCACAGTCCCAGGGCATCCCCAGATGAAGGGAATGGTAAATAACTTTTGAGTATTCTCTACCTGGAAAATGTTGAAAAGGGTCACCATAGCATACCTGTCAACCTGCGGCTCCAGAAAAAACGGGACCTGCGCAGAGCGGTTCCACGCAGGTCACCTTCCATGCATGCATGGAAGGCTTCCACGCATGCGTGGAAGGCGACACCGCTTGCGCAGCCCCCTACACAAGCGGTGTAGGCTTCCACGCATGCGTGGAAGGGTTCTACACAAGTGTAAAACCCTTCTACGCATGCATAGAAGGCGACTTGTGCAGAATGGCTGCGCAGTGGGGGGCGTGGCTAAGATGGCCGACGAGTAACATCTCGATTTGGATGCTCGCGCTTACCAAAGTGGTAATTAATGTGAACGAGTAAAATGGAAAAATTTTAAAGTGGTATTTTTTGCTGATAAGACTCCTGCTTGCCTATTTGGAAAGTTTTGAGGTCCGGCGGTCGAAGTTTGGGAGGTTTCCTGGGTAGGAGAGGCGAGCGACGGAAGCCGCGGCTTCTCCTGCCGAGGAACCGAGGACGGGACCTGCGAGATGGCAGAGATCTGAGATTCGAGGCGGCAGTAAAATTGGCAAGAAAGCGACTCTACGTAAGTTTATGAAAGTCTATGTGGAAAAGCTAAAGGTAGCTGGGGATTTTGCTTAGAAGAGCCCGGACTTGGAAGCGGGTGTGGAAGTGGATAAAATCGGGTTGTCGATCCATTAATGGCGGCAGTCCTGGAAAACGAAAGTGGTTGTGTTTTGGTCTAAGGCTCTTTTGCGCCCCAGGAGAACCACGGCATGCTTTGGCGACAGTAAAGTGGTTAAAGAAGTTTTTGTCTGGGCTCCAGTTTCCGAAGGCTTCAGTGTTTTTTAGGCTAAGGGGAAAGTCTGCCGATTTACAGAGGAAGAAGGGGGGTTTCCCCCTGAAGTTAACGTGCCCACTGGAAAAGGGCCCTTTGCTTCGCTCGCCCTAGGAGAAGGATTTATAAAAAAAAAATTCTCTTACCCCTTCACCGTGTGGATTACAATTAACACATTTTTCTTTGGAAATATTGCTCCTCTTTTTTGCCTTTTATTATACAGCTTGGAATTTGGGGTTTTTTTTCTCTTCTCTCATTCCTCTCCCTGGCGGCTTTGATCCAAATGGAAAAATCTGGGTAACCGCTTCCTTGGAATTTATATTTTTGCAGTTTGGAGTGCGAATATTTAGGTTGTTTACTTTGGGGAAACGGGCCAGTTGTGGATTACTTCTTTTTTCTCTTTGTTTGGATCGTTTTCCGGTTCCTGCTTCTTTGTGGATTACAACAATTAATTCTTCGCTGGATTTCTTCCTCTCTACAAGCTCCGTTAGAAGGGCCTGGATAGGCGTTACTAGTGGCTGCAGCGGTACAGGCTTGAGTGGATTGATTACGACTTTGCAACGCTCTGCAACACTGGACTTTTTTAGTGGGTGTCATCATGGATAAAGGCACAAGAGGGAAAGCAAAAGAGGAAGAACCAGTTGTGAAGTCTAAGAGGAAAGAAAAAGCACCAATGGAAGAGGTCCCTCAGTCTTCATCACCACCACCTGAACCCTATGATCATACTCAAATTATGGTGGAAATTGGTAAATTGTTCCAGAAATTGGAGAAAAATGAGGAATCAAGGGTGAAAGACAGAAATGAAATGATGAAAAAACAAGATAAGGTGGTATCATCTGTTATGGATTTTTCAAAAAAAGTGGATTTAAGTTTGCAAAAAATAGAGGGAAATGTGAAATTGGTTCAAAATGAGGTAAATGTTATAAAAAAGGAAATAAAAGGGACTCAGGAGGCGGTGCGGGAGAATAAGCTGAAACTGGAAGAGCATGAGAAAAGGATTGATGCTGTGGAAGATATGATGAGAAAGCAGAACATTGTGATCCGTCAGGTGGTTGAACGGACGCCAGACCAGCTAAGAGAAAGAGTGGTTCAGTGGTTAAATGGTTTGAATATGGGAAAGAAAATTGTACAGGAAGATATTGTAAGTGCATTTAGGGTGGGTCCAAGAAGAGGGAAAGTGGTTCAAAGAAATGTTTTGGTAAAATTTGCAAATTGGGGAGATAAGCTTAGAGTAATGGCCTTTTTGAAACAAGCTGATTCTGGCGCCCTGAAATTTGATTGTTCTGATGTAGAAGTATACAATGATATTTCAATGAAAGAAAGAATGTGTAGATATAAGATGAGACCTGTAACTAAATTGTTGATGAGTAAAAGCATAAGGTATAATTGGAGATTTCCACAGCAATTGCGCTTTTTTATGAGAAAAGAATGCAAGTAATTGATGAAGGGACCGATCCACTGGAGTATTTGAGTTTGCTGGAGCTGGTAAAAACAGGTACAGAAGAGTGGATAAATTTTAAGAAAGAATTGTTGGAATCGGGTGCTCTAGGGAGGGAGTATGAGAGGGCAGAGGCTGGTGGTGCTACAGGTGGAACACCACAGGGAAAAGAAGAAGAGGAGCTGTCACTGATCATGGTGGAGGAGGAGGCAAGTAAGGAACAATGAGAAATAGATTAACAAAAAACAAATTATTCAAACACTATATAAGGGTGGGTAGCGCGTAGCACTGGTTGGTAGGCACATCTTGCATGTCTCCCCTCTCCCCTCTTTGGCTATCGAAGGCGTCTTTTTTTTTTTTTGAAGAAAGTGGGGAGAGTGACATTGTGTGTTTTATGTAGAATTTTGTGTTTTGGGGGGAAGGGGTTGGTGGTGGCACGCCCAATGGAGAGTTTAGAAGTTAGAAAGGAAATAGATTATGGGAAATATTAAAATATTAACCTGGAATGTAAAGGGTACAGGTTCTGTTCTTAAGAGGCGGAGGTTGGAATTGGCTTTGAAGAAAGATAGACCCGATATAGTGTTCTTACAGGAAACGCACCAAAAGTCAAAAGATACAAACAAACTTTTTTTGGGATGGATTCAACACTATGAGATGGCCTTTGGCACTTCAAAAGCGAGAGGAGTAGCAATCATGATTTCTAAAAGATTAGGATTTGAGACAATAAAAAGTGTTGCCGATCAAGAAGGTAGATATTTGATTGTAAGAGGAAAAATAGAAGACGAGGAAATAATGTTGGTAAACATATATGCTCCAAATGAACATCAAGCGGATTTCTTGGGAAAGGTTTGGAAAGTAGTGGAGCTAGAAAATGTTGCAAAAATTATTGTGGCTGGAGACTTTAACTTGATAAGGTCAAACTTAGACTGTACGAATTTAGCAAGATGTGGAATTGGCTTGAAAGGGAAGGTTTTAGACAAATGGATGGTTGCGATATGTTTGAAGGATTCGTGGAGAGAGATCAAGGGCTCGGAAAGGGCATATTCTTTTTTTTCACACGTCCATGGGACCTACTCTAGAATAGACTATGTTTTTCTTACAGAAAATCTGATTAAAAATATTGAGGGAATGGAAATAGGGATATTTAAGGAATCAGATCACGCTAAAGTACTCCTAGAATTGAAATTACAAAAAGATAACCGAAGAGGAAGAAGTTGGAGGTATGATCCTAACCTATTTAAAGACCAAAAATGTAAAGAACAAATTATGGAAAGGTGGAGGGAAAGTTGGCAATGGAACGACAATAATGAAGTAAACTTTAACATTGTTTGGGATACCATGAAGTCGGTTTTCAGAGGGGAAAGTATAAAGCTGGCGAGTACTAAGTACAAAAGATATAAGGCAGACCAGATGGAAAAAGAAAAAGAAATAAAGCAGCTACAGGAAGAGCATTCAAAAAGTAAAGATAAAAAAACTTTCGCCAAACTGCAAAGACTTAAGGCAGAATCAATGGGTAAGGATATTGATAAAGTTAAAAGAGATTTGATTTACCTAAATAGAGAGTATTTTGAATTTAGTAATAGAAACTCAAGATTATTAGCAAGAGTAGCTAAGGCAAAAAAAGAAAAAAGAGAAATTGGGGTGTTGGTTAATAAACAAGGGGCAAGATGTAATAAGAATAAGGATAAATGTACAATTGTGAAGGAATTTTATCAAACATTATATGCAAAAAAGGAGGTAGATGTGGAGAGGCTTAAAAGGATTTTGGAGAGACAGTTAGGGAATGGAATAAAACAGGAACATCGAGAAAAAATGGAGGAATGGGTTACTGACAAAGAGGTAAATGAGGTAATCAGGGGTTTGAAGATGGGGAAAGCCCCTGGAGATGATGGACTATCGACAGAGTTTTATAAAGAATTTAAAGATGTTGTGGTTCCAAAACTAGTGAAGCTATATAATTATATTTTAGATGGAGGACAAATTCCGACTTCATGGTATAGTACCATAATCGTTCTGCTGCCAAAACCGGGAAAGAATTTGGAAAAGGTGGAATCATACAGACCAATTTCTCTTATAAATCAGGATGCCAAGATCTTCACAGCAATATTGGCTAACCACTTAAACAGCTTTATGGGGGAATATATAAATGTTGATCAAGTTGGTTTTTTTAAAAGGTAGGCACATGGCTGACTTGACTAGAAGGGTATTAGATCTAATTGACAATGTTAATCAAACAAAGGAAAAGGTGGGTTTATTATCATGAGACATTTTTAAGGCATTTGATTCATTACAATGGTCTTCGATTAAGGAAATAGTCAGAAACTACGGATTTGGGGATAGATTTAGAAGGGTAATTGATCTACTATACCAAAAAGGGAGTGCTAGGATTAGAGTAAATGAAGAGGTTAGGGATGAGGTAAAGCTCGAGGCAGGTACCAGGCAGGGTTGTCCGCTATCTCCTATCCTGTTCATTATGGCAATGGAAATCTTAGCTAAAAATATAAGGGAGGATCCAAACATAGAAGGGATATTGGGTAATAAAGTGAGTATGTATGCAGATGATACGTTGTTAATGGTGAAAAATCCAGAGGTGGTAATGGATAGGATTAAAGACCAACTTCAGGAATTTGAGGTTATAACTGGACTGATGATAAACTGGGACAAATCAGAATTGATGCTGTGCAACATGGGGGTGAAGGAGATGGGAAGGATAGTGAGGACATCTAACATACAAATTAAAGAAAAGCTGAAATATTTGGGGATAACCATTTCAAATAAATTGGAAGAACTTAAAAGACTGAATTATGACAGTTTGAAAGCAGAATTTAAGAACAAATTACAAGGGTTTCAGAGGTTGAATCTGTCATGGTTTGGGAGGATCACAATTTGCAAAATGATGTTGCTGCCGAAGATTAATTTCTTATTCGATGCACTTGCAATCCATTTGAAGGAGAAGGAAATCAGTGAGTTTCAAAAGATGTTCAATAATTTTTGTAATGGAGGTAAAAAATCTAGACTTCCAAAGAAGCTTTGGTACCTGCCACAGAAAGAAGGGGGTTTGCGTATGCCAAATTTGTTAGCATATTATCGAGCATTCCAAATTAAGAATGTTGTGAAAATCTTGGCAAGAGAAAAGGTAATTTGGGAGGAATTGGAGATGAAAGAATATAGGAATATTGGCAAAATGATCTTTTTGGGAACTAAGGATAAAACAATAAAGACAAGCAATACTATGATGAGAGGCCTCATGAAGGTGTGGAAAAGGGTAAAGAAAGACTTGGTCCCAGATCTCTCTCCAATTTTGGAATTGACTGATATGGTGTGTTTCCCGATAAAAATAGATAAGGGAAAAAAGGAAATATTGGATAAAAATGAAGTGTCTTTACTGAAGGAATGGTTAAAAGTTTGTGAAGATGAAACCAAGAGGAAAAAAATATTTGACGTCAATCGGCGCAGGATTACGGGGTAATCCCGGCCAAATCGGGAAGGTTGACAGGTATGTTCCATAGGTCAGAACTGACTTGATGGCAGGTGATTATTGTTGATTATAAATAAACAATAAAGCCTTTTAAAACTAAGGGTAGCATAAATATCCATATTGACACTGAAGAGTACATATTAAAATAATTCAAGTTGTCTATACAGAAGGCACAGCTAACTCTGTGGAATCTGGCTTTCTTGTTAGGGGTCACTAATGTTGCTCCAGTGGATTTCTATTAAAGATAACCTCCTTTACAGACAAATAGCTACATATGAGAGGAGGGTAGGTTATATAAAAAAGTATCCTTCTGAAACTTAAACTCATTCTGTTTTCATACATTCTGAGCTCCCTGCACCATTCATATGCTAAATGATTGTGTTCCTTCCTGACATATATGACCCAAACCCATGCATTTAATCCCAAACGGCATGTGTAGGAGGACAACATATTCCCTCTCATGGTTTTTGTCAGACAGGAACACTGAGCTAGAAAAGCAAAACCCATGGATTTCATCTCCCATAAAGGAGAGATACAACCATTCCTAGCATGGCTGCTTCAGTGCTAGGCAAGTTATCATCCTGTCCCATTCACTATGCGTCACAGTACCTGTGCTTTACTGAACATCAAGGAACACCAGAGTGCCTTGGAACAGAGGGACACAATCAGCAAACTTTATAACTAGTATAATATTTACAAGAGGGATCCAGAAATATGTTGTACTTGATACAATGTAAATTGCTTCACACAGCAGCTGTCTATAGCTAGATCTGGACTGAAAAAATATATACAAATATGGAGATGGAAAGAAAGTACAGTCAGTTTGCTAAATATAGTATTGTCCTGTTATTGTCTACTTCACTTCTTTGTATAATCAAATATCCATCAACCATTAGCAGTTGGATAGCAGACCGACAACAGGCAGGTTCAGAGGTCAGCTGGCTACAGTCTTCACTAATATGTTCAGAGAAATTGCATTTTTGTTTAAAGTATAAGAATTATCTCTGCATTTGAACCTATACATGTAAATGGAGATATGTAGATTTCATGTAAAATATTGCCTGACTTCGTCCTCATCCTCTCTTTCGGAAATGTCTAATTGTCCACCCTCCTCCGACCTCTGGTCACAGCTTGAATTACCTCATTAAGAGAACATTCAGGACCTTAACAAACTGCCTCGTAGACCACAAGAAAGCCAGTAGTGTTTATTTAGTAGTAAAACAAAACAAGCATCGACAACTCCAAAACATTGGGTATGGGGTGTGACAAATTAGGTTCCAACTTATTCCTCTGAGGGAGAGAGTGCTGAAGGAAAGGCTGCTTATGTTACATAGAAGGTGACCAAAAAAGGTATTATTTTCATTTTGTTTTTGCTGCAAACCAGCTACATAATTCTCAGGGCCCACCATAGAAAGTGAGGCTAACAACACACAACCAGTCTTACTTCCTGTTGCATTACTGCATCAACCTGATTTACCATAGTGCTGGCAGTGGGGGAGAAGCTGTTGGTTTTCTTCTGCCCTGTCACACTGGAATTTTGCCTAAAATGCCAGAAGGGAAAGGAATCTTCTGGTAAAAGACAACCTGGTGAAGGCAACCCAGTAGACAGTAGAAGGCAACATTTCCCCTCCTATCCCATATGATGATTGTTATAAGTTGTTACGTTTCCATGATTGTTTTCTAACTGTTGTAATGACAACTGCTGAGGGTTTCTCTCACCTCATTTAGCCTTTGCTTTCCCTATCTGTACTTTGTTCCCTCTCTACATAAGATGGAGGACTAGGATTGCAACAATTGGCCCCGCACTGTCCCAGTCCTCTGATATCCATGCACTAGGCACAGTGATGCACTGTAAAAAAATTATTACCCACCCTGTGGCCTGGCTATCTCTGTGGGCATGTCTAACTCTGTAGGCGTGGCCTCATCCCCCCAAAAAAAATGAAAGAAAGAAAAGAAACCCAGGGACGTACCTTGCTCTTGGAGCGTCGCTCCCAGCAGAGGCGGGAGACCCCGGCGCAACTGCCCCAGCCTCCATGATGCAGTCTGCCTGGCTGCATGAGGATCGGGCATGTGTTGCGGTTGTGCCTAGGCCTCAACCGCTGTTGTCACTTCGCCCACCGTCACTTCACCTGCTGCCGCCAGGTGGTCCCAGGGGCAGGAGGAAAAAGAAGCCGCCTGATGTGGTGGCTGGCCTGCGCCAGGCCATGCTACCACCACCACCACTTGGGCATGCCTGCCTCTGCTCTCCCCCCCCCCCTGGTCCCGGGGTGAGGAGGAAGAGAGAGTGGAGGCAGTAGTGCCCAAGCAGTGGCAGCAGCAGCATGGCCTGGTTTGGGCCAGGCCAGCCACGTCAGGTGGCTTCCTTTTCCTCCAGCCCCTGGGAGGAGGGCAGGGGGGGAGGTGGACTGGTGGGCTCCTCCTCCTCCTCCCTGGCTCTGGCGGCGGCCACAGCAGCTCCTCTTCTTCTTCCTGGTTTCTTGGCTTCCCCGGAGTTCAGGGGAGAAGAGGAGGAGGAGGGTGTGATATGCAGGGAGGTGGGCATAGCCAACCAGTTCGACTACCAGTTCAGTCAAACCGTCCAGAACCTTCTTCAGTGCAACACTGGCTAGGCATAATGTTCTTGTGAGAGCCCACATATGCCGGGCCATGAATTGTGTGAGTGTATCTTCTGTCAAGAAGGGTAGAAGTCTTTCTCTTTAGGCCTGCATCAACAAGCCTTTCTGCAAAGGTGGAAGCCACCCTGGATGTCCCATATAGTGTGGCCAACACACAGCCCATCATGTGTCCCAACCAAGACAGGCATAAGCAGTTGCAGTTTACTAACCAGTTTCTGTCACCTGCCTCAACCTAGCTCTGGCTGTCTGACTGCACACCTCACAAGGCTAAGTCAAAATATCCCAGCTAATTCTGTGAGCATATATCAAACCTTCCGGAAGCTGCCCTGCTGGTGGCAGATTTAAATGTTTCAAAATATGTTGGCTGGCTTCCAATGCAGTGTATATTACTGATTCCTCCTGGGAAAGTCACTGAGCATTTCCTCAGATTTCCCAGCACCTGCCAAACTCTGAATAGCCTGCACCAAATACGTTGAACTTGTTATTTATAACTTGAATGATTGCAGCTCTGTGAGCAATTAAATGCAGCCAACCCTCAGAAGCTAGGTTATTAAAAGGTGCCTTCATATTTCAGGCAGTTCTTGCTATCACATCTTGTTCCACCTTAAGGGAAAATAATTCCTAAGAACAAAGTAAAGTTGTAAGCCTCCCCCCCCCTGCCTCCACCACAGCATAAAGTGCCATGTGGTGGAGGAAGGGCAAAATGACCTGAAGCTGTTTGAGGGCGCGTGACCCAGCCCCCGGCTTTAAAAAGGTTGAGAACTCCTGCTTTATGGCAATCCTTTGAATGAGCGGTCTCCAACATGCCCTGTCCCCAGCAGCCCTACCTAGCTCTTGTAAATTCAAGCCTGTAGCTTCCTTCACAGAGTCAATCCATCTCATACTTGGTCTTCTCATTTCCTGCTGCCTTCAACCTTTCCCATGATTATCATCTTTTCCTTAGAATCCTGCCTTCTCATTATGTGCCTGAATTATGACAATCCCAAGTTCATCATTTTTACCTCTAGACCAGTGGTTCCCAATGTGGGGCCCAGGTCCCACTGGTGGAATTCAATTTCCGGAAGCCTCAGTCATACATTGGCTGATCAGTGCCTTGCGAAATTGATGTAGGCTTCTGGAAATTGAAGTCCAAAACCCAAAGGTTGGGAAACACTGCTCTGGACATATTTTTCCTATGATTTGCTATAAGACACATTTGTTTGTCTTTCTGAAAGTAAAGGGTATTCCCAAAGCTCTTCTACAGTACCATATTTCAAACAAATCTCTTTTTTCCCCTGGCAGTGTTCTGTACCATGCAGCTTTTGCATCCATACATGGTGAATGAAAATACACATGTGTGTATTATCTTGATCTCGGCCTCCAGAGATCCTCACACTTGATTATCTTTTTTAAATTCCTTCCTTGCTATTCTTAAGAGTCTTCTGATTTCTTTGCTGCCATCTCCATTTGGATTGATGATTGAACCCAGTATACAAAATATTTTACTATTTCAGTTTCTTTTAATGTGTACTGTACATTAAAATTGTACACTTCTTCAGCAATCATGATTTTTGTCTTAATGTTCAGCTGTAGTCCTGCCTTAACACTTCCTTCTTTCACTTTCACTAAAAGCTTTGTTTGTATTCTAATTATCCAGATAGGAAGTGGGGAAAGAACTGCATGGCTGAAACTGTATTATGTTTTCTGCTAATATAGGTAAAGGTCTCCCTTGCTTGAAAGCCAGTCGTGTCCAGCTCTCAGGAACAATGCTCATCTCTGTTTTCAGCCAAAGAGCCAGCACTTTCTGCAGCAGCAGATTTTCCATGATCATGTGGCAGGCATGAATAGATGCCACGGTGCATGGAATGCTGTTACCTCTCCCATGGAAGTGATACCTATTTATCTACTTGCAATTTCTTGCTTTCAAACTGCTAGGTTGGCAGGAGTTGGGACAGACATAATAGAAAACAGCTCACCCACTGCTGCTGCTGCTGCCGCCGCCGCCGCCGCCGCTGCTGTTGTTATGTGACATCAGATTCCTTCAAACTTATGATGACCTGGTGAAGAACAGCCTACCTAATGTCTTGTCCTTGCTCATAAAGTCAGGTCCAGAAAACTTTATGTTGAAAAATATATATGAATAAATTGTTACAGACTTTACATATTTCAAAACAACTAAAGAAAAGGTGTGAAGAAATTGTTTATTTATTTATTCAATTTGTATAGCTGCCCCAATCGACGTGTGACTCTGGGCGACGTACATAAAATCCCCAACTTTTAAAAAGTGGAAACCCTTAAAATTCCTAAAACCACTGAAAAACTACCTCCCACCTGCAACAAGCTGGGGGGGGTTGCTTCCCCTCCCCCTCCCCACACCTGCCCCACCACCCAGGTTTTCAGCTCTTTCCTGAAGGGCAGCAACTCCATCTGGAGACACAGTTCAACTGGCAGGAGGTTCCATAGGGCCGGAGCGGATACTGAAAAGGCTCTTCTTCTAGTGCTAGAGAGGCGAACCTTTCTAGCAGTTGGTATTTTTAAAGAGCCCCTCCAGTCCACTCTAGTGGGATGGGCAGATGTCCTTGGGGTGATGTGGTCTCTTAAGTATCCTGGCCCACTACCATGTAGGGCTTTAAAGGTAATTACCAGCACTTTGAATTGCACCCAGAGGCACACTGGCAACCAATGCAGCTCCCGTAGCAGGAGTGAGGCACGGGCATAATGCCTGTACCCCATCATTACATGGGCAGCTGCATTTTGAACCAGCTGCAGCCTCCGAATGGTCATCAAGGGCAGCCCCATGTTGAGTGCATTACAATAATCCAGTCTGGAGGTGACCAGAGCGTGTGTGACCATAAGCAAGGAGTCCCGGTCCAGGAGCAGGTGTAATTGGTGAATGACGCGAAGTTGTGCAAAAGCCCTCCTAGCCACGACTGCCACCTGCTCATCGAGCAGGAGTCGTGAGTCCAGGAGAACCCCCAAATTATGCACCGGGTCTGTCTGCAGCAAAAAAAGCCCCATCCAGCTCCAAAGATGGTAGCTCTCGGGATAGCGCAGGGCCCCTGACCCACAGCCACTCAGTCTTGCCAGGATTCAATTGTAGCCTGTTGTCCCCCATCCAGACCTTTACAGCCTGCAGACACCCAGATAGGACTTCAACTGCATTGCTTGGAGCACCACGGGCTGAGATGTATAGCTGAGTATCATCTGCATATTGATGATACCTCACCCCATGGGAACGGATGATCTCATCCAGAGGCTTCATGTAGATATTAAATAGGAGAGAGCACCGAGCCCTGAGGCACCTCTCGCTCTCCAACCACACTGACTGGTCTGGCCCTTCAGAAATGAGGAAAACCAGGACCACACTGTGCCCTGGATCTCCAATTTTTGGAGCCATTCCAGAAGGATACCATGGATGACGGTATCGAAGGCTGCTGAGAGGTCAAAAAGAGCAAGGATGGACGGATGACCTCCATCCTGCTCCCACCAGAGATCATCCAGCAGCACGACCAATGCAGTCTCAGTACCATATCCGGGCCTGAATCCTGACTGAAAGGGGTCCAGATAATCTACTTCATCCAGGACCTTTAGTGTAAATATATACACTAAAATCCCACTATGAGGATCAGAACAGAACAAAATTAATGTGCTGGTCATGAGAAAGAAAAGAAAGAAAATGTACAGCTGGGCAATCGCATGATTAGGAGGGCCAAACATAACAACTCAAAAGTGTGTAAACCTTTGAACTCTCCAGTAACAAGGATAGATTATTCATCCTCACACCCTAACCAATCCAGTTTTGGTTTTGGTTTGTGTTTTGCCAAGCTCATATGCTTAGCTGGCTTAATACAAAGCAAAATGATGAGGGAGAGAATTGGTCTTGGAAAGGAATTTCAGAAAAGGAAAGTAACAAAAAAAAGGGAGTCCTGGTTTAATAAATGATATTGTATTAAGCTGAGTTCCAAGGGAAGATGTGAGGACATGCTCTGTTAGTAAATAAATAACTGTGACAGGGATGGAGCACACCCATTTCCTGCTATGCACAATTGAGAGAAGAATAAGCATTCCACTTCTCAATAGCCTACCAAAGAAATCTGACCCTCATATCACCAAGGAATCTGAAATGAAGTGAGAACAATTAAGGGCTGGGTGGGGATTTCTGCCATGTACAGTTTTGCATTTCTATCATAAGTTGGAAAAGGATTATTTCATGCAAATTCGGGTTTTGTTTTGTTTTTTTGTTGTTTTTGTTTGGATTTCAGGAAAGAATGGATGTTGCTGACTGAGGCTAAGAGAGAGCAATCAAATCAGCCTCTTGAGTAAAAGGGATTAATTGCCTGATTAAAGGGTAATTCATTGTTGACAGTTTAATGGCTCTTAAAGCAGCCAGATGTTCTGAGGGAGGCTTCAGAGTAGAATTGTATTTAATCTCTTCTTTTTCTTCTCTTCCTCTTTTACCCCATCTGGTGTCCAGGGAGATGCAAGGTTCTTGTTCTGGCATTTCTAGCAGCCTCCACCAGTGTTATCTGGTGTTCTTGTAATATTTCTTTGATGTTATCTACCCACAGTCTAGCCGGACATCCTGCTACAGTAATGGAGTAGACCGTATAGCCAGCAACTCAACACCAAGTGTTGGGCAGTGGTAAATAACCTGAATCCCTAATGGGATGGGGCCAATGGCTATGGGTGGATGAGCCCATTTAGGTGGGGTGATGGCCCCCTCAGTGGAGGAAGTACTACTGGAAACTATCATATTGGGATCAACAGCACAATGAGCAGAGAAGGAACCATTTCACTATTCTGATTCCCAAAGGTCATGGAGGCAGAAGAGGCCATGCCAGATGGACTGGCTGTGAAGACACACCTTGTTAATATCCTCAAGGGTGCAGCAGCCTATTGCAGTTCCGGTAAAATCCTGCATGCCTCATTTCATGGCTCCATGATCCAAGTGTGTGGATCACTTCATGGCAAGCTGGGATCCACCTTAAACAAATCCACGCCAGTGGCATAAAATGTATACTCGGATATGAGTAGCAGCCGATGACGATGACGATTTTGCCACCTTCTCATCTACTGAGCAAGTTCAGCATAAATCACAAAAGAAGGCTGCAAAACTTCAAAAAAAGGTTTGGACAGAAGAGGAAAAATTGGATATTATCATAATCTTCACTGCCAAGTTCTCCATTCAAAATGTAACATTCTAAGCTCTGGGAAGAAAACATATCAATCAGCACAAAAGACCAGAAGAGGCCCTGTCACTGCTTCTGTATTAAGCCAGGATCTTTGCTGGTCCAAATTCACCAGACCTATCATTATATCCTACTTAGATATAACTTCCTGTCCTACCAGTGGTTGGATTTATATTAACAGACTAAGATATTTACAAATAATGTACCATATTTTTCGGACCATAAGATGCACCTGACCATAAGACGCACCCAGTTTTTAAAGCAGTTAAACAAGAAAAAAATATTCTGAACCAAATAGTACTGTATTTACACCACCAATCAGTGGTGGTGCTGCAGGGGAAATGGCCGGGCAAGCCAATTGCACTGAGGCAGGAAGCGATGTTCTAGCCTAGCTTCTTGCTCTCCCTGCAACTAAGAAGCATGCCTTCCCCCTCCATTTTGACCACATAGAGCAAGGACAAAGGCAAGAAAGGTAAATGAAACCTTTCTTTTTATGCACAGGTTTGGTTTCCCACTGAAATGCATTAGGAACATACAAACAGAAAAGCTTTCCAATGCATTTAAATAGGAAATTGCGATTTCTGCCCTCTTATGGCCACCTGTTTTATCTTCACAAACATAATGTTTTTCTTCCCCCAGCCCTTCTTTTCCTGGCCCCGGAACAGCTGTGGTGGTGGTGGTGGAGTTCTTCAGCCAGCCGCTGCTGTTGTAAAATATCCTTTTACAACAGCCTTGCTGGACAGCATTCTGACTATGAGATGCACCCTCATTTTTCCCCACTTTGGGGGGGAGAGCATCTTATGGTCTGAGAAATACGGTACAGTAGTCTCTTTCTATTTTATATGGTTTAAAGAACTTTATTGCTCCTAGTGAATCTGTTCTGGGTTTTTTTCCTACTAGAATGGGGGCTTGGAATCATCTTCTGTTTTTAAGGAGTTTTTACCAAGACCCGTGTATTGTGTTTGACTTTGACCGTCACCTAGGAAGGAAATTGATGTAAAATTACACATCAAGGATGGCTAGATAGCAAGCATCTAGAGAGAGAAAAGGAAAAGCGGAAAAAGGAACTCAGAATAAAACAATCTCAGAGAGCTTCAGTGGATTTTAAAATAGCCCTGAGGCAAGAGAGAAAATAGCTGCCTTTCTTCTCATTTGTTTTCCCTTGTATTCAATTGCACAAAAAGCTTGAACTCCTATTTTCTCCGGATGAGAGGAAGCAGCAACAAAGTGGCACCTGCACTTAAGAGTATTTCTCACAGAGCCAGAGAATGCTTTTCATATGCTAATATATTTCTTTCTCACCATGTTTTACTGGAGAAAAGTGGGAGATGAGAAGGAAAATATTGCTTTTACTAGAATACAGTGGAAGAGGTTTTTAGCAGGGCACTGGAAGCTAAGTAATATTCACATGATCGCATTCATGTACCTGCAACATCATCCTCTACTTACATGCAAGTAGGTAAAGAAATTTACTTATTACAAGCAGAAGCAGAAATACTGTAACAATAAACATAAGCATTTTTTTCCTGCTTTTCCACCTTTGTTCCTAAAGAATATTGCCCAAGCACTATACAACTTTTAATTAATGCTAACAATTAATTAATTAATTACTTTTCTTCTAAAGTAATGCATATAGTGCTTCTCCCTGTTTTTATCTTTACAATAACTTTGCAGGTAGGCTAGGTAAGTAGATCAGACTTCAGCTTTGTGTTTGCATTTAAACTCCAGATTACCCAGCCCTGCTCCAGTACTATGACTACTAAACCACACTATCTCAAAATTTATGTTAAGCTCTCACATGGGTTCAGATCTGAGCCTTTCCATTTTACTGCAGGGATGTACATGTGCACGTGGCAGATCTCCTTTTTTAAAGGTAGAAGTCTGCAGCTGAACAAAGAAGCCTGTTAAATCCTAATCATGAAATAATTCCTGATTCCAGGGTTATCTTTTTCTGAGCATTTGGAGAACTTGGTTGGGGAAGAGATTTTGCATCTCTTGCTTTCCAGCCAATTAGTAGCAAAATTATGTAATATGGGGGGGGGGTTTGTTGTTGTTCAGTTGCACAGTTGATTCCAACCCTTTGTAACCCCATGGACCACTGCCCGCCAGGCACCTCTGTCCTCCACCATCCTCCTCAACCGACCCAGTTCTGTGCCCATTGCGTCTACAATACCATCTAGCCATCTCATGAAAATAGGAAGTTAAGAAATTGATCATTATAAAGTTTCCTAACACCATTTCTCACTACCAAGCTAATACTGCCACACAATAGCTGGCCACTTAATTTGTCACTGATGGGCACTGGTTTGCCAGCAGAAAGTGTAAATAGTGGCTGTTGGCGGTTCCAGAAATACATTGCAGAATTGGATATATATAATAATAATAATAAATTATTATTATTATTATTATTATTATTATTATTATTATTATTATTATTATTATTATTATTATTATTATTATTATTATTATTATTATTATTATTATTATTATTATTATTATTATTATTATTATTATTATTATTATTATTATTATTATTATTATTATTATTATTATTATTATTATTATTATTGAAAGCTACGATTAAAAAAAGAATGATACAACAGTATATGCCCTACTGTCTCCACCACAACTGCCTCACAAGGACATAAATGCATGGCATTGCTATATTTTCCTTCCACAAAGGAGGAGCTAATACATTAAACTTTGCTGTGCAAACACTTTTCTGTATTGTGGAATGGTTAAGATATTCAAGTGAAATAACTTGACCAGTATCTCCGAATTCAGATTAGGTAGTAGTTGCACAAATATGATGTTGTAACTCATTGTCTAAGATTTACTAGTGTAGTCCCTGCCTTGCTTTTGTATAACCCATTACCAAACTAGCATTTTAGGAGGAGCTCAGTTTAGATAATTTCTCATCCAATGGCCTTTTCTACCAGGATGGTAAACCATCAGTCAAAACCATGGGAGCCAATTCCACAGAGATAAAAAAAACATTTTAAACAAAGACTTTACTTTAAGAATCTACATCTGATTTGTTTGAGAAGATTCCATTGGAGCAAAATTGCTGTACACATAGCCCTGTGCACTATATAACATTTGCACTAGTACCTTAGCATGCAAAGTCTAACAAAGAAAATATATATATATACAAGTGACGATACTTCCCTGAGCATTTGCAGTGGCATTGACTGAGCTTTCCAAGAGCCTGAGGACTGAAAGCTCACTCCCAAATATTTGTAAGATTTTACTTGTTCCATTGGGTGGTCATGTATTTGCCAATTATGTGTTATCTGCTTTCTGGTAAACACTAAGACTTTGGATTGATCATAATTAATTACTAGTGTTTAAGTTTTGCAATATTTACCAAAGGCTCTCAGTAACCACGGCAAGTCAACTCGGGCTAAAGACAGAAATACTACATCATCTGCATAGAGAAGAATTGACAGAGGTCTGCTTACTAACTTCAACAGGTGGAAGTTTGTTCCAGATAAATGTCTAATCAGAGAGTTGTTATAAATATGGAAGAAAGTAGGAGCTAACACACAATCTTGCTTGATACCGGCGGCATATGTTGGAATGGTCTTGGTAGGATGGCCTGCCCTATTGCATCTCACTTTCAACCAAGTTTTTGCACAGAGGCTATGAATCATGATCAACAGGAACTTATCAATGTTACTTCTCTACTCTCTACTCCATGCAGCTCGTGAAGTTGACTACATATCATTTAAGGTTATGCTAAAACACTCCTCAGCAGTTTTTAAGGTTCCATGAGACTCTTTATTAAGTTGAAGGGGCTAAAGCTGGTGGGACATCATACCCCAAAGTTTTGAGTGAATCCCCTTCTGCTTAACTGGATAGTGGGCTCTTCTTTGACTTTTCAGGAGGAAAGATGTATCCCATGGTATACATACAAAAAAAAACTATTGAAGGTAGAAGCTTGTAAATTAATCTTGTGCACAATAATCCCTTTCATTCAGGTAGTAATTGTGTATTCAGCAGCAGTACTGTAAAAAAATTTGAAGCCTTGTTTATTTAAACAGCAAAGGATATAATTTTTTGGAGTTCAGTTGATTTGTGATAAAAGCGATGACAAATCGATATTGGACGTTATTTTTCGTCCTAATGTAGACTTTCATTTGGTGCCTAATTGAAATGTGCTTATCAAAATTATCTCTGTGGATAGAAAAGTGACACTGGACAAAATGTCTCACATGTGATTCAGTCTTCACTCACCCTCAGCAAGAGAGGTACTTTCTGTCATTCACTTGTTTACACAGTATCCTAGTATGCTTGCTTTCCACTGGGACCTTTTTTAAATCTAGTCTGTCTAAGCAGACATTTGCTGTCAAGTGTGTTAGTATCCAAGGAGCTGAAGACTTGCTGTTGACACAATGGGCCTGTTTTGTTGGTACAGTATGATAAGGCATGACATTTAGCCTAGTGAAAGTTGTTGGGAGAAAGGTCCAAAGGAAAGAATCACATAGGTCCATTTCATGAAGATGGCTTGCTTAACTAGAACTAGCAGGGGTGCCCAGCTTCGCCCAGGTGGTCCCAACCATACCTATCAAGTTCCCCGTATTGGCCCGGATTACCCCATAATTCCGGGCCAATTTTCTCCATTTCCCGCCCGGAGCTGCCACTACCCCGTAATTTGGCAGTGGGGGGAAAGGAGTTACTGTGCATCCATTCTGTGCAGGTCCTTTCTACGCATGTGTAGAAGACTTCTGTGCAGAAGGGGATGCATAGAAGCCTTCTATGCATGCGTAGAAGTGACCTGCGCAGAATGTTTCTGCGCAGGTCGCTTCTATGCATGCGTAGAAGGCTTTTACGCATGGGTATAACGGACCTGCCTAGAAACGTTCTGCGCAGGTCCTGTAATCTCTGGAGCTGCACTTGACAGGTATGGTCCTAACTAGGCTAGCTGAGTGCCAGTGTTGTCCGGGAAACCCACTGGCCAGGGGTGGGCTTGTAATGTGAGCTCGGCGGTGACATCACAATCCTCCCCCCCAGGTTGGCCTAGCACTGGGGCAGACACAAACCCTCCTGTTGAATATACCCCCACCCTTTGCAGATCAATTTAGGTGGCAACCCCCCCCCCATGGGCTTTGGGATGCCGACAGTGACCTGCTCACATGCGCAAGGTACTGTGTGCTGAATTTCACAGGTTTGGTCAAGGGGTGCGGCAGCCCATTCCGGACACCGAACCCACACCTTTTCTTTATAGGTATAGATTTCAAAATGTGTAAAATAAGCCAAGAAGGATTAAGTTATATTTCTATCTCTCTAGCCAAAACTGGAAAATTTCCTGAATCCCTCAGGCTCCCATGAAGCAATACAGAAAGTGCAAAAATGCATACACATTTTAAGAGATGTTATCTATGTCTTACTTTCAAAGTTGAATTGCATTATGGTAACAAAGTGTAGTATGATTTTTACTCCAATGCTAGTGTCACCATGCAACAGACAGGTTAGTAAAAGAAAAATGCAGAAGCACAGTTGTCATTCGAAGAGCGCAAGACCATTTTGAAGAGGTACGGTTGGTTTTCCCCCATGTTCTCCTGAACTAACACCTTTGATTTCTACAATGGGGGACCTTAAAGGATGTGGTGTAATGTAGAAAATATAGTGTAATGTACCACTGGTGGCACTTCAGGAAGGAATTGAATGCACAGCAACACAAGTGGACACTTTGGTTAACGTTATTCAAGCAGTATTTCACCATAATCTGAAGTGACTGGATGCTGATGGTAACCACTTTGTGTACTTCTTGTAATTGTGGAAGTCAGACATGACTTGTATTCATCTTTTGTTATTGGTATATATAATATATTGAATAAATGTCTGGCCGGACATCCCGCTATGGTAATGGAGTAGATCGTACAGCCAGCGACTCAATGCTGTATGTTGGGTAGTGGTAAATAACCTGACTCCCTAAAGAGGCCAATGGCTACAGGCAGATGAGCCCCTTTAGGTGGGGTGATGGTCCCATCAGTAGAGAAAATGCCACTGGAAACCATCATATTGGGCCCAACGGCAAAATGAGCAGAGGAGGAACTCTGTTTTCCAATGGTCACGGAGGCAGAAGAGGCCGTGGCAGATGGACTGGCTGTGAAGGCGTGCCTTGTCCATATCCTCAACAATAATAATAATAATAATAATAATAATAATAATAATAATAATAATAATAATAATAATAATAATAATAATAATAATAATAATAATAATAATAATAATATATTATTATTATTATTATTATTATTATTATTATTATTATTATTATTATTATTATTATTATTATTATTATTATTATTATTATTATTATTATTATTATTATAATAGATGGGTTTTTTATACCCCACCCTACTGACACAAGCATCACTCAGGGCGGCTACAACCTAGTAAAAAACTTAACAATGATAATAAAAAATCAAGCAATATACAAAGCACAAAAAACAATGTAACAAAAAACAGTATACAATATCAAAGCAAAATAATACAATAAAAATAATAATACAATAACAATGATACAAAAGGGTCAGCGGCAGCGGTGGTAAAAGTCCTTTTAAAAAGTCTTTTAAAAGTCCTTTAAACCCCCACAGGAGCAAAACCCAGGATGCCAGCGGAGGAGAGCATAAGTGTCTGGTAGCCTTGGAAACACAGTCTTTTTTAGTCACACCGGGCTGCCTCACAGCTGAGGCCAGTCTCTCCCCACTCTCGCTCTCACCGAGGACTGGCACCAAGGGCAAACACACCCGACGAGGATCAGCTGGGGTCCTCCTTCTCTCCCTCCAGCAATGGTGGGCTGGAGGTAAGTGGACAGGTGCACTCACCGCCTTTTATCCCTCCCAGGCAGGTGGGGCCTGGGAGGGGAAGGCGGGGGCGGCTTCAACCACCCCGATGAGGCTCAGCTGGGATCCGGCCCTCCTTTTCTCCCTCCTGCAATGGTGGGCCGGAGGTAAGCGGGCGGGCACACTCACCACCTTTTATCCCTCCCAGGCAGGTGGGGCCCGGGAGGGGAAGGTGGGGGCAGCTTCAACTGTCCCAATGAAGCTCAGCTAGGGTCCAGTCCTCCTTCTCTCCCTTCAGCGAAGGCTGCGGCAGTTCATTGCAGTCCCGGTGTTAAATCCTGCATGTCTCATTTCAGGAGATGGCTCTGAGATCATAGTGTGTAGGTCACTTCATTGCAAGCTGGGATCCACCTTAAACATATTCATATTATGGAGTTGGAGAAAGTACAGAGGAGGGCAACCAGAATGATTAGGGGACTGGAACACCTTCCTTACCATCTGAGGCTGCAACGGTTGGGCCTTTTCACTCTTGAACGACGGCGTCTAAGAGGTGACCTGATTGAAGTTTATAAAATCATGCACGGTGTGGACAAAGTGGATAAGGAAAAACTGTTTTCCCTATCGCACAACACTAGAACTAGGGGACACTCCATGAAACTTTTGGGTACTAGTTCTCAAACAAATAAGAGAAAGTACTTTTTCACCCAGAGGATTACTGGTCTATGGAACTCCCTGCCAGAAGAAGTGGTGACAGCTGTCAGTCTTGACAGCTTTAAGAAAGGATTAGACAAGTTCATGGAGGACAAGGCTATCAATGGCTATAATTATGGCTACCTAAGGACAACCTCCGGGTTGGAGAGATAGGCAGGATATCTCTCAATGCCATTTCCAGGGAATCCTAAGCAGGTGAAGGCATCTCCTTGGGAATACCCTGAAGGAAATGGTGAGCCACTGTGTGAGACAGAATGCTGGACTGGATGGGCTGTGGCCTGTTCCAGCAAGGCTGTTCTTATGTTCTTATGTTCTTATATCTGTAAAGTTTTTGTTTTGGAAATAAGGGAAATTTTCCAGGCGCGGGAATTCACACATGCGCACTGCTGTCTCTGATGGGTGTGCATGCGCAGTAACCTTTTCTGGGCATTTAGACATGTGCACCACTGCCTCTGATGGGTGTGTATATGCAGTAACCCCTTTCCTGGCTGTTCTAATATGGGAGATAGTGGGAAAGAACGGGAAAGAGGGGTGAATTATGGTATTTCCCATCCAAAACAGGAGACTTGACAGCTATGAACAAATTCATGGCAGTGGCATTTTTCCTGAGTGTGCGAAGGTGGCCCTGAACTAGCTGGCCTCCAAGACCAGGCCTCCCGGTGCCCTGGGGCAGGGGGGGAAACATGTACTTGGATAGAGTTGCAGCCAACAACGAATGATATATTGAGTATTACAATTTTAATACCGTTTTTTCATTTTTAAAGAGATGTATACATTTTGGCACCTCTGCATTGCCTGAGGGTTACTGCAAATTGTACTCCAAGAAGTAAATTTTTCAAACAACAGCTATATCTGGGAGACGGGGGGATTGAACACCTAAGAATGCATATTGTGTATAATCCTAGGCCTGTAATGGCAAACCTTGGCACTCCAGCTGTTCTTGGACTTCAATTTCCAGAAGTCCAAGTCAACACTCCTCCTGATCAGGGCTTCTGAGAATTGAAGTTCAAGAACAGCTGGAGTACCAAGGTTCGCCATCACTGTCCTAGGCCAATGGTGGTGAACCTATGTCATGCATGCCCGAGGCAGTACTCAGAGCCTTCTCTGTTGGCACACGTGCCGTTGCCCCAGCACAGAGTGCGCTCCGCCCAGCAATCCAATGGGAGCATTCCCTCCCTCCCCCAGCACAGAGTTTACCCCACCCCAACAGTAGCCTGTTGAGTTTGGGCACTCGGTCTCTAAAAGGTTCACCATCACTGTCCTAGGCTCACTAGAACAGCCCAAACTGAAATCTCATTCATAAGAATCACATTCTGCCATTATAACAAAAATTAATCAGACATCAGCTCATCAGATTAGTCTAAATGAAAAACAGGTTTGTTTGTGGATTGTCCAGGCTGATAGTGAGACAGGGACATAAATGTATTACTTAGAAGTTTACAATTTTAACAAGTAAGCTCAGCCATTAGGAGATCATAGAGATTCGCATAGAGTGGAAAGCATTGTAAGTACAGTACACTTACTTACTTACAAGTGCCCTTGGTAATGGCATAGATCTGGTCAATCCTTCTGATGCAGAAGCATAGCACTTTAAAATTACTGATGAGCAAAATGACCCAATCATCCTTTTCAGCAGGGTGCCCAAACTTTTTGGGCTGTAGGCCGGTCACTTGGTTGAGTGTGCCTGTCACATTGTTCTTCCCAAAACATTTACAACAGCCATGGGTCATTTATGGCAGCATTCTGCGCATGTGCGGGCGCGTTATGCATCCATACGTGCACATTTTACTTTCACTTCCAGGAGCAACAAGGGTAGTGTGGGCTGGATGAACTGGCATCAGGGGCCAGATCCAGCCCATGGGCCGTGGTTTGGGCACCCTGCGTTTCAGGATCACAAATGGCAATGATTTATTTTAATATAGAAGTCATCCCTTCATCCAAACAGAAACTCTTGGCTTCATTTTGCCATGAGTGGAAATGTGATGTCCTTTGTGTCTAAGAAACTCATAGAGGAACTGACCATGGTCAACCCAAAGTTCCCAGAATGTGTTTAGTTGCAATATCGAAGTGTCAGTCTTGAAATATCAGTTATTATAGCCTTCTCAATGGACAATACTGAAGAAGTAAAGGTAAAGGTTTCCCTTGCTCGAAAGCCAGTCGTATCCGACTCTAGGGTGCAGTGCTCATCTCTGTTTCTAAGCCGAAGAGCCAGCGCTGTCTGCTCCTGCAGACGTTTCCGTGGTCATGTGGCAGGCATGACTAGACACCGGAGCGCACGGAACGCTGTTACCTTCCCACCGAAGTGGTCCCTATTTATCTACTTGCAATTTCTTGCTTTCGAACTGCTAGGTTGGCAGGAGCTGGGATGGAGACGGGAGCTCATTTCCGTCCTGCAGTACTCGGGAATCGAACTGCTGACCTTCCGCTTCCCAGTCAGCGTCTTAGCAACTTGAGCCACTGAAGAAGACAACGTAGAAATATTGATGGTTGAACTGTCTGTATGTTTACAACATCAGTTGATAAACCACCTAACATATCATTTTGTTTCGAGAAGCTATCTAACATGGGGAAAAAAGAAGATTTCTAGTTGGAGATTTCAAGATCCATAGCAATGTTTTGGCTATGAACATAAAGGCAAAAATGGTGAAACAATTGTAAAATGGGCATAATCCCATTTCGGGCCTTGGGCTCACCGCTGGTTCCCTCACGGTCTCAGTGTGCAGTGGCCTAGGCGGTTGATGGTGGAGGAGGTTGTAAAACTCCGGCCAGCAGGCGCTGCATACCATGCTCCAGCTCAAGCCCTGGTACCCTCACAGTGAGTCTGTATGGCGTAGAATGGAGACCCTCCCCGGGCAGGTAAGTAGGGAGAGGGCCGAGGCTCTGAGGCGGGGGATAGAGAATTGGAAGCTGGCGAAAGTGCAGGTGGAAGAGCAGGCAAAAGGGAATTGAAGGCTGGGTAGTGGGCGGCCATGGTACGCCGGGCGCAGGGAAGGCCCATCTCCCCACCACACGCCTCTCAGCCTGTCCGGTCTGGTCCAGGACAGGCGAGGAGGGCTCTCTGTTGGCCCATTCTGCCTCTGCCTCATCTCCTGCCACTGCAGGCTGCCCCAGGCCAGGGTGGGGTGATCGCCCTGGGTGTTGGCTGACAGAGGAGACATCAGGTCCACGTCACGCTTTATCCACCCCGACGTTGTCATGATTCCTTGCCTGTGGGCATCGACCAGCGTTTACCGTGGCTTTTGGGGATTCTGAGTCTCTGCATCTTGGTGTCTGGGGCTTCAAGAGAGGCTTTTCATGGCTGGTGCTGGGCGTGCCTCACTGCTCCCATCATTTTTCTGCTTTCGGGGCCAGTCAGGGCCTGGTCCTCCCGCTCATGTCCAATACCGCCTTCCCTGTTGGTGGCGGCCATTGGTGTTTGTGTCACATGATCATTGCCCTTCCCCCTCCACGCATGTGCTGGCATCCCTGATTGGCTGTGGCGTGCCGCAGTGGCCGACGGGACATGTAGTTTTTTCCAATTTGTGGGGCACAGGCCTCCCCTGGTGTTCTGGACCCCAACAGTGCAGATTGCAGACACCCATGGTAGGTGTGTGCCAAATTCCAGGGGGGTTGGTGCAGGGGTGTGGGAGCCTTTCCCGGACCCACATACGTACATCTCTCTTTTATATACACTGCATATAAATAACTAAACCAAATAGCACAGCATCTGCTCCTGGATAAACCAGCTAACCCATAATAAAAATAAAACATCAAAGGCAAATTCAGGGCAAATCCAATGAAATTTCTACTGCCTTCATACTGGTGGATCAAAGACGAAGACGAAATTCCATCCAACAAGAAAATCTTTACTGCAGAAAAATAAATGCCTCACTGGCTGAGAGAAAACAAAGCTCTCTGGTTTACAGCTTTTCGAAAATCTTCCACTGGTTTTCTACAATAATACAACATAACAATATTTACAATAGTGTAGAAACAATAGTAAAGACACAGTTATTGAATACAGTTAAGACGTTATTATATACACATATATGTACATTTTATACATGCTTAAACGCATGTTACAATCGAATAAATGTAGCTTACCTGTGGTAGAGTTCTGTTAGCCTTAGACGTTATTAAGGCAGTCAGAAAGACTGCTTATATTCTCACTCTACCACTGCCAGGTGTAATGCTAGGGAACACTGAACATTCTTAAAGCAACAATGCGGCTTTTCACAATGTAATAATTCCAAAGCGACAGTACAACATTATTACAAGAAGCAGCTAAGATCCTGATCCGAATTTAATCCTAATGGTACTAATGATTTGAATAAGTGTATGAAGTGAGCTTCCCTCTGTAATAATCTGTTGTTCATATCTGTCTTATACATATTGGGAAGTAACTTTTCTAATGCAATGAATTTTAGGTCATCCTCATTATGGTTATTATCAAGATAATGGGACACTAGAGGCGCAGAGAGTAAGTGGCTCCGGATCCGAGAGCAATGCTCCAGGATCCGAACCTTCAGAGGGCAGCCAGTACAACCGATATAAAACTTTACACATGGGCAGATGATGGCATATACCACATTTTGAGAGTTACAATTAGTACATCCCGTAAGTACATGTTCCCGTTGTTCCCCAGGAATCTTCATGGTTTTAGCTTCTATAGCGAAGCGATATGCTGCACAGCCCCCACATCGATAGTGCCCTCGAATGATAGATGAGGGAGTAATACATAAGGCATCTGCACGAACCACAATATAACCAATATTCTGAGTCTTTTTAAAGCCAATAAAAGGCTTCTGGGAGCACCCTGGGATGTCTTCGATAACGTGCCAATATTTGGAAATGATGTTCTTAATTTTAAATGCAAGAGGCGAATATTCAAAAGCACAATGAATAGAATGTGAAGGTTCCTTGGTCTTAGGGGTAAGGAACACTTTTCTGGGGGTGTTGCAGACACTCTGTAATTGATTATTGATAATATGGGTGGGGTACCCTTTTTCTACTAGAAAGCTTTTAATTGTGGCAGCTGATTTAATGAAGTCACCGTCCCTGGTAGAGTTCTGCTTGGCCCTGGCTAGGAGACTGAAAGGTATGTTTCTTTTAAGGTGGCCCGGGTGAAAGGAACGATAGTCCAAATAGGCATTCCTATCAGTGGGTTTTCTGAAAAGGCGCATGTGCAATTTGTTGTCTTGTATATACACAGATATATCCAGAAAAGGTACCACCGCAGCATCATAATGCCCAGAGAAGCTAAGGTTACTGTCTAGAGTATTCATCCACTTGATAAATTTAGGAATCACATCAATATCGTCAAATACGAAAAACAGGTCGTCAATAAACCATTTGTATATTAACATATTGTGATGGAACGGGTTAATTGCACTATTAAATACACATGTAGTTTCGAATTTAATCATATAGAGATTCGCCACGGCTGGCACGAGAGCGCTCCCCATGGCGACTCCTTACACCTGGTGGAAGCAGATGAAATCATAAGAAGATGGTACTCACCTGATGAACAAATTAAGGATGGGTTGGCCATGTTGCATGCACAAGTGATGGAGCATCAGAATAATGAATTGGTATCCGAGAGATTGCAAAAGATCTAGAGAAAGATTTCCTCAAGAAAAATGTTGGACCAACATAGGAAAGAACTGCCATGGACAGATTGTTATGGACTGAAGTTGCGCAGAATGTCGTCGCGGAGACATCCATAATTTTAAATTGTTCAATGCTTTGACATGAAGAAAGAAGTTTGTACTATTGGTTAGTTTATTCACGTATATGTCATCATAAATTAGATTTGCCAGTCAATGTCTCTATTTCTGTCTTTGGGGAACAGTTTGAAATAATTAACTATAATATAAATAGAGATGTGATACCTCTTAACATAATAAGCAGTGCTTCCTGCTCAAGAGCAACATCTTTGCTCTCCCATCTTAACTGGAATTGGACATTCTTTAAAAGAAATGACTTTAGATGGATAATTATCTTCTACAGAGTAAGAGACATGGCCACCATACAGATTGGAGGCCAGAACTGTAGGCTATGTGATCCTGAATGGCATAATCAAACATGCCCTTAAATTTCTGTCTGTGAGAATCAGATGACTATGTATTATCAGTCACATGTTACTGACTGCTGGGAAGTTCCTCCAAGTCTGAACAATTTGCCACTAAAATAAACTTCCTACCAGATGATCAATTGGCTTCCAGACCACCTGCCTTCCTTTTACTCAAGCTATTAGGTCAGTACAGTATATAGATAATATTAGCAGCACATCTGTTTACCCGTTATCGTGTGGACAAATTATCCATATGTTTCTGTGGCTGCAAAGTACTTTATTAACCTTCTCCAACTGGAATCAGTAGTGGATTCCTTGAGAGAGATCATAACCAGTATTCAGTGCACTAGTGATATACATCTGTCTATTCAGTATCAAAGTTGGGAAGTTGTAACTGCAGTCCTTCCTCTGATCTATGCTAGCCTTTCCTCAACAATGTTCTCAAACATTTCTCCTAATTGTTGAGAGAATATACTGAAACAGGATGGTTACAAAGTTCTGCAGATATTGTGGGAGAAACTGTTTTCTGCCAGTGCAATTCCAATGTTCTATACAACAAAAAGTATTTGTCTAAAAGTCTAGATGCAAATATTCAGTACCAGTTCCAGAAAAGTATTTTAAAACCAAACAATTGTGCCTTTATTTTGCATATAGGCACAAAATGGGAGCAAACACCAGTTTTGTCTAGAAATCATCAATTTCTTTTTCACGTGGATACAATTACAAGCAAAAGTAAAGAGAATGAACATTCTCCTTTGTATGATCTCCTTTAATGTGCTTTAGTATTTCATTTTCTCGTTCATCAGTCTTGCTTGATGACGCAGTATCAGTATCATGTTCCATCTTGATTGTTTCCAATCTGTTTGACTAGGCATTAGTTCTTACAGATCACTGCCCATTTCCACAGAGGAGTCCATTTCAGCAGCAAGATAAAAAGCATGCCAGCCGTACGCTCGGCAGAGCACACGTAGCTACATGACTTTGTCACCCCATAGCAAAAGAACAAGATGTTTTGAATGGCAGGTTGAAATTTCACCCAAGGAAGCAGATGGAGCATAGGACACTACAAGTGGCATGCAGCTCCAGCTAAGAAGAGGTCAATTAATGTGGCATCAAATGTGATATCCTACATAAAAGGGAAGACAACACTAGAATAGCTGTTGCCAGTTCACACATGTGACCTTTCTACAATTATCTTTCCATGACATAATGGAGTCTCACATATACTGTATAACTGGTAAATTCAGCAACTGGAGGTCTCAGGTAGACCACCTGAGTATACTCATTCACACACCAATTTATTCCCATTTCCCAAATGCCCTGCCTGTAGCACATGACTGCTATACTGATGCCAGTTTCTGGAAGAACACTACTACCAACCAAGACTAGGGCACAAATGTCAAATTTTGATTTTTCTCCCTGAAGTTTCATTATGGTCTTAGTTGTGTTAGCTGAGAAGTCAGGGAGCTGTAATCCTAAAAAGGATTACCTTGGATACCTTGGAGTCATTATTTAACAAGGAGCCCACACATTGGTAGATGTCTTCATGATGACATTCCGCACATGCAAATGGACTTGAGAAATCAAGTCCATTTGCATGCAGTTTTTTTAGCCATTTGGATATTACATCACCTGCTGGTGATGTGTACCTTCTGCTTTCACCTTGCCCAAGGGATCCAACAGAGGACACTTTGATGAGTTTTAGTCCCAGTCTAACATCATTGTTAAGAGATGGGCAACATCAATCAAATCTTTATTACACCCAAAACGAGCATAGTACAACAGATAAAAGGTATTCACTTTTCAAAGTTCTGCAGAGCTGAATGAAAATGTTCAGCTTCTCTTGCAGAAGGCTGTGGGTTGGGGGAAGGATGTTTACTTGCTTTCCTTTGGTGAACTCTGAACTTTCAGGAAATCAGATGGCTACAGGTGGTGAAAGAATGTGCTTTCCTGTCAAATTATTTCCTGCTAGATTCTTTGGATACCAAAAGCCAGACAGAACCTACCGTGGCCTTCTCGTTCCCTCTCAATGCTCATGTCAGGTTGGGCACAATTCAGCACATGAGCAATCTACAAAGACATGGTTAAAATAATTTCTGGACATTTTCATAAGAAAGCAAGCTATTACTGGAACAAAATAGAAGGGCTGACCCAAATCTCTTTCTTTTCCCGTATGGTTGGAAAACTTTATTGTTTGAAAATGGCAGTAATTATTATCAAGAGACATTTGATTCTACACAGCCATCTTCCTAACTGCTGGGAAGCTCAAATCACACCTACATGCTAGGTAACTCAAAACAAAGAAATACCTTATTCAGAATAGCTTTTGACATTAATTCACTTCCATTATCCAGGGTTCTCAATCTGTTTTGTAGCTATCAGGTAATTTCCAGTTCCTACCTGAGTGTGTAAATAGATTTTTCCAATGTATTCCCTGCCATCAATGTGATGTCCACTGCTGACAATGAAATCTACTGAGCTCATTAGTAACTCAAATAAAGTAGATGTCTAAAACTAAATATAATATCTGATTATTACAGCAAGGATGAGCAGAGTTTATAATTTTAAACATGCACACAAATAACTCCCATGGATTGAAATAACAGCATGCATAGTATACATGTCTCATCATCATCAAAAATGTACACAGTACACTAGATGTGTGGACCAGAGTTTTGGAACCCCACTGCTCAACTCCTGCGGGTTCCGCAAGCACAATTGGCATAACTGTCCCTCACGGTGGTCACACCGGGCGAGGCAGACCCCTGGTCACTGACCTCGGTGAGCACAGAAATTGGGGAGCGGATGAATAATCATAGGGTTGATTCACCCACATCTGACCTGACCGGCGATTCCGCTGAGGGAAGCAAATCACTAAACTCCGTTACGTATTAGGTAATTACTCACTCGCACTTAAGCCTAATCCTTGGTGCAAATAGTGGCCATATTTACCCTGGTGTAAGCCCCGAACAATGGATTTCCCCTGTCAGTGTTTGCCCTAGTTAATTAACTTCCCCCAGAGAGATTCCCCATTAACCCGGGTAAATGGGTGATATGATTTTCTGTCAGATGACGATTCTATCACACGCTGCCTTGAATTCCTATATATGATGATGTTTTTCCCTCAATAAACCACTGGTCTTTGCTCCATCTTGCCTCGTGTCGTTCCTTGACCAGTCTCCTCCGGGACCCTAAGGGCCGCTTCACGGCCCCAATCCAACATCTGGTGATCCCGAGACGTGATCTTACCCGAGAGTAAGCGATCAACGCGGTCCGGTTCTACGCTAGAACCGTGTCCGATCATCCCGGAGGACAGCGCGGCAGCCCGGTCGGAAAGCCAGCCGATCGGGAAGACAGCTCCGCGACGAGGCATTTCAGAGAGGCATCCTAAAGCTTGCTCCGGCTTTCGCGGCGGCTTGCAGCACAGAAAAACGCATTCCGCTCAGGGTCGGCTGTGAACCCCTGACAGCGCAGAGGCCACCAAGGGCCCGTGGCGGCAGTCCACACTCCGAGCTCTACCCAGAGATTCATCACGCAAAACCTATTGCCTGAACTACAGACGCGTCGAATCGTCCCGAGAAGGAGACTTCAAAGGACCCCCGCAGGTAATATGGGGACTTGTCCTCAGCGGCAACGTCCGTCCACTAGTCAAAGAATTCATGAGGATGAATTCAAAATCCTGGCCAGGGTATATCAGATAAGCTTTCACAGAGGAGAACTAGCGCGGCTTTTGGTGTTCTTGAGGGAACACTGCCTGCTTTACCCAGAAGCAGGTACGTTATCCCTTCAGCTCTGGGATCAGATAGGAGTCTGCATTCAGCAACCCCCGAAAGCTCCAGAGGGCATAATTCGCACATGGAGCAAATGTAGGAAACTTTTAGCAGAGGTAGATCCAGTCTGGGTAGAGGCTAAAGAACCCCCAGCGTCAGCAGAGCCATCGGCGCCCACGGCGCTCTATCCGTCATTTCAGTTTAAGCAGAGTAGTGTAGGGAGCTTTCCCTCGGTGACAGCTGCAGACGTCACCGGTGGAATGCATGGAATAGGAAGCGCTGGCGCTTCTCTGACAGCTACAGGTTCCCGAACTAAGAGTGCCCTTCAGGGCACAGTTGAGGAGGAGAGCAGGAAGGGGGAATTGCCAGCAGAAGAACTAGCTGAGCTCAGTCAGATTTGTCCAATTCGCTTGGAAATGGATGCCCTCACAGGGCAGCAGCAGGTAGTTCATTCACCAGTCCCGTATAAGCTCCTCATGGCTATACGGAAGGCCATTTCAGAGACAGGACTACAGAGTCGCTTCACTAGGGGCACGCTTCAGCAAGTGTGCGAGAACACCATGTTCATCCCGCACGACTGGAAAGCCGTCATGCGGATGATGCTCAACCCCAGCCAGTATTTGTTATGGGACAGCGAGTATCGCCTCGAGGCTCAGGCAAGGGCTGCCAGGATGGGGGGGCAATAATTCCTGACCAGTTATATGGTTCAGGTGCCTTCGAATCCATCGATGCGCAGACCGCCCTGCCACTCGCCACTCTCCAGATGTCAGCTGAGGCGGCCTTCAGGGCCTTCCTCAAAGTCCCAGCAACTGCCAAAGCGGCCAAAAATTACACCGCAGTCAAACAGGGTGCCCAGGAGTCCTACATGGACTTTATCAATCGCTTAGAGGAAGCGATCAGTAGGCAGATCGATAACGAGCAAGCCCAACAAGAGCTCATGATGAAATTGGCTAAAGACAACGCCAATCTCGACTGCCGTAAGATCTTGCAGTTACTGGGTAATCGTCCCGACTTGACTCTCACGGACATGATTAGAGCTTGCGCCGACGTTGGCACAGACTCTTACAAAATGGGTCTGCTGGCAGCGGCGGTGCAAGGGGGTAGGAGACCCAAGGACAAGAACAAAGGGGCATGTCACAATTGTGGCAAAGTCGGTCACTTCGCTAGGGAGTGCCGATCCAAGAGCGGCGGACAACATTCTGGCCGTTCCAAGGCTCCAACCACCCCGTGTCCGAAGTGTAATAAAGGCTTCCATTGGTCCAGATTCTGTCCGAATTCGGGAAACCGGAACGCGGGCACGTCTCTGGCCCCGGTCCAAACAGAGACTTCCCTCGCTCTGGGCGAGCCAGAGCTGGATTAGATTCCATTCACATTCCAGGCATTGCGAAGGCGCAGGCCAGCCCCAAGGGTAGTACAGGGCTAGAATTGACTTGCCAGGCGGACGTCACATGCGACTTGCCAGGCACAGTCTATCTGGTGGATTCCCAGTACATGGGACCCCTGCCCAAGGGCTTCATAGGCTTAATTTTGCCTCGCAGTGTGGCAGGAGCATGCAGAATTCTTGTAATTCCGGGAGTCGTTGACTCCAATTTTTCGGGCGTTCTCCAAGTTCAACTCTGGACGCACCTACCCCAAACCATCCATAAGGGAGACACGCTAGCGCAACTGATTATGGTTCCTTGTAACTCGCCAGCAGGTAGCCAGGGAAGGCTCAGGGACAGCGCAGGGTCCGGGTCAGAAGACCGCTCGAGCGCAAGTGAGGCAGTGCAAGGATACCAGGTCTTAGCGACAGTGGAGACCAACATAGAGTGGAAACAGCGGCCAGTGATTGAGGTATTTTTGAATAAAAAATCATTCTCAGGGCTGCTAGATACCGGAGCTGACGTCAGCGTGGTCAGCCAAAGCCAGTGGCCACGAGAGTGGGCCATTGAGCCGGTCTCTGATGTGTGGGGGGTAGGCGGCATCCAAGAAGCGTTTAGAAGCCGGGAGTGGGTGGAAGTCACGATCCCTAAGGCTGACGGCACAGCGGTCATTCGGCCGCACATTCTGGACGTGCACATCAACCTTTGGGGACGAGACATTTTACAGCAATACGGTGCCACTCTTACCTTCGGGTAATGGCTTTGCCACTTAAATGGCTTACCAACACGCCAGTCTGGGTGGAACAATGGCCGGTAGTGGGGGAGAAATTAGTCGCCCTAAAGCAACTGGTTAAAGAACAGCTAGACGCAGGACATATAGAGTGGTCCACTAGTCCTTGGAATTCGCCCATTTTTGTCATCAAGAAAAAGTCGGGGAAGTGGCGACTCCTCCACAATCTCAGAGAGAACAATAAATGTATACAGCCAATGGGTCCACTTCAATGCGGCATCCCAAATCCAAATATGATTCCCGAGGGTTGGGAGATCCTGGTCGTAGACCTAAAGGATTGCTTTTACACCATTCTCTTAGACCCCAGGGACCGGGAAAGGTTCGCCTTTACGGTGCCGGTTGTGAACCACAGTGAGCCCACGCAGCGTTACGCGTGGAAATTTTTGCCACAAGGGATGCTCAATTCGCCCACCCTGTGCCAAATTTATGTTCACAATGCACTGGCAAAGTTTCGAAACCTTCACCCCACAGCTTTAGTATGCCATTTCATGGATGATATCTTGGTCGCAGCGCCGCAACTCGGCAGCGAAATGTTTACAGACCTCCAGGCCAGCCTGGGGGAGAAAGGGTTACTCATTGCCCCAGAGAAAGTGCAGAGAACCGAGCCCTTCTCATACTTGGGTCATCGGCTTCTCCGTTCCTTCGCAGCACCCGTTTTGCCCCAGATCAACTTAAAAGACTCAGTCACCTTGGTAGAATTGCAGCAAGTTTTGGGTAACATTAATTGGGCCAGACCGTATTTCAGATTGGATATGGATCTCTTAAAACCACTCTTCTCGCTGCTAACGTTAGGTAAGCAGCCGGCAGACCGGATACAAATTCCTCGAGAAGCACGCTTGGCTCTCGAGAAAGTCAACCAAATTCTCAGCCAAAGGTGGGTGGACAGGATTGCGCAAGGGCCATATGCCCCAATCCTGAACTTGTACATCGTTCGGGCTGGATCCATGTTCACCGGAGCCCTAGGAGTGGACTCCGAGAGAGGAGCAAGTATCGTGGAATGGGTGTATTTACCGAACACCTCTTCCTGAAACATCGTTCCCCCCCAAGAATTGGTCTCCGCGGTGGTCTACCGCGGAAGGCTGAGAACTAGGGACATTTCAGGGCACGACTTAGCAAAAATCGTGGTCCCATTCACCAAGGAGCAAATTCAGCAGCTGATGCAGCTCGGTGACTCACTTCCGATTGCCTTGGAGGGATTCACCGGATGCTTGGCATACCATCTGCCAAAGGACCCCAGACTCGTCTCACTTCAAACGCAGACAGTCAGCTTGTACGAATTGATCTCGCTGGTTCCACTTCAGGGGGCCAGAACAGTTTTTACAGATGGGGTCGCACATATGGTGTCTTAACTTGGCAGGAGGGCCAGGCTTGGCGCACGCTTCTAACTCTTCCACAGAAGTCCGCCCAGCGGGCAGAGTTGGCAGCGGTGAACCTTGCTTTGCACACCTTCGCCAAAGAACGCCTCAACATTATTACTGACAGTCAGTATGTTAGGAATTTGCTTCACAGTCTACCGGGAGCATACATCACTCCCGTGATAGACAAAAACTTGCTGAGTTTGTTCCTCACAGCTCAATTTCACTTGTGAAACCGCACGGAAGCGCTCTATATTGCCCACATCCGAAGTCACCAGGACCTACCGGGTCCAATCTCCGTGGGCAATAGTCGAGCGGATGCGGCCGCAAAGGAAATTCAGCAATGATCAGTGTTGGGTGTTTTCACTACTCCAATTCAGAGTCATGCATTCTTTCATCAGAATGCCAAGGCGCTCGCCAGACAGTTTAACCTGCCACTTTCTCAAGCCCAAGGCATAGTTCGCTCTTGTCAGCATTGTGCAGGGGCACCGGGGGGGCCCTCGTGGGGGGTCAACCCACGAGGGACAGAGGCTAACCAGGTGTGGCAAATGGACGTCACGCATGTCCCGCAGTTTGGCAGATGGCAGTACATGCATGTTTGCATTGATACTTTCTCGCAATTCGTTTGGGCGACAGCGCAAAAAGGGGAGACTGCTTCCCACGTGGAGCAGCACCTCCTTGCCTGCTTCACGGCAATGGGCAAACCTCGGCACATGAAAACCGATAACGCCCCGTCCTACAGCTCTAGGCAGTTGGCTAGCTTCATGGCCACCTGGGACATTAAGCATACTTTTGGCGTTCCTTACAATCCGCAGGGGCAAGCGATTGTGGAACGAGTCAATCGGACACTCAAGTCCTACATTGACAAACAAACAGAAAGGGGGGAGCCACCAGCCCTCCCCAAGTCACAGGGTCAGGCACAGCATTGTCTGAACAAGGTGTTGTTCACCTACAATCACCTTAATGTTTTTTCCAATTGCACACCGCAGGAGAAACACTTCCGCCGCTCGGAAGCTCTCCCGCGACCACTGGTTTGTTACCGGGTGCCACCGGACCCTTCCTGGAGGGGCCCGGCGCCACTCGTAACCTGGGGAAGAGGGTATGCTGCAGTTATGTCTCCTACAGGTGTCGTTTGGATTCCAGCTCGGTGTGTTAAGCCTCACTTGGAGCCACATGGCAGGGACCCAGGCCGATCCGAGTCCGATCCCGGAGATGGAGGACCTCACCCTGACCGAGGGGACCCGGCGGATGAGGTGGCGACAGCCGACGACAGCGCCGAAGGTCACCTGGGGGATGATCAAGACCCTTTGTAATGAAACCCAGGACACCCTCCAACGTGAGGGCAGGGAACCGACACCGGAGAACTTCGTAGCTGCAGTCTTCGCCCGGATTACTGCCAACACCGTGGCAGTCACCATCATCCTGACCCTCTCCCTACTTGCGGGGGGAGGCGTTCAGGCAGCATCACTAAAGGCCAGCGATCTGATGCCAGGCGGAGATCTCTCTGCCCGAATGCACTACAATCTATGGGAAAGGTTGGCGGGTCTCGTCAACCAGTCCGATTTTTGCCTGAAGCAGGACATTGGTTCTGCCTCAATTCTGAGCACCTGTCTCATCCCAGTGTGCCACACTCCAGACGCGCACACCAGGGATGGCGACTGGCTGGTGAAGCGGATTTTCGGTCCATTCCTTCCAACAAGTTTCACAGCATACGCTCGCTGGGGAATGCAGCTGACTATGACTTTGCCGGCCGACGCAGCCACTCTCCACACCCCTTGAGTGGCGGTCGGCCCGAACTCTACTTGTGCTCGAATGACCGGCTGCTCCGCAGCCGGCCGGACTCGGCGCCGCTGCCTTGACGCTGGCCGCGGCAACTGGACTTGTAATAACCCAGAGACACTTGGTTCTATGTATGCTCATGTTACCCTACCCTCAGGTTGGTTCTTTACATGCAATCAGTACACTTGGAACTACATTCCCGCAAATGTATCAGATTCCATGTGTTGTATCAGTCGCTTGACATTGTTACTACCCACTAGGGATATGATTGTTCCAAGCACAAATGTTTCTGCACCCATACGGCGCACTCGTGCCACCCAGTTAGACAGCTCATGTGATAGCAACATTAGGGTCCTGAGTCCAGCTGAGTACGTCTCGCTGGCAGTCAGCATACTTGGCGTGCCAGGCTTAGCCGTCGGCAACGCTCGGAGAATTGGTCAATTGGCTTGCGGATTAGCAAAGGCCATTAACCATACCTCCTCAGCGATAGCGCTGCTCAACTAGGAGCAGGCAGAACTTCGCCATGCCATCCTAGACAATCGAGCAGCTATCGACTACCTTCTGTTGTTACATCATTTGGGTTGCGAATCTGTCCACAGCATGTGTTGCTTTAATCTCACAGACAATACCCGTAAAGTACAGAGCCAGCTCACGGACCTCCACACCCTAGTCAAGAACATCAAGGAGGATTCTTCATGGGGGTGGTGGGATTCCTTGTGGTCATGGCTCCCATGGGGGTGGCTCCAGACAACGCTCAAGGTGGTTGCGGGGGTGATAATACTGGGCATAGCAGGATGCTGTTTCATGCAATGTATTCCCTCGCTGCTATCGAGATGCCCCCCGTGGGGGGAACCCCGAAGCGTCGTTCCCGTACACCAGCTGATGCCCCTCTTGCGCAGGGTCGCCTGTCAGGTCCAGAAATAACAAAATAAGGGGAGATGCGGGTTCCGCGAGCACAATTGGCATAACTGTCCCTTACGGTGGTCACACCGGGCAAGGCGGACCCCTGGTCACTGACCTCGGTGAGCACAGAAATTGGGGAGCGGATGAATAATCATAGGGTTGATTCACCCACATCTGACCTGACCGGCGATTCCGCTGAGGGAAGCAAATCAATAAACTCCGTTACGTATTAGGCAATTACTCACTCGCAGTTAAACCTAATCCTTGGTGCAAATAGTGGCCATATTTACCCTGGTGTAAGCCCCGAACAATGGATTTCCCCTGCCAGTGTTTGCCCTAGTTAATTAACTTCCCCCAGAGAGATTCCCCATTAACCCGGGTAAATGGGTGATATGATTTTCTGTCAGATGACGATTCTATCACACGCTGCCTTGAATTCCTATATATGATGATGTTTTTCCCTCAATAAACCACTGGTCTTCGCTCCATCTTGCCTCGTGTCGTTCCTTGACCAGTCTCCTCCGGGACCCTAAGGGCCGCTTCACGGCCCCAATCCAACAAACTCCTAGTCCTAGAATCAATGAAGTTTCACCTGATAATGTAGCTGGTACCAAATAGTCCTACTCCCTGCAACTGCTCTACCATAATCAAATCAATGCCAATGAAATTTAAAGGGTTCCTCATCCCCCCTGCAAGCTTTGGGGGATTACTCCCAGCACTCCCATCACTACTGGTGTCACTGTTACTCTTTTCTCTCAGAGACACTGTACCTCATTTCTCAGATTCTGATATCTCCTGGTCTTTTTCATCTCTTTTTTTCCCACCCAACCATCACCTAGGATTGCCACATCAATCAGCTTAACCAATGTTTTTCAACCACAGTAATGTCTAGAATTGTGATCAAACTTCTTTTTTTAAAGCTTTAAAATTGTTATTGAAAAGGTTTCCCTTGCTCGAAAGCCAGTCGTATTCGACTCTAGGGTGCAGTGCTCATCTCTGTTTCAAAGCCGAAGAGCCAGAGCTGTCTGCAACTGCAGACGTTTCCGTGGTCATGTGGCAGGCATGACTAGACACTGAAGTGCACAGAACGTTGTTTCCTTCCCACCGAAGTGGTCCCTATTTATCTACTTGCAATTTCTTGCTTTCGAACTGCTAGGTTGGCAGGACCTGAGACAAAGATGGGAGCTCATTAAAAAGAAAAGAGAGATAACAATAACACAATAACAGAAACAAATTAAACAAAGGTATATACATCCTGGAAAGGACTGCAGTGACGTAGTGGTTAAGATGCTGAACCTGACAACTGAAAGTTTGGCAGGCCAGCAGTTTGAAACTCTAGTGCTGCATGAAGGAATGAGCTCCCGACATATGTTCTAGCTCCTGGCAACCTAGCAGTTTGAAGGCACAAAATTGCAAATAGATAAATAGTACCACTTTGGTCGACAATTTTTCCAATTCCACCAAACCCATTAATTTTGTCGTCCATTCTGTTGTGTTGAGGACAACTTGTTCTTTCCAATGTTTTGCATAAAGAATCCATGCAGCCATGCACATTATCCTTAAGAGTTCTCCGAATTTCTCACTGACCTCTTTCTTGACACATAAACCTAATAAGAATAGTTCTGGGCAAAAATCAATTTCCACTTTCAATATTGCTTTAATTGCCCTATAATTTTTTCTAATACTTTTTTGCTTTACAACATGCCCACCACATGTGATAGAATATTCCTTTTCTCTTTTTGCACTTCCAGTACTTATCATTTGCGTTATTGCATATCTTTGCTATTTTTTCTGGGGTTAAGTACCATTGGTGTTCAAGCTTCTAATCAGTTTGGATCTTAAAGTCCCACATGATCTATATACCATAACTCATACACAGGTTCCAATGTAACATTTCTGCAACTCAGTTATGGTGTCCTTTGTAGTCTGCGCGATTTTATTGCATTCACTGATAATTTGGTCCACTGTTTCATCCATTCTTTACAAAGCCTATACTTACTATCAGTTCCATTTTCCCCCAATTTTTTGCTTAAATTGGTTCATGGTGCTTTTTCTTGAGCAGCAAATCTAAGTCCTTCTGTCACTTTTTTTTTGTTTAGGATATCAAATTTTAGAGATGCTGTAGTTCAGTTCTCAAATCCTGATATCTCATGATCTTTTCAATCATTTTTTCTTCTACACAACTGTCACCTGGGATCACCACATTAATCAGCTTAACTAGTTTTTTTTTCAACTACAGTAACATCTGGAGTGTTGTGTTCACACTTCTTTTAAGTTTGGAACTTAAAGTCCCACAAGATTTTAATTGTCTTGTCCTCATTCTCAACTACCTTTTCAAGTTTGTGCCACTACCTTTGCATGGTGGTGGAGACTGTGTGTCCCACTGAGGCAGAAAGTTATGCTGCTAGGGCTACCCAAAGAACTAGTATGCTAGTGAGAAAGAAGATATAAAAACTGTCACCTCACTGAAGGGTGTCTGAATAGAAATTGGGCTGAATAGAAATCAGACATATATAGAAAGTATGGCTGAAAAGACTGATGGAGATCAGAGAAGATTCAACACAGTCAAGTCAAAGAGAAAGGACTGTAGTGGGAACGAAAATTTTCTTATGGATCCCATGATCTTTACTATTCCTTATTTTTTAATACACCTGTCTTAGAGATCCCTTCAGAACTACTTTCTTTTACAGCCTGGGATTTTTCTTTTTTTTAAAAAAATAAAAGTAACCCAATGTTGTACACAGGTGTGGGCAGGCTATACCAAGAGGAGGGGTGCATGACTATTAAGCACTCCGTTAACAAAAACAAATTTTAACAGGGCTTTCTTTATATTAAAATGCATTTTATACTTCTCCCCAAACAATGAATGGTTTTCACAATGAAAAATTGCCTGGAATTTGTCTGAGTTCTCCAAGGTGCCTAGACATGTGCATAGTGTAGTAGTTTGGTCCTTGGTTTGCAACGTTGCTGTTCAGCACATTGGTAACTCCCAGATGTGAAGTTGATTTTTCAATAGCCATGAACGTGTTTGCACAATCTTCTTCACATCTTCTTTCAGCTGGAACCTGCTGTCATTTGGAATGTTTTACATCAACATGCCAACCAGGAAGGGAGAGGCCAGTTGCATAAGGAGCTGGCTGTTCCCATGCCGATAAGCCAGGCCTCCAGTGTCACGCTTCCTCTCAGGCTTCCATTTGCTGACACCAGAAGGAAAAGGTCAAGTGTATATTTACACGGCAGATGTGCAAAGTGAGAGGGAAGGGGAGAAAGAGCAGCAGTACTCTTTTTAGTTAAACAAATACCTGTAAGGGAAAGGTTTTAAAAAGAAAAAGGCAGCTGACAGGGCATACTGTATATGCATGCTGTATATGCATGATTGGCATCACAAGACTACAGTAAAACCCCTACTTATGTAACAAGTCCGTTCTGTAGGCTTTCGCTTAAATCATTTTTTATGTAACTCAAAGCAAACCCATAGGAAAAATTATTTTTTTACATAACTCGAAGCAAACCCATAGGAAAAATGATTTTTTTTAAAATGTAAATCGAAGCAAACCCACAGGGAAATGAATTTTCACATAACTTAAAGTAAACCCATAAGAAAAAGAATCTTTATGTAACTTGAAGCAAATCCATAGGAAGTCATGTAAATCGGGACATGGTTTTAGCACAAAATCATTATGTAAGTCGAATTTTATGTAACTCGAGGCATATGTAAGTCGGGGTTTTACTGTACTATTATTCCTCAGTAGATACGACTGGGATTCCATTTTGTGCATTATGTCACTCTCTGATGGCTTCAGCCTGAAAGAAAGGTGTCCTTTATATGCTCATAAGCAAGCACAGTGTCATAAGCAGTATTAACATGGCATAATCACAGGAGTGGTTCATTGGCACAGAAATGGGAGGAATCTAATTACATAAACTGCACCTTTTTCTCTAGATTTAGATAAAGCTCTTGCAATGCTGCTTTTTAACTGACTTAATGTTTCATTAATGTTTTTTTTTAATATTTTAATCCTGGTTTTAATCATTTAATGTATTTTAATTATTATTGTAGTTTGTGAGCCGCCCTGAGTTGGGCTTCCTGATTGGGCGGCATACAAATGCGAAAATTAAATTAAATTACAATTAAATTAAATATATAACTTATTTTGTTTTAATTTGACCTTTTTAACATTGTGAGTCACTTCTAGTCCCCATTAGGAGGAAGGTGGCCTACAAATACAACAAATAAAAAATTATTATTTCCCCCCTCTTCAATTAAAAAAATCCTTTCAAAAAACAGCTTGGATTTTTGAATAGGAGAGTAAATGGTACTTAAAACCAGTCCTTTCCTTGACCAGCTACTGGAAATTATGGTGTTTTCATGGAAGTGATAGCAGCTACCTTGCGGGATTGGTACATGAGGTCTAAGTGCCTAGCCTTGAGGTTTTTGCTTTGTTTTGTTTTGAACACTGGAGTAATTTGGTTTTAGTCAGGTTGCATAGCATTCACCACAGACTCCTACCTGCAAAAGGAGGTAATGTGGTTGAATGTCTAGAATGGGATTCCCTTATTATGAAGGGAAATTAGAGGGTGAAGAGTGTTACAGTTTCTCAGATAGCATCTGTAACCAATCCAGCTGTTGCCATAGGTGAGCAAAGTTTTTATTCCAGTGCTTTCCTCTTAACTCAGTTCCCTCAGTGCTTACTGAAAATTTACTGTCATTATAAACCCTGGTGTCTGCCAACAATATATTCAGTGTGTTTTCCCAGGAAAAAAATTTGACAAATAATTTAAAGCTTGCTTTAAGAAGCATTAGCATGTTCAAATTTGTTCTCTGCTTGCTTGGCACTCATTCGGCAGAATGATTTTATTTAGATAGGGGAATGAATGCCTGGATCCCATCCTATTAACCAATACCCACCCTTCTGAAACAGAGAGATTAATCATGTTAGATGTAAAAATATAACCACTGTGCAAGGACAAATTTAATTCATTAGTCAGCCCTGGCATCACCAGAGATGCTTTTGACTCACTTAAACTATAGTGAGACATTATTTGCATTCAGACCAAGAAACATGTTAAAGTGAGGACAACCCGTTTTCAGAGACTTGGCTGATTTGCAGCATTTTTTGTCTAAGACTTGGAAAATGTGGAGATTTCATTGCTTCCTCATTTCAGGATAGCACCATGTACCAAGTACGTACGTGCATACCTTTTGCCAAACCTAATAAGCAGTCCCTCTTAAGGTCTCCTGTGAGAAAACACTGAGTGCAACCAAATAAATAAAACTCACAGCATAAGAGGATCTGTTGACCCTAATCAAACCACCACTCAGCTGGAAGGGACAGGGAGGTGGGGTTTCATCAAAGCATTTCCTTCTCCCTTCCCTGTGGATGAGTCAAGCACTATGGACCAAACAGAAACAAGCAGGTTATTTGTTAGGTAACCTCCAGATCTTCATTTTAAAGTCTTAGAGGAGGGGCACACTGCAGGCAGAAAGGATAACAACTTCAGTTCCAAAACATAAGAGAAAAGAAAAACACCAAATACCATACACTGTTAAGCCACAGTACTATACTGTGGAACTCTGCCGGCTCTAGCCCCAGCTGTGGATGAGCCACCACACCCTCGGGCCTCTGCCTCCGCCCCCACGCCATCGGGGCCACAAAAGCAGGGAGGAACGGCACGGCGGCGAGGAACTCTGCCGGCTCCAGCCTCAGCTGTGGGTGAGCCACCACACCCTCGGGCCTCTGCCTCCGCCCCCACGCCATCGGGGCCACAAAAGCAGGGAGGAACGGCACGGCGGCGAGGAACTCTGCCAACTCCAGCCTCAGCTGTGGGTGAGCCACCACACCCTCGGGCCTCTGCCTCCGCCCCCACGCCATCGGGGCCACAAAAGCCGGGAGGGATGGTGCGGCGGCGAGGAACTCTGCCGGCTCCAGCCTCAGCTGTGGATGAGCCACCACACCCTCGGGCCTCTGCCTCCGCCCCCACGCCATCGGGGCCACAAAAGCAGGGAGGAACGGCACGATGGCGAGGAACTCTGCTGGCTCCAGCCTCAGCTGTGGGTGAGCCACCACACCCTCGGGCCTCTGCCTCCGCCCCCACGCCATCGGGGCCACAAAAGCAGGGAGGAACGGCACGGCGGCGAGGAACTCTGCCGGCTCCAGCCTCAGCTGTGGGTGAGCCACCACACCCTCGGGCCTCTGCCTCCGCCCCCATGCCATTGGGTCCACAAAAGCAGGGAGGAACGGCACGGCGGCGAGGTACTCTGCCGGCTCCAGCCTCAGCTGTGGGTGAGCCACCACACCCTCGGGCCTCTGCCTCCGCCCCCACGCCATCGGGGCCTCAAGGGCCGGGAGGGATGGTGCGGCGGCGAGGAACTCTGCCGGCTCTAGCCCCAGCTGTGGATGAGCCACCACACCCTCGGGCCTCTGCTCCCAGACAATCGGGGATGCAAAAACTGGGGCGTTTTACTCTTATAGTGCTTATGAGGATCGATGATGTTGTTTTGCCTATTTGTTTGATGTAACTCTTTTTTATGAAATTTGATATGTTTAATTGTTGTAATTGTTATAATTATTATTGTATAACTATGCTTGGTGCTATTTTATTATTGTATAATTATGCTTGGTGCTATTTTGCACCTGTGTTCGTTTTTTGTATTGATTATGTTGTTCTTATATGCTGTATTGTTTGTTTTGTGAACCGCTTTGAGTTGCTCATTGGGTAAGTAAGCGGTATATAAATTAAAAATTTCATTTCATTTCATTTCATTTCATACTAGCATTCAGCAAGAAAGCTTTGTCTTTAAATCTTATACCTCAGGTTCCTACTATTCAGTTCAGGATTCAAATCAAGGGTAGACAAAATGCAGTCCTTTGGACATTGCTGGAATGAAGGTCTCACCAGTATTTGTTCTGCTGTGTATGGCTGATGAGAAGTGCAGTTCAAAACCTTTGGAGAATTGCACTTTACTCAAGAAAAATGACAGATTAAAAATGGAAAAGGATTTGAACCAAAGGTCCCAAGTTACACAAAAAGTACAGAGTTAGATATGTATAGGCCAGATTCCTATTGGTTTACACGATTCAGTAAGTGGAATCGCATAACTGGTGGAAGGTGTTTTCCAGCCTATGTATTATTTGCCCAGTTCTCTGATTATGCAATTGATTTCATGAAAAAGGATGAAGGAAGTGAAAACTGCTTATGCAACTGTCCTTTCATATATTGATTTCCTCTATCAGATTTTAGCTACTGTCATGATTTGAATGGACCTACTTAAATCAGTGTGGAATTACTCAGAAAGCCCATTACAAATAAAGATTGTGATCTGGCCTAGAACAGACTGAATACCATCCACTAACAGAATTGCTATATTATCTGGAATGAGCCTCACTTTACATTCAGTCAGTCCACTACTACATCCCAAGTCCTTTACAGAGCCTTCTTTGACCAACAGGACATCACTTCACTGACAGATTGCAAGAATTCAGCTATGTATCAGATAGAATTTTCCCACGTTGAACACAGGATTCTGGTAGGAAATTATGGAAAGCTGCCATCAGTAAGATCCCAAATGATTATTATAAATAAGATAACTTCCTGTATTTTCACTGGGGCAACACTATGTCACAGCAACATCATACAAGATATTTAGATTACATAGGCAAAAGTTTCAAAAAATGTTGCATAACCTGAGATCAATGACAAGAACACTCCAAACATTTGCCTTTGTTCAGTCTATTTTGAGAGGATGGTATTTGTGTCAGGGTAGAAAATGGTTCCAAAGTTCACTTGCTTATTAATCACTGGGTGAAATACTGTTGTACAACATATTAAGTCACATCTAGAATAGGACCACTGAATCAGTGGAGATTTGGTGAGTCAACTCCTCGGTAATAAAATAATAATGATGTGCTGTCAAGTCAATTCTAATTTTGGTGTCCCTTTCTATGATTTTCTAGGTAAAGAGTGCTCAGAAGTGATTTGCCATTCTTTCCTCTGGGAACGCCCTGGGACTATGCAGCTTGCCCAAGTCCACATAAGGTGTCTCTTTTTCTTGGAGGCACAGTGGAGAAACAAACTCCCATCCTTTAGTGTAAGGGACCAAAGACAACACAACAGCCGAAGGGTTGGCTTAACACAGGTTTATTGCATGATGATCCGGAGGAACATGTGGTAATGGCGGATGGGTAGCTCAATATATACAGCTGGCTATACATTTGAATGTGGCTCGTTGACAGACTATTGGTTGCTGCCTGCGTGACGTCGTAGGAGGTCACGCCCTTCTTGACCAGGTGAGGAGGTCGCGGGGAATCTTCCCGCGCTGCTGATCCAGGTGGCTTTGATCCATTAGAGCTGGACGCTCGCTACTGCCCTCTGGTGGTCACTAGCTCGCGTCCCCTTATTAAGCATACATTGATACAGGTGATGGTTATGATGTTGCACACAGAAAGGTTACATTGATAACACATGGCAAAGGTACATTGTTAAAGGCACTGCTTTACAGAACACAACATCCCTCCCCCCTAGGATGAGACGAAGTCTCTCAGCCAAGATGGCTTGTTGCGTGTGCGTGTGGGCCGTGAAGAGGGCTACCCCCCCCCCGGGGGCGTTATTGCTTCTTTGTTCCCTGGTCCCTTGTCCTGAAATGGGAGAGGGAGACTCGTTAGTGGCTTGCCGCTGTCTGGCGGTCTTAGGGGAAGGGAAAAACTCCATTGTGGGGAGACCGGGGGCCGTTGGGGCTAACGAAAAACCCCTCTTCTCGCTTGGACGGGTGGGGGACCACTCCGAAAAAAACCCCCGGTTCTGGAAATCAAAATCTAACTTGGTAGGGGTACCCGCATTTGTGGGGACTTTCCGCGAGATATGTATGGGGTCGGGTTCCTCCTCCCCGGAAAGATCCCCCAGGGTATCTATGAAGACATCCTCCTCCCCCCTTGGTGGGGGCCCATGGTCCCCTTTTCCTCCCCCTTGGGCTGAACGGGTGGGGGAGAACCCTAACGCTGACTTATTTCCTGCCTGATCAGTGCCCTGCTCATCAGAGACCCTGCGTCGGAGCTGGTCCGCGTGCCGCCTCCACAGGAGCCCTGTGCTGGTTTCCACGCGGTACGACACGGGGCCGGTTTGCTCTACAACTACACCCGGAACCCAGGCTGGGCCCGTGCTGGCGTAATTCCTGCAATGCACGGGGGCGCCTACACTGAAACTCTTCGTAGCCTCCAGCCCAATGTTCCTCCCCTTGTCCTCTACCCTCGTGGGGTCTAGCCTAGTAAGGATGGTGGTCAGCTTCCTGCGCATTAAGAGCTCTGCGGGGGAGTATCCTGATGCCAACGGGGTCACCCTGTACCCTAGCAGAAACTGACACACTTGTAGGTTCAAATCCCCTGGGCCCATGCACCGCAATGCGTCCTTCGTGGTGCGGACGAGGCGCTCTACTTGGCCGTTGGTGGCCGGGTGAAAAGGGGCGGAGGTGATATGCCGAACTGCGTTAATTTCCATGAATGCCTTGAACTCGGAGGACGTGAAACAACTAGCGTTGTCGCTAATTAACGTGTCGGGTATGCCGAACGTGGAAAAGAGCCTCCGCAAATGTCTAATGGTCTGGGCCGAGGAGGTGCTCGTGACTGGGATAACCTCCAACCATTTGGAGAAAGCGTCCACTACAAGGAGGAACAGGGTGTCTCTGAACGGGCCCGCGAAATCAATGTGCACCCGGGACCACGGCCCCTTAGCCGCGTCCCATTCCCTGTGGGGAAGACGGGCCTCCTCCGGTCTGGAGCATTGGCAACTTTCACAAGTGCCGACTATGTGCTCAATGTCGGCGTCTAGCTGGGGCCACCAGAAGTAACTCCGGGCCAGCACCTTGGATCGCACGATGCCGGGGTGGCTGACGTGAAGCAGTTTGAGCACCCGCGGCCGAAGGGAAGTGGGAAGTGGGAATCACCACCCGCTGCCCCCACAAGAGACATCCCCTCTCTAGGGACAGTTCTAGCTTTTTCCACTGAAAAATGGAGCGAACTCCTCCGCTGGGGAGGATGCGGGCCACCCTTTCTGTAGCCAGGAGCTTACTGTCGCTAACGTTTTGTCTTTCTCTGTCGCTCTGGCAATGTCGGCGGGCACTACGGGGGGCGAATCCAGCACCTCTATCATGAGAACCTGATGGTCCCGCTCCCCCATGCTCACATGCGTTAGGGGAAGAGGAGACCTAGATAGGGCGTCCGCATGGCTGATCTCTTTCCCGGGCTGGTAAACCAACGCGTGCTGATACGCGTTGAGAAAAATGGCCCACCTGAGCATCCTTGGGGACAGGATTTGAGGGGTGGGCTTGTCCGCGGTAAAAATGCCTAGCAGGGGCTTGTGGTCCGTCACGATGGTGAAGGGGTGGCCATACAGAAAATCGTGAAATTTTTTCGTCCCCGAGACTATCGCTAATGCCTCCCTGTCCGTCTGTGCGTAGTTTCTCTCTGCTTGGGACAGGGACCTGGAGTAAAATGCTATCGGGGCCTCCCTTCCGTTCTCCAGCACGTGGCACAGCACTGCCCCCACCCCCACTGGAGATGCATCACAGATCAGAACTACTGGGCGTTTGGGGTCGAAGTGGGTCAGTATGGCGTCAGACGCCAGGAGGCTTTTCAGCTCACTAAATGCCCTTTCTTGGTCATCGCCCCACTTCCATGCCTGGTCTTTCTTAAGCAGCCTGTGTAGCGGTTCAGCCACCACTGCCTTCCGGGGAAGGAAGGAGTGGTAAAAGTTGAGCAGCCCTAGGAACGACTGCAACTCGGGCTTGGAGGTGGGGCGGGGGGCTTTCTTGATGGCTGCCACCTTAGACTTGGATGGTTTTATCCCCTCAGGAGTCACACAAAACCCTAGGAATTCAACCTCGGTTGCGAAGAAGATGCATTTGTCCCTTCGCAACCTCAGCCCCGCCTTTTCGAATATCGTCAGGACCTTCCCCAACCTCTTGGCCAATTCAGCCCGACTCCCCCCTGTTATTAACACGTCATCAAAATAAGGCAACACCTCCTCCAGTCCCTTCAGGAGGCGTTCCACGAGTGACTGGAAAATTCCTGGCGCCAAATTCACGCCGAATTGGAGGCGCGTCACCTGGAACGCCCCCTTATGGGTGACTATGGTCTGTGCAGCAGCTGCGGCAGGAGACACCGTGAGCTGCTGGTAAGCCTGTGCTAAGTCGAGCTTAGCAAAACATTTCCCCCCGTGTAACCTGGCCAGCAGATGGCTGACTACCGGCACCGGATATGCATTCGGGCGGATCGCCTTGTTGATGGTGCACTTGTAGTCGGCGCATATGCGGACCTCCCCATTGGACTTTAGAGCAGTTACAATTGGAGTTTCCCACTCCGCAGAATCTACAGGCACAAGAATCCCCTGACCCACCAATTTGTCCAGTTCCGCCTCTATCTTGTCCTTGAGTGCGAACGGCACCCGGCGTGGTTTTAGGCGAACAGGGCGGACCTCCGGGTCCAGGTCGAAAGTCACTGGGGGCCCCTTGAATTTCCCCAGTCCCTTTTTGAAGACTTCGGGGTGCGCCTCGCACACCTCCTGAATTGGATCAGTCCCAACAGCATGTATCCCCACGGCATGCACCCCCCCGATGAACAACCCCAGGGGCTGGAACCATTGAGTCCCGAGGAGGCTGCAATTTCCTCCCTTGAGCACGACCAGGGGAAGGGACGCGGCGTGCTCCTTGAATTTGACCTGGAATTCTCCAACCCCCAACACTGGAATACTGTTCCCTTGCACATCCCGTAGCGTGGCCCTCAATGCTTTGAGCTTGGGCCGCTTTTGGGGGGCAATCCCAAAAAATTCCCTCTGGGAAATTATTGAATATGAGGACCCCGAGTCAATTTCCATCCTAATGGGCACCCCCTGGACTAGTACCTCAACAAAGTAGCGGGGGTGTCCCGTAGACACGCTGAACACTGGGGCGTCGTCCTCACTGCCATCGGCGATGCGGCCCACGCCGTCCTGCTTCTGCGTGGCCTGGGCGCCGTCTTTGGGTTTCGCTGGGCGGTCTCGTCCCGCGGAACGGTCTGGGGAGCTCCTCCGGGACTCGCGCTTCTTCCTGCACACCTTGGCGATGTGCCCGCGGCGGCCGCAGTTGTGGCACTCGGCCTTCCGGAAGGGGCATTTCACGCGGTCGTGGGCCGCGCCACAGCTGTCGCAACGCCGGCTCTCCTTCCGGACCCTCTGTACGTCCTCGTCGTCGCTGCTCTCTGTAGACGACCTTGAAGTTCGCCGGGCCGCATGTACCGGAGCCTCTGCTTTGCTTGACTTTGGCAGCCAGTCCTGGAGTTCTTGGACCCCGGCCTTCGTAGCTTCGGCGGCCTGGGCCGCCTCTAACGACCTCCTGCAGTGTGGGAGGCGGCTCTTGGTTCATTAATGTGCGCTGGGTCTCGGCGTCGTTCAGGCCGCACAGCACACAGTCTCGGAGGGTGATTTCGACGTTCTCCCATTTGCACGGGCCGGCCTCCAGCCGCAGGGCCGCCACGAACGCGGCGACCGTCTCCCCGGGCGCTTGGACTCGCCTCCAAAACGCACTCCGAGCGGGAAACATCGCCGTGGCGGGCCGGACGTGCTCACGCAGCAACTGCATGAGTTCCTTGGCCTTGAATTCGCTCACCTTCCTCGGTGCAATCAGGTCCACCAAGGTCCTTTTTGTTTCTTGTCCGAGCATTCTGGTGAAGATGGCCCTTTTCTTCGCCTCTTCCGTGACTTCGGACTCGATCAGTGCGGCCTGGAAGTCCATCTCGAAGATCTCCCAGTCGCCCGGTTTCTTGATTTCGAAACCGGCGCATGTCTTGGTCCCGTGGGCTGCCATCCCACCTTCGTCACCAATTTAGTGTAAGGGACCAAAGACAACACAACAGCCGAAGGGTTGGCTTAACACAGGTTTATTGCATGATGATCCGGAGGAACATGTGGTAATGGCGGATGGGTAGCTCAATATATACAGCTGGCTATACATTTGAATGTGGCTCGTTGACAGACTATTGGTTGCTGCCTGCGTGACGTCATAGGAGGTCACGCCCTTCTTGACCAGGTGAGGAGGTCGCGGGGAATCTTCCCGCGCTGCTGATCCAGGTGGCTTTGATCCATTAGAGCTGGACGTTCGCTACTGCCCTCTGGTGGTCACTAGCTCGCGTCCCCTTATTAAGCATACATTGATACAGGTGATGGTTATGATGTTGCACACAGAAAGGTTACATTGATAACACATGGCAAAGGTACATTGTTAAAGGCACTGCTTTACAGAACACAACACATCCTCTATACCATCAAGCTAACCAGCTAACCAGCCAGCAAAACTCCTCTGTAACTTCCATTAATTCAATGGCTAACTCTAATTGAGACTTAGTACACCAAGTCACAAGTTTTCAGTCAGAGTGTAGCACAAAAAAAGCAGTTTCAAGCCAAAGTGTTTGCTTTATGTGTTGGTTTTTATAGGAACTGAGGGAGAATTTCATGACCATTTGCTGCTGAGGAAACACATACGCACAACAAAGTATTATCCTATGTAAAATGGTTGACAGAATTTTAAAAATGCTAATCATTCTGCAGTGTGATTGAAGTAAACTTCACTGCAATGTTCTAAATAATACTAAAAGCTACAAGCTTTTCTGTTGTTGTTCAGTTGCACAGTCGATTCCAGCCCTTCGCGACCCTATGGACCACCCCAATTATTACATTTATAAAAGGAGTAAGATAAGGCTGCATTTTATCACCCTGCTTATTCAACTTATACACAGAGCACATAATGCAGGGATGGCGGAATCACAATATGGGATCAAAATTGCTGGGAGAAGCATCAACAATTTGAGATATGCAGATGATACTACCCTAATGGCAGAAAGTGAGGAAGACCTAAAGAAGCTCCTGATTAAGTTGAAAGAAGAGCGTGCAAAAGCTGGCTTGAGATTCAACATAAAGAAAACCAAGGTAATGACCACAAGCCCTATCAGTTCCTGCAAAATAGATAGGGAAGAAGTAGAAGTAGTGACAGACTTTACTTTCTTAGGATCAAAGATCACTGCAGATGGGGATTGCAGCCATGAAATAAAAAGGGGACTGATTCTTGGGAGACAAGCTATGAGAAACCTGGGCTACATAGTGAAAAGTGGAGACATCACATTGCAAACAAATATTTATATAGTCAAAGCAATGGTATTCCCACTGGTAATGTATGGTTGTGAGAGCTGGACCATTAGGAAAGCTGATCACAGAAGAATAGATGCCTTTGAGATGTGGTGTTGGAGGAGAGTTATGAGAGTCCCCTGGACAGCGAGAAGAACAAATATGTCAATCTTAGAAGGAATCAACCTTGACTGCTCCTTAGAAGGTCAAATAGTAAAGATGAAGCTAAAGTACTTTGGACATCAAATGAGAAGGGAGGATTCACTTGAGAAGGTGTTGATGCTGGGAAAGGTGGAGGGCAAATGAAGAAGGCGGCCGCCAAAGATGAGATGGCTAGATGGTATTGTAGATGCAATGGGCACAGAGCTGGGCGGTTTGAGGAGAATGGTGGAGGACAGGGGTGCCTGGAGGACAATGGTCCATAGGGTCACAAAGGGTTGGAATCGACTGTGCGACTGAACAACAACAAATCTTTCCTCCACATTGTTAAAAAGCTATGCATAACTTAGCAAGCCTTTTTTATCAACATCAAAACAGTTTAATATTCCATTGGTTCATGTTTCTTCTCCATCTCTTGAACGTATCAAATGGTAACAAACAGGATTCTAGATCTACTTTAAGTTGCAAAAATAATAATTTTGACCCTTGTTTTATCACCTTTCCTATTACCGATCCTCTTCCTGTTTCACCAGGTCATTAGGATATCCCATCACAAAACCAGGTCCTTTCAGATATAATATTAATCCTACCAATCAAAGATAAAAGTAAATTGTCTAAAAATCATCCTGGCTGAATGTTGCTGTGTCAGGACCTGAGTTAAACTAATATCTCAAGATGAAGGCTGCAAACTTGCTAAATCAGCTTGAGTTATCTGGTTTCACCTCAGGCTATGCTGCAGCATATAGCTATTGTTCAGTAAATCTACTGTATAAAGGGACTATCAAGTCTTTGTATCCTTCATCTTCCAGCCAAACAAGAACAATTTCATTAAATATAAAGTGATGGAAAATATATTGGATGACTCGCAATCTTTTAGCTACAGGGATGAGAGAAGATGATTGATTATAGATGGCTCCTGACTGGGGCAAGAGCAGCACTACCCCGCACTCCACAAATTGGATGAGCCATCCCACAATTTATCCCACATTGTTGGTGATTTAACTTGGTACTTCGTGCTGTCTGCAACAAGACTGCAGCTTCCATTTTGAGAAATTACTTTAATTCAGATCATCATGTTGCAATATAGACCTTTAGTGTATGAGAACCAAGACACAGGAACAGCCGAAGGATTGGCTTAACACATCTTTATTGCATGGTGGTACGGGGGAACATGTGGTAATGGCGGACGAACAGCTCAATATATACAGTGGCTATACATTTGAATGTGGCTCCACGGTAGCCCATTGGCTACTGTCGGCGTGACGTCATTTCAGGACACGCCCTTCTTGTCCAGGTGAGGTAGTGGCGGGAATCTTCCCGCGCTGTAGTTCTTTGGGGAATTGGAACCGTGTGAGCTGGGCGCTCGCTATTGCCACCAGGTGGTCATTAGCTCGCGTCCTAATTACAACGGGTTACATTGATACAGCTGGTGATTGTTTAAAGGCATAGTATTGAGAACACAACATCCCTCCCCCCTAGGATGGGACGAAGTCTCTCATCCAAGATGGCTTATTGCAAACGCGTTTTGGGCGTGATGCTGGCTGGCTTGTCCCGGGAGTGCTACTGCTTCTCTGTCCCCTGGTCTCTTGTCCTGCAACGGGAGAGGGAGACTCGTTAGTGACTTGCCGCGGTTCTGCGGCTTTTGGGGAAGGGACAAACTCCATTGTGGAAAAACCGGGGGCACCGGGGGCTAACGAAAAACCCCGCTTCTCGCTTGGACGGGTGGGGGACCACTCCGAAAAAAAAACCCCGGTTTAGTAACTGAAACTCGAAATCTTCTGCTGGGTCATTGGGGGCATCCCTCAGGCTATCTACGAGAACAGCCTCCTTCTCCTCCCCCCTAGGTGGGGACCACTGGCCCCCCTCTCCTCCCCCTTGGGCTGAACGGGTGGGGGAGAACCCTAACGTTGAATCCTTTTCCGCCCGTCCGCGCATTGGTTGGCCAGGACCCGGCGCCGTAGTTGGTCAGCGTGCCGTCTCCAGAGAAGACCCGTACTGGTCTCTACACAATACGACACGGGACCCGTCTGCCCAACAACGACGCCCGGGACCCAGGCAGGCCCCGCGCTGGCATAGTTCCTGCAATGCACCAGGGCACCTACTTCGAAACTCTTCGTGTCCGCTAACCCGATGTTCCTCCCTGTGTCCTCCACCCTCGTTGGGTCTAGCCTGGTCAGAATCGTGGTCAGCTTCCTACGCATTAGGAGCTCCGCGGGCGAGTACCCAGAAGCTAGGGGGTCACCCTGTAGCCCAGCAGGAACTGGCACACTTGCAGGTTAAGATCCCCGGGCCCCATGCGCCTCAGCGCGTCCTTGGTGGTGCGCACGAGGCGCTCAACCTGGCCGTTTGTTGCCGGGTGGAAAGGGGCGGAGGTGATGTGCCGAATGCCGTTGATCTCGGTGAATGCCCTGAACTCAGCGGACGTGAAACAACTAGCGTTATCGCTAATTAGGGTGTCGGGTATACCGAACGTGCTAAAGACCCTACGCAAATGTTTTACTGTCGTTGCTGAGGAGGTGTTCGTAACAGGAATGACCTCCAACCACTTGGAGTAAGCATCCACTACGAGGAGAAAAAGTGTCCCTCTAAATGGGCCCGCAAAATCAATGTGCACACGGGACCACGGCCCCTTTGCCGCGTCCCATTCCCTGTGAGGCAGACGCGCTTCTTCGGGTCGGGAGCATTGGCAGCCCTCGCAAGTGCCCACCATGTGCTCGATGTCTGCGTCCAGTTGGGACCACCAAAAGTAGCTCCTGGCCAGAGCCTTGGAGTGAACAATTCCTGGGTGGCTGACGTGCAGCAGTTTAAGCACCCTAGGCCTCAGGGATTCGGGGACTACCACCCGCTGGCCCCACAGAAGGCACCCCCTCTCTATGGATAACTCTAGCCGCTTCCTGAAAAACGGGGCGAACTCCGCCGCCGGGGAGGACGCCGGCCACCCCTTCTGCACCCAGGAGCTGACTAGAGCTAACGTTTTGTCCTTGCCGGTCGCCTTGGCGATGTCTGCAGGTACAATGGGGGGCGAATCTAAGACTTCTATCAGGAGCACCTGGCGGTCCTGTTCTTCCTCGCCCACAAGGCCGCTACCGCGGGGAAGGGGAGACCTCGACAGGGCGTCCACGTGGCTTATTTCCTTCCCTGGGCGGTATACCAACGCGTGCTGATACGCGTTTAAGAAGATGGCCCACCGTAACATCCTAGGGGACAGGATCTGAGGTGTGGGCTTGTCTGCAGTGAAAATGCCTAGCAGGGGCTTGTGGTCGGTTACTATGGTGAAGGGGCGGCCATAGAGGAAATCGTGGAACTTCTTAGTCCCCGCTATTATTGCTAGCGCCTCCCTGTCTGTTTGGGCGTAGTTTCACTCAGCCTGGGACAGGGACCTGGAGTAGAATGCTACCGGGGCCTCTCTCCCGTTTTCCAGCATGTGGCACAGCACCGCCCCCACCCCCACTGGGGATGCATCACATATCAGAACCACCGGCTTCTTGGGGTCAAAATGGGTGAGAATGGCATCAGACGTTAGGAGTTGTTTCAGTTCCACGAATGCCCTCTCCTGGCTCTCGCCCCACTTCCACGCTCGTCCTTCTTGAGCAGCTTATGCAGCGGCTCCGCTACCGAAGCCTTCCGAGGCAGGAAGGAGTGGTAGAAATTTAAGAGCCCTAGGAACGACTGCAATTCGGGCTTGGAGGTGGGGCGAGGGGCATTTTGAATTGCGGCTACCTTTGATTTGGAGGGTTTGATTCCCGCAGGGGTTACCTGGAAACCCAAGAACTCAACCTCTTTTGCGAAGAAGACACATTTGTCTTTTCGCAACCTCAACCCCGCCTTTTCAAACACCGCCAGTACTTTGTCTAGCCTTTCAGCCAACTCCTCCTCACTTCCCCCCGTTATCAATACGTCATCAAGGTATGACAAGACCCCATCTAGCCCCTTTAAGAGGCGTTCCACGAGCGACTGGAAAATGCCCGGCGCCGAGTTCACGCCAAAATGTAGGCGCGTCACCTGGAATGCCCCCTTATGAGTGACTATTGTTTGCGCGGCAGCTGCAGCTGGGGTTACTGAGAGTTGCTGATAGGCCAGCGCCAGGTCAAGTTTTGCGAAACACTTTCCCCCATGTAACCTGGCCAACAGGTGGCTGACTACCGGCACCGGATATGCATTTGGGCGGATCGCCTTATTAATGGTGCACTTATAATCAGCGCATATGCGAACCTCCCCGTTGGCCTTTAGCGCAGTTACAATCGGAGTTTCCCACTCCGCGGAATCAACAGGAACAAGAATCCCCTGGCCCACCAATTTGTCCAGTTCTGCCTCTATCTTGTCCTTTAGTGCGAAAGGCACTCTGCGCAGCTTGAGTCTTATTGGGCGGACCTCTGGGTCCAGGTCGAACGCTACTGGGGGTCCCTTGAATTTTCCGAGTCCTTTCTTGAAAAATTCGGGGTGCGCGTCACACACCTCCTGTATCGGGTCAGTCCCAACGGCATGCACCCCCCCAATGAACAAACCCAGGGGCTTAAACCATTGGGTCCCAAGGAGGCTGCAACTTCCCCCCTTGAGAACAACCAGGGGAAGTTCCGTGGCGTGTTGCTTGTATTGGACCTTGAATTTTCCAACCCCCAACACCGGAATGCTATTTCCCTGTACATCCCGCAGCGTGGACCTCAACGCTTTGAGCTTAGGGCGCACGTGGGGGGAAATTCCCAAGAACTCCCGCTGGGACATGATTGAGTAGGAGGAACCCGAGTCTATCTCCATCCTAACAGGGGCCCCTTGCACCAGTACCTCAACAAAGTAACGGGGGTGTCCCAAGGACACGCTGTACACTGGGGCGTCATCACTACTGTCGTCGGAGATGCGGCCCACGCCATCCTGTTTCCTCGCGGGCCGGGTGCCCTCCTTGGTCCTCGGCGAGCGGTCTGATGAGCCTTTCTGTTCTTTGCGCCGCCGTCTGCAGACCTTGGCGATGTGCCCCCGGCGTCCGCAGTTGTGGCACTCGGCCTTCCGGAACGGGCACTTGATGCGGTCGTGGGCCGCTCCACATCCGTCGCAGCGTCAGCCTTCCTTCTGAACCCTCCGGACGTCCTCGTCGTCGCTGCTCTCCGTGGGAGATTTCGGCGTCGGTCTGGCCGCATACACCGAGTCCGCTGCCTTGTCGGACTGTGGGGGCCTTTCTCTAAACCCCTTGACTCCGGCCCTCGTGGCCTCTGCGGCCTGCGCCGCCTTCACGACTTCGCGCAGCATCGGGGGTGGCTCTTGGTTCATCAACTTTCACTGAACCTCCTCGTCCCACAGGCCACACAGCATGCGGTCCCTGAGGGTGATTTCCAGATTTTCCCACTTGCATGGGCCGGCGGCCAACCGCAGGGCCGCTGCAAAAGCGGCGATGGACTCACCAGGCGCTTGAACTCTCTTCCAGAACGCGTCTTGAGCCGAAAACATTGAAACCGAGGGCTGGAAATGGTCGCGCATCGCTTTCAGGAGCTGTTTGACCGACAGCTCGCTCACCTTCTTCGGTGATACCAGGTCCACCAATACTCTTTTGGCGGCATTTCCGAGCATCCGGGTGAGGATGGCCCTTTTCTTTCCCTCGTCCGTAATGTCGGACACCACCAGCACATCTTGGAAGTCCATTTCGAAGAGCTCCCAATCTTCTGGCTTGTTGATGTCGAAACCGGCGTGACCAGCGTGTGTCTTGATCTCGTGGGGATCCATTATCCCACCTTCGTCGCCAATTTAGTGTATGAGAACCAAGACACAGGAACAGCCGAAGGATTGGCTTAACACATCTTTATTGCATGGTGGTACGGGGGAACATGTGGTAATGGCGGACGAACAGCTCAATATATACAGTGGCTATACATTTGAATGTGGCTCCACGGTAGCCCATTGGCTACTGTCGGCGTGACGTCATTTCAGGACACGCCCTTCTTGTCCAGGTGAGGTAGTGGCGGGAATCTTCCCGCGCTGTAGTTCTTTGGGGAATTGGAACCGTGTGAGCTGGGCGCTCGCTATTGCCACCAGGTGGTCATTAGCTCACGTCCTAATTACAACGGGTTACATTGATACAGCTGGTGATTGTTTAAAGGCATAGTATTGAGAACACAACAAGACCTAAGATCATTTTTGCTATCTCTCCCTCCATGCACTCAAGCGCTCCTCCATCGAGCCTGAAAAAAGTATCCTGCTGGACTTGAAAGCTCACATGCTTTTAATATTGTAGTGGTCCAATTAAGGCAGAATAAAGGTCTTGTTTTTCAACTTTGTGCAAGGACCACATGATGTTTTTTCTTTCCCCAAAGATAGCATTTGGAAGGAGTCAGGTCAGGAAAGACTAGCTGAAACATTCACAACCTTAGAGTTTTCAGTTTTCATTGTGGAAATTCCACAATATTAGAAGTTTTAGCACCAAATCAAAACAGAACATTTCTCTCTTTAGTTTTTGCCTTTTAAGGATTAGTGAATTCTATAATTAACAGGCTTAGAAATGTGGAGCTGATTTTAAGGCATGTGTTTAACTATGTTAATTTCAGGATATGATGATGAGAAAAGTGTGTTCTAGTTTCTGAAGTAAATACAACACATCAAAGTTATCATCTGAAGAATAAGTCTACACAGAGTCCTCAACAATGCAGGACTGGCAGAGTGTCGACAATGAACAGAATCTTTATTGGAAACAATATCAAATTATGACTGATCATGTCAATACTGTGCCAACAGGTTTTTCCTTTTTTGCCATGTTGTTTTATAGTCTTGCTGGACATCCCGCTACAGTAATGAAGTAGACCGTACAGCCAGTGACTCAATGCCGAGTGTTGGGCGGCGGTAAATAACCGGACTCTCCAAAGGGGCCAACAATTATGGGTGAATGAACCCCTTTAGGTGGAGTGATGGTCCCCTCAGTGGAGGAAATGCAACTGGAAACCATCATATTGGCCCCAACAGCAAAATGAGTGGAGGAGGAGCTCTGATTGCCAACAGTCATGGAGGTGGAAGAGGCCATGCCAGATGGACTGGCTGTGAAGGCGCACCTTGTTAATATCCTCAAGGCTGTGGCAGTCCATTGCAGACCCGGTGTTAAATCGTGCACGTCTCATTTCATATGTGCCACAGGAGATGGCTCCGTGATCATAGTGTGTGCATCACTTCATGGCAAGCTTGGATCTACCTTAAACAAATTCATGCCAGAGGCACTTTTCCTGTTTGTCATTCTTCTTTCAAAGTTCAATGGTGATGGCATAAGGGTGGTGGAGGCAGGTTTTGGGTGAAACTCAAGCCTTTAGTTCAGACCTGCACGTTGGCAGCAGTGAAAATGAATTCCAGGAAAAATGTATTCTTGGATATGAGTAGCAGGCGGCAGTAGCGGCCATGTTGTTTAAATCTGCATACTGAAAGTCTAAACGAAGTAACAGGAACAATTGGTACAACAGCTGCTGTTGCTATCTTGCTTCATTCATTTCATTTTTTATGCATTCTGATAGGATAACTAAAATGTTAATATAGCAGGCTTCATATTAAGCAGATGTAAAAAGGCTAATTACAGTAGAAATATACTGGATCCAGTAGAAATATACTGGATACTGTAAAGAAGTAATATGTTGCATCACATATAAATTTCAGTCAGGCGAAAGGAACTGCAGAATGAACTCTCCACAAGGTACCTTGATTTTGGCAGTTTCACGTCTGGCCTAGACATGGAGGAGGAGAAAGAAGAAGAAGAAGATGAAGAAACAATGAGCAGTAATAAAATTATGGTACTGCTTTAATAATTAATTTATTTATTTTATTTTTTATTTACACTTACATCCTGCCCTTCGGGGGGGATCATCCCTACTCAGGGCGGCAAACATCATAAAAACAGTCATACAACTATCAAGAATTATTTTTTAAAAATACACACAATAAAACTCCCAATAAAATCATCACCAAACATTACAATAGCCAGAAAGTTCCGCAATCCAGTACCCTGAAAACGCAGCCTTTTTAGGATGAAAAGGAGCCTGGCAGCATTTCTAGCAACTAAAAATAGGCAGCACATTCCCAAAGGCCTCCTCAAAGAGCAGTGTTTTTATTTGTTTTTTAAAAGACTGCAAGGATGGAGCCTGTTACAGTTCAGCTTGAATGCCATTCCACAGCACTGGTGACACCACCAAGAAGGCCCTTCTCCTCGTCATGGCCTTTCTAGCCAGTCTCAGGATCAGCACCTAAAGCTGTGTCGACATTGAGGAGCGAGTGATGTGGGTTACTGTCCTGAGGGGAAGACATTCCACAAGGTAAGAAGGTCCCAAACCATTTAATATTTTCTAGCTATTTTTAAAAAATTACTTTTAATTAGAATTTTAAATCATTTTAGATTATTTTTGTTGGGGTTTTTCAACTTTTATGTTGATCTTTTATCACTCCTATTGATTAATTTAAAACAGGAATTCATTTCATTTTTATGCATTCTGATAGGATAACTAAAACACTGGAGTGAATAACAACACTTCACATACTTTCTTAACATTATAATGAATAATAAGAATTAATTCATTTTTAAAAGTTCCTTTCCAAGCTGTTCCTGGGTCATACTGTTACATGGCACTAAAACTACAAATTGTGATTTGTGAAACGTAACCAACACAAGAATTCCCAAAACCTCATATTAAATTTAAGGAAAGCAAACCTAGTAAAAGCTGAATCTTTTCAAAACTCTGATATGCTTCCCAGGGGGAAAATGAATTGACTTCCAATGTATGTAACTCCGTATGAGTTACATGCATTGGAAGTCAATTCATTTTTTTTCCTGGGAAGCATATGCAAATAGATAGTCTTAAATGAAAGACTACAGATTATTCAGAAGAAGAAGAGCAATAACAGGAGTATCCTCTAAGAAAAGGCCTCCTCTCAAAATCTCATTTAGCATGGGTGATTTTTCTTTTAGCTTCCATTTATCCTGAATTACTGTACTTCCTTTTATTGTTCCTCTGTTGCCAGAATCCGGGCATTGTCACAGCCTCATTGACTTTAGATGTGGCAGGTCAAAATAATGATGCTGTTATCTAATCAAACCAATCTTCAAGGTTCTTCAGCCTTCTTCTGTGCTACATTTATTTTCCACCAAAACACTCAAAATGACATGTATGGTTACTTCTTCTCTGTGTTATCACAATAACCCTGTCAATCAGGCGATAGAGAATGATCACATATCACCCAGTGAAATTTATGAATTTATGGCTGAGTTTAATCAAGATCCTCATAAACCTAGTTTAGTACTTTAACCATCATACCTTCGTACTCACAACCAATCCAACTTGTCTTCTTATAGTGCTACCAGCCACATTATTCTGGCAATATACCACCAATGCCAGTGATATCTATGAATCAATGAAACATAGAAACTTACTTCTTTTGACCACAGCAAGCATTTATACAATGATAATAGTACTGCATCTGTTTTGACCAGGACTGCTGAAATATCTGTTCTGCAATACAAACAAGTTTGAGTTTATGTAGTAGATGAGACTAGAAGAATCCTGCTATAAACTTTGGATTTGATAACCTATAGCCTTTTCCTTCCAGAGAAAACATCTACTTCAGAAAAATGCTTTTCCTAGGATGCTACCGCCATCTATGGACAGCCTGAGAGTACACACATTGAAAAGTGTCACAAGGACAAGATTCTGGCTGGAGTATTTGGAAGTCACTTAAGAGATTCTGAAGCGAAATAAGAAGATCAAATAATAATCAATCACAATGTGGCTACTAGGAAACAGGACAAATTTTCTTTGAATGTGGAGAAATTCAATCAATGCAGCACTGATGTGAATGCAATCTATGCTCTACCACAGGAGTGCCCAAACTATGGCCCTAAGGCTGGATACGGCCCCCTACGGCAATTCATCCGGCTTACAGTGTCCTTGTCACTTCCAGAAGTGGATGGGGGATGGGCCCGCCAATGTGCATGCATGTCTGAAACCACTTCTGGGAGTGGCACAGACACGTTTGCGCATGCACAGGATGTTGGGAACCACTGCACACATCATGTGCACACATTGATTGGATCAATCCCCCCCCCGTCCCATTTTGAGACCCCATCAGGAGACTCAACTAAATTGTCCAGCTATATTTAAAACACAGTGAGGCCAAGTTACAGCTGATAACAATTGTAAGTGGGCATTTACACTGCAGATACCACAGACTTGGTGTCAGGCACAGAGGCAAAACACAAAATGCTATTTTACAGCTGATGGAGAAACCCTTTCATGATCAGCTGCAAAGCGCTATTTCTATCCCATGCCACTGATTGGAATTTGATCAGCAGTGGGGGAGAACAGCCTCATGCAACCTGGCAGGGGTAGGGCTTCCCCATCAGCTGCAAAGCATTCACACACACACACACACTCTCTCTCTCTCTCTCTCTCTCTCTCTCTCTCTCTCTCTCTTATCAGTGGGGGAGACTGCCTTTTGCAGGCGAGGGGGAGAACATAATTTTCCAACTCCCACCCTTTGACGTATGCAGATTGATATGCAGTAGGCAGTATTCAGTGAGCCAGACACATCTTTATTGCAAGGTATGCAATCTGAACATGTGGTAATGGCGGAGGTGCAGCTCCTTTTATACAGTGATATGCAGTGTGCTACATTTGAATCTGGCTACACGGTTTTCCATTGGTTACTGTACTCGTGATGTCATGGTGACGCCCCTCCTTCTTCACCTGGTTTACCTGTGGCGGGAATGTTTCCCGCGGTAGACTTGATTGGTTGATTAATACCATGTGGTCGTGAATCACTGCCATCTAGTGGCAGGTGAATCGCGTTCCCTTCAGCTGACTTGCATTGGGTTACATTGTATCATTCAGGTTGTTACAGTTACTCTTAATGGACAGAGACTTCCATGCGTTGATCTTAAAGACACATACTTCCATACACAACATTCTTCCCCCCTAGGATGGGACGAAGTCCCTTAGCCAAAGTGGCTTCCTGCAATTTCGCTTTGGTCAAACGGCTGCTTGGCCGAGGCTGGGGGAACTAGGGGTCCTGTGTTCCGCTGATCCTCTTCCTGCAACGGGGAGACGAGGAGACTCATTAGTGGAATTCCCCAACTCAAGATCCCGCCCAATTCTTGGACTGATAGGTAACAAAACAGGAGATTGTCTCACCCCCTGGGGGCTGGGGGTGACCTCCAAACGACTTGGACCGGGAGTACCTAAAGTTAAATCAAAACCCCACTTCTTGCTCGGATGGGTGGGGGACCACTCCATAAAACCCTCCCGATTCCTCAACTCAAAATCAAACTCATCGGGCTCTTCCCCTCCTGGAAGGTGTGCTGCACCGGGGGCCAAACATGCATTTCTGTAGGAGGAATAGATCTGGGGGTTCTCTCCCAGAAGGTCCTCGTGTCTCTTTGGGAATCCCCTGGCGGTGCTTGCCCTGTTTCTCCCCCTTGGAATGAACGGGTGGGAGAGGACCCTAACGTTGATTAGTCATTCTCTTGGGTGTCTGTGACCCTCCGCCTGAGGTGATCGGCATGTCGCTGCCATACCAGCCCTGTACTAGTCTCAACCTTGTATGATACTGGCCCCGTTTGCTCAAGAACAACCCCTGGTACCCAGCTGGGGCCGGATGTGTAATTTCTACAATATACCGTGTCTCCTGCCGCAAATACCTTTGACTGCTCAATGCCTATATTTCTCCCCCTATCCTCCACCCTGGTTGGATCCAACCGGTCGAGCAGTGTGACCGGTGTCCTTCGCATCAGGAGTTCCGCCAGGGAGCGTCCCGATGCGAGAGGAGTTACCCTGTAGGACAGTACAAACTGGCACAGTTGCCAGTTCAAGTCTCCGGGGCCCATTCGCCGAAGTGCTTCCTTGGTGGTTTGCACTTGATGCTCAACCTGACCATTTGTAGCAGGGTGAAAAGGGGCTGTGGTGATGTGTCGAATCGCATTCCTCTCTAGGAATGCCTGGAATTCGACGGAAGTAAAAGTACTGGCGTTGTCGGAGACAAGCACATCGGGTAAACCGAAGCAGTTAAATAGGCTTCTCAACCTCTTAATGGTTGTTGCCGAGGAAGTATTGGGCACTGAAATAACTTCCAACCATTTTGAGAAAGAATCGACCACGAGGAGGAACATGGAAGCCCTGAACGGCCCGGCGAAGTCAATGTGTAAACGAGACCAAGGTCCGCGGGCCGTGTCCCATTCTCTGTGAGGAAGTTGGGACTCCTCGGGTCGAGAACTCTGGCAACTTTCACAAGTGGCCACCATGTGCTCAATGTCTGTGTCAATTTGGGGCCACCAGAAGTAGCTTCTGGCTAGCACTTTTGAGCGCACAATCCCCGGGTGGCTTACATGGAGTAATTTGAGTACTTTCAGCCGCATTTCTTCAGGAATTACTACCTTTCTCCCCAAAGGAGGCAGCCCCTCTCGGTGGACATTTCTACCTTCCTCCTGAAAATTGTTTGAATTCTTCGTTCGGTGGAGTTGTGGGCCACCCCTTCCTTACCCAGGAGCTAACTACTGAAAGGACCTTGTCTTTTACCATCGCCTTTGTGAGGTCTGGGAGTACGATTGATGCTGGGTCCAGAGACTCAATCAGCAGCACCTGGTGGTCCTGCTCTATCTCACATTCAGACTCTCCCAATGCCGGCAGGGGCGAGCACGAGAGCGCATCGGCATGGCTGATCTCCTTGCCCAGGTGGTGTGTTAACATGTGCTGATACGCATTTAAGAATATGGCCCACCGGAGCATCCTGGGGGACAGAATCTGGGGTGTGGGCTTGTCCATGGTGAATATACCCAGTAGCGGCTTGTGATCGGTTACGATCGTAAATGGCCGGCCATACAGAAAGTCGTGGAATTTCTTCGTTCCAGCGACTATAGCGAGGGCTTCCCTGTCTGTTTGCGCGTAATTGCGCTCTGCCTTGGACAGGGACCTAGAGTAGAGGGCTACCGGGGCTTCCCGCCCACTGCCTAGCACGTGGCACAGCACGGCACCCACCCCCACTGGAGAAGCATCACACACTAGTACTACGGACTTCTTGGGGTCAAAATGTGTCAGGACCGCCTCTGAGGAGAGGAGCTGCTTGAGTTCCTTGAATGCCTTTTCCTGGCTGTCGCCCCATCTCCAAACTGCATCTTTCTTTAAAAGGCAGTGTAGGGGCTCCGCTATGGATGCCTTTCGTGGCAGGAATGAATGGTAAAAATTGAGCAGTCCCAGGAAGGACTGCAACTCTGGTTTGGCTGTAGGGCGAGGGGCGTTCTTTACAGCAGTAACCTTTGCATCTGAGGGCTTAACTCCTTCTGGGGTGATCCTAAACCCTAGGAAATCCACCTCCCTCGCCCAGAACACACACTTGTCTTGCCTGAGCCTTAAACCCGCTTTTTCAAAACCCACTAATACCTTGTCCAATCTCTTTGCTAGCTCTGCCTCGCTCCCCGCAGTAATCAACACATCATCAAAGTAGGGGAAGATCCCGGGGAGATCCTTGAGGAGGCGTTTGACAAGAGATTGGAAAATCCCTGGGGCCAAATTCACGGTGAACTGTAGGCGTGTTACCTTAAACGCACCTTTGTGCATAACTATAGTTTGCGCTGCCGCAGTGGCCGGCGTGACTGTAAGTTGTTGGTAAGCTTGGGCCAAATCTAACTTAGCAAAGCATTTACCCCCATGTAAGGTGGCGAGTAAATGGCTAACCACCGGCACCGGATACGCATTAGCGCAGATGGCCTTGTTTATGGTGCATTTGTAGTCCGCACAAATTCTGATCTCCCCATTTGCTTTTAACACCATCACAATTGGCGTTTCCCACTCTGCAGAATCTACCAGCACCAAAATTCCCTGACCCACTAGTTTGTCTAGTTCTGCTTCAATTTTGTCTTTGAGGGCAAACGGCACGCGTCGGGGCTTAAGCCTAATGGGGCAAACCTCGGGGTCTATGTCGGATGAAACTGGGGGCTCCTTATACCTCCCGAGCCCCTTCTCAAAAACTGCTGGGTGTGCGTCACACACGTCTCGCACTGGGTCAGAGTTTATGGTGTGGATGCCGGAAAGTCCGATGCCTAAAGGGGCAAACCACTGGCTTCCCAGGAGGCAGCACGACCCCTGTTTAAGGACCATGAGGAGCAGCCTCTCCCTGAACCCTTTGAACTCAACCTGGATATTCCCCACTCCCAAACCGGAATCTGGTTTCCCTGCACATCCCACAAAGTAGTCTTTAGAGTCTTAAGTATTGGGCGCTGGTTCGGGGGAATGCATAGAAACTCCTTGTGGGGGATGATGGAGTACGATGAACCTGAGTCTACCTCCATCCGAACAGGGAACACCCCCCCACACACACACAGTTCGCTTGTGCGCGGACACACAGCCCACAACCTCCTCTCCGTCGTTGATCCGTCCGATGCCCCCGTTCCACCGCCGTCGTGCGGTCGGCCCTTGGTCTCCATCCTTTCGCCGCCTGCAGACTCTGGCGATGTGGCCCCGTCATCCGCAGTGGTGGCACTCGGCCTTTCTGAATGGGCACTTCCGCCTGTCATGCGTGCCCACACACCCTTTGCAATGGCAGTTTCCTTCAGTGGTATTCCTCTTGTCGGTTGGACACCTCTGCACCTTCCGGACGTCCAGCTCCCCATCACTCTTGCTGTAGTCCGATGAGGATGCAGCAGCGGCCGCAGCGGCCCCTGGTTCCCACTCTTTTTGGGACGAGCAGCCGTGAACCGGGGTCCTGTGTGTTGAGCTTCCAGGGGTCGAGGGTTTGGCTCGGCATGCTCACACCCCATCTTTAACCGCCTCGGCGGCCTGCACGGCCCGCAAAACCTCCTCAAAGGTGATGTCCTCCTCTTGGGCCAGGAGCTTCCTCTGGGCCTCCTCGTCTCTCAGCCCGAGCAACAGTCGGTTCCGCAAGGCCTCGTCCAAGGTTGTGCCCCACCGGTATGGCACAGCAGCTACTCTCAGGGCGGCAACAAATTCGGCCACGGACTCTCCGGCCCATTGGTCATGCCAGTGGAAGGCCAGCCTTGCCGGGAACACCTACAACTTTGGGCGGAAATGTGCCCTCAGCGCTGCAAGAATGTCCGTGAGGGGACCAATCGGAGTGGCCTCGGCATCAGGAGGTTCTTCGCCAGCTCCAATGTCGGCAGCCTGCACTGAGCCAGTAGGCAGGCTCGTTGCTGTGCTTCGACCTCGATGCCCTCGGCATCCATGGCATATAGGAATTGCTCTTCGTAGAGGTCCCATGTCTCCGGCTTCACGGTGTCGAAGGGAGCGAGGGTCACCTTATGGGACGCCATTTATCCCACCTTCGTCACCAATTTGATGTATGCAGATTGATACTTGGTAGGCAGTATTCAGTGAGCCAGACACATCTTTATTGCAAGGTATGCAATCTGAACATGTGGTAATGGTGGAGGCGCAGCTCCTTTTATACAGTGATATGCATTGTGCTACATTTGAATCTGGCTACATGGTTTCCCATTGGTTACTGTACTCGTGACGTCATGGTGACGCCCCTCCTTCTTTACCTGGTTTACCAGTGGCGGGAATGTTTCCCGCGGTACACTTGATTGGTTGATTAATACCATGTGGTCGCGAATCACTGCCATCTAGTGGCAGATGAATCGTGTTCCCTTCAGCTGACTTGCATTGGGTTACATTGTTTCATTCAGGTTGTTACAGTTAATCTTAATGGACAGAGACTTCCATGCGCTGATCTTAAAGACACATACTTCCATACACAACACACACCCACACCCCAACTCTGACCTCAAGAGACATTTTAAAAGCTGCTTTATACCAGCCAGGAGGGCCAGTGTAGGCAAGCACTCAGTCCTTCTATTAAGTTACTTAACAAAGTACAAGGCAAAGTGGGAAGATCAAAGTATAATCAAATAAAATGGGACTAGTTAGATGGAGGACAGATTTTCTGTGAATGTGGATAAATAATAATCAATGCAATATAATAATCAATCCAACTACATGTACAAAAGGAGATATAATAAACACCTAACAGAAAACTATTGAACTGGCTCACTTCTGATCAAAAATAATCTAATCATTTTAACAAATTACTTTGTTTGAATTTTATCTATATTCCATATGTGCCCGTAATTTTAAATTTTGCAGCACTCTGATACAAAGATTATATTAGCTCTAGGCTAAAATATGTGTCTATAGAAAGTTCGGTTTCACTTACCAGTGATAACTTTCGTTCTTCGAGTATATAGTTTGTGAATACACACTCATGGGGTTATGCGCCTGCGCAGAACGGCCGATCGGAGGCTTGAAAAGCTATTGGTCAAAAGTTTTGGCGTTAAGACCGCCCACCGTACCGCCCACCCTGAGGTGCCCACGCGCCATTTTACCTCAGTTCCATACTTAAGCCAAGCACAGGATAAACCAATTGATCTCATCCGTGCAGCTCAAGAGGGGAGGCAGGGTGGGTAGTGTGTATTCACAAACTATATACTCGAAGAACGAAAGTTATCACTGGTAAGTGAAACCGAACTTTCTCCTTCGTATAGTTTGTGAATCCACACTCATGGGAGATTAGCAAGCTCACACTTACTTGGTCGGTGGGCAGTCGGATGAGATGATCCCACGATGAAGATGATGTCGGTCAGGCAGGGTGAACTGTCAAGGGCGATGGGCCCGGAGCCCCCGAGTGAGGACGACACGGCCAAGCCTGGTGTCCGCAGTGGCTCTGGTGTCCACCCTGTAGTGCCGGACAAATGTAGAAGGTCTGGACCAGGTGGCAGCCTTACAGATATCCTCAAGCGGTGTGCCCTCCAGAAAAGCCGTGGATGTTGCAACCGCTCTGGTAGAGTGCGCCCTGACATGCGGTGGAGGGGGCAGCGATGCCGACTCGTAGGCTAAGTAGATGGTAGAGGTGATCCATTTGGAGAACCACTGTGCAGAGATGGGTTCACCTTTGGACTTGCCCCCATACGCCACGAAAAGGCGTTGCGACTTCCTGAACTCCCTTGTCCTGCTGGTGTAAAACAATAAAGCTCGTTTGACATCCAGCGTGTGCCAAGTCCTTTCTTGGGCGTTAGTGGGGTTCTGGAAGAATGTTGGCAAGGAGATAGTCTGTGCCATATGAAACTGGGAGACCACCTTGGGGAGGAAGGTGATGTCCGCTTGGAGTACCACACGGTCATTGAAGAATTGGAGAAAAGGCGCGTCTGCCCGCAGCGCGACCAGCTCACCAGCTCGCCGAGCAGACGTGATGGCCACAAGAAAAGCCGTCTTCCAAGTGAGGAGACGAGCATCCGCGGTAGCCATGGGCTCGAAAGGAGTCCTGGTGAGCGCGTTAAGGACGGTAGAGAGTGACCATTGGGCCATCGGAGTCCTGACCGGAGGGAAGGCGTTCCGCAATCCCTTGAGGAAACGTTTCACCATTTGGTCACGGAAAGCGCCAGAAGCGGGTGAGCCAGCTGGAGAGTGAGCCACCACCGCTGCGAGGTGTACTCGGATGGAGGCGATGCTGAGGCCAGACTCCGCCAGATGGAGGAGGTAGGTCAAGACGTCCTGCAGTTCCACCTGCGAGAGGGGGGTCTGCTGAGATGCCAGGAAAGCACAAAAGCGTCTCTATTTGGAAGCGTAGGACTTCCTTGTGGAAGGGCGCCTGGCTAGTTCCAGGATCCTGGACAGTCTGGGGTTATCCTCCACGCGGTGAGGTGGAGGCTGGGCAGATCCGAGTGGTGGAGCTGGCCCTGCTCCATTTGGAGAAGCGTCGGTGCCTCCGGTAGCGTGCGATACTGAGATGACATGCGCAACAGCAGCGGAAACCAGGGTTGGCGAGGCCATGCTGGGGCCACTAGGATGGCCCTGGTCCTGTGCTGAAGCATTCTGGTGAGAACCTTCTGGATCAGAGGAAACGGAGGAAAAGCGTAGAAATAGTCCTGATCCCACCGTTTCATGAAGGCATCGCCCTCGGAGTTCACACCGATGCCCGCCCTGGAGCAGTACCTGTGGCACTTCGTGTTGGACTCCGATGCGAAGAGGTCGATGTTCGGAGTCCCCCAGGCCTCGCAAAGCGACTGGAAAACCTCGTCGTCCAATTCCCATTCGTGGGTCGTCGAGGTGAGGCGGCTGAGATGGTCGGCCAGCTTGCCCTGAATGTGCACTCCAATCGGGAAAATGTGCCTCTCCAGGCACCACTCCCAGAGTTGCACAGCGAGGTAAAGAAGGGTGGTGGATCGTGTTCCTCCCTGCTTGTTCAGGTACGCCACAGCCGTGGTGTTGTTCGAGGCCACTGGGACCGCCTTGCCCATGAGCAGGCTCTCGAAGGAACGGAGGGCCTTCCAAATGGCCAGTAGCTCCAAGTAGTTGATATGGTGCACCATCTCCTGAGGCGACCAAGGGTTGTTGACCGTGAGAGTCCGGCAGGCAGCCCCCCAGCCGAGGTTGCTTGCGTCGGTCAATATTTGCAACGAGGGTTGCGGGGGGTAAAAGCTCTTCCCCGTTGTCACGTTGAGTGGCGTCGTCCACCACAGCAGCTGGTCCCTCAGCTCCGGAGACAGAATTAGCCGTTTGGACTGACTCTCCCGGAGCGCGTCGAATTCGTGCAGAAGCCACGACTGTAGGGACCGGAACTTTAACTTGGCATGAGGGACCACAGCCGTCGTTGAGGCCATAAGGCCTAGCAGTCTTTGAGCCTTTTTCGCCCTGATGCACGGTTTGGTGCGAAGGTCGTTCACTCCCTGCGCGATGTCCTGCAAGCGCTTCTGGGGTGCAAAGGCTCTGGTAGCAAGCGAGTCGAGTACCGCTCCAATGTACTCGACACGTTGAGAGGGAATCAACTTCGATTTGGTGAAGTTGATCCTGAGGCCGAGACTCTCCATGAGGTGGACCGTGAACTGCGTGTCCCGAATGGCGGACGAGCTGGTGGGGGATACAATCAACCAGTCGTCGATGTATGGGAAGACCCTGATTCCCCACTGACGAAGGAAGGCAGCCACCGGAGCCATGCATTTGGTGAAGACTCGTGGTGCCGTGGCCAGACCGAACGGTAGACATCGGTACTGGTACACCGAATCGCCGATGCGGAATCAGAGGAATCTTCGGTGCTCCTCGAGGATGGAGACATGGAAGTAAGCGTCCTTGAGGTCTATGACTGTGAACCAGTCCCCTTTGTTGATGAGGGGAAGGACGGTCTGCAGGGTCACCATCCAGAACTTCCTGGTGTGGATGCATTTGTTGAGGCGGCGCAGGTCCAGAATCGGGCGAAGTCCTCCGTCCTTCTTCTGAACCATGAAGTACCTCGAGTAGAAACCGTCGTCCCAGTCGGGCGGTGCCACCCGCTCGATGGCTCCCTTGGACAGAAGAGTTGATATTTCTTCCTCCAAATGGGGGGACGAGGTGGTGAGACGATGTCGTCCTACCCGAGGCGCCCGCACGAACTCGATGGCGTAGCCAGAGGACAAGATCTGTAAGACCCACCGGTCGTCCGTGATGCCTGACCATACCCGGAGGACGTTCCGGAGGAGCGAGAGAGAGAGCGAGAGAGACTCGGCCATCGCAGCTTCAAATGCGTGACTTGGACTTAGCGTCCGAACGCTTGCCGTGCCCGTAGGGCTGGTAGCGGGGCTTGTGCTGGCGCCGTTGCTTGAAGGAGCCAGACCTTGGCTGTTCCACGGGGCCACCCTGTTGTTGCGGGTTCCCCTGGTATCGCCGCGTGAAGGGCTGGAACCTCGGCCTGTCAGCCGGAGCCGGCGTGGTGAGCCCCAGAAACTTGGCGGTGGAGTTGGTCTGCCGCATTTCATTGAGGACCTTGTCCGTGTCCTGTCCAAAGAGGCCTTGCCCGTCGAAGGGAAACTCCTCGATGAGCTTCTTCATAGCATCATCGAGGGAGGTGCCCCTAAGCCAGGCGTGGCGACGGAGCAGGATCGCAGACGACATGTCCTTCGCCACATAGTCATTTATATGCCTGGCGGTTCGCATTTGTTGCTCTGCCAGGAAATCGCCCTCGGATGCCAGCGTGTCGATCCGTTTCTGGGCGTCGGCAGGTAACGTCGCCCTTTCGGCCTTCACTCGCTCCCAGAGGTGAGACTGGTACAGGCCCATGGCAGCCGAGTAGTTGGCGGCGCGGAGGAAGAGGGAACCAGTGGCGTAGAATTTACGGCCCACCGCGTCCAGCTTCTTCCCTTCCGGGGTCGAAGGCACCGGGAACCCGCTGGTGGCCGTCCTGTGTTGGAAAGCCTTGACCACCAGGGAATTCAGCAGGGGGTGCGCCTGCAGGAACTCGACGTTCTCGTCCAGGACTCTATACATGCCGTCGAGCCTGGACGAAATGGAGTGCGCTGACACCGGCTTCCTCCATGTCGCCTTCGCCGACGTCAGCATGGACGGAAGCATGGTGATATGGACCGGCCATACCACATGTCTGTCCAGCTTCACGGTCATTTGGTCCTCACCTTCCAGTGGTGGCTGGTCCACCTTCAGGTTCAACGCGGTCCCCAGGCGCGTCAGCATGGCCATGAGCGAGCGTTGATCCTCACCACACGGTGGGTCAACCGCGCCGATGGCCTGGTCCGGCGTCCTTTCGGCGTCGACGTCTCCCTCGTCCTCCTCCAAAGAGGCGCTGGAGTCATCGGAGGACGAGGGAGGAACTCTTGCATCCACGTCGGGACCGCGCCAGTACGGCCTGGGCGGGCCGGCGGGATGGGAGTCCACCGCTTCAACATCTGGACCAACCCGCAACGATGTGGGTGGGCCAGCAGAGCGGACACTCGACCCTCGGGAGGTCGGAGGGGCCACAGCAGGGCCAGCATCCCTGGGGCTTGCGGTGGTCGGTACCGGAGCCGCAGAGGCCGCAGGGATGGAGGTCTTAAACTGGTTGGCAAAAGTCTGAGCCATGACCTCAAACATCCCCTTCAGGAACTCCATCTGGGATGGGTCCCCCACCGTCGGGAGCGACGAAACGGTGGCCGACGAAACGGTGGCTGGTGGAAACGGCGGCGAAACGGTGGCTGGTAGAATCGGCGACGAAACGGTGGCCGGCATGGTAATTACCACGTCGTCTAGCGTCGGAGTCCTGGGCCGTGGGGAGACGGAGCCTGTCTCGTAGGCGAACGGGCCCTCCCACGAGGCGGCGACGGGAGTACCTGAAGTGGGCGAGCTGGAGCCCCAGCCCTGCATCCTTTTTCAGGCGATCCCGAGGAGGACCGTCCTCCCCAGATGGAAGACCCAGGAGACGGACATCTTGCGACCGAGTATGGTGGCGAGGGTCCCGGGGACACAGGGGTGCGCGGAGTAGGCGGGAGCGATCGCCTCTTCTCCGACCCGTGCTTCTTTTTCTTCTCTCCGTTCTTGTCCCTCTTCTTCTTCTTCTTGATGGTAGCGGAAGAAGAGGCCGAAGGCGGAGGAGGCTGAGAGACGCTAGCCGAAGTAGAAGCGGCCGCAACGGGAGCCAGAGAGTGTTCCATCAGGTGAGCTTTGAGCCGGTAGCTCCGGTTTTGCATGGCCAGACGGGTGAATTTCTTGCAGTGGGGGCAAGACTGGCTCTGATGAGACTCTCCGAGGCAGAAAAGGCAGAGGCTATGCCCGTCGGAAGCCGGAAACTTTTTCAGGCAAGCCGAGCACTGTTTGAAGGCCGCGGCCATCAAAGAAAAAATTCTTCCAACGGAAGTTTCTGGAACGCGGATACCCCGAAGGGCTGGCCAGCCGCCACCCCCTTGAGGGGGGAAACGGTGACCGAAGCGAGTAGGTAACTGAGTCCACCAGAAGGAAGAAACAGCACCGGGGTGGCGATCCTGCCCGAAGGACAAGATCACCGAAAAAAATTGTAAAGTTTGCCAAAAGACTTTCCCTCAGAAGGGCGAAAAAATTGAGGAAGCTCTCAACGATCGTCCTGCTGCTACGGCGGAAAGAAGAGAACTGGAACTGAGGTAAAATGGCACGCGGGCGCCTCAGGGTGGGCGGTACGGTGGGCGGTCTTACCGCCAAAACTTTTGACCAATAGCTTTTCGAGCCTCCAATCGGCCGTTCTGCGCAGGCGCATAACCCCATGAGTGTGGATTCACAAACTATACGAAGGAGAACTATTGTTGACTTTGAATCACTCCCTTTCTTTACAACCAAGGTTGAATGTTATCTGAGAAACCTCCCTTCCCCACACGGCCCTATTTGATCTTTAAGGTCATTGTCCTATCATTAGTTAAATACATGATACTCTGCTTTTCATGTCATTCTCTAAACCTGGAAAGTTATTTTCCCCTATAATTCGTTTTTATTATTCCTTACAGTGTTTGAGGCTTGTTGTTTTGTAAAGGCACTTTATTGTCATTATTTGATTATCAGCAAAGTAACATTGCGCTATTACTTTTCCATTACTGTACTCAGCAGCAGTGACCCATTCTATGATTGCTAAGAGAGTAGAATAAAACCTGAAAAATACCATACAGTGCCTCTAAAAGTACTGTATCCTGAAAAAATAACAGAAAAGAAGTTTTGAAACATTCCTTGTGAAGCACAGGACACATATATAAACCCATTGTTACGGTTGGCCCTCATTATGTTATTTCTGAAATGTGTCATTACTGTGCTTCAGCTATGGAAAAAACAGCAATTACTTGCCACTGGTAACTATGGGCTCTTCTGAATGGGACCAATCTTCACTGCCTCTTACCTTTTGTGGTTCTTGTTGATGCTCACGATTCCATTTGTTCTTTAAGCATGAAATTTATCAGAATGCACAAGAAAAGGTGGAAAGATATTAGCTGAGCTCCCTTGCTTCTAATCCATGTGCCTTTGGGGGGGAAAGCATTGTGCTATAGTTTTTTGTTCAAAATGGGGGGGGCTGCTCTCAGAACTTACTTTGCTATTGTCAGCCTTGCCACTGGAGAAGCAAAAATAAAAGTACATAATAAACAAAAGGACCTTTCCATTGACCCAACCCTCCACCCAATTTTCATTTGATTCAGGAAGTGCCAGTGGTTTGGTTTGGTTTGTGCATTAGAAGAGTAAGCACTAAGTTAACCTGCCAAGGGGCTGTCTACATGGGCATATAGCTCTCTCTTTGGGGTAGTTTTGGGGCGGATCAGTCTGAATACATGCACACGTGTTGTTTCCTGGAGAGCACCAATCTGCCCCAAACCTGCACTATTTTGAGACACTGTAAGAGCCAGTGTAGACAGCTTTAAGTCAACATGTGAATTGGTTTCAGCCCCTGGATGTCAGAATATTTAACAAAGCACACTTCCCTGTTTGGAAAGAAGTCACATCCACACTTCTTATTCTAATAAGAAGCCTAGTGTTTCTTAAAGAAATACACTGAGAAAAGAATAACAGGAATCCTAAATCTAGCTAACTGAAGTGGATCTGTCACCGGTTCAAGAGAGGGAGCAAAAGGAAATGTGAAAAGGAAGGAAGTGACATCAGCAAGCCAGAAAAGTCAGTCTAAGGAAGGAGGAAAGCCAGAGTCAGTAAAAAGACAACCCATGAAACCTAAGGAGGCCTTTCTTTTTATTTCCAATTTTCTTCACGAAAACAGATGCATCTTTGCCTTAAGTCAACTTTATCTTAAGTTCCTGAATCCACACTAAACTCTTTATTCCAGAAATTAATGCCAGAAGCCATAAACATATATTCAAAGTCACAGTTCCTCTACTACCCATCCATGGCGATCTTCCCACTGACTCCACTTTTTTTTTTAGAACTAAAACCTTGATTTATGCCAGTATATGGAATAAATGTGACATTTATGTTTATTCAGGATCATGCATTTGAAATTTCATACTTTAAAATGGTCTTCAAGCCTTAAAAAACACTATACAATTAAAACCAGCGCCAAGATATTATATTTGTGGGAAATTGAGCAATTCCATTCCCTGATGCAAGACAATATTTTTACCACAAGAGGGAAGCATAGACTGATTTTTGGACTAATAATAATTTCTCGTCAGAAATTATTCTGGGTTGAAAGGATTTTTGTCTGAGAAACTCTGTTCAGGGAACACCCAAATGAGGCTCCTTTCATGTCCCCAAGAGCTGGGACAGAGACGGGGACTCAATCCATCATGCAGTATCCAGGTCTTGAACTGCCGACTTGAATTGTGCTAGTTGTAACCCACCCACCACCCAAATATGACCTGCCTGCAGGGTCAGAGCACAATTTACACAACAATTAGTAATCTTGCTGTTGAGTCTATTTTCAGCCAGGGACAGCAAAAAATATGAGGCAAAGCGAGACCACTGTCTGAAACATAACATTTGGGTTCCTAGTAGAGGGCATAATTCACTTGTTCAGTTTGTTTGCCTGCTTGCAATCTCTTAGGTTGATTATGCTTAGGTGTTAATGCATAGACCAGGCATTTTCAACCTCCGGCCCATGGACCAAACCCGGCCTCCAAAGCCATTTCATCAGGCCCGTGACACCCTCGCCAAACCCAGAAGTGGAAAATATGTATACCGCACATGGGCAGAATGCCACTAAATGCTTTCTACACATGTGCTGTGCACATTTTACTCCCACTTCTAGATAGGCGGAACCACGTTATCGGCCCAATCAGCTGCCCAGAAGGTGTGGTCAGACCTGCAACCCGAAAGGGTTGAGAAAGCCTGGCATAGACATTCAGAACATTCAGAACAGAGCTGTGGCAGAAGAATCTTAAGCAAGGCAGAGCAGAGACTAGCAAGGTGCTCACTCATTCACCCCATTGAAGAGGAGGAAGAGATGGGCAGCACCCACAGGAACAGCTGGTAGGTGAGGGTGAAAGGGGTTTACCTTCTTCTTCAAATGCTGTATCCATTCCAAATATTGGCTGTCATTATGGTGATAATCTTCCCATTTTAACTCCTCTGAACAATTTTATTTTATTGATTGATTGATTTTTAAAATTTGTATCACTGCCCCCTCGACGAAGCGACTCTGGGAGGCTCACAAGCAAAGGCAGTTCGCAGTGGGAGACAAGCGGCTTGGATGTCCAGTGGTGCCCGTTCCCTTGCAGAAGGGGCCGTGGGTGAGTGCAGACCCACCCACGGCCCCTTCTGCAAGGGAATGGGCCACGCGCTTGGCCAGTTCCCTTGCAGAAGGGTCTGCAGGTGGGTCTGCACTCACCCTGTTGTGTTCTGTAAAGCAGTGCCTTTAACAATGTACCTTTGCCATGTGTTATCAATGTAACCTTTCTGTATGCAACATTATAACCATCACCTGTATCAATGTAAGCCTAATAAGGGGACGCGAGCTAGTGACCACCAGAGGGCAGTAGCGAGCGTCCAGCTCTAATGGATCATAGCCACCTGGTTCAGCAGCGCGGGAAGATTCCCCGCGACTTCCTCACCTGGTCAAGAAGGGCGTGACCTCCTACGACGTCACGCAGGCAGCAACCAATAGTCTGTCAACGAGCCACATTCAAATGTATAGCCAGCTGTATATATTGAGCTACCCATCCGCCATTACCACATGTTCCTCTGGATCATCATGCAATAAACCTGTGTTAAGCCAACCCTTCGGCTGTTCCGTTGTCTTTGGTCCCTTACACTAAATTGGTGACGAAGGTGGGATGGCAGCCCACGGGACCAAGACATGCGCCGGTTTCGAAATCAGGAAACCGGGCGACTGGAAGATCTTCGAGATGGACTTCCAGGCCGCACTGATCGAGTCTGAAGTCACGGAAGAGGCGAAGAAAAGGGCCATCATCACCAGAATGCTCGGACAAGAAACAAAAAGGACCTTGGTGGACCTGATTGCACCGAGGAGGGTGAGCGAATTCAAGGCCAAGGAACTCATGCAGTTGCTGCGCGAGCACGTCCGGCCCGCCACGGCGATGTTTCCCGCTCGGAGTGCGTTTTGGAGGCGAGTCCAAGCGCCCGGGGAGACGGTCGCCGCGTTCGTGGCGGCCCTGCGGCTGGCGGCCGGCCCGTGCAAATGGGAGAACGTCGAAATCACCCTCCGAGACTGTGTGCTGTGCGGCCTGAATGACGCCGAGACCCAGCGCACATTAATGAACCAAGAGCCACCACCCACGCTGCAGGAGGTCATCAGAGCGGCCCAGGCCGCAGAAGCTACGAAGGCCGGGGTCCAAGAACTCCAGGACTGGCGGCCGAAGTCAAGCAAGGCAGAGACTCCGGTACAGGCGGCCCGGCGAACTTCGAGGTCGTCTACAGAGAGCAGCGACGACAAGGACGTACAGAGGGTCCGGAAGGAGAGCCGGCGATGCGACGGCTGTGGCGCGGCCCACGACCGCGTGAAATGCCCCTTCCGGAAGGCCGAGTGCCACAACTGCGGCCGCCGCGGGCACATCGCCAAGGTGTGCAGGAAGAAGCGCGAGTCCCGGAGGAGCTCCCCAGACCGTTCCGCGGGACGAGACCGCCCAGCGAGACCCAAAGACGGCGCCCAGGCCACGCGGAAGCAGGACGGCGTGGGCCGCATCGCCAACGGCAGCGAGGATGACGCCCCAGTGTTCAGCGTGTCTACGGGACACCCCCGCTACTTTGTTGAGGTACTAGTCCAAGGGGTGCCCATTAGGATGGAAATTGACTCGGGGTCCTCATATTCAATCATTTCCCAGAGGGAGTTTTTCGGAATTGCCCCCCAAAAGCGGCCCAAGCTCAAAGCATTGAGGGCCACACTACGGGACGTGCAAGGGAACAGCATTCCAGTGTTGGGGGTTGGAGAATTTCAGGTCAAATTCAAGGAGCACGCCGCGTCCCTTCCCCTGGTCGTGCTCAAGGGAGGAAATTGCAGCCTCCTCGGGACTCAATGGTTCCAGCCCCTGGGGTTGTTCATTGGGGGGGTGCATGCCGTGGGAATGCACGCTGTTGGGACTGATCCAATTCAGGAGGTGTGCGAGGCGCACCCCGAAGTCTTCAAAAAGGGACTGGGGAAATTCAAGGGGCCCCCAGTGACTTTCGACCTGGACCCGGAGGTCCGCCCTGTTCGCCTAAAACCACGCCGGGTGCCGTTCGCACTCAAGGACAAGATAGAGGCGGAACTGGACAAATTGGTGGGTCAGGGGATTCTTGTGCCTGTAGATTCTGCGGAGTGGGAAACTCCAATTGTAACTGCTCTAAAGGCCAATGGGGAGGTCCGCATATGCGCCGACTACAAGTGCACCATCAACAAGGCGATCCGCCCGAATGCATATCCGGTGCCGGTAGTCAGCCATCTGCTGGCCAGGTTACACGGGGGGAAATGTTTCGCTAAGCTCGACTTAGCACAGGCCTACCAGCAGCTCACGGTGTCTCCTGCCGCAGCTGCTGCGCAGACCATAGTCACCCATAAGGGGGCGTTCCAGGTGACGTGCCTCCAATTCGGCGTGAATTCGGCGCCAGGAATTTTCCAGTCACTCGTGGAACGCCTCCTGAAGGGTCTGGAGGGGGTGTTGCCTTATTTTGATGACGTGTTAATAACAGGGGGGAGTCGGGCTGAATTGGCCAAGAGGTTGGGGAAGGTCCTGACGATATTCGAAAAGGCAGGGCTGAGGTTGCGAAAGGACAAATGCGTCTTCTTCGCAACCGAGGTTGAATTCCTAGGGTTTTGTGTGACTCCTGAGGGGATAAAACCATCCAAGTCTAAGGTGGCAGCCATCAAGAAAGCCCCCCGCCCCACCTCCAAGCCCGAGTTGCAGTCGTTCCTAGGGCTGCTCAACTTTTACCACTCCTTCCTTCCCCGGAAGGCAGCGGTGGCTGATCCGCTACACAAGCTGCTAAAGAAAGACCAGGCATGGAAGTGGGGCGATGACCAAGAAAGGGCATTTAGTGAGCTGAAAAGCCTCCTGGCGTCCGACGCCATACTGACCCACTTCGACCCCAAACGCCCAGTAGTTCTGATCTGTGATGCATCTCCAGTGGGGGTGGGGCGGTGCTGTGCCACGTACTGGAGAACGGAAGGGAGGCCCCGATAGCATTTTACTCCAGGTCCCTGTCCCAAGCAGAGAGAAACTACGCACAGACGGACAGGGAGGCATTAGCGATAGTCTCGGGGACGAAAAAATTTCACGATTTTCTGTATGGCCGCCCCTTCACCATTGTGACGGACCACAAGCCCCTGCTAGGCATTTTTACCGCGGATAAGCCCACCCCTCAAATCCTGTCCCCAAGGATGCTCAGGTGGGCCATTTTTCTCAACGCGTATCAGCACGCGTTGGTCTACCGGCCCAGGAAAGAGATCAGCCATGCGGACGCCCTATCTAGGTCTCCCCTTCCCCTAACGCCCAGCCAGGTGAGCATGGGGGAGCGGGACCGTCAGGTTCTCATGATAGAGGTGCTGGATTCGCCCCCGTAGTGCCCGCCGACATTGCCAAAGCGACAGAGAAAGACAAAACGTTAGCGACAGTAAGCTCCTGGCTACAGAAAGGGTGGCCCGCATCCTCCCCAGCGGAGGAGTTCGCTCCATTTTTCAGAAAAAAGCTAGAACTGTCCCTAGAGAGGGGGTGTCTCTTGTGGGGACAGCGGGTGGTGATTCCCACTTCCCTTCGGCCGCTGGTGCTCAAACTGCTTCACGTCAGCCACCCCGGCATTGTGCGATCCAAGGCGCTGGCCCGGAGTTACTTCTGGTGGCCCCAGCTAGACGCCGACATCGAGCACATGGTCGGCACTTGTGAAAGTTGCCAATGCTCCAGACCGGAGGAGGCCCGCCTTCCCCACAGGGAATGGGACGCGGCTAAGGGGCCGTGGTCCCGGGTGCACGTTGATTTCGCAGGCCCGTTCAGAGGCACCCTGTTCCTCCTTGTAGTGGACGCTTTCTCCAAATGGTTGGAGGTTATCCCAGTCACGAGCACCTCCTCGGCCCAGACCATTAGGCATTTGCGGAGGCTCTTTTCCACGTTCGGCATACCCGACACGTTAATTAGCGACAACGCTAGTTGTTTTACGTCCTCCGAGTTTAGGGCATTCATGGAGATTAACGCAGTCCGGCATATCACCTCCGCCCCTTTTCACCCGGCCACCAACGGCCAAGTAGAGCGCCTCGTCCGCACCACGAAGGACGCGTTGCGGCGCATGGGCCCAGGGGATTTGAACCTACAAGTGTGTCAGTTTCTGCTAGGGTACAGGGTGACCCCGTTGGCGTCAGGATACTCCCTCGCAGAGCTCTTAATGCGCAGGAAGCTGACCACCATCCTTACTAGGCTAGACCCCACGAGGGTAGAGGACAAAGGGAGGAACATTGGGCTGGAGGCTACGAAGAGTTTCAGTGTAGGCGCCCCCGTGCATTGCAGGAATTACGCCAGCATGGGCCCAGCCTGGGTTCCGGGCGTAGTTGTAGAGCAAACCGGCCCCGTGTCGTACCGCGTGGAAACCAGCACAGGGCTCCTGTGGAGGTGGCACGCGGACCAGCTCCGACGCAGGGTCTCCGACGAGCAAGGCACAGATCAAGCAGGGAATCAGTCAACGTTAGGGTTCTCCCCCACCCGTTCAACCCAAGGGGGAGGGAAAGGGGACCGCGGGCCCCCACCAAGGGGGGAGGAGGATGTTCTCGTAGATATCCTAGGGGATCTGTCCGAGGAGGAGGAACCCGACCCCATACATATCTCGCGGAAAGTCCCCACAAATGCGGGTACCCCTACCAAGTTAGATTTTGATTTTCAGAACCGGGGGGTTTTTCGGAGTGGTCCCCCACCCGTCCAAGCGAGAAGAGGGGTTTTTCGTTAGCCCCGACGGCCCCCGGTCTCCCCACAATGGAGTTTTTCCCTTCCCCTAAGACCGCCAGACAGCGGCAAGCCACTAACAAGTCTCCCTCTCCCATTTCAGGACAAGGGACCAGGGAACAAAGAAGCAATAACGCCCCCGGGGGGGCAGCCCTCTTCACGGCCCAAACGCACATGCAACAAGCCATCTTGGCTGAGAGACTTCGTCTCATCCTAGGGGGGAGGGATGTTGTGTTCTGTAAAGCAGTGCCTTTAACAATGTACCTTTGCCATGTGTTATCAATGTAACCTTTCTGTGTGCAACATTATAACCATCACCTGTATCAATGTAAGCCTAATAAGGGGACGCGAGCTAGTGACCACCAGAGGGCAGTAGCGAGCGTCCAGCTCTAATGGATCATAGCCACCTGGTTCAGCAGCGCGGGAAGATTCCCCGCGACTTCCTCACCTGGTCAAGAAGGGCGTGACCTCCTACGACGTCACGCAGGCAGCAACCAATAGTCTGTCAACGAGCCACATTCAAATGTATAGCCAGCTGTATATATTGAGCTACCCATCCGCCATTACCACATGTTCCTCCGGATCATCATGCAATAAACCTGTGTTAAGCCAACCCTTCGGCTGTTCCGTTGTCTTTGGTCCCTTACACTAAACACCCGCAACTCCTTCTGCAATGGAACGGGCCACGTGCCTAGCCGTTTCTCTTCCCGGAGGGCCGGAGGGTGTCTCTGCACTCACCCGCCAGCCTTCTGGGAAGGGAAGCGGCCAGGTGCCTGGCTGTTTCCCTTCCCGGAGGGCCAGAGGGTGTCTCTGCACTCACCCACCAGCCTTCTTGAAGGGAAGCGGGCAGGTGCCTGGTCACTTCCCTTCCCAGAGGGCCGGAGGGTGTCTCTGCGCAAGGCAACCTGGGGAAAATACGATGCATCGGATAATGCTAAAATAACGTTATCCAGTGCAAATGTTTTTTTAAAATTCCACATCGTTATCCAATTTTAGTGGTATCTAATGCATTCATTATCCGAGGTATTACTGTACTTGGATCTTTTTAGCAAGGGTTAGATCTCTACTGCATAACAAATGTTGCATTTTTATGAAGATGGAATAGCTGCCCTCCCAAAAATACAGCAAGAAACAAAAGATTGCAGCCTCCCACTCCATTTCCAGAAGCCAGCTATCCAGAGCTGCTGTTTTCTTCACTTAGTTTGGAGGTTTAGTGTAAGGGACCAAAGACAATGAAACAGCCGAAGGGTTGGCTTAACACAGGTTTATTGCATGATGATCCGGAGGAACATGTGGTAATGGCGGATGAGTAGCTCAATATATACAGCTGGCTATACATTTGAATGTGGCTCGTCGACAGACTATTGGTTGCTGCCTGCGTGACGTCGTAGGAGGTCACGCCCTTCTTGACCAGGTGAAGAGGTGGCGGGGAATCTTCCCGCGCTGCTGAACCAGGTGAATATGATCCATGAGAGCTGGACGCTCGCTACTGCCCTCTGGTGGTCACTAGCTCGCGTCCCCTTATTAGGTTTACATTGATACAGCTGATGGTTATAATGTTGCACACAGAAAGGTTACATTGATAACACATGGCAAAAGTACATTGTTAAAGGCACAGCTTTACAGAACACAACATCCCTCCCCCCTAGGATGAGACGAAGTCTCTCAGCCAAGATGGCTTGTTGCATGTGCGTTTGGGCCGTGAAGAGGGCTGCCCCCCCGGGGGCGTTATTGCTTCTTTGTTCCCTGGTCCCTTGTCCTGAAATGGGAGAGGGAGACTTGTTAGTGGCTTGCCGCTGTCTGGCGGCCTCAGGGGAAGGGAAAAACTCCATTGTGGGCAGACCGGGGGCCGTCGGGGCTAACGAAAAACCCCTCTTCTCGCTTGGACGGGTGGGGGACCACTCCGAAAAACCCCCCTGGTTCTGAAAATCAAACTCTAACTTGGTGGGGGTACCCGCATTTGTGGGGACCTTCCGCGAGATATGTATGGGGTCGGGTTCCTCCTCCTCAGAAAGATCCCCCAGGGTATCTATGAGGACATCCTCCTCCCCCCTTGGTGGGGGCCCGCGGTCCCCCTTCCCTCCCCCTTAGGCTAAACGGGTGGGGGAGAACCCTAACGCTGACTTCGTCCCTGCTCGGTCTGCGCCCTGCTCATCGGGGACCCTGCGTCGGAGCTGGTCCGCGTGCCGCCTCCACAAGAGTCCCGTATTGGTTTCCACGCGGTATGACACGGGGCCGGTTTGTTCCACGACTACGCCCGGCACCCAGGCTGGGCCCGTGCTGGCGTAATTCCTGCAGTGCACGGGGGCGCCTACACTGAAACTCTTTGTGGCCTCCAGTCCGATGTTCCTTCCTTTGTCCTCTACCCTCGTGGGGTCTAGCCTAGTAAGGATGGTGGTCAGTTTCCTGCGCATTAAGAGCTCTGCGGGGGAGTATCCTGACGCCAACGGGGTCACCCTGTACCCTAGCAGAAACTGACACACTTGGAGGTTCAGATCCCCCGGGCCCATGCGCCGCAACGCGTCCTTCGTGGTGCGGACGAGGCGCTCTACTTGGCCGTTGGTGGCCGGGTGAAACGGGGCGGAGGTGATATGCCGAACGGCGTTAATCTCCATGAATGCCCTAAACTCGGAGGACGTGAAACAACTAGCGTTGTTGCTAATTAATGTGTCGGGTATGCCGAACGTGGAAAAGAGCCTCCGCAAATGCCTAATGGTCTGGGCCGAGGAGGTGCTCGTGACTGGGATAACCTCCAACCATTTGGAGAAGGCGTCCACTACAAGAAGGAACAGGGTGCCTCTGAACGGGCCCGCGAAATCAACGTGCACCCGGGACCACGGCCCCTTAGCCGCGTCCCATTCCCTGTGTGGGAGGCGGGCCTCCTCTGGTCTGGAGCATTGGCAACTATCACAAGTGCCGACCATGTGCTCGATGTCGGCGTCCAGCTGGGGCCACCAGAAGTAACTCCGGGCCAGCGCCTTGGATCGCACGATGCCGGGGTGGCTGACGTGCAGCAGTTTGAGCACCCGCGGCCGAAGGGAAGTGGGAATCACCACCCGCTGCCCCCACAAGAGGCACCCCCTCTCTAGGGACAGTTCTAGCTTTTTTCTGAATAATGGAGCGAACTCCTCCGCTGGGGAGGACGCCGGCCACCCTTTCTGCACCCAGGAGCTAACTGCCGCTAACGTCTTGTCCTTCTCTGTCGCTTTGGCAATGTTGGCGGGCACTACGGGGGGCGAATCCAGAACCTCTATCTTGAGAACCTGATGGTCCCGCTCTCCCTTGCTCACCTGGCTGGGCGTTAGGGGAAGGGGAGACCTAGATAGAGCGTCCGCATGGCTGATCTCTTTCCCGGGCCGGTAGACCAACGCGTGCTGATACGCGTTGAGAAAAATGGCCCACCTGAGCATCCTCGGGGACAGGATCTGTGGGGTGGGCTTATCTGCGGTAAAGATGCCTAGCAGGGGCTTGTGGTCCGTTACAATGGTGAAGGGGCGGCCATACAGAAAATCGTGAAATTTATTCGTCCCCGCGACTATTGCTAGTGCCTCCCTGTCTGTCTGTGCGTAGTTTCTCTCCGCTTGGGACAGGGACCTGGAGTAAAATGCTATCAGGGCCTCCCTTCCGTTTTCCAACACGTGGCACAGCACCGCCCCCACCCCCACTGGAGATGCATCACAGGTCAGAACTACTGGGCGTTTGGGGTTGAAGTGGGTCAGTATGGCGTCGGACGCCAGGAGGCTTTTTAGCTCGCTAAATGCCCTTTCTTGGTCATCGCCCCACTTCCATGCCTGGTCTTTCTTTAGCAGTTTGTGTAGCGGCTCAGCCACCGCTGCCTTTCGGGGGAGGAAGGAGTGGTAAAAGTTGAGCAGCCCTAGGAACGACTGCAACTCGGGCTTGGAGGTGGGGCGGGGGGCTTTCTTGATGGCTGCCACCTTGGACTTGGATGGTTTGATTCCCTCAGGAGTCACACAAAACCCTAGGAACTCAACCTCGGTTGCGAAGAAGACGCATTTGTCCTTTCGCAGTCTCAGCCCCGCCTTTTCGAATATCGTCAGGACCTTTCCCAACCTCTTGGCCAATTCAACCCGACTCCCCCCTGTTATTAACACGTCATCAAAATAAGGTAACACCCCCTCCAGCCCCTTCAGGAGGCGTTCCACGAGTGACTGGAAAATTCCAGGCGCCGAATTCACGCCGAACTGGAGGCGCGTCACCTGGAACGCCCCCTTATGGGTGACTATGGTCTGCGCAGCAGCTGCGGCAGGGGACACCGTGAGCTGCTGGTAGGCCTGTGCTAAGTCGAGCTTAGCGAAACACTTTCCCCCGTGTAACCTGGCCAGCAGATGGCTGACTACCGGCACCGGATATGCATTCGGGCGGATCGCCTTGTTGATGGTGCACTTGTAGTCGGCGCATATGCGGACCTCCCCATTGGCCTTTAGTGCGGTTACAATTGGAATTTCCCACTCCGCAGAATCTACAGGCACAAGGATCCCCTGACCCACCAATTTGTCCAGTTCCACCTCTATCTTGTCCTTGAGTGCGAACGGCACCCAGCGTGGTTTTAGGCGAATTGGGCGGACCTCCGGGTCCAGGTCGAAAGTCACTGGGGGCCCCTTGAATTTCCCCAGTCCTTTTTTGAAGACATCGGGGTGCGCCTCGCACACCTCCTGAATTGGATCAGTCCCAACGGCGTGCATCCCAACGGCGTGCACCCCCCCAATAAACAACCCCAGGGGCTGGAACCATTGAGTCCCGAGGAGGCTGCAATCTCCCCCTTTGAGCACGACTAGGGGAAGGGACGCGGCGTGCTCCTTGAATTTGACCTGAAATTCTCCGACCCCCAACACTGGAATGCTGTTCCCTTGCACGTCCCGTAGTGTGGACCTCAATGCTTTGAGCTTGGGTCGCTTGTGGGGGGCAATTCCCAAAAACTCCCTCTGGGAAATGATTGAATATGAGGACCCCGAGTCAATTTCCATCCTAATGGGAACCCCTTGGACTAGTACCTCAACAAAGTAGCGGGGGTGTCCTGTAGACACGCTGAACACTGGGGCGTCGTCCTCGCTGCCGTCGGAGATGCAGCCCACGCCGTCCTGCTTCCGCGTGGCCTGGGCGCCGTCCTTGGGTCTCGTTGGGCGGTCTTGTCCCGCGGAACGGTCTGCGGAGCTCCTCCGGGTTTCGCGCTTCTTCCTGCACACCTTGGCGATGTGCCTGCGGCGGCCGCAGTTGTGGCACTCGGCCTTCCGGAAGGGGCACTTTACGCGGTCGTGGGCCGCTCCACAGCCGTCGCATCGCCGGCTCTCCTTCCGGACCCTCCGGACGTCCTCGTCGTCGCTGCTCTCTGTGGACGACCTCGAAGTTCGCCGGGCCGCCTGTACCGGAGTCTCTGCCTTGCTCGACTTCGGCCGCCAGTCCTGGAGTTCTTGGACCCCGGCCTTTGTAGCTTCTGCGGCCTGGGCCGCTCTGACGACCTCCTGCAACGTGGGAGGCGGCTCTTGGTTCATTAATGTGCGCTGGGTTTCAGCGTCGTTCAGGCCACACAGCACACAGTCCCGGAGGGTGATTTCGGCATTCTCCCATTTGCACGGGCCGGCCACCAGCCACAGGGCCGCCACGAATGCGGCGAAAGTCTCCCTGGGCGCTTGGACTCGCCTCCAAAACGCACTCCGAGCGGGAAACATCGCCGTGGCGGGCCGGACGTGCTCACGCAGCATCTGCATGAGTTCCTTGGCCTTGAATTCGCTCACCCTCCTCGGTGCAATCAGGTCCACCAAGGTTCTTTTTGTTTCTTGTCCGAGCATCCTGGTGAAGATGGCTCTTTTCTTCGCCTCTTCCGTGACTTCGGACTCGATCAGTGCGGCCTGGAAGTCCATCTCGAAGATCTCCCACTCGCCCGGTTTCCTGATTTCGAAACCGGCGCATGTCTTGGTCCCGTGGGCTGCCATATCCCACCTTCATCGCCAATTTAGTGTAAGGGACCAAAGACAATGAAACAGCCGAAGGGTTGGCTTAACACAGGTTTATTGCATGATGATCCGGAGGAACATGTGGTAATGGCGGATGAGTAGCTCAATATATACAGCTGGCTATACATTTGAATGTGGCTCGTCGACAGACTATTGGTTGCTGCCTGCGTTACGTCGTAGGAGGTCACGCCCTTCTTGACCAGGTGAAGAGGTGGCGGGGAATCTTCCCGCGCTGCTGAACCAGGTGAATATGATCCATGAGAGCTGGACGCTCGCTACTGCCCTCTGGTGGTCACTAGCTCGCGTCCCCTTATTAGGTTTACATTGATACAGCTGATGGTTATAATGTTGCACACAGAAAGGTTACATTGATAACACATGGCAAAGGTACATTGTTAAAGGCACAGCTTTACAGAACACAACAGGAGGCATAGCCAGAAATGGATACAGTTCTCACACACACACACACACACACCCTGTTCCTCTCTCTTGCTTTCCTCTTTCTACTGTTGCATCAATTTTTCCTCCAACTTAAATCCAGCTGTTACTATTTCTGCTGCCTTATCTTAACCTATAAAACCAAGTGTTCACCGTTGGAATTGGCTATACGTTGCTATGCGTCGCCCTACTGACCCGCACCCTCCCTTCGAGAGCACGGCCGAATTGGCTACGCAGGTCAACGAAGGATTTAAAAATCCGGCACGGGGGCCTCAGCCCCACTAACGGCAAGAAACGCAAAGAACTTCACGTCCCAAAAGTCATTGCGCCGCGGCGCACCAGAGCCAATCAGGCTGAGAGGCTCACGCACGCCGCAGCGTTCGGACACGCGCCGCAGCCAATCAAAAGGAACGCATTTTAAAAAAACCCAGCAAAAACACAAAGCACCAACCGATAACTACAAGCCCCAGCGTCCTGCGCGCCAACGCAGAACGCTGAGGAAAACGGCGGCCGGAAAATTAAAAAGCAAAACAATTCACAACAAAGCAAACAGCAGCCGGCTTTCTTTTACTCACCCGCAGCGCCTAAAGCTCCCGACTACAGTTTCCCCTTTAACATCCAAACAAACAGGAAACAAAAGATAAGGCAGAGAGGATCCATGCCCCACCCCTCCTCCTTAAAAGCAAAACAATTCACAACAAAGCAAACAGCAGCCGCCTTTCTTTTACTCAGCCGCGGCGCCTAAAGCTCCCGACTGCAGTTTCTCCTTTAACATCCAAACCAACTGTAAACAAAAGATAAGGCAGAGAGGATCCATGCCCCACCCCTCCTCCTTAAAACAACTCCGTCTTTTCTTCTCTTTAAAAGCGAAGTTGAATTAAGGAGGGGGGGGATGGGATCGATCCTCTCTGCCTGTTTCTCAGTGTCCAGAAGTGTAGGGCCAAAACACACCTTTTCTCCCCACAAACCTAACAACACAAGGGAAGCCAGCGGGGAAGGGGACCGCAGCCCACACCCACTGATAATACAGGGGAAAAACGATCTACTTTCACGACTCCAGAAAAATAAATCACCATAAAACAATACAGCTCCCCTCCCCACCACCGAGCCCTTCCTTCCTAACCCCTAATAACAATGCTCCCCTCCCCACCACGGGCCGGCGACGTACATATATTCCAAATAATCCGGGCTGCAAAAAATACCACAACCTACCAACAATTAGTATTTTAATGGCCCACCCAGCCAACGAGGCCGGACAATTATATGTTGCGGCCTCAAGAGTGGTAGCAGCAGAGAACATAACACATAAAACAATTACAATTACAGCAGACAGTAATAAATAGAAATAGTAAAACACCTTTACAAGAGATAACATGAAAACAGTTAAACTTACCCACAAAAAGAGTAAAGGAAGCACCCGAAGTCATCGACAGTACACATTGCTTCTCCATAAACTATCCCAAAGCCAGCCAAAGAACACTCACAGATGCTTCGAAAAGAAGCAAGACACGAAAACTTTAAAAGGAAAATACGCACTCCCTTACAGCCATGCCTTCTGCACAGCGAAACAGCAACGGCGAACACAGACACACCTCCAAACAGGCAAATCCACTTAGCTCAATTCGCTCTCCCAAGCTCCAAAAACAGCGAGGGAAAATAACGCGATAACGAGATTTAACATACATACGGGAAACACACAGCTTAAAAACGAAACTAATCCACCAACAGAGATTTGCCAAAAACGTGACTGCAAACTTACAGAGGGGAAACAATAGCGAGGGAATCAAAACCAAATAGAAATGGAGAAAGAAAGCCAGAAATCATCAAACCAGAATTACACACAAAACGAAAATCAGCAAGAAGATTTTCTTTCAAAAATCCAGGACCCAAAAAAGACACTCACAGCCAGGAAACCAAGTAGCCAACACTGCATGCAATATCAGCATGCAAACATATTACCATGGAGACAACAGACAACAGAAATAACAGAGAGTGTCTCCAAAATTTACATAACAAACAAATCAGTGGAAGAGGAAACAACAAACGCAAACAAACATATTAATCCAAAAGAATATTTAGAAAATAGACAGCCAGAAATGCAAATTAACAAAACACAAGAAATGAAAGCCACAACAAAACCCAAAATAATTTTACCATGGAAACAACAATCAACAGAAACAGCAGACAATTACTATGAAATCAACAAAACAACCACAATAGACAAACAAGAAGAGCAACAAAATAAACAAGGTCAAATGCTAATTGTCAGAAAAAAAGAAAAACAAATCATAACTAAACCAAAATTGATATTGCCATGGAAACAGCAGACAACAGCAATAACAGCCAATAACAACACAAACCACAAAAAAAACACAACAAAGGAAACAGAAACTACAACCACAATAAAAAGAAATTACAAACCAGAAGAAAGCGACAATAAACAACCAGAAATGAGCACAATCCCAAAAAAAGAAATACCAACATTCACCCAGAAAAACACAACACATTACTACAAAGAACAAGCAACGGAAAATGCAGAACAACAAGACAGGAACACAGAAATAAAACAACACCCAAACAATAAAAAATTAGAAGAAATAATTCAACAAATAAACAACAAACAAACAGTGCAACAAGAGACACAAGAATTCACCAATGCAAAACAAAAGGACAACCAGCCACAACCGCAACAAAGAGACCCACACCTGCAAATTAAGGATGAATTAGATATAGATTCCATCATACGAAGGCATCTACTCATCATGACACATCCACCAACTCCATTCAACCAGCCACTAGCGGAATTAATGCTCCAACATTTTTTGAAGATCAAATTTGAACAGACCCAGAGAAAAAAAGGTAAATAAATAAAACAATGGCATTTTATAATATTGCAAAAAAACAAATATATATAACTTTGTTATTACTCTCATTACACAGGTGCCCCAACAGATCAACAATCAACTACCTGAACGACAAAATTAAAAAAACATACTGAAGGTAAATAAAAAATTTAGAGCAAAAAGTTATCAAATTATATTTACTAACAACAATATTTTCAGATTAAAACACATGTTAAAATTTTAAAGAATCGCAAATAATAAATTTCAAAAAGAAAAAAAAACCAGACAAATATCAATATCTCTCCCTATGTTTTATGTTTTACAGATTAAAAACACACATTGCTGGACGACAAAGGAGGAAACAAAAAATATATATAGTTAAATGTTTAATATTACTTTGGAAAAAAACTTTAATGTGCAAATAACAGTAATGATACAACGACTTAAATTAGAAATTAAGCATTTACAAACAAAAGTAACATACCTCAATGTGTAACTACCAGTAAAGACACAACCAGTTTAGAAATGAAACGTTAATTGTTAAACATGTTTTTGAAAAATAAAATAAAAATTTTTTTGGACAAAACATTCCAATGCATCTTCTTTAATGCAACAGGGGAGGGGGGAAGCCCGGCAACGCCGGACAACCCTTGCTAGTCTGCTATAAAGGGGGGGGGTGCCCTCTTCTTTGGCAGGACAATGGAGAGGCATCTCCTTGCTTCCCTCCACAAGGAATGAGAGCACATAAGCTGCCCCCATTAGAGGATACTTTTTTGAAAATGGGATTTGTATATGGGTTGATTTAGCAATTCAGCAGTTGATTCAACAGATCTACTCTACCTGTAATTGCATCTGACCTATAGAGATGCAATAAAAATAATAAAAGAGTTTATTTTTTTTTAAAAAAAAACCAGTGTTTGTACGGCACATGAAATACTGTACAGAATGTGCCAAAATGTATACAGTATTTAGCATTGTGTTTACCATTGTCATCCCACAGGGTGTTCCCATGGCTGAGCAGGGATACAAACCCAGCCCCCTAGTGTGTCACTGCATTCACTGCACCAGTGGTTCCCAGTCTTGAACCTCAAGATGTTCTTACAATACAACTCCCAGAAGCCTTCATCATTGACTGTGCTGGCAAGATTTCTGGGAGTTGTAGACCAAGCCATCTGGGGCTTCAAGGCTAGGAATTGCTGCACTACATTGCACTGGTTTTCTGCTGGAACTTAAGTCCATACATGGAGCTAAGCTACAGACTGATGTGCCACCTCCAGATATTCTCCTTGTTTATTCTACAAAGGGGGAAAGTGTGCCATAACAACATTTGCTCTTAGCAGTTGCTAACTTGGGGTCAGATCACATAGTAAGGCAAATGCCTATTTCCGCCTCTTTACAATCTCAACATTAGTCCTCTGCTCTATCAGTGTACCATGCCTGAGCTATTATACATAGAAATAAAGCTGTGTCAGAATAATCAAATACAGGGTGTCCCAAAAGTCACCATACATGGGGGAAATGAGAAATTGTAGCTAAATGTACCTTTATGTACTAAATATACATTACAAACCCCCTCAAGGATTGTTGCCTTGCTGTGGCAAGGGGGCTTGTGTGGTTCAATGAGACTATGGACTATGCCATGTAGGGCCACCCAAGATGGACAGACCATAGTAAAAAACCCAGACTATACACAATCCACTGGTGAAGGAACAGGCAACCCACACCAGTAAATTTGCCAAGAGAACCCCATGGACATTATCAAAAGGCTAAACAATATGACACTGGAAGATGAGCCCTTCAGGTTGGAAGGTGTCCAACATGCTACTGGGGAAGAGCAGAGGTCAAGTACAAGTAGACCCAGAAAGATTGAAGTGGCTGGGCCAAAGCCGAAAGGACGCTTAGCTGTGGACGGTGAAAGGAAAGTCCGATGCTGTAAAAAACAACATTGCATAGGAACCTGGAATGTAAGATCTATGATCAAGGCAAGCTGGACATGGTCAAAAATGAAATGAGCATTGAAATCTTGGGAATCCATGAATTAATGTGGACAGGGATGGGTGAATTTAACTCAAGGGACTATTATATCTACTACTGTGGGCAAGATACGGAACTGACATCAGCTTTAAGGGTTAAAGCTAGTACAGTAGTACCTCAGATAAAGTCCGATTTGGATAAAGTTGCGGTTTTCATGCACACGTGATGCATCGTATAAAGTCCAACACCACTAAAAATTGGACGTTATCTGAGGTATTTGGTATAGGAACCTCAGATAAAGTCCATTTTTGGACATTATCCGATGCATCACCCATTTGATTCGGATAAAGTCCAAAATTGGATAAAGTCCAAACTTGTGGAACAGAGTTTGGACTTTATCCAAGGTTCTACTGTATATTATTTATAGAGAGACAGATGAAGATTTAGCAGATACACAAACAAGAAGTAAATTTTATTCTGCCCCACTGCTTCCAACATAGGCTTTCTTATTAGGGTATTTGGGTTTTGACGGGTTTTATATGAAAATTTTAATATTTGTGTCAGTTTGTATTTTTTAATTTTATGTTGTAAGCCGCCCTGAGTAGGAAAGTTTTTCCTAGAAAGGCGGAATATAAGTTTACTAAATTAAAAATAAATAAATAAAACACACAAATTCATTTCTCAAAAAAAAAAACTTAAAACATGGGGAAGGAGTTAGGAATCTCACACTGATTGATAGGACATATCTCCTCTCACACTGATTGATAGGACATACCTCCAGAGGCAAACAGTTTCAGGTTCAGTTTGTAGTAACCTGTTTTTTTTATTTAAAAAAAGCATTTCAGACATAAAGGTTGTGAACGACTTCTGTCTGAGATCCTGAAAGCCATTGCCAGTTAGTTTGCAACACAAAGAAGGAAGAACATTTTCCCTAGTCAGAGGCAGGATGATATGACAGAGGTGAGACTTGCATCACAAAAAATGCAATTACACTTACTGTATACAGTGATACCTCATACAACATCCAAACTTGGTTCCACAAGTTTGGACTTTATACAGATTTGGACTTTGTATGAGGCATGCAAAATCCTAGCCGCGATGCCTCATACAACGTCCAAATCCTTGCTGCGATGCCTCATACAATGTCGTTTCCATAGAGATACATTGTACTGTAACAGCACAGACTTCAGGGCAAAGTCAAGGAAACAGACAGGAAACTGATTGAACTTTAAGAAATCATTGTCTAAAGGCTAAAAACATTACAAAAACATGTTAAAAACATTACAAAAACATGTCAAACAACCCTGATTGTCCAAAAACCTGAAGAATGCTGCAAAAATCCCAGGATTGCTTCTGACGTAAAAATCCAAAAAAAATCCAAAGACGTGCTCAAAACCACTCCTAAACACTCTTCGCCTCATGCAAAATCCACAAGAGCAATGCATGCATGTGTCCTGCCTTTTATACTGCCCAGGCACAATGCAACCTGGGAAAATCACAATGCCTCATACAAAGTCGCACAACTTTGTACGAGGCAACTTTTTTCAAGGAATTAGGCGATGTTGTATGAATCCGATGTTGTATGAAGCGGACTTTGTATGAGGTATTACTGTATTGCAATTACCAATTACACTTATATACCTCCCCATAGTGCTTTGTGCACTCTCTGGTTGGTTCACAAGTTAATTAGCATTTTGCCTTCAACATGATGGATACTCATTTTACCAACCTTGGAAGAATGTAAAGCTGAGTCATCATTGAACCCTGCCAGGATCTAACTCACAACTTTCTGGCTACAGTATAGCAGTTTAATCATTGCACCACTAGGGCTCCATCTTCACTGCCATTCTCTTCATGCTCATCTCTATACAGTAAATGCCAATGTTAGCTGTAATGCTCAGGTCCCTAGTGCTCTGAAATTGGGAATGGCAGTGGTCTAGCTAGGAACCTGCATGAGGTGGGGGAGGCATCCCATTGCAATCTTTGCACTTTCCAGAAGACTAAACCAATGGGCCAGATCGTGTGCATGCACATGCACGCACGCATATACACACTATTTGTTTGTTTGTTGCATTTTTATACCACCCATTTGGGATATTTCCCACTCTGGGCAGTGCACATACAAATAAAAAAATAACATAATAAAAAATAAAATAAAAATAAAACAACCAAATAAATACATCCTAAAATAAAATGAAATAACTGGTATCTGTGGACACAGAGGGTCAGCTGTCTGGTTAGTTTATTGTTCTGGTCACCATACCTCCAGAAGGATATTATGGAGCTGGAAAAAGTGCAGAGGAGGGCACTCCATGAAACTTTTGGGTACTAGTTCTCAAACAAATAAGATAAAGTACTTTTTCACCCAGAGGATTACTGGTCTATGGATCTCCCTGCCAGAAAAAGTGGTGACAGCTGTCAGTCTTGACAGCTTTAAGAAAGGATTAGACAAGTTCATGGAGGACAAGGGTATCAATGGCTATAATTATGGATACCTAAGGACAACCTCTGGGTTGGAGAGATAGGCAGGATATCTCTCAATGCCATTTCCAAGGAATCCTAAGCAGGTGAAGGCATCTGCTTGGGAATACCCTGAAGCAAATGGTGAGCCACCGTGTGAGACAGAATGCTGGACTGGATGGGCTGTGGCCTGTTCCAGCAAGGCTGTTCTTATTTTCTTATGTTCTTAATGGTGCCCCATTAAACAATAAACTGTTCTGAAAGGCTTCCTTGAAAAAGTTTTTAGAAGATATCCAGGGATGGGGCCTGGCTCAGCTCCATTGATGCCGCCACCAAGAAGGTTCTATTTCTAGTTATAGACTTTCTAGCCATCCTCGGGGTCAGAACCTGGAACTGCCTAGACTGTGATGAACTGGTGATGTGGGGAGTTGGTCTAAGGGAGAGACCCTCCAACAGATATGGTCCCAAACCATATAGAATTTTATATGATAATACTAACACCTTGTATCTGACATGGTAGAGAACAGGCAATCAGCAATGTAAGGTACAAGATTGGATGATCCTAGTGGTCTGATGTATTGTATGTTTTCTTCCTATATCAAGTAAACCCCATTGGTTACTGCTAAGTAACTGCAGCCAATCATGGCTCCCTGAGATCATCTATCTGACCCAACTCTTCACAAACATGTACTTGTTCTAGGAAACCATTAGGTCTTTAAATATAGTATATACAAATCATGCTGTCTGTCCATTTAAACCAGGGGTTCCCAACCTATGGCCCGCAGGCTGGACCTGGCCCACAACGCCATTACATCAGGCCCATCGCCTTCTCCCCCACACCCGGAAGTGGAAGCAGATAAGTTTACACAAGTGCAGGCGCATGCCCGCACATGCACAAATGCACCCATGACTGTTGTAAATGCGGAAGTGGGCGCATTTACAACAGCCGTAAATGTCCCTGCTTCCAGGGGCATGGTCTGGCCCACTCAGCTGACCCATGGCACAAAAAGGTTGGCCATCCCTGATCTAAACTCTGGTATGTAAAGCGATCTTTTCAGCGACTCACTACAGTAAAAGTTAAGCTCATCAGACTTAACACAAGAATACAAAGAACTTCTAAACAATGTTCAGGGTAGAAACAATTTTCTACAGGGATTAATTCTTGGAGAGAAGCCATATTACCTTGTGAACCCCCCAGAGAGTGCATAAGCAGTATGGGGTGGTATACAACTGTAATTGCTACTGCTATTATATGGAAACAAAACAGTTTTGTGGCTCTTCAAAAACTAATAGATTTACTGACATGTGAGCATTTTTTTGTTCACCAGCAAATGAATAAGTAAATATAGAAATGTAGGGGCAGTATTGGAAAACATTATTGCTGAAAGTGCAAGAGATCTATACCTATAAATCCAAGGGTTAACTGTTGGAACTTGCTATATGTTTCTGCACCCATCCATCCTATCCCGTACTGAGCCTCCTGCACTCGCCGGAACCCGGTACGGAGGTTACTGAATAGTTGAGAAACGCAACAGTGGGGCAAGAGCCCCACGAACACAAACAAAGAAAAAGAACTTCAATTCCCAATGTTCTTTGCGCCGCGCTGCACCACAGCCAATCAGGCTGAGAGGCGCGAGCAAAAAGAACGCTGTGAGACACGCCGCAGCCAATCAAAATCGAGCCGCAGGAAAAAAACTGCCGCACGAACGGAAAACACAAACACAAAACTACAAGCCCCAGCATCCTGCGCGCCGTGAGCGCACAGAACGCTGAGAAAGCCAGCGCGCGAAAAATAAAATTACAAAACACAACAGGAGCGCAAGTCCCCAGCAGGCGAACGCAGCGCCTTACAGCCTCGCAAAACAAACAAGCCACAAAACTCCACCTCAAGACACCCGCCGGCCTTCTTTCCCAGAGCAACGGCGAGAAGAGGGACTCCCTCTCCTCCACGCTACCCCGCCGAAGACATGGCGAGACCACCGCTGGCCTCAAGGACAGTTGAGCCAGGGTGAAAAAAACAAAAACCCAAAAACAGGCAGCAGTTCGTCAGGGGAAGTACCCTCCCTGGCGGATGACTGGCTGATGACTTTGTACTTCCGAATATAAAAGCAGCAGCCAGCAGTCTGGAAGGAAGAACACCACCCCTTACAGATCGCTGCCTGCCCATCTCCGGTTAAGTAAGCCAGGAGAGAAAGGAGGCAGAGAGGAGAGAACCATCGTTAGGCAGAGAAAGCTCTTCTCTGCCTCCTCCTTCTCCCCCGACCTACGTAACAGGCTGACTGCCGGCTCCTCCTTTCCCCCATTACTGCATCGAAACCAAAATTCGAAGCAGCAATGGGGAAAAGAGGAACCAACAGGCAACCCGTTCTTCAAGCTAAAGTAAACACCAAAATCAAACACCAAAAATAATAAAAAATAATAAAACAAAAATAAATCAATAATTAAAAAACCATTAATAAACAAAAAGTAAACCACAAAATACACAAACAAAAACATCCACAATACCACAAAACCACATACAAAACCCTAACTACAACACACAAAAAACACAAATTACACAAACAAACAACAACTAATTACAAAAATAAACAACAATGAAATAAGAAAAATTAAACAAAACCAGAAATAACCAAACCAAATTACACAAACCTAAAACTCAACCAAGACAAAAAAGAACAAACAGAAACACCTCCCAGCCCACCACCACAAAAACAAAACAAAGGAAAACCCCAGATGAAAGAAAACCAGACAACTCACCAGCACGTCCTCCCTCCACGACGACCAGAACAGAAATGAAGAAACAAAGAGACTACTTATCGGAAGAAGCCCCACCGAGAGGCCAGGAGAGAAAAAACACGTGAAATGAAACCAAAACCACTAGCAGCCCCACCTGCAGGGCAGAATAGTAAAAACAACTCAAAAACCCACAACAGCCCCACCTAGAGGCCACAAGAGTAAAAACAAGTCAAAAACATAACAATAAATCAAAAGTTTACACAAATCACATGTTAAATAAATAAAATAAGAAGATTTATAACATCCTGTGTTGCATTTTAACTCAAATAAAAACCCAAAACATCTAAACACAGTTTTAAAACATTGAATGTAAAAAACATGTACTTTCACATTTAAAAAAATATTACCTACGGTACAACTATTAACAAAAACACACACAAACTAAAACATTATTTGGATAAATAAAACAATTTGAAAAAATTATATCATCCTTTCTTTTTTTAATCCACAAAAATCCCCAAGAAAGCTGATCACAGTTTATAACTGATTTTATAAACTTCAATCAGGTCACCTCTTAGATGCCGTCATTCAAGAGTGAAGAGGCCCAACCGTTGCAGCCTCAGATGGTAAGGAAGGTGTTCCAGTCCCCTAATCATTTTGGTTGCCCTCCTCTGCACTTTTTCCAACTCCATAATATCCTTCTGGAGGTATGGCGACCAGAACTGTACACAGTATTCCAGATGGGGCCTCACCATAGGTTTATAAAGAGGCAAAATGACACTTGCTGACTTATTTTCTATACCCTTCCTAATGATCCCTAGCATTGAGTTTGCGATTCATCCTGCCCGTGCTGCCCTCGTCGCTCTCAGAAGTGGAAGTAAAATGTGCCTGTACAGTTAAGACTCTTCCGAGTTAACCCTTCCTCTGTATGGTCACGTTTTACTTCCGCTTCCGGGAGCGACGAGGACAGCGTGGGCCGGATGAATTGCAGTAAACCCATTAGTATGGATTCACAGGGTGCTTGGACTTCTGGGAATTTAAGTCCAAGAACATCTGGAGTGCCAAGATTCGCCATCATGGGTCTATCCACATAGCAATAGCAATTACACTTGTATACCACCCCATGCCTAAGGACTGCAGTGGCTTAATGGTTAAGACGCTGAGCTTGACAACTGGGAGGTCAACAGGTCAGCAGTTCCAGACCCGAGTGCTGCACAATGGAGTGAGATCCTGTTTCTATCCCAGCTCCTGCCAACAGCAGCTTGAAAGCAAGAAAATGCAAGTAGATAAATAGGTGCCACTTCGGTGGGAAGGTAAACAGCATTTCTTGTGTTCCAGTGTCTCTGACCACGGAAACATCTGCAGACACAGACAGCGCTGGCTCTTTGGCTGAAAATGGAGATGAGCACTGGGCCCTAGAGTCATACACGACTGGCTTTTTGGGCAAGGGCAACCTTTACCTTACTGCCCCATAGTGCCTACTGCACACCCTGGGCGGTTCACAAGGTAATTAGAATTTTGTCCTATACATGATGGGTATTCAGTTTACCCCGTCCTCGGAAGGATGGAAGGCTGAATTCACCTTGTCTCCCACCAAGATCAAACTCACAGTGTTTTGGCTACAGTTTAACTACTGCAACATCAGGGCTCCTTTTGACTGCATTTCTAATGAGAAGTCAGTGCAGTTTGTCTTGGAGTACGTAGTTTCCCCAAAGGGTTGCATCAGAGGCACTGCAAATTGTTGTGCAAGTGGTTCAAACATGATTTTAATGTACCCTGGACAGATAATTGGAAAGCATCTTATTAAAAAAATCTCTTGAACGTGAACAAGGTGTTGGTGGATTTACACTGGCTCTATAAATGGAGATGAGTCAGATATGACTGACTTTCAAGCAAGGGCAACCTTTACTTTTACTTCAGGGCATAGTTGCAGAGTACAGGAAACGATTGTAAAATTCTAATTCTGTGTTGTAAGACAGTGGACTAACATTCTTTTTTTAAAAAAAACTTAACCCTACTTAGCCTCAAGTGGCTAAGACGCTGACTGGAAGGCAGCAGGTCAGCAGTTCGATTCCCGAATACTGCAGGATGGAATGAGCTCCCATCTTTGTCCCAGTTCCTGCCAACCTAGCAGTTCAAAAGCAAGAAATTGCAAGTAGATAAATAGGGACCACTTCGGTGGGAAGATAAACAGTGTTCCGTGCACTCCAGTGTCTAGTCATGCCTGCCACATGACCACGTAAACGTCTGCAGAAGTGGACAGCGTTCGTTCTTCAGCTATGAAACAGAGATGAGCACTGAACCCTAGAGTCGGATACCTTTACCTTACTTATTTGAAAGTTTCTAAACTGGCAGTTTCAGATTTCTAGCTTTGGTAGGGAGTTGGATTGAGTGATACTTGGGGTCTCATCTCTTCCAGCTCTACAGTTCTATAATTTTATAATTCTAGTTGTAAGCAATAAACAGGCATGAGAAATATAACAGGTTGGATCAGCCACATTTTCAAACTCTAACTCAAGTTTTTCTTGGAGCTTTTCTTTTTCTTGGCGTGGCAAAATATTGGAAATTATCAGACACCATGTTAAATATTTAAGATCACTTTTAATGGTTTTTATGAGTAAGTTGATTTCCTAAGAGTGAAATATATTTCTTTCATAATCTTCTTGCCTAGATTGGTTCTATTAAAAATAATAATAAACAAACAAAGCCTCTGTTCATTCCCATTTCAAGAGACTGAGAGTGAACACTATGCAAGGAAATTGTAAAAAGATGCATTATAAAGAAATTATATTAAAGATATAGGAAGTACAGTAATGACGTACTATTGCGGTGGTAGTGAATTTTATGATTAAATCCCTAATCCACACTGTTCCTTGCCAATGTATGTACTTTCAAAGAGAGAGAGAAGTAAAAACTTCACTTTGCCTACAGAAATTACACAGTAGCGATAACTAGGATTTTAAAAATCGTATAGTAAAGTTATAGCAACCAAGACTGCATCTTTGGGGGGAATCATGTGACTTTTTGAACAGTGATTTAGACTGTAAATTAAATCAGTTCTATTTAAGTCACATTCTATTTCAGGGGTGCCCAAACTATGGCCCATGGGCCAGATCTGGCCCTTGATGCCAATTCATCCAGCCCCCGATGCCCTTGCCGCTCCCGGAAGCAGAAGTAAAATGCCTGTGCATATGCAGAATGCTGCTTTAAATGCACCTGCAGGTGTATTTACGGCAGCGTTGTGCATGCGTGGGCACGTTTTACTTCCACTTCTGGTGGGAGAAACCATGTGACCAGCCCGCAGCCCGAAAAGTTTGGGCACCCCTATCCTATTCAGTCACCACCCTGGCTCAATACAGTGTTTCTCATGCTATCTTTTGCATGTTAGCTCCTTAAACTACTGACACTGATCTTTACTAATTCCTAGTTATTTCATTGTCACATCATCTGAAGCAGAACAACCTGGAGAGACATGAGGAATTGGTCCAGATCCATCTGGAAAAAATAGTATTCTGAGCAGCTGACTTTTTTGTGAATTGATAGAGAAGGTGTGTGGCTGTCAACTACTACTGTCTTCAAACTAGATGTACATTGGTTGCATAAGTAGAAGCTTTGCTCAAAAGAGAAGCATCGTTATAAGGGAACATCACAAAGGCTTTGGGCCTCTCACCTTGCACTGTATCCCATTTGAATATGTTGAACCTCTTCAGAGCTGAGAATGTCTGCTTTGATTCTTCTATTTGTTACTAGAAGGATGATGAAGATTTTAGTAACATCACTGTTTGCTCCAAAGTCATTGCTAGATTGTTCTACAGAAGCAGATACAGGTTTATGAAGTATCTGTAACCTGTAGAATATTGTCCTCTTGTGCAGATCAGAAAACTGTCTTTGGGTTCCCCTGATTTAGGTATTTTTCTACAGTATCATGAATTTCTTACTACAGAGAACTAGTCTTACATTCTGGAAGCACAATCCACTGTAGGAATCGGGGCCGCTAGGACGGCCGTTGGGTCCCGGAGGAGACTGATCAAGAAATGATACGAGGCAGTATGGAGCGAGATCAGATCAGTCCTTTATTGAAGGAAAGGTATCTACATTTATAGATCAGAAGGCAATACAGGGAAAAACCGTCATCTGACAGAAAATCACATCACCTATTTACTCAGGTTAATGAGGAATCTCTCTTGGGGAAGTTAATTAACGTGGGCAAACATTGACAGGGGAAACACCATTGTCTAGGGTTTAGACCAGGGTAAATATGGCCACTATTTGCACCAGGGATTATGCTAAACTCGGAGATGAGTGATTACCTTAATGGGTAACAGAGTCTAGAGGAATGCCTCCTCAGCGGAACCGTTGGTCAGGTATTAATTGGGTGAATCAAACCCTATTATTAATCCACCACCCTTAATTTCTCTGCCCGCAGAGCCCACGGGCCAGGAGCGTTCTCACTGAAGTGGCCTCTGCGCGGGCCGTTCCATGCCATTGGGGCATGGGGAATCCACATCTCCCCTTTTCGTTTTACTTAAGAGCCTGACTGGCGACTCTGCGCAAGAGAGGCACCAGCTGATGAGCGGGAATGGTGCTTCGGGGCTCCCTCCGGGAGCGGCACCTTGATATCAGTGAGGGAATGCATTGCGCGAAGCAGCATACCGCTATGCCTAGTACAATCACCCCCACAATCACTTTGAGTACCGTCTGAAGCCATCCCCATGGAATCCATGACCACATCCAGTTCCACAATGAACTCAGCCAAGTCCCCCATGCAGAACCCTCCCTGATGCCCTCGACTATGGTGTGGAGGTCTGTGAGCTGGCTCTGCACCTTACGGGAGTTATCAGTGAGATTGAAGCAACACATACCATGAAAAGATTCGCAACCCAGATGATAGTCTATCGCCGCTCGATTGTCAAGTATGGCATGGCGGAGCTCTGCCTGCTCTTGGTTGAGCAGCGCTATTGCGGAGGAGGTATGGTTAATGGCTTTAGCTAGTCCGCAAGCCAGTCGACCAATCCTCCGAGCGTTGCCGACGGCTAAGCCTGGCACGCCGAAAATGCTGACTGCCAACGAGAGATACTCGGCTGAACTCATTACTCTAAAGCTGCTCTCACATGAGCTGTCTAACTGGGTGGTGCGAGTGCGTCGTATGGGTGCTGAAACATTTGTAACATTTGTGCTTGGGGTGACCATATCCTGAGTAGGGAGTAACAGTGTCAAACGACTGATACAACATATAGCATCTGATACATTTGCAGGAATGTAGTTCCAAGTGTACTGATTACACGTAAAGAACCAACCAGATGGTAGGGTAACATGAGCATACATTGAACCAAGTGTCACTGGGTTGTCACAAGTCCAATTGCCACTGCCAACGTTGAGGCAGCGGCGCCTTCGGCCGACTGCGGAGCAGCCGGTCATGCGAGCACAAGTAGAGTTCGGGCTGACCGCCACTCGAGGAGTGTGGAGAGTGGCTGCATCAGCTGGTAAGGTCATTGTCAGCCGCATCTCCCAGCGGGCGTATTCCGAAGAAGCCGCTGGGTTGTACGGGTTGAAAATCCGTTTCACTAGCCAGTCCCCATCCCTGGGGTGCGCGCCTGGAGAGTGGCACACTGGGATGAGGCAGGTGCTCAAGATTGAAGCAGAACCAATGTCCTGTCTCAGGCAAAAATCGGACTGGTTGACGAGACCCGCCAACCTCTCCCATATGTTGTAATGCATCCTGGCAGAAAGGTCTCCGCCTGGCATCAAATCGCTGGCCTCCAGTGAAGCAGCCTGAGCGCCTCCCCCCGCAAGTAGAGAGAGGGTCAGGATGATGGTGACTGCCATGGTGTTGGCATGAATTCGGGCAAAGATGGCAGCCGTGAGGTTCTCCGGCGTTGGCTCCTTCTCCTCGCGCCGGATGACGTTCTGGGCCTCATTGCAAAGGACCTTGACCATCCCCCAGGTGATCTTCGGTGCTGTCATCTGTGGCCGCCTCTTCCGACGGGTTCTCTCGGTCAGAGTGAGGTCCTCCATCTCCGGGATCGGACTCGGGTCGGTCTGGGTCCACGCCATGTGGTTCCAAGTGCGGCTTGACACACCGAGCTGGAATCCAAACGACACCTGTAGGAGACATAACTGCAGCATACCCTCTGCCCCAGGTTACGAGTGGTGCCGGGCCCCTCCAGGAAGGGTCCGGTGGCACCCGGTATCGGACCATCGGTCGCGGGAGAGCTTCCGAGCGGCGGAAGTGCTTCTCCTGCGGCGTGCAATCGGAAAAAACATTAAGGTGATTGTATGTGAACAATACCTTATTTAGACAATGCTGTGCCTGACCCTGTGACTTGGGGAGGGCTGGTGGCTCCCCCCTTTCTGTTTGTTTGTCAATATAGGACTTGAGTGTCCGATTGACCCGTTCCACAATCGCTTGCCCCTGCGGATTGTAAGGAACGCCAAAAGTATGCTTAATATCCCAGGTGGCCATGAAGGCCGCCAGCTGCCTGGAGCTGTAGGACGGGGCGTTATCGGTTTTCACGTACTGCGGCTTGCCCATTGCCGCGATGCAGGAAAGGAGGTGCTGCTCCACGTGGGAAGCAGTCTCCCCTTTCTGTGCCATTGCCCAAACGAATTGAGAAAAGGTATCAATGCAAACGTGCATGTACTGCCATCTGCCAAACTGCGGAACATGTGTGATGTCCATTTGCCACACCTGGTTGGCTTCTGTCCCCTGTGGGTTGACCCCCCACGAGGGCCCCCCCCCCCCGGTGCCCCTGCGCAGTGCTGGCAAGAGCGAACTATGCCTTGGGCTTGAGAAAGTGGCAGATTGAACTGTCTGGCGAGCGCTTTGGCATTCTGATGGAAGAAGGCATAACTCTGAATTGGCGTAGTGAAAACACCTAACACTGAACGTTGCTGAATTTCCTTTGCCGCCGCGTCCGTTCTGCTATTGCCCGCGGAAATCAGACCCGGTAAGTCTTGGTGACTTCGGATGTGGGCAATATAGAGCGGCTCCGTGCGGTTTCGCAAATGAAATTGAGCAGTGAGGAACAGACTAAGCAAATTCTTGTCTATTGCGGGAGTGATGTATGCTCCCGGTAGACTGTGAAGCAAATTCCTGACATACTGACTGTCAGTAATGATGTTGAGGCGCTTTTTGGCGAAGGTGCGCAAAGCGAGGTTCACTGCTGCCAACTCGGCCCGCTGTGCGGACTTCTGTGGAAGAGTTAACAGCGTGCGCCAAGCTTGGCCCTCCTGCCAAGTTAAGACGCCATATGTGCGACCCCCATCAGTAAAAACTGTCCTGGCCCCCTGAAGTGGAACCAGCGAAAGCAATTCGAACAAGCTGACTGTCTGCGTTTGAAGCGAGACAAGTCTGGGGTCTTTCGGCAGATGGTATGCCAAGCATCCGGTGAATCCCTCCAAAGCGATTGGAAGTGAGTCACCGAGCTGCATCAATTGCTGAACCTGCTCTTTGGTGAACGGGACTACGATCTTTGCTAAGTCGTGCCCTGAAATGTCCCTGGCTCTCAGCCTTCCGCGGTAAACCACCGCGGAGACCAATTCTTGGGGAGGAACAATGTTTTGGGAAGAGGTGTTCGGCAAGTACACCCATTCCACGATACTCGCCCCTTTCTCGGAGTCCACTCCTAGGGCTCCGGTGAACATGGATCCTGCCCGAACGATGTACAAGTTCAGGATCGGGGCATATGGCCCCTGAGCAATCCTGTCCACCCACCTTTGGCTGAGAATTTGGTTGACTTTCTCGAGAGTCAAGCGCGCTTCTCGAGAGATTTGTATCCGGTCTGCTGGCTGCTTACCTAACGTCAGCAGCAAGAAGAGCGGTTTCAAAAGGTCCGTATCCAATCGGAAATACGGTCTGGCCCAATTAATGTTCCCTAAAACCTGCTGCAATTCCACCAAGGTGACTGAATCCTTCAAATTGATCTGGGGAAAAACTGGTGCTGCGAAAGAGCGGAGAAGCCGATGACCCAAGTATGAGAAGGGCTCGGTTCTCTGCACTTTTTCCGGGGCAATGAGTAAACCTTTCTCCCCCAGGCTGGCCTGGAGGTCTGAAAACATTTCGCTGCCGAGTTGCGGCGCTGCGATCAAGATATCATCCATGAAATGGCAAACTAAGGCTTTGGGGTGAAGGTTTCGAAACTTTGCCAGTGCGTTGTGAATATAAATTTGGCACAGGGTGGGCGAATTGAGCATGCCCTGTGGCAAATATTTCCATGCGTAACGCTGCGTAGGCTCACTGTGGTTCACAACCGGCACCGTAAAGGCAAACCTTTCCTGGTCCCTGGGGTCTAAGGGAATCGTGTAAAAACAATCCTTGAGATCTACAACTAGGATCTCCCACCCCTCGGGAATCATGTTTGGATTTGGGATGCCGCATTGAAGCGGACCCATTGGCTGTATACATTTATTGATCTCCCTGAGATCGTGGAGGAGTCGCCACTTCCCCGACTTCTTCTTTATCACAAAAATTGGCGAATTCCAAGAACTAGTGGACTGCTCTATGTGTCCTGCGTCTAGCTGTTCTTTAACCAGTTGCTTTAGGGCGACTAATTTCTCTCCCACTACCGGCCATTGTTCCACCCAGACCGGAGTATCGGTGAGCCATTTAAGTGGCAACGCCATTACCCGAAGGTAAGCGTAGCTCCGTACTGCTGTAAAATGTCTCGCCCCCAAAGGTTGATGTGCACGTCCAGAATGTGCGGCCGAATAACCGCTGTGCCGTCAGCCCTTGGGATCGTGACTTCCACCCACTCCCGGCTCCTAAACGCTTCTTGGATGCCGCCTACCCCCCACACATCGGAGACCGGCTCAATGGCCCACTCCCGTGGCCACTGGCTCCTGCTTATCACGCTCACATCAGCTCCGGTATCTAATAACCCTGAAAATGATCTTTTATTCAGAAATACCTCAATAACTGGGCGCTGTTTCCACTCAATGTTGGTCTCCACTGTCGCTAAGACCTGGTATCCTTGTACTGCCTCACTGGCGCTCGAGCGGTCCTCGGACCGGGACTTTGAGCTGTCCCTGAGCCTTCCCTGGCTATCTGCTGGCGAGTGACAAGGAACCATGATCAGTTGCGCCAATGTGTCTCCTTTGTGAATTGTCTGGGGTAAGTGGGTCCAAAGCTGAACTTGGAGAACGCCTGAAAAATTGGAGTCGATGACTCCCGGAATTACGAGAATTCCGTGTGCTCCTGCTACACTGCGGGGCAAAACTAAACCTATAAAGCCCTTGGGCAGTGGACCCATGTACTGGGAGTCCACCAGATAGACTGTGCCTGGCAGGTCGCATGTAACGTCTGCCTGACAAGTCAATTCTAGCCCTGTACTATTCTTGGGGCTGGCCTGTGCCTTCGCAGTGTCTGGAAGGTGATCGGAATCTAGTCTAGCTCTGGCGAGCTCTGAGTGAGCGGAGCCTCTGTTTGGACCGGGGCCGGAGACATGCCCGCGTTCCGGTTTCCCGAACTTGGACAGTTTCTAGCCCAATGGTAGCCTTTCTTGCACTTTGGACACAGGGTGTTTGGAGCCTTGGAACAGCCGGAATTTTGTCCGCCTCCCTTGGATCGGCACTCCCTAGCGAAGTGACTGACCTTGCCACAATTGTGACATGCCCCTTGATTTTTACTTTTGGGTCTCTTACCCCCTTGCACCGCTGCCGCTAGCAATCCCATCTTGTAGTATTCTGTGCCAACGTTGGCGCAAGCTCGAATCATGTCCGTGAGGGTCAAGTCGGGACGATTGCCCAGTGACTGCAAGATTTTACGGCAGTCTAGATTGGCATTGTCCTTGGCTAACTTCATCATGAGCTCTTGTTGGGCTTGCTCGTTGTCTATCTGCCTACTGATCGCTTCCTCCAAGCGATTGATGAAGTTGTCTATCTGCCTACTGATCGCTTCCTCCAAGCGATTGATGAAGTCCATGTAGGGCTCCTGGGCTCCCTGCTTAATTGCGGTGTAATTCTTAGCCACTTTGCCAGTGGCTGGAACCTTGAAGAAAGCTCTAAAAGCAGCCTCGGCTGACATCTGAAGAGTGGCGAGTGGCAAGTTGATCTGCGCATTAATGGATTCGAAGGCACCTGAACCATATAACTGGTCAGGAAGTACTGTGCCTCCCATCCTGGCAGCCCTAGTCTGAGCCTCAAGGTGAAACTCGCTGTCCCAAATCAGATACTGGCTAGGGTTGAGCATCATCCGCATGACGGCTTTCCAGTCATGCGGGATGAACATGGTGTTCTCGCACACTTGCTGAAGCGTGCCCCTAGTAAAGCGACTCTGAAGCCCTGTCTCTGAAATGGCCTTCCGTATAGCCATGAGAAGCTTATACGGGACTGGTGAGTGAACTATCTGCTGGGCCCCTGTGAGGGCATCCATTTCCATGCGAATTGGACAAATCTGACTAAGCTCAGCTAGTTCTTCTGCTGGCAATTCCCCCTTCCTGAGTTCTTCCTCAACTGTGCGCTAAAGGGCACTCTTGGTAACTCGGGAACCTGGGGCTGTCAGAGAAGCACCTGCGCTCCTCCTTCCTTGCATTCCGTCGGTGACGTCTGCAGCTGTCACCGAGGGAAAGTTCCCTACGCTACTCTGCCTAAACTGTAATGACGGATAGAGCGCCGTGGGCGCCGATGGTTCGGCTGGCGCTGGGGGTTCTTTGGCCTCTACCCGGACTGGTTCTATCTCCGCTAAGAGTTTCCTACATTTGCTCCATGTGCGAATTACGCCTCCTGGAGCTTTCGGGGGTTGCTGAATGCAGTCTCCTATCTGATCCCAAAGCTTAAGGGTTAACGTACCTACTTCTGGGTAAAGCAGGCAGTGTTCCCTTAGGTACGCCAAAAGTCTCGGTAGCTCTCGGCTGTGAAACCTTAACTGAAATACCCTGGCCAGGATTCTGAACTCTTTCTCACGAGTTCTTTGGCTAGCGGACGGACCTTGTCGCTGAGGACAAGTCCCCATATTACCTGCGAAGGGTCCTCCGAAGTTTCCTCCTCGGGACGAGTCGACGCGTCTTTGGGCAAGGTAATAGGTTCTGGAGACGATTCTTTGGGTAGAGCTCGGAGCGTGGACTGCTGCCACGGGCCCTCGGTGGCCTCTGCGCTGTCAGGGGTTCACAGCTGACCCTGAGCGGAACGCGTTTTTCCGTAACCTGCAAGCCGCCGCGAAAGTTGGGAGCAAGCTGTAGGAAGCCTCTCTGTAATGCCTCGCCGCTTAGGCCGCCTTCCCGACTGGCTGGTTTACCGGCCGGGCTGCCGCGCTGTCCTCCGGGATGATCGGACGCGGTTCAAGCGCAGAACCGGACCGTGTGATCGCTTACTCACGGGTAAGATCACGTCGGGGTCACCAGATGTAGGAATCGGGGCCGCTAGGACGGCCGTTGGGTCCCAGAGGAGACTGATCAAGAAACGATACGAGGCAGTATGGAGCGAGATCAGATCAGTCCTTTATTGAAGGAAAGGTATCTACATTTATAGATCAGAAGGCAATACAGGGAAAAACCGTCATCTGACAGAAAATCACATCACCTATTTACTCAGGTTAATGAGGAATCTCTCTTGGGGAAGTTAATTAACATGGGCAAACATTGACAGGGGAAACACCATTGTCTAGGGTTTAGACCGGGGTAAATATGGCCACTATTTGCACCAGGGATTATGTTAAACTCGGAGATGAGTGATTACCTTAATGGGTAACAGAGTCTAGAGGAATGCCTCCTCAGCGGAACCGTCGGTCAGGTATTAATTGGGTGAATCAAACCCTATTATTAATCCACCCCCCTTAATTTCTCTGCCCGCAGAGCCCACGGGCCAGGAGCGTTCTCACTGAAGTGGCCTCTGCGCGGGCCGTTCCATGCCATTGGGGCATGGGGAATCCACAATCCACTGTACAAACTCTTTAGTCACAAGTAAATATAAGATGTTCTTTGGTGTGTGTCATGGTTGTCAAAGCCACAATTCATTCAATGCTTACACAGAATAGAAGGTGCCCTTTGCTGTAAAAATGGTGGTCATTCCCTAGAGTTGGCTGTAGAGGACATTCATATGTCCTCAGCTCTGTAGAAGAGTGACAATAAATACACAGGAGTGTACAGTCTTCTGGCATTATCAGAAGAAATCCCTTGGCATTGAGGACTAATTACTATCAACCAAGCTTTGACTTCCTGAAAGCATTTAATAAATCCCTATCTCTTCTTAAATACCATATCTTTTATTTGAATTTTGAAATTCCAGCATTGATTTGGGATGTTGCTTTCTGCATTACCAAGTTCAACTGGTATGTATAGCAATGAAGATAATGGATAGTGGAATATCTCACAGCCTCTGTTCTGAGCTTTCCACACACCATACTCATAATATGTTAGGCTGTTCCCAGTGTAGTTTCAAACCATGGATGAGCCAAGTCTAATGGCTGAGGGGCCAAGTTGAACCCTACAGCTCTTACCATGAGCTGCAGCAAACCTCTGAGGTCAGAAATGGCTTATTTTTTGAGGATGGGGAATCATGAGAGACTAATGCAAGTGACAGCAGGATACACATTAAACAGGCCCAGGGAACTGAAACAGAAAATACTGCTCCTAAGGTTTTTGGGGGGCCATATTTTTCTCGTTTTGGAATGGCGAGAGGACTCTAGGGCAACCCTGAAGGCAGCCATGCTGTGTTCATTCCTGCTCTAAACAATGTTCTCTTTTTTTCCTTGTTCATTTCTTCTGAGAACAATTTAGTCAGCTCTTGAAGCAAGATGGGTCTAATGGTTTTGACCTGAGGGTCTTCCAGCCATGTGAACCTGAAAGACACTTTACTGTTCAGCCTTCTCAACTGGAGAAAACATGATCATTTTACTGTTGTAAAGTTGGAAGATGTGCTTTTCAACTGCTGTTTGATGGGACTCTTTATTACTATCAATAGGCAAACCTGCAGTTTGTTCTGGACCATTCTTAAGGGATATCTGAACACCCCTATCCCTTTGGAAGCCTTGGGGTAGGGGTGGGTGTCTTCCTGGAGTAACTCCATTGATCTTCCATTTTTTTCCTCTCACCTCCAGCCTTCTGGGTCATCATAATACACCCCTCTTGTCCTAACTGCCTGATTCATAACTTCTCTGCTAATCACTCTCTAAAGCAAGACAATAATTGAACTTAGTATTTATGGTAATTATTGACATGGCATGGAAAAAAGTTCTCATCCCACTCTCCACTTTCTAAGGTGGTTAAGAAATTCCACAGGCAGCACTGCAGAGTATAGTTTCCTTTAGATGGGAAATTGAAGAGTGATGGCATCTTTTGTTGTAACTGTTGAATTATTTACTGATATGCAGGCAAAGCATAAGAGAGTTACTTGAGCAAGGGAGCAGATCTTGTGTCTTCTAGAGAGATTGTTTGAATGTGGGGATTTTCAGGGTTCCCAATAGCCCACGGTGTTATCCTCCAAGCGAGTGTCTCCTACCTGAAGCACCTGTTTGAACTGATAGCACTCACATGGTACTGTTTGTTTTTCTAAAGTCTTGTTTTCTCCCTCTCCTCTCCCTTTTATTGGTGAACTTTTGCATACAGTATATGTACAGGTTGCATTGCACCCAACCTAAATGTTCTCAAAGACTGGTGTTTAGTGTATAGAAAGAAGTAGCAAGGAAGTGTAGCTGCTAGGAACAATCACTGTTTGTGTATGCAAAATCATCCCTCTTTTATTGAGTAGGTGGGGCATTGTGGGAAGTTGCCTGTGATGTTATGCCTTTTTTGGAAAGTCACTTTGTGCCCAAGCATGGTATATCTACAGCCAAGTCCATCAAGTCCTATGGAGTCCAATTTCTCAGCTTGTTCCTACTGAGACTCATACCCAGAAGGTTCTGAGTAGCCTGAGTAGAATAAGATTGATTAGCAAATGAAAAGTCAGCAATGTGCAATTCAGTACTTGTAAATAAATTATTAAACCGGCTCCATATCTTCCATCAGCAAATAAATATGCACACAAAGAGGGACAAGCAAGCCCACTGAGATCAATGGCTTGCCTACTCTGAAAGGGGAAACCAAGTAACACCATTTAGGATGTCCTTGCTTTCTCTTGTGGCTGCCGGCCTGTTTCTGTCCAATAACCGCAGCCTGTCGATCAAACAGAGCTCTTCTAACCTCATTAATGTTTCTTTACATTTAATGTCAGCAAACAGATAAGAGAGAAAGAGAGTCAGTATTAGATGTGTGTTTAGAGAATAAGAGTGAGAGATTAATTTTTATAATTTGTAATCTTATTGTGTGACTCTTTATGTGATTTCCTCTTTCCCCCCTCCTATCAGCAATCAGCCAGGATAAGAGTCTGCACTTTGTTTTTGGAACTAATTCCCAGGTATTTTCCTCCCCACTGCAGGAATTTCCCATGGAATAAATCCAGTTAAGGTTCACTTTCATTCCAGTTTGCATGCGATTATAACTTACGATGTATTGGATCTTATTAGGAGGTTCCTAATACAAAGCAATTTTTTAAAACTGCATTCCAGGACTTTAATAGGATAGCAGAAAGAAGATTGATTACAAGATCCAGAAGTAAGCACTTCCTTAATTTCTAGGATAGCATCACAGTTTCTGAATCTAACAACTCCATGCCACTGTAACTTTCATTTATGGTAAAGAAGATCACTTGAGGGAAAATGACAACTCAGAAACCCCTAGCTAGCCCCATGCTACTACTATGGCTAAACCACCAACAAATGGTTGAGTGGGTTTGCAGAAACTAATGTACTCTTCACGGGGCTGCCTTTGGAAAGTGTTTAAAAAGTCCATTGAGTCCAAAGCACTGTAGTGGGGTTATTAACTGAGGCTTGATTACAGTGATCACATGCTACAGCCCTGCTATAGCAGATCCAAAGGCTGCCAATCCATTTTCAGGTACAATTCAAAATGCTGGTTTTAACCTATAACACTCTAAATGGTTTGGGTCCCAAGCTATCTTAAAGACTGCATTTTGCTTTACAAGTCTGCCTGAGAAGCTCTTCAAGGGAGGCCTTTCTCTCCATCCCATCGCCTTCATAGGTGCTTTTGGTGGGGACACGGAAGAAGGGCTCCTCTATCACTGCTCCCACACTTTGGAATTCCTTCCCATGGGAGGCCAGGCTGGTCCCATCTTTACTGTCCTTCCACAAGAAGGCAAAGATCTTTCTTTTCAAACAGAGTTTGCCTAGTGAAAGAAGGTTCTTAAAATGGGATTGGTTGTGCCTTGGGATTAAAATGGGATCGGTTGCTGATGAGAATGGTCCATGCCTTGGTAATCTTGAGAATTGATTACAGCCACACTGTCTATGTAGGATTGCTTTTGAAGATGGTACAGAAGGTACAGCAGGTACAGAATGTGGTAGCCAGGCTGGTGGCGGATGGCCATAAGTTTGACCAATCTTGGCTCACCTGCATTGGCTGCCTGTCGGCTTCCATGCTTAATTCAAGGTTCTGGTATTCTCTTACAAAGCCCCAAATGGCTTGGGACCTCAGTATCTGACAGAGCGTCTCCTCTGACTAAATTCAGCCTGGCTGCAGTATTGCACCAAGGGGGCTTTAATTGTCTTTTTAACGATGTAAGGTCTTTTGGGTCCATTTATAAGAGAAAGCTGGGGTAATTTTTAAAAATGTAAATACATGCAAGGGGAAAGTTATTGTCACAGATATCTCTTAGATAACAGAATCTTCAGTCTGATTGTCTATGCAATTCTTATGCCATACATAAGCTGCCCAATTGCCATTTATTTTAGTAGATATTAATTATAATTTGTTTGACCTTTAAAGTCTGCAGGAACCCTACATGTCCATGGAACCACACAATATTGTTGCAGATACTGCAGCTTCAATTCCTGCTGTGTTTCAGCACTTGAGTCATCTCAATTGCTTAAATAATTGCTTTCCTGACATTTTGAAAAAGTCCTCAGGTGACCTGTGCTGCCTTCAACAGCTATTCTATACTCAAAAAAGAAACCATTATCAGATACATGCCACTAGAGCAAGGATATACATTGGTGACAGTGAGTGAATTCAAATGCTTGTCCCTGAAACCAGTCATTTCATAGTAGCTGTCATCTGAGAATCTTGACTATGTTTTAAAAGAACATAAAACAATAACATTACAATATGAATCCTAAGAGCACTTGTCAAGCCTGAATACACTTATAAATAGGATCTGGCCACACTTAACCTTTGACCCAAGGCACCAGAAGCTCATGAACAGCTATGTGATAACCATGCCAACACCAATAGAAATAAGAAACTCTACTGATCACCATGTTTGCCTATTGTCTTCTGTATTCTTTGTTACTCATCAAATAATTCAATTAGACTGGAACACAATGACAGATCTTATATTGTACTAGCATAGTTTAAGAAAGGATTAGACAAGTTCATGGAAGACAAGGGTATCAATGGCTATAATTATGGATACTTAAGGACAAGGGGGGGGGGGTTTGGAGAGATAGGCAGGATATCTCTCAATGCCATTTCCAGGGAATCCTAAACAGGTGAAGGCATCTCCTTGGGAATAATACCCTGAAGCAAATGGTGAGCCACTGTGTGAGGCAGAATGCTGGACTGGATGGGCTGTGGACTGTTCCAGCAAGGCTGTACTTATGTTCTTATAATCGCAGTAAACCCATTAGTGTGGATTCACAGGGTGCTTGGGCTAATGGGGATTGAAGTCCAAGAACATCTGGAGTGCCAAGCTTCGCCATCACGGGGATAGACCCTCTGCACAGAGAGAGAGAGAGACAGAGAGAAGCCTGTCCTTCCAGCCTGCCATCTCTGTCGTGGTCCTTCAAATGATGATGATGGTTATTGAAAGTTTGGGGGGGAGGGGGAGCTCAGTGTGCCTAATTGAGGCTGGAGTGGAAGGCGGGCTCCTCCTGCAGGGTCTCCGACTTTAATGGAGAGCTAATGGATGCCACCCGAGCTTCTCTCAGACAGTAGCGGGTGGGGGGCGGAGGGAGGGAGAACTGGGAAGTTTCTTCTCTTTTCACCACACCCACACCCCCACCCCTTCTTCTCCTTCTTCTTCTCCTTCTTCCCCCCAATGATCCCCCCTTTCCCGCCTCTCTCTGGGAAGATTAATCAGAGCCTTGCGTTTCTCAGTCTCTGGCCTTTCTGTAAAGAAAGGGGAGAGGTGAGAGAGGTGGTGGTCCTTCTTGGGAGAGGCGGAGGCATGGCGGGGCAAAGCAGCCCCCCACCCCCGCCGCTCCTCCGTCTCTCTTGGCAGGCCGGGCAACCTGGCCGGCTGGATTGATTTGAAGCTGGACGGAGGCCGCTCCTCCCGGAGCTCGGGAGGCGGGCGTTGAGGCGGGGCCGGGGGCCAGCGGAGGAGCCTCGGCACTAAGCAGGCAGGGGGGCAGGCGGTGGAGGAGGAGGCGGCGGCGACGGGCGGCGTCACTCAGTGCGCCTGCCCGGCCCGGTGGCTTGTTGGCTACGACAGAGACGACGGAGGCGCTCGGGGGGCGGAGAGCAGGCGGAGCCGGGGAGGAGGAGGAGGAGGGGGGTCTCCGGGCCGGGGCGGCCGGGCCCCATGGGCGGGTGTGTGGGCTCCCACCACGACTCCTCGGGCAGCCTCAACGAGAACTCAGACGGCACCGGAGGTGAGGCGGGGGGGGGCGTCGGAGGGGCAGCGGCTTTCGGGTCCTCTTGGCCGGGGCGGGGAAGGCAGAAAGCGGGGAGGGGGGGGGCAGCAGTAGCAACGAGGAAGGAAGCCAGGAGGGCCCCTTGTCTAGTCCTCCTCCTCCTCCTCCTCCTCCTCCCCGCATGTCTCGCCCGCCCTCGCCCCCTCTCCCTGCTGCGCTTCTCCCTCTTCTCGGAGGGGTGAGTGTGTGTGTGAGAGTCTCCCTTTTAACTTTGCGCAAGGAAAAGGGTCACCAAACCCTCGCCTGGGAAGAGGGACTTTCTTGTGAGGCAGAGAGGCGTGGCCTTAAGGGACACACACACACACACACACACACACACACACACACACACACACACACACACACACACACACACACACACACACACACACACACACACACACACACACACACACACACACACACACACACAAGGACACTTGGCCCAGGTAGGAAGGATGGGTCGGATGGGATCTTTCTTTGTCCTGGTTGCCAGCATCTCCCATCACCCGCATCATCACCTTGCCTTGAGGAAGGAATCTTAAGCTGTAACTTCAAATATTTTGAGTTGTTTTTTTAAAAAAATAATAATAATTATATATACCTTTTAAAATAGCAATCACACTCATATGCTGCCCCATAGTGCTTAGTGCCCTCTCTGGATGGGTCACAAGTTAAAAACACAGACCTACTGAAGGCCACATGCTAAAGGAACATAAATAAAAACACCACTTAAAATAGATAAAAGCAACAGACTGAATTGCAGCACATCTGTCAAAATATTAAAAGATATGAGTAGAAAATCAATATCCAACAGTTGATTTTTTTTAATATACTAGCCGTGTTAGTCTGTGTTTCAAGCATATTAGAAAATAAAGTGAACTCAATGGAAGGTTCACAAGTTAATTACGGTAGCATTTTGCCCCCCAACATGCTAGGGGCTCATTTTACCCGTCCTGGAAAGATGGAAGACTTAATTAACCTTGATCCCTGCCAGGATCGAACTTGCAACGTTCTGGCTGAGGGACAGCAGTTTAACCACCGTGAACCACCTTGGATGATTCCTGGGAAACGGGATATAAATGCACATAGCAAAAAAGTTCTCTGGACCACCAGTTTTCCCTCTTTTTTTGCAATACTTATTTTAATAAAAGTGCCAGTTTGTACATCTTTGGAAATTATGTTTGCCTTAAGTGTGGCTTTTCTGGAAACTCCTGTCCTCTTAGCAGGGAGATACATATTGTGCCAAAGGATGGAACTATTACTGGTTGAATTTAAAAATTGTGAGCCATTAAGTTTCTATCTGTTTTTCAGCTCTGTATGAATTTATATAATAATCAAAGCAATGGTAGAGATGCCTCCCCACCCCCAAATGTTTCTTCTCTCTTCCATGTTGATCATTTACCTGTCACTTCAGGATTATGTCCCCTATTCTTTTCCAATCAAACTGACATGTTCTTCTCCATCTCTTCCAGTTTAAATAATCTGAATATACTACAGGAGTCTTCTTAGTCTTCTTAAGTATGCATATATTTTAAAGGGCAAACTATGACAGTATGAAAATGACTGTTTTTGTCATCATTTTGCATGCTATTTTACATATCATTGTTATTTCACTATATCACATTTTATTGCCTACATGTGGTTTTTAAAAATGCGTTCTTTTATCAGTTTCACGGTAAAATCACATGTGCCTTTTGGGGTTAATGTCTGTAATGGGTATCAGAAAGTAAACAAAACAAATAGACAAAATGTTGTGGCACTTTAAAGCTAACATTAAAATACAGCAGTTAGTCTTTAAAGTGCCAGTTTTGTTTACTCTCTGATATGTCTGTATGGGGTAATTTTCCTGTTGTTGATGTATACAGTTGTGGGTCTTGCATTATTACAGGTAGTTTGATCCTAGTACCTATATCCTGAGTATTGTCAAAAGTGGGGGGAAATGCTGAACAGATTATCAAGAACAGTTGAGTACTGTGTAATGTAAAATTTGAAAGTTGTCACACAGCCATGAGTTGGGCCTGGATATTTCACCATGCCTGTGTAATGTCAGCCATTGTTTGTTTGTTTTTTGTTTTAAAACAGTCATAGCAGGTGGATCTTATGAGGCAACATGGGATCACAGAAGAAATAAACTTAACTGTACATTTCCTTGCTTTTCTCCTGTTGATCTAGTTCTAGTGGATTTGATAGAATATCAATAAAACAGAATTATTTAATGGACAGATAGATCAAGGTAAAAGTATCAGTAAAGTGTACAAGATTATTATTATTAGTGCACAAAATGGATGTTTTCTGTTGAATTGTGGAAGCTTCTTGTCCCAGATATAACTGTTCAAGTTTTGTGGATGTCTTCCATGAGCACTGCACCTTATTTTTGGTTTAAATAGCTTACTTTGACATAAATAGCTTACTCTGTGTGGCATACTTGCTGAGTTTTCTAGGGTGCACATCTGTGCAAATTGTCTTCTAGAGTGCACATTTTAAGTTCAGCAAATAAATACAGTGCTAAGCAAATTCTCTATTGTAATTATGTGTTTTTCAAACTTTGTTCTGAAATGCATTGAATGTTCTAATTGTAGATGTACAGTATATATAAATATGTGTGTGCACATATATCCATACTGTAATCTGTCGTTTTTCCTCCTTAAAGTCATATGGATGAACAGCTCTCTTCAAAATAAATTCAGTGGTCAAAATCCTATTAGTTACACCTACTAATGAAATACAGTGGAAATCTCATTAGTGAATTACTTCAGGTTAAGAAGTTAGTGTAGGCATTTGCTGCTACATGCTGAAACACATAATTCAGTGCAACAGTAGTGAGATTTATGCCGGCTGCATTACACCGGTGTAAAAAGTGAATGGAATTTTGTCACTAATAAGATGGTACATCTTAATCTTCATAACCTTTAGAGACCTGTTATCATGGTAAAGGTATATGATTAAAAGTCAAGGTTGTAGTCATCTCTGTTTTGGAATTTTGGAACTGTGTCCTAATGAGCGTGAGACGAGGCTCTCTTGCTCATTAGGTCACTCCTATCTCTAATTTTACCAACCGTGTTAGATTGCAGAGTATCCATTTGCAGGTTCCTGTCAATTACTACAAGATCTTGAGCATTGGGAAAACATTTTAGAGGTTGATCTCAGACCTAAAGCCAGGTACAGCTTGTACATTTGCAAAGGGCTTTAAGGCAGAGAGACTGATGCTGATTAAGCAGCCACTGATCAGTGGGTTCTTGAAATAATTCCACACTCGTTTAGTACAGCTATCAAATCCATGATCTACTGAAGATTCTATGCTATATTCTCTGACTCCTTCAGAATATTTGAATGTCATGTTTATGTTTAAGGATGTGTCTGCACATATGGCTTAAAATGTCTAAATATGTCTGTCTGTCACCTACTTTGGGGGTAATTTTGTCCTCCTCTCAGTGCTGTTTTCCAAAAGAGGTGGAAATGCAGTTGGAATCTTAGGAAAATTAATTTGTCCAGTGAAAGTAAGAAAAGTCATTGGGGTTGGATGAGCAGGTTGAGGATGTACACACTGGGTGGCTTTTTATTTACACGAGGGGGCAGTTTGAAGACTGACATCATTTGACTCACCTGATTGGAAGGAAGCAGGAGCACTGTCAACTGAGTCAATTTTGATGGGCATCTCTTAAACCTGCTGGGTAGATGTTCTGATTGCAATGAGGTTAAGGTTTGTGGCTGATATGTGCAAGTATAAAATATAGGTCCTCTCCCAATACATTTGATTATGTTATTGGTATTACATGTACGTGCTTTATATGAAAACCCATATAAATATTTATGCTGTCTGTCAGATCACATGATAAGCTAAATATGCAACCAAAGCCTGGGCATTATAGCTTTTCATAGAATAATTGAGTTGGAAGGGGCCCATGAGGCCATCGGGTTGGACCACCTCCTCAATGCAGGAATCCAAATCAAAGCAAGGGTATTCGCTTGAATACCTCCTGCATTGGAGCACTTATCACCACTGAAGGCAATCAGTTCTATTAGTTAAGAGATTTTTCCTGATATTCAGCTTTTTTTTTTGTCAGTTGCACAGTCGATTCTGACCCTTTGTGACCCCATGGACCATTGCCCACCAGGCACCTCTGTCCTCCACCATCCTCCTCAAACCACCCAGCTCTGTGCCCATTGCATCTACGATACCATCTAGCCATCTCATTTTTGGACGCCCCCTTCTTTTGCCCACCACCTTTCCCAGCATCAAGGCTTTCTCAAGTGAATCCTCTCTTCTCATTTGATGTCCAAAGTACTTTAGCTTCATCTTTACTATTTGTCCTAAGGAGCAGTCAGGGTTGATTTCTTCTAAGATTGACCTGTTTGTTCTTCTTGCTGTCCAGGGGACTCTCACAACTCTCCTCCAACACCACTTCTCAGGCATCTATTCTTCTGCGCTCAACTTTCCTTATGGTCCAGCTCTCACAACCATACCTTACCACTGGGAATACCATTGCATTGACTATGTGAATTTTTGTTTGTCACTACTTCTACTTTTGTCACTACATCTATTTTCCAGGAACTGATAGGGCCTGTTGCCATTATCTTGGTTTTCTTGATATTAAGTCTCAAGCCAGCTTTTGCACTCTCCTCCTTCAATCCAATCAAGAGGTTCTTTAGGTCTTCCTCACTTTCTGCCATTAGGGTGGTATCGTCTGCATATCTCAAATTGTTTATGTTTCTCCCAGCAATTCAGATCCCATACTGTGATTCCTCCATCCCTGCATTGCGCATTATGTGCTCTGTATATAAGTTGAATAATCAGGGTGACAAAATGCAGCCTTGTCTTACTCCTTTTTCTATTCCAAACCACTCTGTCATTCCATGTTCTGTCCTAACTGTTGTTTCTTGACTCATGGTATTCCCATCTCTTTAATTACTTGCCACATTTTGTTGTGTCCACACAGTCAATGGCCTTGGTGTAGTCAATGAAACAGAAGTAGACATGTTTCTGATATTCCTTTGTTTTCTCCATGATCAACGTATGTTGGCATTGTGGTCTGTAGTTCCCCTGCCTCTTCGGAAACTAGCCTGCATGTCTGGTAATTCTCTCTCCACATGTTGCTGAAGTCTATCCTGTATTATCTTGAGAATCACCTTGCTAGTGTGTGGGATGAGTGCAATTGTTCGATAATTTGAGCATTCTTTGCCATTGCCCTTCTTTGGAATTGGAACATAAACTGATCTTTTCCAATCCTGTGGCTTATACCTGGTTTCATTTAGTTTGAGACTTTTATTATGTGTCCTGCACTCTGGGATGATCAAGAACAATTTTCTCATTTTAGAAAACTTTTTCAGTATTCAGTATCACATGATTCTCCTCTATCCTTTTGTGCTGTGTTGCTTTGTGTTATTTTGCTTGTGTTGGTAATATTGTATCTATCAGCTTAATCTAGCATTGCATAAATATATTTTGTCTGGGAAAGTAATAAAGTTCTGGGAATTTTTGCTGGGGGAAAGAAAGCTTTTCTTATTCCGGTCATTTGGTGAATTATTACATTTTACTCTATAAAATGTCTAATTTTTATAAAAATATCAGCTGCTTGAAAGACAGAGTTGCAAGTGTTCTAGCTTAAATCTTCCTTCTGGCACTTGGTTTTTCTGTTCGTGGTATATAGCCCTCCAAGAGTTCAGTTTGGGTCTTTGCTGTTATCCTGTCTCCTGAAGAATCCTGAGATCAATGACTAGAAGTAAGAAGTAGAAACAAATAATTTCATAAGTGGATATGTGGAAATAACTGCTATACATGTAAAAGTCCTGTTGCAGTGCCTAATGTTGTGTTACAGCTGTATTAAAATTGTCAATCCAGATATAGCCCTTAGGTGAAAGATACCATATGTATGATTTAGTTCTCATTGTGCATGTTTGATATCATGATCAGGTTGGTTTATTTTCCCAGGGGGTAATTTACTCAAATTGTCAGCCTTTGGGGTTGAAGGGACCAGTTTTCCTTTTCAAAATTCTGAATGCTGGGGAAATTAAATGGGGTGTAAAGAGATAGCCTTTAACTCAGGGATGATTCTCAACCTGCGGCCCAACCCGTGGCCCCCCCACCGCCTCCACCACACCAGGAAGTGCCATGTAGTGGAGGAAGGGCAAATGGCCATTTGGCCCCCAAAGCTGTCTGAGGGAACGTGACCTGGCCCCTGACCATCAAATGGGTATTACAACATGGGTATTATTATTATTATTATTATTATTATGATTACTGGTCTAGCTCAGACGTGGAACTGCCAAAATGAAGCCACCTTTTGCTGAGTTCATTCTGCAGTTCCTTTAGCCTGACCTAGTGTGAGAATGTCCAGTGCAAGGAATTTGTCATCTCACATCTCAGGGAACAGGCAGAAGCTAGTTGTTAGATGGTCGGGGCATAATAGTTCAGAGAAGTCTTGACACAGTAAAGCCAGGTGCAAGAGACAGTTTAGTGAGTTGTTTCCCACAGGTTAAGATCGCAGAATCCAAAGCTCTCAAGATGTCTTTCCCAGGTGTCCAGCTATTTCCAATTAGTTATCAGTGGTCTCTGAAGCATTGCTTTTGCTTAAACCAGGGATTCTCAACCTGCGGCCCGTGGGCTGTATGTGGCCCACAGCACCATTTCATGTGCCCCCCCCCCACTGCCTCCACCACACCAGGAAGTGCCATGTAGTGGAGGAAGGGCAAATGGCCATTTGGCCCCCAAAGCTGTCTGAGGGAACGTGACCTGGCCCCTGACCATCAAATGTGAATGTGTATGCGTGCCTTTGTGTGTGTGTGTGTGTGTGTGTGTGTGTGTGTGTGTGTGTGTGTGTGTGTGTGTGTGTGTGTGTGTGTGTGTGTGTGTGTGTGTGTGTGTGTGTGTGTGTGTGTGTGTGTGTAGGATAGCATGAGCAATGGTAACACTAGAATTACAATATACAGGGATTCTAGAGATTCTTGTTAGTCCTGGATTATTTTTTCTTACAACTTGCTTGAAAGGTTGTTTGCCTAAAAAACAGGCAAGACATTCATTGGTGCCTGTGACAGACACAGCTTGTAGTTTAATATTCATCCCTACTATGAAGTTGAAAAGAAGGATCTCAAAGAAACCAAATTGTGTGATCATTTCCAATATTTCTTTGGAACAGCAACTCTTAAATGGCATGGGAATTCCCCTGCTTTACTGTTCAATATGATTTGCACATTAAAAGCTATTCAAGTTGTATGCATAGAAGATGCTGTACTCTAAGGGGTCTCTAGTCTAGATCTTTTTTAAAAAATCCCAGTAGAAATGACAAAGGGCCCCTTCATACCACCCTCAAATATATTTGATGTATAATGGAGTCAGCTCAGGTATTCTTTGGAAGCAAATCTGTCTCTTACACAATAAAACACCTTCAGGCTAGGGAGGGAGCAAAGACATCTGTTCCTGTAGTAGAATCACTAATGCATTTATGAAGGAGAAAGAAGAGAGTACTAAATGTGACAGTAGGCAGACAGTAAAATTGAATATCATGTAACTCCCGCTGTGTGTCTAAAGTTAATGCACTCTTCTTTTTAAGCTCAAGATGAAATGTTAAAATGTTTAACAAATAGATCTTAAAAGTCTGTCCTTTTTTATCTTGAAAGTGCTTAGATGAGTCATTAATACAGGGGATTATTATTTTTTCTTTGTTAATTGTATATCAAGAGAATTTTGGGATTGAAAGACATCTAGTGAATCTAGTTCAGCTTCCTTCTCTGGAATAGGACTAAATTATCCATTCATAAATCTCCCTTAGAAATATAGCAATTTGAGTCATGAGAAGTCCATGTTATTCTTCTCATGGATGGGTTTTCTTTTTCCTCAGAAGCTGCAGATTAATTCACATTATTTTTCAAGATGTAATGATTTCAGTATTTGAAGGACATCTGGGAAATTATTATTTTTTATTTACTTCAAGTTTGGAGACTATCTGTTATTGGAGTTCAAAGTAAAATGAAGGATTAACTTTGAACCATTTGAATAGCATTCAGCAATACTTCAATTTCTTATTTCAATATGCAAAAACCAATATAGTTCCTATTGCATACTTTCAAGTGTGGGTGGGGGATGCTTGGCTGTTTTTCTGGTATTATAACAGCACATGATTTGATATCTTATGATGAGATGTAAAGTAGTGTGAAAGGGATAAATTTATGGAACTGTCTGATAAGCTCTTAGACTAGTAAAATATGTTTGGATTTCTACTATATACTAGTATGGGAATAGAACCAATAATATTAAAATGCTTGCATCATTTTTGGTAACACTGTATGCTGAGCTTGTTCCAGGGAATATCTAGAAATTTATGTCGGGGTGGCCAAATTATGGCCTGTGGCGCCAAATCATCCAGCCCGTGCTGCTCCTGGAAGCAGAAGTAAAACACACACGTGCATGTGCAAAACACTATTGTAAATGCACCCGCAGCTGTTGTAAACATGTTTATGACAGCCGCAGGTGCATTTATGGCAGCGTTTTGTGCATGCTCAAACACGTTTTACTTCTGCTTCCGGTGGGAGGAATACGTGATCGGCCCACTCAACCATGTGACAGGCCTGTGGCGCAAACATTTTGGGAACCACTGCTCTAGATCATATCCTTAAAATAAAAGTAGTGAAAACACTCCTGGACATACCTTAGGGAAAATGCAGGGTTTTTTAAATTGTTGAACAGTAAACAGGGTGCTTGGTGCATATGGGCAGGAATTGCTGTCACAAAAAAGGAATATGTCTTTTGCCAAGCCCAAGACTTTTGCATGCCCCAGTCCCTCAGGATCTGAATGAGATTACAGGGATGTAGCAGCTGCTCAATGCATTTTTCACTCTGAGATTGGTTTCTCTCTCTCTCTCTTTAAACCAGTCTGTTGGTGTTTTTGCCAAAATTCATGATACAGTAGTTGTGTCCCTCTTCTTCATCTTTTACCTTGTGTTCTCTGGGCTGTAGATAGGCAGATAATTCTGACAATGTTCTGAAATCCTCCCAAAGTCATAGACAGTTGCTTTTCCCTGTTCAAGGGAGTGTTTCCCCCCTAAGAGCTGAAACACATCCATACTGGCATATACACAGACACAGATAAGGTTGGAGTGTCTCCAGAAGGGCATAGGGTAGTTTGCCTACTAATCTGTATGCTGTCAGTAGGTGGGGATTGGCTCAGAGGAATTGGCACATTTGTAATACTCTGTCATACCAGAATGAGATTCCTATTTTGTGGAAGTCAGTAGAGTTTGCATATGTTTGGCTCTGTCAAAGCAAAATTATGTCCTTACCAACTCTCCTTTTTAAAAACTTCATTAGAGAATATGGTGTGGATTCTTCTTTCTATGTTTCAGGACGTTCCAGTAGCTACTCTTTGCTAAAATAAAGTAGACATGTGCCAATTGCATCACATAAGTTATTTCTAAGGGATCCAGTCCATTGTTCCATGTTGGGTGATCATCTGTGAGGTTTCCAGAAGTTGTTCCCTACAGAGATTTCAGCTTCATGAAGTCATCTCTGTCTCCACCCCTTACCCCTGCCTTTCCCACCAAATTTGCTTCAAGGAGGACTTTCTTTCTAACAATAACATTATTATAATAATATAATAGTAAAGTTCTTTTAAATGGGAACCTGGCACACCCTTTTATCAATTTAACTCATTTGAAGCAATACGTTCAATGGAGTCATGATTCCAACGTAGTTTTCTTCTTTAATGGTAAGTTTGTTTCTTGGGACCAAAATCTTACTGTGAAGCCTTCAGTATAATGACCATGCAGAATGAGGTACAAATTTGCACTAACTTTTTCAGAAAAATAAACCAGGGAAGAAAGCAGGAGCAGATGGCCTCTTCATGTTTTATTTTTTATTTTGTTATAAAGCATGATAAACAATGGCATATCTTTTACAGTCCATATGTTCATGGTGATTTTTTTAAAAAATTAAGTATTATTATTGCTGTTTCCTCTTACCATCCTGTACAGTATTGCTAAACACTTTCGGGACAATTACAAGTTAATTATGCAGATTTCAATTTGCCCCCAACTAGCTAGATACTCGTTTTACTGATCTTGGGAGGAAGGAAGGCTGAGTCAAACTTGGGTCCGTTGGCATTAAACTCAAATAATGAACAGAGTGTTGACTGCAGTATTGCAATTTTACCACTACAACATGGGTATTATTATTATGATGATTACTGGTCTAGCTCAGACGTGGAACTGCCAAAATGAAGCCACCTTTTGCTGAGTTCATTCTGCAGTTCCTTTAGCCTGACCTAGTGTGAGAAAGATTAGCCAGCACAAGGTAGCCGTTGCCCTAGGTACGCCCGATTGTCGTTCAAAAGTACCACAATCTTCGAGGAGGCTTTTTCTGTGTACCCCTTTGAAGTACTGTTACTGAAGTACTGTTACTAAACCTCTGCTGAAAATCTAGGTAAGTGCATACCATGAAACAAACACTGCATAGGCTTTCACATCATTGATAACATTTCTGGAGACTGCAAGCGATAAGTCTCTTTGAGAACTTAATTTCTTCGGACAAGGAATGATGAGAATAGAGAAAGAATTGGCTCACAAAATTAATAATTACACCCCATTTACCAGTTTCCATGTTTACTAGGTAATGATGATGAACCAAGTGAAGATGTGTACAGATATGTGACAGAAAAATATGCCATCCACCTTTTGTATTCACATCTTTAATACGCTGTTATCATATTCTCCATTTAGGAGGATGTCATGAAAGTGAAGCTGGAGGAATTTTGTTTCTTTTTATGTCTCCTGAATAATAATAACCCTGGGAAAGAAACAGAGGTTGACCACTGGGGCACAAGGTGGTACCCTTAAAACATATTTGGTTCATTCACTGTCATTTGTCAGATTTTAATGGGAACCAGAAATGTGCAGTAAAAAGAAATAGAATTCTATGAGATCAAGCTATAATTTCATATCATTTGACTAGTATTTATAAACCTTGTGACTGGAAATAATGTATGTGCTCATTTTTTTCTCACTTGGACTATAATTTAATTTGGAAGATGATTGAGTTTGGATCAGTGCCTGCCTTTGCAGATGCTTTTACCTATAAATTTATTTGTTGTTTTTCTGTTCTGTTATTTTTTAATTACTGATTTAACCATTACAAGATTTAGAAATGTGTTCCCACAATTCATATTTAACAGGCAACATTTTGATTAAATGAGTATGGGCAATATAGAGTTTATTTGTTTTGTTTTTAAAAAACCATCCATTTCTTTGTAAAAAGGAGCTGGGTTTCTTTCCTGTCTTGCCATAGAGAACAAGTTCTGTGGCATGTTAAGCATGTGATCTAAGTGTCATTGCAGTCCATTAATGTTGCCAAAATTCCTTTCTTAAAACAGGCTTTTGTAAATCCAATCTCTATTTGTTTATATTCTTGTGAAAAGTTTCTTCAGCAACAGAAGAGATTTCTTAGTAATTTTGGTTCCAGCTATTTTAACAGTTCATGTCTTTTCTAAATGCCTGAAAACTTTCAAGTGGTTTACAAATATATTGCTATTTGTTAGAAATCTGTTCTCATCTGCCTTGTCAAATTATTTCAGAAGTAACTGATAGTTGAATGCTGACTTCATGGGACTGAGTGATTAAAGTGTAGAGATTTCTCAGAGTCTATCTTCAGCAGTCAAATCTTTCATGTGAAATTGTTGGATTGATCTCTAATCTTTCGCCTAGACATCTCAGATAATTATATATACAGTACAGTAAAACCCCGGGTTGCGGAATTAATCCTTTCCACTGTGTTTTTCTTATAGAGAAAGTTCTTTATTATTGTGACGTGCCCATAAGAATGCATTATGTGATTTCCCATAGGAATGCATTGGGGGAAAAATTCCATAAAGCGAAGTGCAGTTACCTATAGGAATGCATTGGGGGGGAACCATTCCGGAAAAATTCCATAAGCCGAGGCATTATTTTCAATGGATTTTTTCCTGTAAGTTGAGTTTTCCATTACCCGAAGAATCCATAACCTGGGGTTCCACTGTGTGTGTGTGTGTGTGTGTGTGTGTGTGTGTGTGTGTGTGTGTGTGTGTGTGTGTGTGTGTGTGTGTGTGTGTGTGTGTGTGTGTGTGTATATATATATATATATATTTATTTATTTATTTATTTATTTATTTATTTATTTATTAAGATAATTAGAGGATTATACTAAACTGACAGAATAGCTCAGTGTTTTCGATATCTTTGCTGAGGATCCAGAGGCTGGGAGTTTGATTCCTCCTGGGACTAAAGCCAGCCTGTGTGGACTTGGGCAAGCTGCACAGTCCCAGGATGCCCCCAGAACAGTGGTGTCAGAAGTGACACTTGGAGCCCTTTCTGTGGGCACCCATGCAGTCACCCCAGCACAAATTTTGTCCCACCCCTCTGCCCAGCAAGTCCAATGGGAGTGCTTCCTCCTTCCCCCAGCACAGAGCTCGCCCCACCCCTCTGCCCAATGGGAGCGTTTCCTTCCTCCCTTGTTGCTATTTTTGCACTTTACGATAAATAAGTGGGTTTTGGGTTGCAGTTTGGGCACTCGGTCTCTAAAAGGTTCGCCATCACTTTCCCAGAAAAATAGGACAGTTAACCACTTCTGTGTATTCTCTACCTAGGAAACCCTGGAAAGGGTTGCCAAAAGTTAGAATTGTCTTCATGGCACACAATGATTATTAATATTAGAGGATTACAGATGCCTCTAAGTTTTGTAGTTGTTTTTGAAAAATCTCATCCATGTGCTACTACGGTAGCATATTCTTTAATAACGCATTCAGCGGTGACAGGAGAACCTTTCTTATATTTATATCCCTGTCGTTGCAGAAGAGCTCAGCCGCTGCTCAAGGAGAAAAATGTCCCAAAGCTCAAGTGCAGTCATTGTTCATGTGCCACTTTGTGCCACTAGTATTTCAATTTTCTACCATGGCCTCGCTATCTTCGTCTGCCGGAACTGAATCCAAATATTGGCAATCCTCATGGTGATCACGCATGAAGACTGAATATAATTCTGTGGCCTTTCATCTGCCTTTCGCATCACAGCATGACACCCCATACCACTGATCCAATCCACGAGTCACTTTCAGATTCTGAGCCCTTTTGTCATACAAAGTCCTCATCAGCCCCAGGCCAGTATTGATGAAGCTGTTGCTCTCCATCAAGATGGATTCAAGAGGGATTTAATCCATGTGTGACCATCACCCTTCCCTGTGGACTTTGCCACCCAAGGCCATTAGTCCTCAGAGTGGTCAGGTTAGTTAACCACTGCCTAACACTCGGCATTGAGTCGCTAGCAGTATGGTCTACTCTATTATAGCAGGATAACCTGACCAGACTCTGGCCTCACTATCAAGAAGGAAATATGAATTTAAGAGTTCTGAATGTCATATATTGTAGCATTACAACTTGTGATACGTCACACACTTCTTCAATAAACCATGTCCTAAACATCAAAATCAGAGATACATTTGAAAACAACACTTATCCTATTGTGTCTCTTTGTACTGGTATATATAACTTGCTTTGGACAAATTCTACAATAAATGGATTCTATAGCGTATAACTGTATTTTACAGTAACCAGTACTTCATTTGAAGTAGAAAAGTATTCCTGAACTAATATGGACTGTTTCATTTTAAGCCCAAAGTGCTTTCATTGCTCATAGAACTTGATGTCTATAGTAAAATAAATATGTCAAAATTCAGCAGTGAATGTATTCAATTCAAACTTATACTGCATGCAGTTGGCTCTGCACGAGTAACCTAGATGCTAATTGATGCCTTCATACTGAAGAATAAGAATACTGTAATATGAAATAGGAATAAGAATAATATGAAAGTGTGGAAATATATTAGTCTTTCCTCTCCACCTCTTGCACATATTGATGGTCATTTGATTGGGGTGGGGTGGGGTAGCTTACAAAAAAGAAGAAGAGCTGTATTGTCCAAAAAAGAGAACATAATTGAGCACAGCTCTGCATAAGTTACTTTTATGTTTAGGTGTAAATTTGGAAATAATTACAGTACTGCAATTTAAACCAGAACAAAATGGGAAAGGTTGTTTCTGCACTTTGTCCATGTTTAAATCACTCCACTCACACCAGCCCATCTGAGTGGTTCTGGGTTTTGTTTGGCAGTAGGAAGAAGTGATGTGGCAATGTATCTCTGAGGAAGGAAGGCTCATATCTGTTCATCTGCGTTATAAACTGGGAATGTGTGTACACATTTGCGACTGGTGGAACATGTGGACGGACAAGATGGATGGTGGCCCGCACCAATATACTCCAGTACTTTCTCCACACTTACTTCAAGCACGCAGAGTTCAAGTGTCCAGAGAAGAGGCATTCTCCTAGTTTAAAAGAAATTTAGTAAGTCTTACAGTAGTTGGGAAGTCTGGGGCTTGATGAACCCATGTACCTGCTCAGTCAGTCATCTGTCTTGAGTGCTGACTATTGATGTGAAATTGCAAAGCTTTTGCTCTTTCTCTTTGGAGTATTTTGTTTTGTCTCTTGGTTTGATTGGCTCTTGAAACAGGTCTTGAACTGGGCCAGCCTTCAGAAAAAGACTGCCCTCAGACATCCCTTCAAAGAGGACGTTTGTCTGTAAATTTGGATACACAGCCATGTTATAGTGCTTGTCCTGCATAGAGTTTGGAAATACAATTCATTAACTGTGTTTTTACCAAAGGGGATGTTTTAAAACTGCTTTGTGTGCAGTTTGGCTCCCCAATGATATACTAGGCAGGCATGCTTTTCTCTTTTAATATATGTTTATTTTCTCCTTGGTTCGGTGTGGTCCTATTTTCTTTTGGCACTCATGGGACAAATTGGTAGTGAATGCATAGTAAGTATGAATAGAATGAATTTACTGTAGTTGTATTTTGTAACTTCTCCATTACTTCAGAAGTAGCTGTTGCTACTGTTACGTTTCTTGTTTCATCATTTTCTTCATATAATCAACATAAATAATTAATCAGTAGTCATTATTTGATGCTTGAAAGCCAAGCATATATGGGATTTCTTGAAAAATGCACTGTTTCTTCAAATTGATTAGTAACATAGTGATTGCTTCTGCATAAAACAGCAAAGAAAGGATCTGATGAAAACTGGACTGCTGTGAATGAGATATATGCTACTATATGGAGCTAATTTGCTTTTGCTTGGCTCCCTTTACCAGTGCAAGCGGATGGACAGATGCAGATCGTTTTTGTTAATATAGCAGCACCCAGAGTCCTTGTTCGTTGCACAATTTACAATCAAGGTTGATGAGCTAGGAGAGCCCTGGGAAAGTATTCTTGGGGGAGGGGGGGGCTTCTCTCATATTTCTATTCAGTCCCCCCCCCCTTTCTGCACTTATCGTTTTTCTCCTTCTGTTCCTGTTTCCTCTTACCCACTTTTATAGACTCTTTGTCTCTCTTCTCCTCAACCCTTATCCTGACACTTGCTCTTTCTCCCTTCCACATTCTCTACCTATCTTCTTAGACAGAGCATCTTTTCTTTTTTCTTTCATCTTTTTAACTATTCTGGTACTTAAACTAAAACGCTCAATTTATTTGAATAACCATGTAAAGTGCACATTCAATGCACTTCTTTTATTTCTGTTCAGTTATTTCTAGCTTGTAGGAGAAAATGCTAAGAAATGTATGCAGTGTAACATGCATCATGACATTTTCTTATTAGCCTTTTTTTTTTACAACTGACACCCCTTTTATATAGTGTTCTAGTCCTATCTGTTATGATTGGGCCAGTTGTTAAACATATTTAATCTGTTATGGGCTGGGAGGAAACCTGAGGAAATGGGAATGGTAAAAGGAGAACATGGAGATAGTGTTAAATGTTTAGTGACTGTCTATGGAAAAGCTTTTTTATTTGAAACCAGACTAATTTTTATGGTGGTTCAAAAAATAGACACCCAGAAATCATTCAGATAGGAGCAGGCTTGTGGTGTAAGTATTTTACTCCCTTCTGCAATCCTTCCAGATCCAATTCTCAGTCAAAAGTTAAACTTCATTCAGCGTTTGTTAAGTTTTGCCATGCTAGAGTGGCTGTTTGCATCTTCATGTTACAGCTGTCCTCAAGATTTTATTCACTAATTTGGTACTGGAACAACACTATATTAATATATTCCACTAACCATAGAAATGGCAGGTGTCTGCATATGTCTCTGCCTTTAAATAACCGTTCCAAAGTGAATGGGTAAAGCGGGATTTGACAACAGAGCCTCCTCTTGCTATCTGTAGATGCACGTGGGAAGGGTTCACTATAAGCAGCCTGACATTTGAGGAGGGCAAACGACATGTTATCCTGTCACTATAATTCAATATGCAGTCTTTTTGCCACAGCAGTTGGTTCACTTACTTGCAAGCATGTAGAGCAGAGAGCTGTGTTGGTCTCTTAGTGACAAAGAAATTACAGGAGTACAGTTCTCACAAAAACTGGAAGAGTAGATTGTACAATATGTTGTACTGAAATTTTCAAAATATGCAGCGATCTTCAAACATACTAACCATTCTGTTGGCTCTCAACTGAACATAGGATAGTGTTACGTTGAAGTAGTGCTTTTTGGGATAAGACTTTCCTGTTGGTGTGTAGATTATTATTATGGGACATTTTGCTAAGAAGCTGTATCTGTGCTTATGAGCATCTTCTATAACATTTAATTGTTGCTGGTGATTTTGTCAGATAATAGTTCTTCTCTATGTTTATATCACTAGTAATTAACTGAAGAATTCAAATAGCTGGAGAGAGATATTAAGGGCTTACAGTTAATTGGCTAATGTGGGACCTGATGCCTACTAATGGATTTCACTGTGGGACAAACTGAACGTCATATTAACTCAAAGTCAGAAGACCTGATTTAGCAGATATAATTCAATAGTTGTGCACTGGTATGAGGATTTTTTCTGGGAGATGAAAGAATAATACTTCGTGATCTCTTGGACCAAGTTGAGGCAATAGTGCTTAATATCCCTTCCATTTTTACGTAATGCTGCAGTCTGTGAAGATCTGATCCTTCTCAGCTTAGTATCAGTCATAGGTTGATGGTTAGTGAAAAATTTACCACAGTGGTCTTTCGGCAGGTTTCATTGCCAGTTTTGTTCATCATGCTGGGGAAACAAAACGAAAATAAAAACAAAACAAAAAAATGCCCAACCAATCACTGTCTCTTTGAGATCAAGTATAAATGTTTGCTGGGGGCCATGATGGCTTAATGGTTAAAACTCTGAGGTTGATGATAGGAAGATCAGAAGGTCAGCAGTTCGATACCTGAATGCTATTCAATGGATTGTCTGTCCCAGTTCCTGCCAACCTAGCAATTTGAAAACAAGAAATTGCAAGAAGATAAATATGTACTACTTTGATGGGAAAGGTAACAGTGTTCTGAATGCTCCGGCGTCTAGTCAAGCCTGCCACACAACCATGGAAAACGTCTGCAGAAACTGCCTGCAGATAGTGCTGGCTCCTTGGGTGTAAATGGAGATGGCTTTCGAGCAAGGGAGACCTTTACCTATTCTGTAGTATAAATACATGTGTGTTTTTTGCTTTGTTTAATTCTTGACCTCTAAATGTAGAGTATCAAGCCAGACTCTCATTAAGCCTATTAATTTTACCTGACTTCGGTATGTCACAAAAGAGCAGTTAGCTTCCATTCTCTTATGTTCAAGTGAAACTTGGAACCTATATATCTGCAGTTGGCCAACAAACTGGGTTGTTGTTTTTTTGTCAACATTTGCATCTGCTGTGCTGTTTTTTTATGGATGGTCAGCACTTTAGAAAGTTAATTGATTTTCCATATCAAAGCAGTAGCAGTAAAAGTCCACAGACAAATTTCTGAACTGAAAATTATTGTTCCACCCCTTGTCCAGCTGGGTCACTCACCTCCATTATCCCAGTGACTGGTACTTAAGCCCAGGGACATAACTTTCAGTGGGAAATTGGTAGAACAAAAGAAATCAGGATAAAATCCTAGTGGTAGAGATGGTGGTGATTAAAAATAGTAAGGCTGTTTTGAAGCTTGTAAACATGTAATACCTTCCCTCTATGCATAATGCCTATTAAATGGAGCTGTTTTTAAAAAAAAAAAAATAAACGCTAAGGGTGTTGGGGAGAAAGCAGGCCTTTATTATTAGCCTTCAATAAACAACAGCACTCTAAGGTGGGGTGGCACAGCAGCTGTGGACATTTACTTTGGTTCAAACCGGTTTGACCTTCCTGTACTTGCAGAATTGGAGGAGTAGGCAGAATGGGAGATGGGGCCTGATTTGCACTGTGCAGCAATTTCATGATCCTCATGGGTGTTTTTAGTGAAAGTCAACTAAAAAACCCACCCTCCTTTATATATAATGAGTCTTAGTGGCACAATTCTGAGAGATTAGTCATCTTGTAAGAGATATTTAAACAGTGTTTCTACAGTTATTCTTTGTTTATTCTCTTTATGATTTTTAGTTTTAAAAGATTGCTACCTTCCAGTTATGAATTGACCATGCACTGAACTGAAGAACTCACACATGCATTGGACCCACATTATTATTATTATTATTATTATTATTATTATTATTATTATTATTATTATTATTATTATTATTATTATTATTATTATTATTATTATTATTATTAAGTTTATTAAGTTTATTAAGTTTATTAAGTTTATTATTAAGTTTATTAAGTTTATTAAGTTTATTATTATTAAGTTTATTTCTATACCGCCTTTCTTACCCAGCGGGCAACTCAAGGCGGTTCACAGCATGAAACAAAATACGAAACAAAAACAAAATCCAAGCAAGCAACAACAGCAACACAACAGTTACAAGACAAACAAATACATAAAACTACACAGCATAATCCATACAATCAACATGACAACATGCTTCCTTATAGACATAGATGTATGTTGCTTACATCAGTAGTGTGTGCATGCATTATATTTCAGTTCTCCTTTCTTTGTGCAAATCTTGCAAGATTTCATGCTAAATGTGTTAGAGAAAAACTTGGATGTTCAGGGTCCTTAAGGTACAGTACCTAGCTTATTGAAATCTTGCTAGGAGTGAAAGAAGGGAATAGCTTGTCTTTGTTTATCGTGTTGCTTTAATCTCCACCTTTAAATTCCCTTGAGCTAAGTAGTTTCCTTTAGAAATCTCACACAACCCACAGTGATGAAGGCGGAACCAAATTCATATGGAGCTTTTGATGTTACATGGTGCTAGAGAAAACTGATTCAGCATTCAGTTTGAGAATGTTATTTAAACACAAGGTAACAAGAAGCTGCATGGCTCCATATAACTAAATGGCTTGAATAGAAATGGATTGGTATTTGAAATACAGTATTTTATATTTGTAAAAGATATGTGTTAATAATTTAGTCATGTTACAAATCTGCCTATTCCTTAGGGCAGGGGTGCCCAGACTATGGCCCGTGGACCAGATCTGGCCCACAAGACCAATTAATCTGGCCCTTGCCACTCCCAGAAGCGGGAGTAAAATGACAGCTTTGGGTCATTTACGGCAGCATTTTGCACACGGGCGCGTTTTACTTCCGCTTCTGGGTGGGAGGAACCACGTGACCAGCTCATTTGATCACATGACCAGCCCATGGACCGTAAAGTTTGGGCACCCCTGCCTTAAGGAGTACCATTACTGCTATAAAATCCTAGTTTTAAATATTTGAAAGAATCAAAGCAGACAGCAAGGGGTACATGAAAAAGAGGTACAGTGTAAATATTGTTTTACACTTCATTTTGCTTTCAGTGATGATCTTTTCAGTTTATTGTTATATAAGGAGAAGTGGAAGACTGAAATACAAAAAATAAAAATGATTATGAAAAAATCACACACATTCTGTAACAAGGGCTTTAAATAACACACTCCAAGTTGCAAAGAGCAGCCACTTGCAGAGGGCCATGCCATTAAGCTTTATTCCCACCCCTCCTCTTAGGATTTATATGTATGTGAAGTTAAACTGTCTAATACATTATTTGTACTAGTAAATTCTATATTATTGCAAGGATGCTTTTGAGAACAACCAGGAACTATGTAGTACAGTACTAGAGAAGCTATTGGAATGAAACACAGAGTTTAGAATTACTATTAGAATTCAGTGCGAAAATTACCCAGAAGTGTTTCTCAAAGTTGAACTTCTCTCCATCAAAGAAAAAGAAGTCCCCTTCATTTCATCATCTCATTTCTTTCTCCATAGTTGCATTAGGCCGTAATCAGCCCCTGAAAAAAGAGAAACCAAAATGGAAAAGTGATTATCCAATGACAGATGGTCAACTTCGCAGTAAAAGAGATGAATTTTGGGACACAGCACCAGCTTTTGAAGGCCGCAAAGAAATCTGGGATGCCCTAAAGGCTGCAGCACATGCATTTGAGAGCAATGATCATGAACTGGCACAAGCAATCATTGATGGTGCAAGCATTACATTGCCCCATGGTAAGTATGTACATTGTGGATGACTATAGTGGATGGTGAGTGAGAAATGGATCTTCATTGGGTAATACTCACAATGCTGAGCTTCTCACTAAGTCACATACAAATGAAGGTAATGGGTGTGTTCAAATGTAGTTTTCTGAGAATTGATCGTAGTGAGCCTTAAGTTTATAGACTCTCCATCTCCTCCTCCAGCGTAACTTCTAGGAAGCAACCAGAGCCTTCCTCTTTAGATTAATTTCTTTGAAGTCTAAATGTTAATTGAAAGAAGGCAGTTTCATAAATCACAGTTTGAAGCTGGCTTCTTTCAACTAAGCATTGTTATTGACAATTGTTTAGCTAGGCTAGGGCAAAATAGCAAGTGGTAATTGGTCTAAAATACAGAATCTTCCAAACTTTTCTTCTAGTGGTTGTGCCACTGAAGGAAGGGGACTAAGTGAGGCTATGGTTTGTTGCAGATTAGTAACAGCAAACTATGGTTCAGTTTTACCTCTTAGTCAGTCCTTGGACTATTCACTTTTCTTACATTCCTGAGTTGCTTGGTTCATACAAAGTTAGCAAAGAATATCATATTGATTATTTCTCAGAAATACTCTGGGTTTGACCATGGAGTTAGCCAGGAATGGGTTTAAGTATTTGAATTTTCCTCAGATAAAACTTTTCATTGATTTCTTCATTTTACTTTTCTTATCTTCCTTTTTTGATGTCATAGCACAGGTACAAGACACATGCATAGGAAATCTTATTGCTTAACATTCTGAAGAAATCACTGGCATGAGAAAATAATGATTTCATTTGTTTTAAATGCTGTAGTTGACTGGAAATTCACAGTGGCATTTTATTTGTATAGTTCCCTGCAGAAAAAGATTGCTTGTGCCGTTTAATGGAGTGCTAAGGGGAAAATGATATTACAGCATGAATTTAGGACCAATGATATATGTTGTTTTCATTGCTGTTTATTTGGATCCATTTCTCAGTATTAATAGAAAACAGCTGGCTGGATAGCTCAGTGGTTTAGGTATCTGGCTGCAAAGCCAGTGGTTTGGAGTTTGATTTCCTCACTGTGCCTCTGTGAGAAGAACCAACCTGTGAAATCATGGGTAAGCTGCACAGTCCCAGAAAATCCCTAGAAGAAGGGAATGGTAAACTGCATCTGTGTATTCTCAAACTAGTGAACCCTGGAAAGGGTAATCATAAGTCAGAATTGACTTTATGTCATACAACTATAGATTGTATCTACATTGTGTTCTTAGGAGGAAGGAAAATATTTTTCTTTTTCTCGTTGTCTAGAAAGCCTTCTACACCAAATTTAATAAAGTGTTCAGGTTTGGTGTAAAAGCAGCCTGCCTCCTACATGAGTAAAGGTTGCCCTGGCTCGAAAGGCAGTCATGCTCAACTCTAGACGCCCATCTCCATTTACTGCCAGAAAGCCAGCACTATCTGCATCTGCAAACCTTTAAGTCAGGGATGCCCAAACCTTTCCTGCCAGGTGCCTGTCTACGCCCCCTCACTCAGCAGTGGCAGTGGTGGAACATGAGATCACGCGTTTCTGGGTGCTTTCACCTCCTCCAATGCTTCCCTTGGGGAGGTAGCATTGGAGGAGCATTTTCACGCCCTTTTTTTAAAAATTGGTGCATTTTTGCCGTGTCTTGGCACAAAAACGTGCCAATTTCTACACTTCCAGTGATGTCGGAGCACTTCTGGTGTTGCCGGCAATCCAGCCCACAGGTTGTAGTTTGAGCACGCCTGCTTTAAGTGGTCTTGTAGCTGGTATGACTTAGACAATGGAGCACAGAGTGTTGTTACCTTCTCATTGAAGTAGTACCTATTACTAGGTACTTTAATGGAAAACATTTTGCGATGTGGGAAAGGGAAGGATGGCCTTCTTCTGAAATGTTCATTCTTCTCACGCCCCACATAATATTTCCAGGTCTCTGACTGAAATTATGAGGAGCAATATCTATGTTAAGGTTTTGGAAATGCCAAAGATCATATGTGTATGCAGGGCCAGCATCAGAAATTTCTGGGCCTGGTGCGCCCCCCCCCTTTTTGGCCACGCCCTTGTGGTTTCTGCGCATGCGTGGTCTGTTTGCGCATGCGTACATCGGTGGTTTCCCGGCTGTGCCACACCCCTGTGGTTCTCTGCGCATGAGTGGTCTGTTTGTGCATCATTTGTTTCCCGGTGCCGACGCCGCCCCCCCCCCCCCCCGCTGATTGCAGCACTGTGTGTAGGTGTTTGAGAAAGACAGAAGGTACACCCAAATAATAGCAGGAAAAGATGTGAGTAATTCCTGAAGTAAAATAGTTTTTAGTGGTAAAGAGTTACTGAGGGTTAGAGTAAAAAGTGAAATGATAATGTGACAACTAATAGTTTAATTTGTATTTTCCCTTTTTCACAAAAGGACCCGAGATGGCTTACAAGTGATAGAGCAACTAAAAATATAATAAATCACAGTATTAATATATCTATCTATCTATCTATCTATATCTATCTATCTATCTATCTATCTATCTATCTATCTATCTATCTATCTATCTATCTATCTATCTATCTATCTATCTATATAATGAATCATTAAATGTATGAAATAAAATCTCTTTAAAACAATTTAAAAACAAAATTTAAAAGATAAAAAGGCAACCCCTCCCCCCATTAAATTAACTTACTAGCAGTATTTAATTATGAGAAGCCTACCTTAAAAATAGCCTTCACCTCTAGCAGATGGAGATGAACCTAACTTCCCAAGTTCCACAGGCTAAAAGCACCCATTGAAAAAGTCTTCTCTCGAACATGTCTCTGAGGGCAGAGGGATGGAGAGAAAAGCCTCCTTCAAAGATATTAAAACCTGGAGTACCTGGTGGGAAGATATAATCCCTCAGATAGCTTGGACCAAAGTCTTTTAAGGTTGTATAAGTCGAAACTGTCACTTTTAATTGTGCCTGGAAAGTGGCTGGTAGCCAGTAATAACATGGAATTTCTATTCTGTTGTTAATCAACCCTTGGTCTGAAGACTAGCACTGCAACCTGGACCTACATGGAAAACCTTGTAGAATATAATACAGTAATACCTTGGATAACGCTAAAACTTGGTTCCACAAGTCTTAGCATTATCCGATTTTTAGCGTTATCCGATGCATGTATTGGATAACGTTTAAAAAAGCCCAACTTTCCTTCCCCAATAGGCAGATGCCGAACAGAGTACCCGTACGCCGGCTGCCCACCCCCACAAAAAGGATGACGTGATCTCCTACCTTTTCACGCTGTTTGGGGACAAAAAAAATCACCATCGCCGGGTGCATGTTTCAGGCTGTCCACCTCCCCTGCAGCCTCTGGGAGGGTTGGAGGACCTTTTTCGCGCTATTCCCGCCTTCCTAGGACATCCCTGGGCTGCACAACAGCTGAAAACAGGTGCGGCCACCGCATGCATTTTATGTGCCCCCCCCTCCACCACACCAGGAAGTGCCATGTGGTGGAGGAGGGGCAAAATGACCATCCAGCCCCTGAAGCTGTCTGAGGAAGCGTGACCCAGCCCCCAGCTTAAAAAGGTTGAGAACTCCTGCCCTAGAGTCAGACACAACTGGATTTTGAGCAAGGGAGGCCTTTATCTTTGTGTATGTATGTGTTATGCATAGGATCCTAAAATCGATCCTTTTTTCCATTAAAAAGTTTGTCTTAACAATCTTCAGACCTGAATTGCCTCATCGAGTTAATTTAGCCTGCTCGCAGGGGTTGAATTATAGTTAGAGAGAAATCCTACACCAAGCCAGTCTAGCTGCCAAAATTGCAGCAGGAGGAATGTCTTTCATTGCTAAATGAAGAATATCAAAAGTGGCCCAGGAAAAAGGTGGGGACAAATAAATTTATTCTATGATAGCCCCACAGAGTGTTGGTTGAATCAGAACGAATTTGCCAGTTTGTTTGTGCATGCCAGATCCAAATCTGAGAAACTGAATCCCCTTTCTGCACGTGGTAGTTGCATCTTCTTAAATGAAAAATGAGACAGAGCTCCCCATTCAATATCCTGAATGCAGCATTAATTTTTTGACAATAACATGAGGAATATAGACTGGGATAGCGCAAATAATGTATAGTGTTTGTAGTACAGTACTGTTGCATTCATTTTAAGTATATTTACTTTATAGCAGATAGCTAATTTATACGATGTCAAGATAGTGGGAGTGATGAGGCTTTTAAGCAAGAGTTTCCAAGCACATGGGGACCCCACAAAATGTTGCCAAGAGTAAGTGAATTCCCAAATGAGTGGAGGAAGGGCAGAATTTGAATTCAGTGAGGAGGGCACAGCCAGAGTCTGGAGACAATTAATTCCAGTTGCCTCGGGCAACAGAGAAGCTAGTGAGGTTGCTATGGGGACAGAGAGGCTGAGAGAAACTGTTACTGCTGTTGTGGACATGGACCCTTTTAAAAATGGGTGTGTGATCTTGTAGAAGAAAGAATAGACCCCAGCTAAAGGTTGCAGTGGGTGATTGGTGTACAGTACCTGAGTTTGCAAGAGGTTCAGGAGCAGAGGTGTGCAGCCAAACTCATCAACCAGGTAGGAATACAAGAAAGAAAAAATAGGTCCTTGTTAAAACTCTGTTAAGCCCAGATTTCACAGTGACAGAGAATTGGTCACCATCCAGTATTTTTTTAAAAAAAACCACACAAGTGGGTTCCTGGGAAATATGAATGTTTGATGGCAGTTCTGCTCTTTGGAAATGATCTGACCAAGCTATCTGTGGAAATACCCTTTACCGTTTGAGCCTAGGCAAACTATGAAATTTTTCATAGGAAGGATAATGTTTATATAAATAGAAAACCTATATTTCTAGTCTAGAAAGAGAAAATTCTTGAATAGCAAACAGATTTTATAGAGTTGGGAGAAACAAAATCTGCTGCCTTAATTGTTGATAATCATAATTATATATCAAAGAATATTGGAGAGAGAGTGCCTTCAACAGAGAAATAAAATGGCTTGGGCAACTCATTAGTAGCTTGTAGTTTCTAAAAGATATAAAATGGGACTACAGTATTTAGTTTGGCTCACTCAGGTTGTTTTGGTTGGACATCTGGGACTATCCAGGATTATTTACAGATTAATGTCAATCTTCTGTTGACCAGGGCATGATGAGAATATACCACAATATTGCCCAATTTGTGGCACTTGGCAGAACATTGGAAGGACTAAATAAAACATGTGCAGGTACATTTCTTGCCAACTGTTGATAAGGAATGAAGGAAATTGATAAAGGAGATCTAACTGGCTAGAGCCATCCAACAGGAAAATAAATAGTTGCTGTCTTTAGTTTTATGCCACCAGAACTGTAGTTTTAACCAGCATGGAAATCACAGTTGTGGGCTGTGACTTTGTGAGACAGGAGTGGGAAGACAGGACTGCAGCAGATGCAGAGACTTGCCATCCCTAATGCTGAGGTGTGAGAACACCTTAAGAGATGGAATGCAGGTCAAAGGAGAAAACCTAGCAAAAGAAATGTTGTGGCCAAAAATCCTGACATTGAGTTTTTGAAGGAGATAAAGTCTTGCTGCATCTTATTAGGGGGAACAATATCCAAAGTGTTACTCAAGGGACCCGTCAAAATACTGCAGAGACCAAACAGTGTAGGTCACTTTGAAGTGGTGCATGTAACCATATTAAAACTATATTATAGATGGGAACATGTGATAATATAACCCTATGTGAAAAGAATCCATTCAATAGGGGTTGCATATCCAGTACAGACATAAGAGAAATAAAAGTGGTTGAACTACTATTCAGGGAGTGGATAACTTAGATTAAAGCATTGCTAAATTCCTGAAGGGAATTTTTCCCCAACTTCCCATCCACACTGATATGGAAGAAGCAGCTCTTGTTTTTATTTCTCCCAATTGAATAACAGAAAAATGTGCTGAAAGTGTGACGTATGGTCAATTAGTTTTGAGCATTAACTATCCCGGAGTGCAGTAAGAGGGCCTGCTAAACCACTTTATATCTTTTTTTAAAAACCCAGAAAGATTGCTATATGTTTGAATTGTTTACACATGGCACATAATCTTAACCTATAAAACCAAGGGTTAACCGTTGGAACTTGCTATAGGTTCCTAAGCCTTGCCCACCATTCGTGCACACGGCCAAACTGGGTCTGCAGGTCAACGAAGGATTGAGAAAACCGGCAATGGGGCAACAGCCCCACAAATGCGAAAAAAGGGAAACAACTTCATTTCCCAAAGTTCTTTGCGCCGCGCCACAGCCAATCAGGCTGAGAGGCATGACCACAAAGAACATTGAGAAACGTGCCGCGGCCAATCAAGCTGCAGAAAAAAACGCACCACAACCACAAATCACAAACTCATAATTACAAGCCCCAAAGTCCTGCGCGCCGGCGCCGGAAAAATTAAAAAAACAACTCACCGCCTTACAGCCATGCAAACACCAACCGCCCTTCTTTCCCTCACCAACGGCACCTGAAGGTCCTGACTGGAGTTTCCCCTTTAATATCAGTGGATGGGGGGGTTGCGATCCCCCTCTCTGCTGGATCACCTGGGTTTGGGAGGTTTGGGGGGACAAAAGGGGTATGTCCCCCCCAACCCTTCTGGACCCAGAAGACCAGGGAGAGTGGATCGATTCCCCCCCCTCCTAAAAAAAACCCTCCGTTTTTAAAGAGAAGAAACCAAGCGGTCTACTTTCACGACTCCACACAATCAAAGCACCATAACACAATAAAGCCCCCCTCCCCACCACCTAGCCCACCCTTCCTAACCCCCAACAACCACACACCCCTCCCCACCACCAAAAAATAAATATTTTTTTAAAAAAATTACTAAAAACACAGTCAAAAACATCCAAAAATACACAAAAACAAACAAAAACAACACCAAAAAACAATACAAAGTAGACAAAAACACAATCAAAAACAAAACAAGCAGACAAAAAATACAAATTACAACCACACACACACACACACACACACACACACACACAAAGAAAGAAAACAAGCAAACTTACCAAAAGATGTCCTACCTTCATGAGGACCGGAAAAGAAATGAATAAAGAAAGAGACTACTTACCAGAAGAAGCTCCACCCAGAGGCCAGGAAAGAAAAAACAGTCAAAATACAATAACCCCTACCAGCACCACCTGCTGGCCACAGTAGTAAAAACAATTCAAAAACACACAACAGCCCCAAACAAAAGGCCACAAGAGTAAAAACAAATCAAAAACATAACACAAATTCACAATTTTACACAAAAGGTCACACCAATAAAAACAAGTCAAAGAAATTACACTAAAACACACTTTAACACAAATCACAAACACATGTCAATAAAATACAATAGAAACTTTTAAAAATCCTGTGCTGAGTTTTAACTCAAATTAAAACCAAAAACATCTAAATACTGAATGTAAAAAACATTTACTTTTGCATTATTAAAATTATTACCTATGGTACAACTAATTTAAAAAATTCAAAAAACTAAAAGACGCTGACTGGGAAGCGGAAGGTCAGCAGTTCGATTCCCGAGTACTGCAGGACGGAAATGAGCTCCCGTCTTCATCCCAGCTCCTACCAACCTAGCAGTTCGAAAGCAAGAAATTGCAAGTAGATAAATAGGGACCACTTCGGTAACCGCGTTCCGTGCGCTCCGGTGTCTAGCCATGCCTGCCACATGGCCACAGAAATGTCTGCAGAAGCAGACAGCGCTGGCTCTTTGGCTTAGAAACAGAGATGAGCACTGCACCCTAGAGCCGGATACGACTGGCTTTCGAGCAAGGGAAACCTTTACCTTTACCTTTACCTAAAACATTATTCGCTTACATAAAACAATTTGAAAAAATTATATCATACTTTGTTCTTTTATTAATCCTCAAAAAAAAAAAAAAAACCAAAAAGGCAGATCACAGTTAATAACAGCCAAGCCAAAAAAAATTTACGTAAATAAACATTTTAAAAATTAAAATTACAGACTAGGCCATTTTTTAAAAACATTAACACAATTTAACCTTCCAACACAATTTAAAACAGCCCAGCAACGCCGGGCAACCTCTGCTAGTTATTTATATGGACATGACATATGCTTACCTTTGTCTAGAACAGATGAGTTGTCTTCAAAGATTGGGTAAGATATGTAACAACTTTAGATGTCACAAAACAGATACTGGCTGATGCTTATATAAATTTACAGTGCTGCTCTTAGGTTTAAGGAATGTCTTCCAGAATCTAATAAAGATTAGCAGACAGGTTGTTGCAAGGTTTATATATTTTATTTTATTGTGTACATTGGTTATGTAGAGATCTTCAGCAAAAAAAAAAAACCTAGAAAGACCGTGTGATATATCTGAAATGTAATCTGAGCAGAATTGGAAGACTGGATAAATTGTCATGGATGCCAAGTGCCAGGATATGCCAAGCAATATAAAATTCTTAGGGCACATTTGCAAGGGCAAATCATGCCTCACTAATCTGTTGGAATTTTTTGAGCGTGTCAACAAGCATATGGATAAGGGGGATCCAGTTGACATTGTTTATCTGGATTTTCAGAAGGCTTTTGACAAGGTCCCACACCAAAGGCTCTTGAATAAACTTACCAGTCATGGAATAAAGGGACAGGTCTTGTCCTGGATCAGCAACTGGCTAAGGGGCAGGAAACAGAGGGTAGCACTAAATGGACACTTCTCCAAGTGGAGGGAAGTCAAGAGTGGGGTCCCCCAAGGTTCAGTACTGGGACCCCTGCTTTTCAACCTCTTCATAAATGATCTAGAGGTAGGAGTAAAAAGCAAGGTAGCCAAATTTGCTGACGACACTAAATTATACAGGGTAGTGAAAACTGTGAGAGATTGTGAGGAGCTCCAGAGGGATCTCTTGACACTGGGGGAGTGGGCAAAGCAGTGGCAAATGAGCTTCAACATTAGTAAGTGCAGAGTGATGCATGTTGGGGCAAAAAAACCCCAATTACATTTATAAACTGATGGGGTCTGAACTCTCTGCGACAAACCAGGAAAGGGACCTTGGTGTCCTGGTGGACAACTCAATGAATGTGTCAACCCAGTGTGCCTCAGCAGTGAAAAAAGCAAACTCAATGCTAGGGATCATTAGGAAAGGTATAGAAAATAAGTCAGCAAGTGTCATTTTGCCTCTATACAAATCTATGGTGAGGCCCCATCTGGAATACTGTGTACAGTTCTGGTCGCCATACCACCAGAAGGATATTATGGAGTTGGAAAAAGTGCAGAGGAGGGCAACCAAAATGATTAGGGGACTGGAACACCTTCCTTACCATCTGAGGCTGCAACGGTTGGGCCTTTTCACTCTTGAACGACGGCGTCTAAGAGGTGACCTGATTGAAGTTTATAAAATCATGCACGGTGTGGACAAAGTAGATAAGGAAAAACTGTTTTCCCTATCGCATAACACTAGAACTAGGGGACACTCGATGAAACGTTTGGGTCCTAGTTCTCAAACAAATAAGAGAAAGTACTTTTTCACCCAGAGGATTACTGGTCTATGGAACTCCCTGCCAGAAGAAGTGGTGACAGCTGTCAGTCTTGACAGCTTTAAGAAAGGATTAGACAAGTTCATGGAGGACAAGGGTATCAATGGCTATAATTATGGATACTTAAGGACAACCTCCGGGTTGGAGAGATAGGCAGGATATCTCTCAATGCCATTTCCAGGGAATCCTAAGCATGTGAAGGCATCTCCTTGGGAATACCCTGAAGGAAATGGTGAGCCACTGTGTGAGACAGAATGCTGGACTGGATGGGCTGTGGCCTGTTCCAGCAAGGCTGTTCTTATGTTCTTATGATAAGGACTACGGTAGCTCAGTAGTTAATAAGCTTGCATTGTTAGTTGGAAGGTTAGCAAGTCAACAGTTCAAGACCTGAGTACTGCATGACGGAATGAGCACCCGTCTGTGTCCCAGCACCTGCCAACCTAGCAGTTTGAAATTGCAAGTACAGTAGATCAATAGGGACCACTTTGGTGGGGAAAGATCTTTGAGACATTAAAGGAGCCTCATTCGGGTGTCCCCTGAGCAGAGTTCCTCCAGCAAAAATCCTTTCAACCCAGAAAGCACCTTTGTGTGCTTCTGACACTATAAAAATAAATTGAAAGGTGTTAAAGTCATACTAGAATAAAATAAAGTGCAGATTGTTGAGAAAAGCAAGCTTTCATTCTGCTTGTGGGGGATACTCTGCACTGTGTACAATAGTCATGGACATACTCAGAATAATATGTGTTCTAAAAACAAAACATGTGAAACCAAACAATGAACGCATGTTTTAACAAATTTAGGCTTTAGCCTAATCTTAGTTCCCAGAAATATATTTAACACTCCAGACATATTGTTAGAATTCAGTGATAATTTTAGAAGATCATTCTTTTAACACATTTGGATTTTATATGTGGATTTGATTGTTATTGCTTTACTGATCACTGGATTCTTATTTTCCATGGATGATCAAATCTAGTTAGATCTGTTAGAGCAGTGTTTCCCAACCTTTGGTATGTGGATTTCAATTCCCAGAAGCCTAAGTCAGTCCCCCCCAAGCATTGATCAGCCAATTACTGACTTAGATTTCTGGGAATTGATGTCCCCCTGTGGGGCATGGGCCCCTGTTGGGAACCACTGTGTTAGAGTATCAAGGCAAGGAAAATGTTATGCTATGTGTATAAGAATCGACTTATAGTGATTCTAATAGGACATTCAAGGTATGTAAGATATTTAAGGAGTAGTTTTACTAGTTCCATACCCCTAGTGAGCTTCCATGGCTAAATGGAGATTTGAACTCAGTGCTCCTAAGTCCAAGCCCATCACTCTGTCCACTACACCACTCTGGGTATCCTGAAGGAAGATAATAGTATGGCTTAGCTGTGCAATACTGTTATAACATAATGATCAACATTTTATTCTACTTAACTGCATGATGTTGTTCCTGTCAGACTCAGTGGCAATTTGCTGCATATTAAGAAGTTAGCATAGATATCTCCTGTTGCACACCAAGCCATGTGATTCAACTCACAGCATTAAATATCTAAGCTAAGGTATTAACTTGCATCAATGTGCCACCAATATTTACCTCAATCTTGTCATGATCTAAAAATCAAGAGGATTTTGGTTTGTATTGTTAATGCTGTCTATCACTAGTGCTAATTAATGCTTATTTTATTGGCCATGTTGTGATTTTTAAAAGCATTTGTTGTAATCAGTGATGGCATAATACGAATTGTAAAACTAATTATTAATTTATGTTTACATTTATTTGTTAGATATATATTTAACTAGCAAGGGTTGCCCGGCGTTGCCGGGCTTTTCCCCCCGTGTTTTTTAATTAAAAATGAGCCAATTTTTTTTTTTGCAATAGTGTTACATTGTGTTGGAAGGTTAAATTGTGTTGTTTTTTTTAAAAAAATTGCTTAGTCTGTAATTTTAATTTTTTAAATGTTTATTTATGTTAAATTTGTTTGGCTTGGCTGTTATTAACTGTGATCTGCTATTTTGGGTTTTTTTGAGGATTAATAAAAGAAGAAAGTATGATATAATAACTCAGCACAGGATTTTTTAAAGTTTCTATTGTATTTTATTGACATATATATATTTGTGATTTGTGTGACAGTGTGTTTAGTGTAATTTTTTTTACTTGTTTTTTTTGGTGTGACCTTTTGTGTAAAATTGTGAGTTTGTGTTTTGTTTGGGGCTGTTGTGTGTTTTTGAATTGTTTTTACTATTGTGGCCAGCAGGTGGTGCTGGTAGGGGTTATTGTATTTTGACTTTTGTTTCTCTCCTGGCCTCTGGGTGGAGCTTCTTCTGGTAAGTAGGGTCTTTCTGTATTCATTTCTTTTCCAGTCCTGGTGTAGGTAGCATGTGTTCTGGTAAGTTTGCTTGTTTTCTTTGTTTTGTGTGTGGGGCGGGGGGCGGGGGGTTGGAGTTTGTATTTTTGTCTGTTTGTTTTGTTTTTGATTGTGTCTTTGTTTACTTCGTATTGTTTTTGGTGTTTTTGTTTTTGTGTATTTTTGGCTGTGTTTGAGTGTTTTTAGTAATTTTTAAAAAATTATTTGTTTGGTGGTGGGGAAGGTACGTGGTCATTGGGGGTTTGAAAGGGTGGGCTAGGTGGTGGGGAGGGGGGCATGGTCGTTGGGAGTTAGGAAGGGTGGGCTAGGTGGTGGGGAGGGGGGCATGGTCGTTGGGGGTTAGGAAGGGTGGGCTAGGTGGTGGGGAGGGGGCATGGTCGTTGGGGGTTAGGAAGGGTGGGCTAGGTGGTGGGGAGGGGGGCATGGTCGTTGGGGGTTAGGAAGGGTGGGCTAGGTGGTGGGGAGGGGGGCATGGTCGTTGGGGGTTAGTAAGGGTGGGTTAGGTGGTGGGGAGGGGGGCTTTATTGTTTTATGGTGCTTTTTGTGTGTGTAGTTGTGAAAGTAGATCGGGGTTTCCCCTTTAATATCAGTGGGTGGGGCTTGCGACCCCCCTCTCCGCTTGCTCCCCTGGGGTTGGGAGGTTTGTGGGGACAAAAGAGGTATGTCCCCCCAACTCTTCTGGACCCAGTACACCAGGCACAGTGGATCGATTCCCTCCCCCCCTCCTTAAAACAACTCCGTTTTTAAAGAGTAGAAAAGACGGAGTTTTTTTAAGGAGGGGGGTGGGAATCGATCCCCTCTCCCTGGTGTCCTGAGTCCAGAAGGGTTTGGGAAACATTCCCCTTTTGTCCCCACAAACCTCCCAACGCTAGGTTAGCCAGCGGAGAGGGGGATCGCAACCCCCACCCACTGATATTAAAGGGGAAACTCCAGTCGGGTCCTTCAGGGAGGGATAGAAAGCCGGCTGGTGTGTGCTTGGCTGTGACGCGGTGAGTTGTTTTTCTTTTTAATTTTTCGGGCGCCGGTTTCCTCAGCGTTCTGCGTGCTCATGGCGCGCAGGACGCTGGGGCTTGTAGTAATGGGTTGGTGCTTTCTGTTTGTGCTGCATTTTTTTAAAATGGTTTTCTTTTGATTGGCTGCGGTGCGTTTCCGAACGCTGCCCCGTGCGAGAGCCTCTCAGCCTGATTGGCTCTGGCGCGGCGCGGCGCAAGGAATGTTGGGAAGTGAAGTTGTTTCCCTTTCTTCGCGTTTGTGGGGCTGTTGCCCCACTGCCGGTTTTTTCAATCCTTCGTTGACCTGCGTACCCAGATCGGCCGTGTGCACGAAGGGTGAGTGCAGGCAAGTAGGGCGAGGCATAGCAACCTATAGCCAGTTCCAACGGTTAACCCTTGGATTTATAGGTTAAGATGATGAGCCATTCATTACCTTGAGCAGTTTACAGAAAGAGAGAATAAAATCCCATTCACCATCTCAAACCAGCACATATAGCTTAAAGTACAAAATGTATATAATATTAAAAAGAAAGACAATGAGGATAATAAAAATTAATGGTGCCCATTGAAATAAATCAAAAACACATAATGGGTCAGACAGAAGAGACTAACTCAAGGGGAGAATATTGGGAAAGCCTATAGAAGGTTTGGAGGGAGGTGCATGTATTGTTGATAATGTCAAGCAACCCTTAGGGGGCCATTCAACAATTACATGATCCATTTTTGGGGGGAAATTGACCCCATCCCCCCATGTAATCCAGCCATAATTTTAGCTTTGGAAACCCCCCCCTTCAAAATTATGTAATCCAGATCTTTTGTATCAAAACTCTAATTTTAGAGCTTTTCACGATTTGTGCCTATCGGTGAGGATTCAATATTCTCAAATTGGATCAAAATTCCCAGAGATCATTTTTAAACCTAAAAAATCACCATGTTTCAAAACCACAACAGCTCCAAATGGATTACGTAATCTTTGACCTGACACACACACACATCCGTAATTTTCCATAATCAAGATGGCAGACACCCCCCCCCCTTGAGGATCACGTAATTGTTGAATGGCCCCTTAGTAGGACTGAAGATTGTGTTTATTTAGCTTTCAGTGCACAGGTCCCGAAAGGCTTTCTGAAGTGCTAGAGGGTAGGTAGAATGCTGTTTCAGCTGCAATGTGCCAAATATCTATCTAAAAATAAAACTTTATATGCCTAGTGAGCTAAATAAAAGCCATGGGTCTGCAATAGTAGCTTCAATTTAAGTACAATAGGTTATGTTAAAGCCTTTTGCTTTAAGTCTCCTCTAGGCACTCTGTTAAAAAAGGAATTCATGGAGTTTGACTGAAGCAAGTTTCACAAGTGAAGCACTAGTACAGGTTCTTTGGCGAACATGTTGCCCCTTACTTGTCCTTCTGTACAGGACAGGCAATTATGAGTTGAGATGACTAGAAAACATGTGCAATGTGTATGAAAAAAAACATTGTGTGTCTGTTATGCATACTTGACTCCTTGTATGTAAAGATTCAGTTGTGCATCCTTGTCAAAGCAGCTCTACTGAGCCTAAATCCAAATCAACTTTGCCCTTGAAAGTGTTTCAGCACTTTTATTTTATTTTGGAGGGGCACACAAGAAAGAGGCAGCCATAAGATGGCTGGAGGGTTGTTTTGATTAATAAAGAATGGATGTGTTGAGAGGATTTATAGTGTTTGTGGGCAGAAAGTGGTGGACTATCTCTTCAAAGCCAATTCAGTTCAGGAGAGAGCAGTTATTAGAGTACATGAGTCAAGCCAAATGTCCAGTGCAAGGAATTTGTCATCTCACATCTCAGGGAACAGGCAGAAGCTAGTTGTTAGATGGTCGGGGCATAATAGTTCAGAGAAGTCTTGACACAGTAAAGCCAGGTGCAAGAGACAGTTTAGTGAGTTGTTTCCCACAGGTTAAGATCGCAGAATCAAAAGCTCTCAAGATGTCTTTCCCAGGTGTCCAGCTATTTCCAATTAGTTATCAGTGGTCTCTGAAGCATTGCTTTTGCTTAAACCAGGGATTCTCAACCTGCGGCCCGTGGGTTGTATGTGGCCCACAGCACCATTTCATGTGCCCCCCCCCACTGCCTCCACCACACCAGGAAGTGCCATGTGGTGTAGGAAGGGCAAAATGGCCATCTGGCCTCCGAAGCTGTCTGAGGGAGTGTGACCCAGCTTTAAAAGGTTGAGAACTCTTGGCGCCTTAAACCTTCTGAGTCCTGAGCAAAGTCTTTCTCCCAGGCTTTGCAGCAAAGTCTTTCTCCCTGGCTTTGCTCAATGCCTGATGCTTCACTGGCAAAACTGACAGCAACTCTTCTTCCCAATACTTCTCTAGTGGTGTGGTCAGTTGGACCACTGAGTTCATCCTTTTCAATTGTCTACTGTGGCTGTAAGATAACAATCTTCCGGGTCTGAAAGTGACTCAGCAAGATGAAGCATGACATGATTTGCATAGGGTCACGCAAACCTTTTCAAGTATAATTGCATTTTTCCATCTTTGAACAAGCTAATATTTTATTGTGTTTTGAACTACATTTTTTTTAGCTTTTGACTTCTGAGTCTTGTTTAGGCTTGTGATATCCATGAAACATGCTTGCTTTTAAATTGCCTCCCATCCAAAACCAGAATGGGGCCTAGCTTAGAGAAGAAAATGTGTGAGGAAATGGCAGATTCCAGTCATTCCCCACAATGAAAAGAAAAAAACAACCCCCGAGATAGAAAGCCTTGCCACTTCATTGTTACTTAACGTATCAGATACTGTACATCTGATTCAAATTTAAAGCCATCTGTTTTCTATCAAAAGTTGAACAAAAATGCTTAATTTATTTATTTATTTTTGTAGTATTCAAAAATGTGTAAGAATTACTTTTTGCTTGTTTGGCCTCTATCACACTATATTTGCTTCTTCAAACTGTAAAGGGCAGTTTGTCAATCATGTAAGACATTGGCAAAACCAAGAACCTTTTGCATTTTGAAAACTAATAATTTTATTCAATAACCCATCTATTACCATATGAACCACCCATGTCCTAACATAATCTGTGAAATGCCATCTGCAAATACAGTAAACCCCCAGTTAACGATGCATTCGGACAATGTCGTTTTCGGTTAACGACGTGCTTTTTCATGAAAAGTACTCCCCCGGACAACGACTAACGTCGTTATCCGGGAAAGCATGTTTGGTCTCCTACCTTTTCAAACGCCATCTTCGGACCCCTGTGTCCGGCTCTCCACTTATCCAGGAGTGTTTGGTAGAATCTATCTTGAGCTGTTTCCGCCTTCCTAGCACCTCCCTGGCCCGCCAAACAGCTGAGAATAGTTGTGGCCACCATCTTGTTTAAAAAAAAAGGATGGCGGCCGCAACATTTCTCAGCTGTTTGGCAGGCCAGGGAGGTGCTAGGAAGGCTGAAACAGCTCAGGATACAGCCTCCCAGACACTCCTGGGTAAGCGGAGAGCTGGACACACGGAGGGACCCCCTGGGTCTAGGAGGGTTGGGGGTTACAAAAGGGATCTGTCTCTCCAACCCTCCTGGACTTAGGGGACCTGGCAGAGAGGGGATTCCCCCCAACACTCTGTTTTTAAAGAGAAGTAACTGTTCCTTCCATTTAAAATGGTGTGTGTGTGTGTGTGGGGGGGGGGTAATCCCCTCTCCGCCAGGTTCCCTGGTCCCCCCACCCCTCCTGGACTCAGGGGACCTGGGAGAGAGGACTGAATCCACCACCCCACAACACTCCGTTGTTAAAAAGAAGAAATCCAAGCGATTTCTTCTCTTTTTAACAACGGAGTGTTGGGGGGGTGTCCCTCTCCACCAGGTCCCCTGAGTCCAGGAGGGTTAGGGAGACAGACCCCTTTTGTCTCCCCAATCCTCCTGGACCCAGGGAACCCGATGGAGAGGGGCATCGCAACTCCCTCCCCCTGATAATTAAGGGGAAAACCCAATCAAGTTTTCCCCTTAATTATCAGGGGTGGGGGGTTGCAATCCCTATCTCTGCCGGGTCCCCTGGGTCCGGAAGGGTTGGAGAGAGAGACCCCTTTTGCCCCCCAACCCTCCTGGACTCAGGGAAGCCGGGAGAGAGGATCGAATCCACCCCCCTCCCAGCACTCCGTTGTTAAAAAGAGAAGAAATCCAAGCGATTTCTTCTCTTTTTAACAACGAAGTGTTGGGGTGCGTGTGGATTCAATCCTCTCTCCTGGGTCCCCTGAGTCTAGGAGGGATGGGGGGGCAAAAGGGGTCTGTCTCCCCAACCCTCCTAGTCTCGGGGGATGTGGCGGAGAGAGGACCCCCCCCCAACACTCCATTTTTAAAGAGAAGAAACTGCTTGGTTTCTTCTCTTTAAAATGGGGTGTGTGTGTGGGGGGGGGAAATACTCTCTCCGCCGGGTTCCCTTTGTCCAGGAGAGTTGGGGGGGAGACCCCTTTTGCCTCCCCCCAACCCTCCTGGACTCAGGGGACGCGGGAGAGAGGATCGAAACCACCACCACCAACACTCCGTTGTTAAAAAGAGAAGAAATCCAAGCGATTTCTTCTCTTTTTAACAACGGAGTGTTGGGGGATGTGTTTAAGGTTTTAATTAAGGTTTTCCCCTTAATTATCAGGGGGAGGGGGATGTGATGCCCCTCTCCGCTGGGTTCCCTGGGTCCAGGAGGGTTGGGGAGACAAAAGGGTTCTGTCTCCCCAAACCTCCTGGACTCAGGGGACCTGGTGGAGAGGGGATTCCCCCCCCCCCCAGCAGTCCAGTGAGAGCACTTCCTCCCTCCCCTGTCTGCGGTAAGGCAGATGGCTCATATGTGGCATGAGGGTGCGCCGTGGATGGTAGCCAGTTGAGTCTGTAGCAAAGATGAATAGGGCACTCGGTCTCTAAAAGGCTCATCATCACTGATCTATATCAATTTCAGTCTGGCTTGAGGTTTAGTTTTGAGATAGAGACTGCTTTGGTCTCCTTGTTGAATAACTTGCACCTGGAGCTGGACAGGGGGAGTGCACTCCAGTTGGTTCCATTGAACCTTTCAACGGCTTTTGTTACCATCAACTGTGGTACCCTTCTGGCCCATCTCTCTGGGATGGAACTTGGAAGCACCATTTTATGATGGCTCCTGTTCTTCCTAGAGGGAAGAACTGAGAAGGTCGTATGGAGGAACTTCTGTTTAACACCCTGTCTGTTGGCTGTGGGGTCCCTCAGTTTTCTGTGTTGACCCCTATGCTTTTTAACATCTACATGAAACTACTGGGAAAAACTGTCTAGCGTTTTGATGTGCAGTGTCACCAGTAGGTGGATAACACCCAACTCTATCTCTCATTTCCATCTAAATCTGAGGAAGCTATTTTGGCTCTATTGGTGTCTGAACTGATTGAAGGTGAATAAACTGAAGCTTAATCCAGAGAAAACAAAGATGAAAGCGTTTTGATGTGCAGTTGAAAGGCAGATCAAGGAATTGGTATCCAGCCTGTGTTGGATACTACACTCCCTCTGAAAACATAGGTGTGCAGCTTGGGTATGCTCCTGTATTCTCTTGGGTTTCAGAAGTGGCCAGGAGTACATTTTCACAGTTAAAACTACTGCATCAGCTGAACCTATTCCTGAAGAGGTACACTCTACATGGAGCTGCCTTTGGAAAGTGTTCCAACAGGTACCAAATGCTGCAACCAGATTGTTATGCAGGGCTGGTTACAGGGGTCACATAGCGTGTGTGCGCACACACATACACACTGTTACAGCAGCCCATGGGCATAACTCAAAGTGCTGGTTTTAACCTATAAAGCCAAGTTATCTATTTAAAAAAACACATCTCCCTTTATGAGTCTGTCTGATGTTCAGTTCTTCAGGGGAGGCCTTTCCGTGCCACCACCCTCACATATGTGCTTGGTGGGGACACAGGAGAGGGGCCTTCACTGTCACTGCTCCCAGACTCTGGAGCTCCCTTCCTCCCTTTTAGCAAGCAAAGAAAAGACCTTTCTGTTCAGATAGGCTTTCCCTCAGTGACTGGCTATCTGAGAAATGGTTCTTAAAAGGAGGTTGCCTTTGCCTTGTTGCTTTTGAATGTGTTTTTGTATTATTTTATGCACTGTTTTAATATATTTGTTTAATTCCAATTTAATTTTGTAATAATTATTCTTAGTTTTTATTACCTTTCTAACCATTTATACTACTTTGGGTCCTTTATAGGAGAAAGGTGGGGTTTTATATATATAGATCTATAGATATAGATAGATAGTTGGTGTAACTTTATGCTACTGGATTTAAACCAGTGGATTTCTTAAGAGAGGAAGGTAACAAGAGTATTGAATTCATTAATTTATTTGCGACTCCTGTCACTGTAGCATGTAGAGTAAGCATTTGTCTGTTATGAAATGCAGTGCTAAGTACACAACATTATTAAATTTTGATTCATCTGAAGAAATGTGTTTGGGTACACAAAAGCTTATGAAAAATAAATAACTTGCTAATATTAAAGTACCACAAGACTTTTGGTTTCTCTTGTGCTATAACAGACCAGATCAGCTACTGGATAATAACATTTTAATATAACCTGTGGATTTTGCAGACATTTAGATAAAAAGAAATGGGAGTAAACTAGAACTATCGTGAAATAGTTTTTTACACTATTAATATCCTACTTTGTTTAACATGTGATTAACTAATGACTGATCTGTCTCATCCATTGAAAATTATGAAACTTTACTTTCTGCGCTTAATTTTTCTCTGTTAGATTTTACAGAAGTGTAACTACAAATTAATTTTTATTCACTTGTTTAGTCTAAAGTTCTGTGATCTCTGAAAAAGTTTCTTACAGGTTTTAGATTATTTTGGATGATGAAGAAGATCTGTTACCAGTAGCCTCTTTGCAGATGTAGTAGAACCTTCTGCCACCATGTTTCCTCTGCCATTGGTCCTCCAGAACTAGCAGAGAATGGGACTATTGGGCATAGATTGAAGAAAGACTTGGAAGTATAAGTTCCAAAATTTCCATTTCCTTGCTATGTGTATTAAAGAATGCTAGCATGTATGTATGTTTCTTGAGAGAGAGATTGAGGTGTCAGAATTTAAGAAATAATCTTCCTTCCAGTAGAAGTTCGTTTCCTGCTGCCATAGTACTGTTGAATCTGTTGGAATTCAGAGAATAAATGCCACATATCATCCCTTAGAAAGCCCATTCTATCAGAGCCCTTTTGTTCACCTACTGTTATATCACCTTGCATGGTTAGCAGTGGTTCCCATCAGTGTGCATGAACCATCTTTGCAAGTTGTAACGTCCGTCTCACAGGGAGTAGTTCAGTCTGCACAGAAAAATTGGTGGAAAGCTTCTTTAACCTAGATGCAAAAGGGAATAACGTTCATTCTGTCAGGGGACCTGTAAGACACAGAAAATAAATATATTGCTCTGTAAAATCATGTGAAATAGATTTTTATTTTTATTGAAAGCACCTTTAAAAACCCACATGCTGGATGATAGAGATTAAGGCTTGCTGTCTTTTCAAATTTTGGCTTCTCCGTTTTAAATCCCATGACTAACAGGAATTATGTACTGTGTAGATGTATGCAGATGAATAGACACATCCCTTGTTTCTGCTCTAGTTATGGAGACAGGATTGCCTCCTGGGTTTTCTCTAGAGACTGGGGTACCCTGGGGGCTGCATCTGGGCCACATATTGGAAGTTTTCCCCTGACCGAGCCTATCTCCTCAAAAGCGAGATTATGCAATATGCAAAGTCACACTGACTACAAAGGAGTAATGCTAAATAGTGTGCACCAGATGCTCAGGCTAATTAAGCCTATATTTCTGTAGAGCCTAACCTAGTACTGTACCTTGTATAATTTCTGCCATTACAAATGAATCTATTTGCCATCATATAAAACTATTAGCCATTTGGAATAGGCATCTGGATTTTCATATCAAAACCCATATTGACATATGTTGTGAAGAACAAAGAAATTAGGTTCATTATGTTTTTAATTTTCAAGGAACATGATGTATTTTTTCCCCTTTCTGTGGAAATTTATGTTGCCTTCTTTAGGAAACAGTGGGCTGTTGCAAAATAATATTTGAAATTAGGCTAAGGTAATAGCCTCAGTTTTACTATTTTTGCCTCCATAGAAAGTTCAGGCTTGATTGGTTCTAGGACCCATTTGTTTATCTTTTGGAAGACCTCTCAAATTTTATTATTGTACAAAAAGCCCCACTGGCATTCCACTGCCTCCCTTACTTGCAGTGAGCATGTCCTCTTATGTAGAGAATTCCCAAGAAATACAAAACTTACTATCCCTAGAAACCAAAAGTGTAAAAGGACTGACCAGGTGGTTGCCCAGTATTTGGTCTGAAATCTAACTCAAAACTTGTCTCCCTTCTTGACTTAAGAGGAAAGGACGCCTGCAGTAGTCACTAAATCACTCTTAGAGGTTGAGTAACAGTTGTCTCACATGATTTATGAAGATCTCTGGAGATGGGCAGTATCTCTGAACTTGTTATTTGGAGGTTCTTTGCCGTGGTCTCTCTGAATCACACATGTGGGTTGTGTGTGTGTGTGTGTGCAGAACCCTCCTTCGGAATCTCACCTCACTCCATAGTTCAATGTTAGCTTGAGAGCTCTGAAGTGTCTTAGGATGAGGCTAGAGAGCAAGTAGAGGAAAGCTCCTGTGGTTAACAACCTGGCTGCTGTTGAAAAGTGCTCTAGAACATATGTGAAAGCTTTGAAACTGTGTAGGAGGCTGTACAGTTTAGATTGTATTTTCAGCTTCACTAACCAGCAACTGGAAATCTATAAAGTTGCCAGGGAGCTTCTTGGAGCTGAGCAGCGGGCAGGGTGTGTCTCCCTCATAATATAAACACCTTCAATCAAATTGCATTGCATTTGAGGAATAAGATCAATGTTATCCAGACAGACGTGGACTCTACTGTTAAAGCAGTAAGTTAGGGAAGGGAGGGGGAGATATCCAGCACACCGTTCTGGTCCATGTTTGTTGGAATGCTTTCATTAATCTGCTTTCTTTAATCTAGAGTGTTTACATGCACGTATTCTTGTAGGTAATTCTATACCATTGCAATTCTGCTTTGAATGTCATTGATTTAAACACTCATGGCTCTAGAAGCAAAATATAAATATCCTGACATAGTATTTTTGTGTAAGTAGAAACAGATTGTTGGAACAGACATTCTTTGCACATCTTAAAAGGTGAAAGGTTCTTGAAATTTCTTAATTTATTGCTATTAAGTGTATCTCATTTTGTGGGTTTTTAAAATACACAACATGTACAAAGAAAGAATCCAGTGAGGTTTAGATGCAAAGTAACAGTACTTAATACCTCTGAAGGTGAGAGGTGACAGATAGCTATTACAAATCGGTTTGAAGCCTAAGGAAGGACTGTGTCTTAACCAAAGAAGAAGCTTTTCAAAAAGTATAATACTGGTTTTAATCAGAACCGTGATATTTACCTCATTTTAACCTCCTCCCTTCTCTAGGTTCTCTTACAGAGTGCTATGACGAACTGGGAAACAGATATCAGCTTCCTGTCTACTGCCTTTCCCCACCCATCAACATGATAGAAGAGAAGGGTGACCTAGAGACTCTGGATATTCCCGATCCACCCCCAAACTCTGGTCATGAATGCCAGCTTCGTTTACGCCTTTCAACAGGAAAAGACCTCAAACTTATGGTCCGCAGTATGGACACCGTCTATCACATGAAGAGAAGACTACACACAGTGGAGGGTGTGGAGCCCAGCAGTCAGCGGTGGTTTTTCTCAGGCAGGCCACTTGCAGACAAAATGAAATTGGAGGAGCTTAAAATACCAAGGGACTATGTGGTACAGGTCATTGTAAGTCAGCCATTAACAAATCCCATCCCAGTGGAGAACTGACTTTGCCTGTACTTTTGTCATTTTCTCTCTCATCTTTCTATGATGTGGGAACTTTTTCACATTTTTCATTATCCCCTGTTAATGGATTTGTTCCAGGCAACGGCCAGAAGAAATTCCATCTGTGATGGAGCTTTAGAGATATGCATGTGTGTGCATGCATGCATGTGCGCGCTCACACACACATACACCCTACTCCTAAAATGTCACTGGAAACTTCTCCGAGTTTAGTATTTCTTAACACCACAGTAAGAAAAATCTTTACATGGTAAATGAGAAAATGTGTGTCAGAGTCAGACTGCAGTTTAACAAAGATTAAGCTAACAAAAAGTACTTTCAACTGTACTAAGTGAAGCATTGATCCATGAAAGGGCAAAACACTTCTTAAAGGAAGCCAACAAGTTGGAGTATTTAATGAATCAGCATCACATATAGTTCTGCCAGTCAGAGTAACTACACGGGGAAATCTAGTGTGCTGAGATATTTGTAGGTATTGCTCTTTATTACGGTTTCACGTAAGTATGCTCAGTAAGGTTGCTTCTTAAGAATGGTCAGTGAGTCTGGGACATTTTTTGAGGTGAACTCTGATAGTGTGATTTATCCCAAATTTAGATTTTGATACATTCCAAATTAGCCAATGTTTTGCCATTGCTCAAATTAGCACATGATTAAATATTCTGAAAATACAGGCAATAATTTAGGAAATATTTTGTGTAGAATTTCTTGTACATTGTGAAGCCACAGCTGCAAAGAAATGTGTCCATCTGTCTACTGGTTATAAAAAAATGGGGCTAGCAAATTACTATATACTGCGATGTCTAGTTGAAGAGGATTACTAGAAGACCACCAGCATCAGAAATAAAACAGGCACAGGATCCCTTGCACTGAGTATGCTAGCATGTAATGTGTCAATCTCATTTTTCAGTATCTGTGAACAGATTACAGGAGAAGCTATTGATACTATACATTTCTGTAAATTAAGAGTTTGCAGCTTGTTTAACAACATGGTTTCTTCCTGTTTTAAAAACGTGAATTTACTTGCCGTGCTAGGCTCAAATGTTATCGTTTTCAGTTAATGTAAAAAGAACGAGATGGAGAGGTGGGGTTAAATTTGGACTGAAACTGTAGAACTTGTCAAAACAGTGTGCAGCTTTTAACAAAAAAAGTATCTTATTTGGAGTTCCTAAACTTCCAGTTATTCATTCTGTCCCTTGATTTTAATGCGGCCACGATCCTTAATGTTTTACACAGCCCATCCTGCATTCTCCTGGCTACTTAACAAATGTCATTTTCTATTTACTCATGGTCCTCACGTGGAGGAGCATGACTTCTGCTGTACTAACATTTCAGTCGGGGTGAGTATCTTCTGTTGACAGGGTGGCAGTCCCTAGGTGCTAGCCAGTCTTAGTTGCATTACCTTCATATGTTCAGTGGGCATAATACAGTGTAATCTTGAGCAAGATCAAAGGCTGGCAGAACAGCTGGGAGGGGGCTCATCTTCCCACTTCCATACTGAACCCTGCACATCAGCAAAACGGTCTCTGAAGGACTGGGAAACCATTGGAGTGCATGCATTTATAGGAATTCCACTCAAGGCGGGATTTAAAATGCAGTGGTGGGAGGGCAGAGGCAGTGTGATGGCTTGATACCCCTCAGGGTTTGTTTTTGACTTTGTTTCTTTTTTTGTGGAGATTGAGAACTAGGCTTCAGATTTGGAGCCACTTGCCATATGGACATGAATGTATCATTTTGCATCAGAATCACAGTAGTCCTCAGGGCAGTGCCTACTATTTGATCTTTATGTGTAGTTTTGGATCTTAAAAGTAACTAAAATGCCTTGCAAGCACCTTACACCAACAGAATCCCCCCTCCCCCAGCAAGCTAGTAAGCTTCCTCACTTCACCTGGTAAAACTCAGTGTCTGGATAGCTCAGTGGTTCGTGTATTTGGCTGCAGAGCCAGGAGTTCAATTCCCCACTATGCTTCCCAGGAGAAGACCCAGCCTGTGTAGACTTGGGCAAGCTGCAAAGTTCCAGGGCATCACCAGAAGAAGATAATGCTAAACCACTTCACTGTATTCTCTACCTAGAAAACTGGGAAAGGTTGCCATATGTCAGGATTGACATGACAGCACATGGTTATTGTTATGATGTAGATCTGCTTTTGCCACTAAGATTGCATCATTAAAGTGTTGATTGGGATGGGTAAGGACAAACCTAAATGTTTTGAAGGCATCTCCCGCATACTGAAAGGAAGAGGTATGCTGAAATGTTACATAAAACCTTGAAAACCGTCTAGCTTGCGAAGACTCTTAGCATTTCTATCAACTCATTTAGTATTGCTATGGTTTATTTGTTTTGTTTTTAACCAAGGAACATGTAGGATATTTTATGCAAACTATCAAAGAAAAAAGTTCTTGTAAAATAAAAGGGTTTTTAAAAATGTTTCCTTTCCCCAAGACTATTGGGAAAAGCACCAGATTAATCAGAGTTGTCAAGAACAAATCAAGCTATCAGTAGGCTAGTGAGTTTTTAACCACTGTTTTCAAACCATATTTTGTGATTGGGGGGGGGGGAGTCAGATTTCAAGAGAGAAGGTTCAGCACTAAGCAGGGTTCCCCATAGTTCTCCTTCCTGGAAGGGATAGATTAAGCAGCCACAATTCCTCCATGTTGTTAGTGATCACCCACCAGAAGAACAAGGCTGACGAATGAGTGGCACCAGCTGCTTCCTGCTCTGCATTAGCATGGATGAATGATTTGAAACAGTGGCAGCAACTAATGTACAAACTGGTAATAATGACAAGAAACAGCTACAGCTGCTTGTTTTCTCCTTCTTTGTGGAAGATGGAGGTTTCCCCAGTTGCCTCTATTGCCCAGGGCATGTGCAGAGACAGTTTTGGTGACTGTTGTGGCTCCTCACAGGGTGAGTGTTGGGGCCACGGTATTTGAATGCTTGAGGAACTTTGACAGCAGGAGCAGGCATAGTTACTATAAGACAGTGATAGCCAACCTTGACACTCCAGGTGTTGTTGGACTTCAATTCCCAGAAGCCCTGACCAGCAGACCTGCTGATCAGCATACCTGTCAAGTTTTGGGAAATTCTTGTCAAATAAGGGAAATTTCCTAGCCAAAACAGGAAACTGGACTGCTATGCTTATCCTGTGCTGACCTCCAGTCTAACTCCAGTCTAATTGCAGTCTAACTAATACGGGATGATGGCGGGAAAGTGTAAAATACGGGGGGTTGACAGAAATTTCCCAAAACTTGACAGGTATGCTGATCAGGGCTTCTGGGAATTGAAGTTCAAGAACATCTGGAGTGCCAAGGTTGGCCATCACTATGGGATGTTTGAACACCACCTCCCCTTTTAGCACAAGCCACAGCTCCGTTTTATGAATACACTGTGGAGCTATGCATGACAAAATCAAGCTTATTTTTAAAAGAAAAAGTCATCATAATAGTCTGCTGAAGGCACCTTTTGGTGAGTTCATTCTACATTTCCTTTTGTCTGACCTAGTGTTACTGCAAAGGTATTAATAGTGTGTGGCCCATGAGTTATTTTGTAATCTGCTTACCCTAGAATAGCCTGAAAGGTAAAGAACCATTGCATTGTTTATAATGCACTGTGTAAAATGAATGAACGAATGGGAGAAAAATAATATCCACCATACTCTATTCTGTTTGGAAGAGGGAAGAGTATTTGGTCAAGTTACACATTTACTTAAAGAACAGTTAATGAGATTTTTGAAATGTTACTGTTTAAACATTGGTTTGATCTGAAGAGAAGTGTTTTTGAACAAAAGTGATATCGAAATTACAGTATACAAACTGAGTTTTAACAGTACAGTAGAACCCCAGATAACGCTAAAACTTGGTTCCACGAGTCTTAGCGTTATCTGATTTTTAACGTTATGTGATACATGCATTGCATAACGTTAAGATTCTATGGGATGAATCACATAGCGTGAAAACTCCATCAGATACACTGTAACCGGCACAGGCTTCAGCAAACGTTATGCGATACATCCCATAGGTTTTCAGCGTTATCCGATGCAATTTCCCCCCCAGGTTGCTTAACGTTAGGCGGTTTTAGCGTTATCTGGTGTAAACGTTATCCGAGGCATTACTGTATCTTGTTTTTTATAATACTGTAATGTCATAATTCATTTTTGCAAAAACAGTCAGGATTCATATTGATGTGACAGAGCAATAATCAATTGATGCAGAATGTTTGATGAAAAAGCAGATAAATGTCACTGACAAGATAAGGAAATGGTCCTGAATACTAAGTGCATTACTCTTTGGGGAGAAAATGCCACAATAGAAGCATATCAGGAAATATGTGTGCTATTTTAAGAAATGATTTTGAGTTTAAAACTTCTCGTAATTTGTGTCTGTTGTACATTTGTGTGTTCAAGTTATGCATATCAAATACATGAAACTCATCTAACAGAGACCACTTTGTTTTCTTTATATAATTATGTCTAGTTAGGCAGTGTTTTCTAAAGATTATAAAGAGCTCTCTTCAGAATGCAGTTTCTTTAGCTATCTGGCAATAATAATCCACTTTTGATATGCTTCACTTGCAGCCTTTTCTCCAATGTATTTTTTAAAAAAACAGTTTTTACTTTTCAGCATGTAGATGGTGTAAAGAAATACAGTACTACCATTGAGAGAATGAGAATTTTGGAACATTTTCAGTTTTATTTGAAAACCAGGGAATATTAAACTACAACGTTTCCAACCTTATCAATTTGACAAATCCCTTATAGGTCTTGGAGTAATCTGTCTGATTTTAAAATAATTCCCTGTCCAAGAAGTGGTCTTAATTTAATTTAGCCATTCTGGTCTGCCTGTCTTTTCTACCTGTTATATACTGTTCCCTGTAAAGAGCCAGGAATAATCAACATCAGTGCTGTAACTCACCTTTTGAGAGAGGTAGAGAGACACATGTTATCAAGCATAAAAATGCCAATAGTTACAAAGATGGATTCATTGTTTGTTTGTTTGTTTGTTTGTTTGAACACAGTTTGTACCTTTCTGAAGGTTGAAACTGCCTCATTTAACCCCATATGCATTGGCAACTCATGAAGAAAATTGATTTTGTCCCTGGCTCAGTATTGGATTACTACCAGATAGACTTCATCACGTTCCTAGAACTGTGTTGTCAAATTTTTGAAATGCTGACACAGTTTCCCCAAAGATGGGAAATAGCCTAAAAGGGTTTTACATATGCACAAACGCATGCATGCACACACATACATACAGAAGGTTTGATGGGGCTTTAACTGAGATGGCCTTTTTTCAAGGGCCTTAATGGTGCCTCTTGTCTTCACGTCCTAGGAACGCCTAGAAACAGGAGACTGCCTTTTGAGCAACATCTGCAGTTGCACACTGGGCAGTTGGAGGTGCATAACGACACTTTTCTTTAATGCGATGAACAAAGGACTAATTGCCTCGCAGTTGTGGCTTCCAAAGATGGCTGGTACCATCAGTTTGTATTCTTGAATAAAATATCTTCTCTTTTTCTGGTAAATTTTTTGTACAGTGTTGTGTGCCATGTATCAAAGAAACATTCGTGTTACTTGGGTGGGTTGATAATTAGGCACAATACAAAAAAAAGTAACCCACAGTTTCAGTGGCTAAAAAGGGAAGTTAGATGAGGAAAATTATGGTAATGTGACACTTTTTTCCTGTATCTTTTATAAAATTAAAGAATCTTTTAGCTGTACACACAGGTTGTGTGAAACTTTACAGGCTCTTTCAGCCCAAGAGTGAATGGTTATCCTGTCTGGAAATGCAGTGGACATTTGGGTTAACCTTCTCAAAGTGCACTGTATTATTAACATTGTACCTCTGTTTTGCTGACATTGCAGTAGTAAGCGCATACATTTTAAAATCAATAGGAAAGCACAAGTAGGTTCTTTTTTAGTGCTTTACTGAAGTAAGGATTTTATAAGAAACATGATTTCCTAAAAGTCATAGAAGTGCTGTATAGAACTCCTTGCATTAAACAAAATGAGGAAAAACAACAACAAACAACTTAATGGTTATTTTTCTGCTTTTAAAATTAAAATGATTACTGGAATTGCCTTGCCTTAAATACAAGCTCTCTGTTCTTTTTCTCTTAACCTGGAGCTGAATTTCAAAAATATATCTTGCTTTTTTGTATTCTATTCGAGCCCAATGGACGGTAAACACACCCTCGAATGTATTACTAGAGATGTGCTTTTGCGGCATCAAAATGTAAGGCTTTCTAAAGAGTTCTTATTACTGGTGGTCAGTAAGTCATATAAAAAAAATGTAAACTACCTGTATCATTCTGAGTTTTAATTTCAAAACAGCCAATAAGGCTTGGACACTTAAGCATGCGACCTGGGGAATGTCTTAATTTAGAAGTAAATGCCATTTTTAGTTTACTAGGTAATGTGGCCAGTCTGGCCAGGTTATCCTGCGATGGTAATAGACCATACTGCCAGCAGCTCAACATCGAGTGTCAGGCAGTGGTTATCTAACCTGACAACCCTGAGGACTAACGACCTTGGGTGCCGAAGTCCACAGGGAAGGGTGATGGTCCCCAAGTGGATTAAATCCCACTTGAATCCATCTTGGATGGAGGGCAGCAGCTTCATCAATACTGGCTTGGGGCTGAGGAGGATGTCATGTGCCAAAAGGGCTCAGGACCTGAAAGTGACTTGCAGAACTGGATCAATGGTACAGGGGTCATGCTGCAATCCGGAAGCCAGATGAAATGCCATTGCATTATACTCGCAGGATAGTCTTTATGGCTGATCGCCATGAAGATCACCAATATTTTGATTCGGATACGGATATGGCAGAACAAGAAAGAAAAAAGACAGCATTCCAAGAACACAGGACAGGCTATTTTATAATTAATATGATTTTATTTATTTTAAGTGAATTGAAGCATAAATGCATTGAGTTACTCTTCTGCCCTTTACAGAATAAATTGGGACAGAGGGTTTAAGCACTGATCTTTTCCCCTTTTGAACAACAACAAAAGCACGGTATTTTGGTTTTCCCCCTCCAATACCAGATTTGAAATATTGATACCCCTCGACACAGTCACTTGTTTTTAGGATCCCCTTGAACAGTTTGTTGGGAGGAGCTATTCTTCAGAGTCCTTCTTATTACATTTTGGGAGTGGTGTTTGCTTGTTTCTAATTTTCTTGTTGCAGGAGGCTCTTTTCTTCCAGGTGTAATTAAAGTAAACCATTGTCTTGGGATTGGATTTCAGATTCAGCCGCTGCAGCTGCTGCGGCCGCTGCTTTAGCCAATTGCCTCTTCAGTTTCTCTCTGGCCTTTCTCTGCTGTCTGTCAATGCAGAAGATTGTAAACATCCTGAACTCCTTGTAGTTTAATTGCTAATAATGAGAGAGAAGTATAAAAGCAAGTTAGCGAAATATAGATGGTTTATGAGGTAAGCTATAAGAACCCAGCTCCGGGTCTGCCCTCCTCCACCTCCATTTTGGTCTTGCTCCTGCATTTTCTCAGAAGGACAAGCTTGAAGATTCTAGTCAAGATCAGTCACTAGAACGGACGGCAAAAGGGCATAAAATGCTCAGATCCACATTCAAAGTGATACTTCCTTAAAATGACAAAGGATTTCAGTCTTACCAGAAGCTTTTCTACCTCTGTACTTTGCTGAGCACCTTGTGTATTTTGGCCCTAGGTAATAAACCTTTGTAACTAAATGGGCAGGCTGTTCTTAGGCCTTTTTTAAAAAAATGTTATCAACCCTGAACTGTAGTTTCTACTTGAACGTCTCCTTATACCAGGAGTTTAAGGTGCATCAGTATTCCAACAGAATACTGCAGACAACCATGAGGTTACTTTCAGAAGAGAATCCATGCTCCTGGGGCCTTCTGGAATAATGGAAGTTGAGAGCTGAAGATGTTCATTATTCCTATTATAATAATAGAATTGCAGAACTAGAAGGTACCCTCAAAGGTCATAATGTCCAACCCCATGCCAAAGCAAGAAATCTATAGCTAAAGCATCTCTGACAAGTGGCCATCTATGTTGAAAAATGTCAAATCCAACACTGTTTGAGGCAGTCCATTCCATTGTCAAATAATTTATACTGTCAAAAAGTTATTCCTAATAACTGTTGTTTATGTTTATTGGATTTATACCCCGCTCTACTCAGGCACAAGGCCGACTCAGAGCGGCTACAACAAATTAATATACATACAAATTACAACAATATAATGATACACATAATCACAGATACCAAACAAATAATCAGAAAAATTAGAATCCATTACTTTCGGTCCTGCACTCTGGAATACAAAAGACAAGCTTGCTCTTTGTGGCAGTCTTTCAGATATTTGAAGATGGTTATCATATTGTCCCTTGGTCTTCTGCACATGGAACACACTCATCCACATTAAACATTCCTCATTTAGCTTTATTTCTGGACTTTTGCCCATCATGGTTTCCCTCTTGGATACATTTCAGCTGGCTGATTATATACTTAAATTATGGTCTCCCAAATTAGATACAGTATTCTAGTTGAAGTCTGGTCAAAGCAGAATAGATGGTACTATTACTACTCTTGATTTGGCCATTGCGTGTTGATACAACTTAGTACTGCTTTTATTTTATTTTTTTGTGCTGCATCACATTATTAACTCATGTTGAATTTGTGGTATATTAAGAAGCCTATATCCTTTACACAAGTAAAGATGGATGAGCTATACAGAAAGAAGGATTAGCACTGCATGGCACTGTTTCCTATAAAGAAAAACAGTTTTGATTTCACTGCATCACAAAAAATAAATATTGTCCGCTACTTGGTCTAATCCATGTGTCCTATACTAAATCAAGACCGCTGACCACTGAATCCAAATCTAAAGTCCAATTCTGCCTTGGAAATCAGGATTTTAAATTAGCAAATCTCACCCTCTTGGCTAGGTTCTTGCGTTGATCATGCAGGGTTTATTTGCCAAAAATGTAGCAAAAATTGTCTGGTTTATCAACAGCTGCGTCTACTCATCTTTAGCTCAAAACAGACTCACTATAGCCTAATTATACTATCTAATAAAATGGTTTGAGACAAACTAGAGACAAGCCCTTGGTCAATCTCGCCTTATATACCTATTTATGATGCCTGCTCACTGACTTGCCCACACATGCCCAGCCACTGTTGGAACATGCATGCCACCAGGGGATGTGATTCAGCTGAGGCAGCAGTAGGCATAGTGGTAGCTGCAACTGTTATAATGTTCCAGTGTAAAAATACATTACCCAATTACCAACCATTCGAACAGATATAGTACACCTTAAAATCTGTATGTGAATAGGAAAATTCTGAGTTCAGATTGGGAATCAGCACACTCAATGTCATGTAAATCACATGTGTTATTCCCAGTAGCAAAATTGTTGTTGTGCAGTGTTTTAGGTTGGGATTTTTTAGGCTAGTGAAAGCTAAAGGTATATTAAAGTCAAACAACATGGTGCACAACACATTTTGTTTCAACGTCCCTTCCCCCTCTCTTTTGCTACCTCATCACCAGAGATGTCAAAATCCTTGAATATCTGACTCAGCTCATTCTTCTTAATATTGAAGAGGAAACGAGTGGCTTGGAACTCCATTGGACCGACAGTATGACCCCCATCGATGTCAAGCAACTCAAACACAGCATGAGAATGACGATACATGAACTGCTTTTCAAGGCGATTCTGTTCCAAAAAAAGTGGGGGAAAGGAAAATCCATGTGGTTTCTTCCTGCTTGTACCAATTTATTAGTTTGATTATAAATATATTTAAGTACTAGTACACATTACTCTGGACTAGGAAGTGGGGCTGATACTTTTAATGTTCATTAAAAACCACTTTGGTAGGAAAAGATCTCATGGACATGAAAGGACCCTCATTGGTGCGTCCCTTGAGCGGAGTTTCTCCAGCAAAAATCCTTTCAACCTAGAGTAATTTCTGACAATAATAATAATAATAATAAACAACCATTTGGTTCACAGTCGAGGACTGGGTTAAAAATAACACTTCAGGCCCTAACCAAGGACCTAAGAGCTGTTAAGGTAACGTCTGAGTATATATGAGTTCTCAGTAGAGTCATATATATTTTTTTAGAGTTAGGATATTCAAATCAGGTAAGTCCAAAATTTCCAAATATCTAGGGAGTCCTTTAGGTACTACTCCAAAGGCTCCAATCACTATGGGAATAACAACATATTTCTTCCTCCATCGACATTCAACTTCAATTTGCAAATCACGATATTTTGTGATTTTCTCCAGTTGGTTGTCTTCAATTCGTGCATCTCCTGGTATAGCAATGTCAATAAACCAGTCTTTCTTCTTCTCCATGACAGTTATATCAGGTGTGTTGTGAGGCAGATGTCTATCTGTTTGGATTTTAAAGTCACACAGGATCTTGAGTCTCTCATTTTCTAAAACTTTTATTAATAAAGTATTATTATTATTATTATTATTATTATTATTATTATTATTATTATTATTATTATTATTATTATTATTATTATTATTATTATTATTATTATTATTATTATTATTATTATTATTATTATATGCTGACTGGAAGGTGGGAGGTCAGCAGTTCAATTCCGAGTACTGCAGGATGGAATGAGCTTCCGTCTTTGTCCCAGCTCTTGCTAACTTAGCAGCTCAAAAGCAAGAAATTGCAAGTAGATAAATAGGGACCACTTTGGTGGGAAGGTAAACAGCATTCCGTGCACTCTGGCATCTAGTCATGCCTGCCACATGACCATGGAAATGTCTACAGAAGCAGACATTGCTGGTTCTTTGGCTTTGAAACAGAGATGAACCCTAGTGTCAGATACAGTGGAAGGAGCCTTGGCAGCTTGGACAGCTGCAAGGCTTGGTTTTGGGCCATTCCCAGTGATTGCACATGCTGGAAATTATCCAAACTAGAGCACACCTGCCCATTCAAAAAAAAAAAAAGCAGAAGCCTCTGATAGGACTCAAAATGGTGCAGGTAAGAATGCTCTGGGGGCAGATTAATAATAATAATAATAACAATAAATTTATATCCCGCACTTTCTCAGCCGAGGCCGACTCAAGGCGGCAGTTACAACATGCCCAACAACATACAGTATAATAATAAACACAAAAATATATTCAGTAAATAATCAATACTCGATAATAAACATAAAATTAATCACAATGAAAAATATTAAATTAAATAAAGTTACAATAACAATAACAAAAACCCAGTATAGACAAGAGTTCAGAGTCCAGCTCACGCTCCCCGAAAGGTCCAGAGCAAAACGGGACCAAAGGTCCATGTCCAGGTGGCTAAGTGTCCCCAGAAGGCAAAACGCCATCCTTTCCAGGGTCCTCCAAATGGGCACCTGCCTCCCATTCCCGGGCTGAGTGGAGAGGGCCCCGGGAAGAGGCTGTGCGGCGGCAGCGAGGCTCCAGGTCGTCTCTCTTTTGAGCCCTCCAGGCGGGCAGGGCTCAGAGAGCGGGGGGGGGGGGAGAGATGCACCTGCCTCCTATTCCCGGGCTGAGTGGAGAGGGCCCCGGGAAGAGGCAGCCTACGGAACTGACTTTTTTCGTAAGTAGGGGTTTTACTGTGTATGATCTGAGCAAAAACAGAGCTGAATTTCCCATTCTTCTTAACTGTAAAGAAACTTATTTTCATTTTAACTTTGATCATGTAAAAAGAAAAAGAGTAATACAGTAAAACCCCGAATTATGAAAAGATTGGTTTACTCTAGTGATCAGATTGCCTGAGCACTGAAAAAAAGAACAAACCAGCCTGCTCCTGCAGCACACTAAACAGCAGGGTAAATGTTCATCTGATTGATCCCTTAAATCCGTTGTAGAGTTATGGAAAGTCTTCCTCAACAGGCTTGGAATGGAGTCCCATGGAGAGGAAAAAGCAAAATGTGGCCTTGTTGCATAAATAGCCTACTGTAAGCTATATGTCTTTACCAAACCCCCTCCCTAAAACCCTTACCTCGTGAGACATTATGATGCATACAAGCATATAGAACTCTTCAAATCCAATCTCCCCTTTTCCATCCCAATCCAGCAAGTCAAACACCAGCATGATCTGACTCTTGGTCAGGTTAGTTACATAACGAAGAAAATGATAAAACTGCAGATCTGGAAAGCAGGATTCAGGATTCAGTTAGTTGGGTTGTTTGTTGTTTAAACACCAAAGAGAATGTTTTTAATAACTGAAGCCATATAACAGAAAGAAATAACTAAGAAACTAAAAACTAACCATATGAGTATTTTTGAGCACAAGTACATATTTAAACATTTCCCATGTTTAAACTTTCTTACATTTATTTAACACATGTTAGGATCAAAATATTTTAAAACAGGTATTTTCTAATTATTATTTTTCTGAAAGTCCTTTTTCTGATACTTTTAAAACATGTACTGTATTAAATATCTGCTGTCCCTTCAACATTAATTTAAATTCAAACATTTTCATCTGAAGCAATAGGATGGGATTGGCTTTGCCTTAATGGAGCAAATATGGATACGACTTCTTAGTTGCAAAGCACTTGTAAAGAATTAGGAAATACACAAAATACATTCCATCCACTGTTTTAAGCCTTTTTTAAAAGCAATCTCATAGTATAGAAATTGTGTGCGTGCGTGTGTGTGCTTTAGACAATGTTACAGCAAGAATGAGTTCTGTATGGGTGTATGCTGCTCTTCTATGATTAAGTAATGGCTATTGCCTTAATACTTTGCCTGTAACTTTCCCAGAGAGATTTGGATGTCCTTCACTGGAAACAGTATGCTAAGGAATAATGGATATACTGTACAGTATAGTGTAGTTCAGCAGGAATCTGCTTTGTTTCTTCCAAATGCTACATTCTTTAACAACACAGATATTGGATTTCTCAACTGAAGACACTTGTTTATGTACATTTCCAACCACATTTTCAAACAAGTAAACTGAAAAGCACAACTTCTTGCAATTTGACAGTCTAGACTGGGTGAACAGTGAGGGTGAACATTATATCACGAATTTGGTTCAAATATTTGGGTCCCTACTTTACCTTCTCTACTTCACCTACCATTTAGAGCATTCTTCTTATGAACATCAAGTAGTTTAAAGTAGTATACTAGTGCTCTCACATTTCTGACAGATAATAAGCAGTATATTTTATCTAAGCACAAGAAATGCATAACACAGCCTGGTCTCAGCTTCATCTTGCTGGTAATGAATGCTGTTTACTGTGGAACTCTGAAGCTAGTCAAGGTGATGCTTGCATCACAGTCAATGAATTCCAGTTCTGGAATTAGAACATGATGTGAAAATAAAAAGTGTCTCCTAGACGTCACCAAACATGATCAAAGTTAGTATTCTTTACAACACAATTTTAATGTTGACATTGAAGAAATTGAAATAGTGAAATATTTTGTATACATTAGTTTATTTATTAATCCAAAATAATAACAACCAAGAATTCAGAAGAAGGCTGGAAAAGCAACAATCAAGAAATCAGAAAATATCATCAAGTGTAAGGATAAATCACTGGAGACCAAGGCCAAGATCATGCACATTTTTGTATTCCTAGTCACTATGTATGGGTGCAAAAGCTGGTCAGTAAAGAAAGTAGACGGGAGTGGGGTGGGGGTATTTGATTGAAATGTGGTGCTGGAGAATGGCTTTGAAAATACCCTGGACTGCCAGAAAGACAAACAAATGAGTCATAAAGCAAATCAAGCCTAAATGCTCTTTGGGAGCCAAAATAAAAAAAAAGGAGGCTGCCATTCTGTGAACACATCATGAGAAGGCAAGATTCTCTGAGAAAAAAAATTATGCTGGGAAAGGATGAAGGCAGTAAAAAAAGATACAAGATGGTTTGAAGGAACTACAATATAGGTTTGAGTTCACAAGAATTGAAGACAGGTCATTTTGGAGATAGCTCATTGATAGAGCCAACGTACGTCAGAGCTACTTGATGGCCCATGACAGCAACATTAATAATAAATAAAATTGAGTCAGGCTGACTATGGTACATACAAGCAACAAAGAAATGAAGTAAAGAAGATGGTCAAGCAAGCCAAGGACAGGTCATGGGAGGACTTTGGCCAAAAGCTTGAGGCTCACTTTGGAGACAACCAGAAGCTGTTCTACCTAGTTGTGAAGAGCATGTGGAAGGAGAAGCCATGCCCAATCAAATTCCTGAAGAACAAGGAAGGCTGGCTGCTTACACAAACTGCTGAAATTATGGAGCACTGGAAGGAACACTTATCCAAACTTCTGAACCCCACACAACCAGCCAAGAAAGACAATTCTGTGAATGTGGAGGAGGAAGAGGTAGACCAAATCATGAGTGCCGAGCTGAGTCTTGCCATCAGGAGGATGAAGCTGGGGAAAGCTCCAGACATGATAAGATCACTGCTGAGATTATTATATACTAGCATATTTTGCCCCGGCGGTGCCGGGCTCTTTAAAATGGTTTTGAAAGGTTTTTGTTTTATGTTTATGCAAATGAGGTTAGTTTTTAATTGTGGTTTTTTAAATTTTTATTTTTACGCATGGGCTGTTATAAACTGTGATTTTTTATTTTTGGTTTTTGGTTTTTTAAAAGAGGAAAGGATATAATTTTTTATAATTATTGTATTTAACCAAATAATGTGTTACTATGTGAATTTTTAAAAATAGTTGTATCTTGGATAATAATTTTAAAAATGTGTAAGAATATGTTTTTTTTAAAATCAATGTTTCTATACTGTGTTTAGATGGGGTTTTTTGGTTTTTGGAGTGAAAACTTATTTCTTTTTTTGAATTATTTGTGATTGGTGTGAATATTTTTGAATGTTTTGATAACTTATTTCAGTAATTGGGGAATTATTTATAATTATTTTGAATATTTTTGAATTTTTTCTCTTGTGGCCTCTGGGTGGGGCTGGTTATATATATATTTGGGGGGGTGTTTTGGGTTGGGGGTCTGTGTGTTTTTTCTTGTTTGTTTTTGGATGTTTTTGTGTTTCCTTTTTCTGTTTTTAATTTTTGGTTTTGATTATTTTTGACTGTTTTTGGATTGTGTTTTTGGATGTTTTTGTGTTTACTTTTTCTGTTTTTATTTTGGTTTTGATTATTTTTGACTGTTTTTGGATAGTGTTGTTTTGTGTTGGGGGTGGGGATATTTCCATGGGTCGGTCTCGGGGGCTGGACCACGGAAATACCATCGCCGCTTGATGCGGCGTTGGGGAGGTGGTATTTCCGTGGTCCAGCCTGGGTGGCTGGACCACGGAAATTGCCTCACCACTTCATGTGGCATTGGGGTGGGGTTTTTTCCGTGGGCCGGCCTTGGTGGCCGGACCACGGGAATTCCCATTGCCGCTTGATGTGGTGTTGCGGTGGGGGTATTTCCGTGGGCCGGCCTGGGTGGCTCTGGTGCGGCGCAGCGCAAGGAACATTGGGAATTTTAGTTTCCTTTTTTTGTTTGCGTCCGGGGGGCTCCTGCCCCACTGGTGCAAAATTCAACCCGACAGTTACCTGCGAACCCCGGTCGGGCGAGTGCACAGAGGCTCGGATGGGGCTAGTGGGGCCTGGCTAAACATCCTTTGTCACATTCCAATGGTTAACACACCATTTTATAGGTATAGATCTGGGAGACCGAGGAAAGCTGCTTCTGCTTCAAGTCCTACATTCCCAAGGACTGAGAATTAATCGTAATTGTGCTGATTTTTAAGAAGGGCAACAATAGAGAGTGCCAAAATCACTGAGGAAATCTCCCTTCTCAGCATCCCAGGCAAGCTTTACTCCAGAATACTAGAAACACGGCTTTGAGCACAATGTGAAAGACAACTGAAGGAATCTCAGTGCGGATTTAGACCCAATTGGAGCACCCAAGATCTAATATTTGCTCTGCGACAAGTGGCTAAGAAGACGATGGAGTACATTAAGGAGGTGTACCTGGCGTATATTGACCTGGAGCAAGTGTTCGACCAAGTCCCGTGGAAGGAATTGTGGAGGGTGTTAGAGGCAAAGGCAGTCAAGAAGTCCTTGATACAGGCTGTAAAACGTTTCTATAGAACGTGCAGAAATTTAGCAAATTTACGACCAGTGCTAGAGTAAGGCATATCAGGGACGTAGGGGGAGGAACATGCCTCACCAAGGCTCCGTTGGGCACCCATAATTTTTCTTGGGGACTCCCGGCAGGGCAGACCTTAGATCCAGTGTCCTGCTGCCTTAATGAGTACTCCTCACCCTCTCCCGATTCGCTGGGGACAGGGACAGAATAGCCTTCTGCATATGGCAGGTAATATTAATCACTAGGCAGAAGCTAGGCTTCTTGGAGCTGCTACTCTTCCCCTCCCTTTTAGAGACAGAGCTATCCCTCTCACCTCCTTCCGGATCTCAAAGCGATGAGGACAAATTGGAGTCACTTCAGCTCTGCTGGGCTTCCTTCTTCTTTAAAAAGGCAGGCAACACATGATTGACTTTTGAAGATTTATTGAAGGAACACAATACGGGATACAGATCTTAAAATAATGTACACTATAGAACACAATCTAATAAAACAAATAAATGAAATAAAAATCTTGCTAGCTCCCTAGCAGGTTCATCATCTTAAGTTTGGGGTGGTTCTGCTCCTCATGGCATTGCATTAGCCCCGAAGAGACATTTTGGGGAGCTGTCGGACAAGGGATCCCGCTGAAATCAATATCATGGTGATAAGAGACAAGGGTTCCCCCTTATCTCAGGAGTGGCTACTGAATGAACAAATTGAGCCCTTTTTATAGAGAAAAGGAGCTTTGGAATGTGGTGATCTAATGAGAAAGCACCTTTGTTTCCCATGAGAAAGAGTGAGGCCTTCAAAGACCTTTGCAGGTGCCATCTACTCAGCATGTGGCCCCCACCTTGCTTTCTCTGGGAAAGTTTTATTCTAACAGGTGTCCTGGCAATTAGTTTGATTGACAAGAATGGAGACATCTCCCTTAAAATTAAGACAAGGTTGCATGTGGAAACCATGACAAAACAAGGAGACAGTTTCTCACTCTACCTCTTTATCTTGCTCATTGATGATGTCATGAAGAGCACAAAGTGAAGTGCTAAGAAAATGACCCTGGGATATTGGAAGATGAAGCCAGTCCAAATGTCCGAGATGGCCTTTGCCAATGATGTAGCTCTCATTCCTGGAACCAGTTCCCAACTCCAATTCAATCTAAACCTGTGGAACAGGGAGATGTAGAAAAGAGGCATGTCCATTAACGTGGCAAAGACGAAGACCATGGTGATCTCCAGGAGCAAGAAGCAGCATACCATCTGGCTGAAAGGGCAAGTCCTTGAGCAGGTAGGAGACTTCAAGTACCTGGGTACCATAGTTAATGAAATGGGCAAAATGAGTCCTGAGATCAATCAGTGGGTGACAGCTGCTGGCAGACTCTTGTACACGATCAATCGGGGGTTCCTCAGCAAGGAAGAAGTCAGCAAGGCCACTAAGATGGCAGTTCACAAATCAACCTTTGTTCCTATGCTCACGTATAGCAGCTAGTCATGGTCACTCACCTCCAGGCATTACAGTCAACTGCAAACAATGGAGATGAGATATCTACAGAAGGTTGAGAAGAAGACCAGGCATGACCGAGTGCAAAACCTGACCAGCAGACAGAACCTGAATGTTCAACCACTAAGAAATACAATTGAAAAGGGTCAGCTATGCTGGTTTGGCCATGTCAACTAAATGGCTGATACCAGGATTCCGCAGCAGGCATGGGAAGCCCGAGTGTAGGGTGCAAGATCCCAAGGCAGGCCCCGCGTCAAGTGGATTGACAACATCAAGGAGGCCCTCCTTGTTCACGGGAGTGACCTTTGTGGAATCCTCTACACTGTAAGGTAGAAGAGGAGGCAAGTAAGTAAGTAAGTAAGTAAGTAAGTAAGTAAGTAAGTAAGTAAGTAAGTAAGTAAGTAAGTAAGTAAGTAAGTAAAATTGAGTCAAATAATAGACTTAAACAATAACCTTATGTAATTCTAACATACGTCCTCTAGATGTCCCTGTTAGTTCACATTTCCTCTGTATGCACAACAATGAGGCAACTGTTTCACCCACATGCTCACCTAGAAAGTTGTGGCTGTTGTTAGAAAGAGGCAGGTAAGTGGTGTTCAGCCAAATATTCCCAGCCACAGCTCTGACTAGCGACTGGGTTTGCAGAAGCCCAAAACATCTTGAGGATGTTGAGGATTTACCTTCCTATAGCAGTGATGGCGAACCTTGGTACTCCAGCTGTTCTTGAATATCAATTCCCGGAAGCCCTGATCAGCAGGAGTGCTGACTTGGCCTTCTGGTAACTAAAGTCCAAGAACACCTGGAGTGCCAAGGTTCGCCATCACTGTCCTATAGCATTCTCCCTAGATGAAGATATTTATTTATTCATTCATTCATTTATTATTAACATTTATATACTGCCACCCAATTTGAACGAGTGACTCTGGGCGGCATTACAACAGTAATATAAAACATTACAGTCTTAAAACATTTTTTAAAACCCTTAATAGACACCAAAATTACCCCCACCCACCCCATCAGTTATTTCAAAATTGCAGTTAAAAGAACGGCTAAAAGGACGGAGAGGCCTGCACTATATGAGCCAGCAGGGGGGAGTCACCACGTCACCGGTGCCAGACACCTGCTTTGCCAGCCAGGTTTTTAGCTCTTTCCTGAAGGGCAGCAGCTCCGTCTGCAGGCGCAACTTGGTTGGTAAGAGGTTCCATAAGGCCAGAGCAGACACTGAAAAGGCCCTTTTTCTAGTGCTAGAGAGTTGGGCCTCTCTAGCTGATGGTATTTTCTGCTCTTGGGGTGACACGGTATTGGTTATTTAGCAAAAATTAGTTTTTCTACATTATATCTTCAGAAAAGCTGTCTGCCTGGGTGTCTGGAAACCTTAGTGTGATATCAGCACTGCTCAGCAAATAACAGCCAAAGGGCTGTTATACATCAGGCTTCTATCAAGTCTGTGACAGTGGCATGTCACTGAGAGATGTACTCTGCTGTCACTAGAGTAAATTAGGCAATTGCACTGAAATACACGGGGTAAACCAGAGGGAATGTACACTATGTAGCAGTAGCAATAGAAAATTCTATGCATTCACCCTGAACAGCTGTTGAGAATTCTTAGTACTGTAACTCAGAAAACTACCAATCCCAGTTTTCTGAAGCCACAGCAGTTAAAATAGTAACAAATTCTGTGATATTGGCCAGAATTCTTTTCCTGTTAAATGGTTGTGTGCTGGTTGCATTCCTGATCATATACCACCAGGCTCATGTTTAGGAATGCACCTGGCACCTCGTTACCAAACAGCAGCCATTTGGCACCAAGACTTATACAACTTTTCTTACTAACAAAAGTTAGCTTGAATGTCACCATCATTACCTTCAGCTACTGCTGCCACTCCTATCACCACTGGAATTATCTATACTCTTCTGCTGATGCGGCCATTGAAGAGCCTCCAAGAAAATCCAGCTGTCCTTCTTCAGGTGCTGTATCCGTTCTGGATATTGGCTATCATCATAGCAATAGTCTTCCTGTTCTTAACTTGTCGGAACAGTCCTTCCAACGACATGCCACACCAGTTTCTCAGGTTCTTCAGCCATGAAGTCCGTCTGCGTCCAGGGCCTCTTTCCCCAGAGATCTTTCCTTATAGAGCGAGTTGGAGTATTCTATACTTTTTGTTGTTCTTCATGATATGCCCAAAGTACTTTGGACATATCATGAGAAGGGAGGATTCTCTGGAAAAGACAATATAATGCTGGGAAAGGTTGAAGGCAGCAGGAAAAGAGGAAGACCAAATACAATATGGACTGATTCCCTAAAGGAAACCTCAGCTTTGATTTTGCAAGTACTGAGCAGGGCTGTTGAGGACAGAACATTTGAGAGATTACTCCTTCATAGGGTTGTCATATGTGGCAGGGTGGATACCTTGATAGCACATGTTAACCTTTGTTGTTAACCACAATACTTTCTCTACTTTCATAAGGTAAACCTACATGATCTATCACAGAACACACTAGATGCATAGAGTAAACTAAAGGCATGCTGTTTGTGTTTAAAATTATGTTGAACAAAAATATACGTGGCTGCTGGTAAACTCCAAATATTGGAAAACCATTATTAACTAGCAGGGTAGCTGCCTTATTCTTTCACAGCGGCAGGAAGAACCAAGTCTTTAAAATGAACACAAATTTTATTTAAGCTTTTTGTGGACTGTAGCTGCTTTCTATTTGATACACACACACACACACACACACACATATGCTTGGGTGAGAAACAATTGAAATGCAAAACAAAAGTAACATTGATACTATCGCAAGTATTATTACCAGAATGATTACTACACATTTCAAGTCCAGTTTTTTTGTTTTTTGCAGGCAAGAATATAGTAGTTCCTTTACTAAGGCTGTGAGTACATGGTCAAATACCACAAGATTTGCTTCATTTAGAGAATGGATGAATTCAAAGTACAGTACTGTACTTTATATTGACCACCAGATGCAAAGGCTGATTGAAATCAGTTCAGCTCTTTTTGCTACCAAAGCAGCCCTCCCACACCCCCAGGCTTCTTTTCCAAAATAAAAATATAAGAACAGGGTTTCCCCCATGTGGATAGGTGTGATACAGTCTTGTAAAAATGGGAGAGTGGGGTTGTTGTTGTAGGTGGTGTTCCAGTTAGGAGTTATGCTCAGGACTAGGGGAACAGGCTACTCCCATTCTTTCCTCTCCCAAAATCAACCTTGAGTTTTGTTTTAAAATTCTTATATATGCAAGATTTGTGCCAGATCACCCTATCTTTAAAGGTAAAGGTTGCCCTTGCTTGAAGGCCAGTCATATCTGACTCTAGAGTTTGATGCTCATTGTTTATAGCCAAAGAGCCAGCGCTGTCTGTGTCTTCAGACTTTTCTGTGGACATGTGGCAGGCATGACTAGATGCTGGAGTGCAAGGAATGCTGTTTACATTCCCACCAAAGTGGCACCTATTTATCCACTTGTAATTTCTTGCTTTTGAACTGCTAGGTTGGCAGGAGCCGGGACAGAGCCGGGAGCTCACTCTGTTGTACAGCACTCCGGCCTCGAACTGCTGATCTGCCAACCTTCCAGTCATCAAGTTCAACATCTTAACCACTAAGCCACCACAGTCCCTAACCCTATCCTTAGGTCAAAAGAATTGAGTTACACTCCGAGCTGTAAAACGAAGCCCCCTGCAAAAGGCCTCTCCAGGAAGTGGCACTTTCCTGTCTTTATACCCATTAAGACTTTTGCGCAGAGACGGTCCTGTTTGTCCTATGTGGTGCGCAGAGGGGCCTTGCTGGCAAGAGATGCCATAAATTCCACCCACAGAAGAACATGTAAAACTGCCCTTAAAGAGCCTCCTGATTGTGGTATTTTTGAACCACGTCAGGTGTACCCTGGTAACAGCAACTTTGTGTTGCCAACTAATCTTTCTCCCACAAAGGGAGGAGGCCGTGTCAGAGTGTCGTGTGAGCTCGGCTCGCAGCACAACTGCCTCATGACCTCTTTGAATCCACTGTTCCTTCTCCTTTCTCACACTAGGTCAGGCAAAAGGAACTGCAGAATGAACTCACCAAAAAAAAACCAGGTGGCTTCATTTTGGCAGTTTCATGCCTGGCCTAGACAAGGAAGAATGTTGTGTGCGACACTGCTGGGTCCAGTCATCATGTGCCAGAGTAAATGGGAGGGAAGGGCGGCGGCTCAGGGGTTAAGAAGCTCACCTTGTTAGCTAGAAGGCAGCAAGGTGGCAGTTCAAGACTCGAGTATTGCATGAGAGTTTGGGCACCCATCTCTGTCCCAGCTCCTGTCAAGCTAGCAGATCGAAAGCAAGAAATTGCAAGGAGATAAATAGGGACCACTTTGGTGGGGAAAAGATCTTGGGGACATGAAAGGAGCCTCATTCGGGCATAACCTGAGAGGAGTTTCTCCAGCAAAAACACTTTCAACCCAGAATAATTTCTGACACGAAATGATGATGATGATGGTGATGTGAGGGCAAAGCTGCCATCTGGGTTTGTGGCGGGGTTTAGTCCCCATCTCTACTTCACTGTGGCGTGTCAATAAGGTAAAGGTTTCCCTTGCTCAAAAGCCAGTCGTATCCGACTCTAGGGTTCAGTGCTCATCTCTGTTTCAAAGCCAAAGAGCCAGCGCTGTCTGCTTCTGCAGACGTTTCCGTGGTCATGTGGCAGGCATGACTAGACACCGGAATGCACAGAATGCTGTTTACCTTCCCACCAAAGAGGTCCCTATTTATCTACTTGCAATGTCTTGCTTTCGAACTGCTAGGTTGGCAGGAGCTGGGACAAAGACGGGAGCTCATCCCGTCCTGCAGTACTCGGGGAATCGAACTGCCGACCTTCCGCCTCCCAGTCAGCATCTTAGCCACTTGAGCCACTGCAGTACCCATATGTTAATGTCGTGTCAATAGTTGCTCGTAATGGGGGGTGGGGGTGTCGGCAAGCCCTGCCTAATTGTTGCTCTTCTCACCCCCAGCCCCTCCTCGCAAGAAAAGAAGGCAGAATGCAATGGATAGTAAGGATATCGGAGACGGAGCCGACAGCTCCCTTGGCCCTTTGCGAGGGGTGCCCGGAGAGGGAACGGCGGATTCAAAGAGGTCGCGAGGTGGCGCCGGCGCTCACACGACGCTCTGACACGGGTGTCCCGCGGTTGAGGGGCAGGGCCGAGAAGAGGGGGCGGGGGATGCCGGTGGTGGGATTCCCGGGGGGACTCCCCGAGGAGGAAGGCGGCGCCGGGCTGGCAGGCTGCAGCCGGGCAGGTGAGTGAGGCCCCGCCGGGGCCCGCGCGCGCTCTCCCTTCTCCCCGCCAGGGGGCGTGGCCGGCTCTGTCCCGGCAGAGCGCGCGCCGCCTTCGGAGAGCGCCTCGGAAAGCAAGCAAGCGGGAGAGAGAGAGAGAGAGAGAGAGAGGCAAGAAGGACTTGTGGCGGCGGAAGCCGAGCGCGAGTGACGGCGGCGCCCGAGCTCCTTCGGCGCGCCTTTCGTTTTCGGACGGCCTCAGGCAGGCGGCGCTTTGCCTTCCTTCCCCGGCTTGCCCCCCCCCCCCCAAAAGGACTAGCGCCTTGGCCGCCGCCTTAGTTTGGGCTTGCATTTGCTGGGACGACTCGCCGCCGGCCGCCTTCCTCCTCCTCCTCCCCGGGCGGATTTAATGGTGGTGGTGGTGGGGGCTTCTTCTTCCGAAGGCCGGCCACGAGCACAGCGATGGCCTTCGCCAATTTCCGCCGCATCTTGCGCCTCTCGACCTTCGAGAAGCGGAAATCCAAGGAGTTCGAGCACGTGCGGCGGGACGTGGATCCCAACGAGGTGTGGGAGACCGTCGGGGAGCTGGGCGACGGCGCCTTCGGCAAGGTGTACAAGGTGAGCGGGGCGGCGGCGGCGGCGGCGGGAGTCGGGCGAGAACCCCCCCCCCCGTACTCTGCTGCTGCTGCGTCCTAGAGAAGAAGAAGGGCTCCGGGGAGAGTCTCTAGGGGTAGCTGCAGAAGGTGCACACATGCATGCATGCATGCATGCGTGCATGCCACACCTGGTGATCCTGGGCGTGAGGTCTGCCTTGGCGCTTCTTCGGTCTTGCCCTGTTTCCAGGGCTTCGCGGAAGCACAACTGTTCTATTGCTTGTAAAGGTTTCCCTTGCTCAAAAGCCAGTCGTATCCGACTCTACGGCTCAGTGCTCATCTCTGTCTCAAAGCGCAGTCTGCTTCTGCAGACGTTTCCGTGGACACGTGGCAGGCATGATTAGACACCGGAGCGCACGGAACGCTGTTACTTTCCCACCGAAGTGGTCCTTATTTATCTACTTGCATTTTCTTGCTTTCGAACTGCTAGGTTAGCAGGAGCTGGGACAGAGACGGGAGCTCACTCTGTTATGCCGCTCTTGGGTATCCAACTCCAACCTTCCAGTCTTGAAGTTCAGCGTCTTAACTACTTGAGCCACTGCAGTCCCTACATTAAGAGGGGAAGTCTAATCCAAAGTTTTCTTTAACTGCATCCACCACTCCACTCTTCCTGTGCCTGTAAAATGAAAGCTGACACTTCTGCAGATACTATTTCCAACATGAGAGAGGGGAGCTCATTCCCTCCTGCAGTACTCAGGAATCGAACTGCTGACCTCCTGTCTTCCAGTCAGTGTCTGAGTTGGAAGGGGCTTTTTAGGCCATCCCATCCAACCCCCTGTTCAATGCAGGGGATCCAAATCAAAGCAGATCTGATATAGATGGTTATCTAACTCTGTCTTGACTGCTTCCAGTGTTGGAGGGCTCACCACCTCTCAAGGCAGTTGGTTCCACTGTTGTACTGCTGTCTAACCATTAAGACGTTTTTCCTGATATGCAGCCGGTATCTGGCTTCCTTTAGTTTCAACCCTTTATTATGTGTCCTGTACTCTGGGATGATGGAGAACAGATCTTGCATTTCTTCTTTATGATTATCTTCCAGGTATCTGCACAGTGCTATCATCCTCTCTCAGTCTCCTTTTCTCAAGGCTAAACATGCCCAGTTCCTACAGTCTTTCCTCATATGGCTTGGCTTCCAGTCCTCTGATCATCCTTGTTGATAAGAGACTGAGTGAGGATCCATTCACACTGGAATCAGCTGAAGGGAGTAACCCTACATTTTTCTACAGTTAACTTCTCTCAGGCAAAAGAATCGCTGTCACCAGTACTCGGAGGTGGAGAGAAATACCCAAGAAAGGAGGGAAGTGATGAGTCCCTCCTGTTCCCTTCTCTTTCCCCCTTTTTTCTTTAGCTCCTCTGTCAAGATTTATTCACCCATTCACTTGTCTGACACTTTACCTTTATCCTGTGGTGTGTGGTCAAAACATACACACATAGGGTAACGTTGAAATGGGTTTACGTGCATAGATCTGAGTGGGCTGTGCCCACCACTTTTCACAATTGGTTGCTTGGTGAGTTGATTTTTTTAAAATCAAGTGAACGATTGCTACAGCCCAGGTACTTCTCTGAGTACAAATAAGTGTGCATGTGTTCTTTTCAGAGCTTATGGTTTATGTACGTAGTAGGCCCTTGCAACTTGTTGTATGCAGAAAATTGCCATACATAGTTATGCATATAGTAGAGCAGTTCTACCTTGGAGACTGGGAGTGAATATTAGCCTGTTTTTAAGGTTTATCTGTTTCAGATAACCACATCTCTTCAGGATGTGCACAAGCAGAATAGCTGGTTCTCACAAACTTCTGCCCCCAGAATCTGGTCTTCAGAAATGTACTACTTCCGATGCAGCTGTCCTGAGGCCATTGTGGAAATTTCCTGTGGGTTAGCCACATCAGCCGTGTTGCAGCAAAACAGCAAAGGCCTAAAACATGTTGATATTTGTGTGTGGGGGGGAGGGAGGGGTGATCATGAAAGTGCTAAATGACAAAGTGCTAGGCATGTGTAACTCAGGCAACTCCAAATCTCCCTCGAAGCAACACACAATCTGGACATGAGCAACATGTGGCACTGTAGAAGGAAACCAAGCAGACACTGAGAAAGAAGACACCTGATCCCCAATTCCAGCCCCATGTAATACTGTGGGAAATGTCACATTTAGTAGAAGTAGATTGGGGATTACAACTAATCTGTGCATAGCAGAGGATTTTCTTTCACCTTCAACCCGTCCTCCTGCCTTGTTCAGCATTCTTATGTGGCATCAAAGCTAAAAAAGAACTTGTTAGTAAGCAACATCCACTTCCTCAGTTGCAATAAGTAGTTCATTGAAGTTTATGCCAAGTAAAACTGTTGGTCTTCCAGATACTTTGTTGTATATAGCAATCATAACTAATGGGCACTGACAGGGACAGCTATTCTCTCATTCAAGGGCTGATATTTAACTTCCTCTAAACTGGAAACCCTAAGGAATAAGATAAGAGTTTAACTCCAATTCTATCCTTATGTTTCCCAGGTTAGATAAAATTAAATCTCAGCTCCTGAATTTGAGAATAACTGTCAGTGCCTATTATTTATAGTTGCCTTATCCAACCAATTGTCATGTGGGACCGTGAAGCTTAACAAGTTTTATTTGGCATAAACGTTAATGAATTGCAACTGAGGAAGTGGATGCTGTGTCTAGCTCAGAGGTTGGTACTTATAAGTAAAGCCAGTTCTTTTAAAATGTGCTTATCTCTTCTTGGCTTAAAGCCAGCTCCCTCTTCACAGTTGAATGACGCCATCCCCCCCCCCCCGCAAACTAACACAGAGAGCCTTAGTAATTTTGACAACGAATGAAGGAGAGCTCATTGCACCAGCCCTGATTATGCTAAATTGTGAGAAAATGTTGGAAATAGTATCTGCAGAAGTGTCAGCTTTCATTTTACAGGCACAGGAAGAGTGGAGTGGTGGATGCAGTTAATGAAAACTTTGGATTAGATTTCCCCTCTTAAAGTAGGGACTGCAGTGGCTCAAGTAGTTAAGATGCTGAACTTGAAGACTGGAAGGTTGGAGTTCGATACCCAAGAGCGGCACAACAGAGTGAGCTCCCATCTCTGTCCCAGCTCTTGCTAACCTAGCAGTTTGAAAGCAAGAAATTGCAAGTTGATAAATAGGGACTACTTTGGTGCGGAGGTAAACAGCGTTCCGTGCACTCCGGTGTCTAGGCATGCTTGCCACATGTCCACGGACACATCTGCAGATGCATACATGCGGGCTTTTGGGCTATAAACAGATGGGCACTGAGCCGTAGAGTTGGATACGACTGGCTTTCGAGCAAGGGTGACCTTTACTTTACCTTAATGTGTTGGAGTGCAACTTTAGTTTGCCATATTGGCTGCAGGTGATGGGAGCTGTAAACGAAAGGATGCCATATTGGTTCAGACTTGTTTAAATTAAATGTATCAGCAGTGGAGGCTGATACAGTCATTTTGTGAATGTACTTCAGTCTTTACTTACCAGTAATGCTCTTGACTAGACACACATGGATTTTAGCAATGCCTCAGATATACATATCTGATACCATATGATTAATGTATGTTCCAGCTAACTTCTTGATGACAAGAATTTGTTTCCACAGCTATTCCCTGTCCTTGTTTGTTACGTGTTCTGCCTTGTCTGTTCTTGCCTGGTTGTAGGTATGAATGACCTGTGTGATGTAGTAGAAATAGTGGTAGATATTTATGCGGGGTTGAAACTGACATGTTTTTGCTGTACGGTAGCTTTAAAAAATAAGTTAGAAATTGTATCACTGCTTGAAATACTAAATTTTCATAACTAAAACATGAGTTGGAGAGTCTCATTAGATACAGTGATGAACACCATTTCACATCTTTGTGGGGCTGAGGAGCTTGGTAAATAGCTGCTGCCAAAGAAACTAATTGAACTTGAGTTGTTGGAACAGTGACACTGGTTGCCATTATAGCTGTTAGACCACATTGAAATTCATTGAAATCTACTTTTTGCCATAATGGCAAGTGTCGCTGTTCCAAAAAGTAGTAGTGGATAGGCAGATATGAATTTTTATTTTCTGCATTTTCACCCTTCTGTGCAAGTTTCCAGACTGGCTAACAAAATAAGTAATGAGACAGTCCCTGACCTTCAGCTGCCAATCTAAAATGTAAGACATGTCACTGAAAGTAACAAAGGATGAAGAGAAAAGAAAGGGGATTATAAATTCATTACCAGTTTGGGGGAGAGGCGTCGTGGGTGTGCCTGGCTGCTGCTCTAAAGGTCTTTATGGATACACCCTTCCTGACACTACACCCACATGCTGGACTACAGACCCTATTGTGTTGGCTGCAGATGGTGAGGGTTGTAGTCTAAAATCTGAGGTGTTGTCAAATTTGGGAAAGGCTATTACAAAATGGTTTTCCTTATTACAACAGCTGTGAGAAAAAAGAATAATCTTCTCTTAATATATTTATAAGGATTTTATTTTATATAGTGTAGATCAGTGTTCCTGATCAAAACCTTTGGGTTTTGCACTTCAATTCCCAGAAGTCTAAGTTAGTAAATTGGGTGATCAGGTCTTCAGGGAATTGACTTAGGCTTCTGAGAATTGAAGTTCAAAACCCAAACGTTGGGGAACACTGGTTCCTCGTATCAGCAGTAAAGGAGGAAATGAAATAATGGAAGGACTGAAGTGGCACCTCCTGTCTGAAAACAGCTGAAGAACGTATTGGCCCGTCAGTATGGGATAGTCCAGTCTTCAGCACATGTATTTTACAAAAGTGCTTGCATTAAAAAAGAATTGACTTTGAAGTGTTTCCAGAAGCTTCATTGATTTACTTTCCTGTTGGATTATCATTGTCTTCTCTTCACTGGACTTTCTTGCTCCCATTTGATCTTTTGATCTCTTGTTGTTAGGTCTTTTCATTTTCCAGATATTTGTAAGCATCTGATGGTGATCTCTAGCATATGAAAGTTAATGCCAAAATGTATTTACTAGCTTTCAAGATGCCACAAGGCTTTTATAGGGAGTTCCTGTATCCCATGTGTGACTATCCAGTTATATGTCCTACTAAGTTAAATGAGACCTGTTTCCAGGTTAATAGCTATGAGATTTTATCCTGTGGTAGTAAAACCAGTTCCTTTAGAACTTTCCAACAAATTTGATGACTGCCCCTATTTGTCTTCCTCTTCAGTATTTTCATTGCATCCAGCAGAAACATCTTCTCTTTATTTTCACACCTGTTCACGGTGACTTGTGGAACTGGATCAGTGGTACAAGGGTCATGCTGCGATGCGGAAGGCAGATGAAAGGCCACTTATATTCTCAGGACAGTCTTCATGGCTGATCGCCATGAGGATCACTAAGTTTCAGATATGGCAGAAGAAGAAGAAGAGGTAGTAGTAGTAGTAGTAGTAGTAGTAGTAGTAGTAGTAGTAGTAGTAGTTCTACTGGCCTTATAAAAACTTTGGGTCGGCGGATTACTTTCTACTCTAATATAGTCAGTAATAACATGTTAGTACTTCGTTTTGATCTGTATATATAATTTTACTGCTGGTGAGTTCACTGAGCCTCTAGTCTTACCCAGCTTTACGCCATTGGTGTAGGACTGGAGTTGCCAACCTTTTTAAGTCGGGGCCGGGTCATGCTCCCTCAGACAGTTGAGGGGGCCAGACTGGTGGTCCCCCCACTGTAAATGCTGCCATAAAACGTGCCCATGACTGTCGTAAATGTGTTTACAACAGTCGCGGATGTGTTTTATGGCTGTTTATGGCTGTTTACGCTGCTTCTGGCAGCAGGAGTGAGGGCATGGAGGGCCAGATGATTTGGGCCCGTGGGCCGTAGGTTGCCCGACCCGGTGTAGGAGCACCTTGTCATTATGAAAGAGGTCCTGCAGTTATTATTGATGCTGTTGCTAGTCATTTCAGAAGTGCTTCAGGAAGAAACAAGGAAACATGAAAATGTCCTGTATAGTGGTTAAAACAGTAGTAATACTCCTGGTCTCTCTGTTTGATGTAGTGTCAGACTCCTATATCCAATGCACTCTTCCAGAGTTCAGAACAAACCAGGATCTTAATGTTGGTAGGAATGAGGCTTCAGTCAAATTGCGAACCATTAGTCCATGAATTGCATTAAAAACATTTCCCGTCAGTTACACATTGAAGATTCTTTCTACATGAGGAGTTCAAAATTATAGATTTTACTCTTTGTGCACAGAGCTAGCTAACCTTTCTGAACTGCCAGCAAATTCCATGTAAACTGTATTTGTGTGAAAAAGCAAACAAGATTTGAGATGAGAAGGAATAAAGATTTCAGTGCCATTCCAGGTGCTTCTTTTAAATCTTGAAATGTCCAGGGGGAGCTGAAATGTTCAGAAGAAACTTGATGTAGCCTTAATTGTGGGGCCCCATTTTATTCTTCCATCTCTCTGTACTGTACTTCTTACATTTCTGCCAGTGTGGATCATGATTTCCTTATTCCTCTACTGGGATAATTTAATAGGAAGAGTGTTCCCACGCCCAGGGGTGTGGATGACAAGGTCCTTGGTGGTGAACCACAGCACAGAGATGAACCTCTGTCTGGGTGACTGGAAAGGGATGTAGCTGTCAGTTTGGAATCCCTGCCCAAAGTCTTATACACATATTTTACTTGTAGTTAATTGGTAAAGAGAGCCTTTGCATACAACATCAGAGAGTTCAAATATCATGTAAGCTATATAATGTATAGTTTCAATAAAACTGAACAGCCATTAGTAGATGTCCATACCAGTGTCTCACGTGGAACAATCTGTGCCTGAACCATGTATCTGATGATAAGTTCAAACTCTCATTCCATTACATATTGTTTTCCTTTGAATTGGTTTTATATTAATGAATATCCAAGTTCATTGATACCGTACGTCTCTGCAATCATTGCTTTGGCAAATTGCTATTTTCTCAGCCCCCATCCGTTTGTCACCATATAAGGCTTAGCTAGTTAGGATACTGAGGAATAAATCCCACTCTGTTCTATGGGGCTTACCTGTGAGTTATAATAATTTCTTGTCAACCTGTGAGTTGAGCTGTTGCTTGAATATAAGAAGTACAGGAAGGACTTGTCAATAATAAAGTCAAGAGGCATGATTTGTACAAAGTGACAGAAGCCACTTGATAGGTGGTGGTGTGAATCAGACAGTTTTGTAAATGTGACTTCTAGTAATCCTGCTGATTTTGTTCATGCCAATTATACTTTGCTTTGCTTGCATGGTATAAGATGAAATGGGAGTAGGGGCTTACAATGGTACTTTTCAATATACACACAAATACTTTCCCACAAGGAAGGAAAGTGGTTGCTGTGGCAGTCTGCCTTCTTTTCAAGTGCAAGGGCTAGCATCTTCTCTCGCCATCCCCTCCCCAAATATGGCGTTGGAAATAGGAAAGAGGAGGTGTCACATACTTTTGTCTCTGGCTCTAGCCTTTGTTACTGGTGGGGTGCACCCCCCAATTAATCACAACCACTCTCCCAGAATGCAGTCCTTTACAGTAACAACGTTTTCCATTCCTGCTCTATCACTGCCTTATATGGTTTGCATTTCCCTGCCCTCATTCCACTTTGATGATGTTTATGGGTCAGGTAGAAGACTATCCAATCACAAGGTCATTATAAAATGGATCTGATGTTTGCAAAGGAGGAAGAACTTGACATGGGGTTACCATTTTTTTGTTACACCCTCCATACTGTTTGTAATCTGCAGTCCAGGCTACACTCTGCAGCAAGAATGTTGACCTTACTGGCTGCTGGAAACCAGAAAACTCCGCCAAAGGTCAAGATGCATCCTGAAGCACTGAGCACTGGTATACCTGCCTGGTTGCAGTGGTCCGGAGTTCAGAACCCTGCCTAGTCCAGGAGAATGATCAACTGAGATGCCCTAAAGAATGTTTTGCTGATGGTGTTACATGCCGTTGGGCAACTAATGCTAATGCTAATTAACTTGTGAACCACCCAGAGAGTGCACTAAGCGCTATGGGGTGATATATACGGTAAGTATAATTGCTATTGCTAATTGCTTTTGCAACTGCACAGTTCTAGAGTGTTGCCATGATCTCTAAATCTTTTCTGAGTATGTTATACACAGAAAATTATTGGAAAGGATCTATAAATTAGAATCTCCTTGATGGCACACAGTTTTTAGTTGGGATGTTGTAAGCACTAAAGCAGGCAAGAAGAAATGTAAGTGGTTGTGTGAGTGAGCTGCAGGGCAATTCTGTGATGCTTTTCTTGGGCAAACTAATGATTGAGGTCCTTGGTGACTTTCATAATGCACAGAATTCTTCTGCAGACATAGGGACTCAAGACAAAGGAGTTAAAGGAGCTGACATATCAAAGCAACCGGTAATCTGCAAGATTGTAATGCATTTCAAAAGAACTGCGCATGAAAGTGCATGAAAGCTTTGTAGGAGGGCTTTGTTAACTGGATTACACATGGTCAGGCTGTACTTAAGGGATCATGTACTTCAGGGATAATATTCAACGGCTTCTCCATACAGGTAATTTTGAAAGTGAATTTGGCCTGTAGAGATGTTGCCTTTCCTGTGGAAGGAGAGCACAGAGATGATTGTGTTGCCTCTGTGCCTCTTGTGAAATGCTATCACTGTGCTCCAGAGGCTACAAACGAAGACATCTACGCCCCTGATAACTCGTCTGTGGCAGAATAGGGACAGGATATGCCTTTGGGAGTGCGGTTTGTGACTGCTAGTTTCTGCAGCAAACAATGTACTGAAGTAACTTCCTGCTGAATTTTTGTTTTTTTGCTCAAAGAGCTCTGCTTTGTTAATACCACTAAATTCATTCAAACCACAGCCCTCCTCTGACTTTAGTTTCTGGTGCCAGCTTGCTGATATAGTAGTACTGTAATAAAAATGTCCATCTTTGACCTTTGTTCAGTATAAAACTGTTCTTTTAATGTAAACATTTGGTGTGACTCCTACAGCATTTATTGAATTCTGACAGTTAGGATTATGAATAAATGTTCGGGCAAACACTGACTCCCCCCCCCCTTGAGGTTAAACTATCAGATATGGTCCTTATCTTGTCTAGTATGCAGGTAAAGGTAAAGGTTTCACTTGCTTGAAAGCCAGTCGTATCTGACTCTAGGGTTCAGTGCTCATCTCTGTTTCAAAGCCGAAGAGCCAGCACTGTCTGCTTCTGCAGATCAACTAGCAGGAGTTTTTACTGGGATATTGAATCGATCCTTATCCCAGGCTATTGTTCCATCCTGCCTAAAGTTTTCTATTATTGTTCCGATACCGAAAAAGTCCAACCCGGAAAATTTGAATGATTTTCGTCCAGTGGCACTCACACCTGTAATCATGAAGTGTTTTGAAAAGCTGGTACGAAATTATGTTATTGCTTGCTTACCAGAGGGACTGGATGCATTCCAATTTGCCTATAAAATGAAAAGATCAGCAGAGGATGCTGTGGTGATTGCCCTTCATGCTGTTCTTGCACATTTGGAGCAGCGGGTGGTGGTAGTGGTTATGTCAGATTGCTCTTTGTAGATTTCAGCTCGGCATTCAACACCATTCTACCACAACATTTGATATCTAAGTTGAGAGATCTGGGGTTCCCGCCATCACTTTATGGGTGGATATTGGATTTTTTTGTCAGAACGCTCCCAGAGCGTATTAATATGCTTAGTACAAATACGAGAACACCACAGGGATGTGTGCTTAGCCCGCTCCTTTATATTATCTATACATTTGACTGTGTCTCTGTCCACCCTAGCAATAGGATGACACGACTGTGATCGTGCTTATCTCTGCTAAGGAGGGTGAGACGGCCTATAGAGATGAGGTGGAGTGGTTGACAAAGTGGTGTAGAACCAATAATCTGCTCCTCAACATAAAGAAAACAAAGGAGCTTGTGCTGGATTTTAGGAGGCAGCAAACCGATGTCCAGACACTTTTGATTGACGGAACCTGTGTGGAGAGGGTAGCGACGTTCAGATTTCTGGGCATTGAGATACAGGAGGATCTGTCCTGGAGTGCCAACATGAGGGGGCTTGTGAAGAAGGCGCAGCAGAGACTATATTTTTTAAGAACTCTAAGGAAAAACTATCTTCCGCAAAAGCTGCTACTTGCCTTCTATCGCTGCGCTATTGAGAGCGTGCTCACTTATGGCTTGTGTGTGTGGTGTGGGAGTAGTACTCATTGGGATAGGATAATGTTGCACAGAATTATTAAAACAGCAGAGAGTATTATCGGCTGTTCACTCTCCACTTTAGAACAAATTTACACCATCAGGTGCCACAGAAAAGCATTAGATATAGTAGGAGACCCATCACATCCTGGCCACTGCTTCTTTGAGCTTCAGCCATCGGGACGGAGATATAGAACAATGAAGGTAAAAACGAGCCGTCTCAAGAACAGTTTCTTCTCCAGAGCAATTTTGGCCTTAAATGGAGACTCTGGACTCTGAAGTCGTTTTATCTTTTTTAAAATTTTAAAATTTTTATATTGTACTGTATGGTACTGTCTTAATTAGTGTTTCTGTAGCTGTTTTAGATTATGGGGTATGCCTTATTTGAGTTGATATATAGCAACCGAGAAATTTCGTTGTTCCTGCAAGGGGACAATGACAATAAAGATTTATCTTAACTTATCAGATGTTTCTGTGGTCATATGGCAGGCATGACACCGGGGCGCACGGAACGCTGTTACCTTCCCACCGAAGTGGTCCCTACTTATCTACTTGCAATTTCTTGCTTTCAAACTGCTAGGAGCTGGGACAAAGACGGGAGCTCATTCTGTCCTGCAGTACTCGGTAATCGAACTGCTCACCTTCCACCTCCCAGTCAGCGTCTTAGCCACTTGAGCCACTGCAGTCCTGGAGGCACTGGAGAGTTATTTCAGGTATATGCTGATGCTGTGCTTCCAGGAACAAACAAGAATAGGAATTTATCTTGGTTATTCCCAAATGCAATAACTACAGTTCAGTGTTCTTATTCATCAGAGTATTATATTTATGTTCTGAAAGAATTCCTTTTCTACCACTTGGTCTGAAAGAGCTAGCAAATATATCAGCTGAAGGAATGGAACTTGCTAGATGCATTAGACTCATCTTGAAGTGAACCTTCTGTGTATGAGACATTCATGAGAGGACTTGTGCAAAATTTCAACAAAAAGTATAAATGTTACTGACCTTAATAGAAATATAAACTGATGAAGAAGTCAAGATTGTGAGACAGTTTTCAGTGCTTAAACCATACAGTTATCCATTAAAAGCAAAGGATCTATGCCATGGGTTTTCACCTTCAGAATTTACCATCACTCCCCAATGTCAGTCACTGGGGGGGGGGATGCTGCTAGCTGTCTAAGTGCACCTTAATTTCATGAAGTATATCAGGACTGATTTTGAGCATTTGGGTTTTGGAGAAGGAAAGCAGTTTTATCAGATAATGCGTTTCTTATTCTGATTCTGAACAATAAAGGCAGTGCCAGAGGCAGCAACCGTACTCACAAGCTGTGTAGTTGTCATCATAATATTAAGAGAAGGTTGCTGAGTTTGGACCCAGACAGTGAAGGAACTTGCTGCTGCTTCAAAGAGGTTCCTGTGATTGTAGTAGCTTCATGGAAGTTGCTGCTATCATTGTGAATGGTTGTGGTTTGAATTGGCCTACAAAATGAAGGTGGAAAGAGAAAATAAATAACCCAGATTGGCAATCTTCTACTATAGTATATTTATTTTTCTCATGGTAAGTGTTTATCAACTGTCACTAAGAGGAAGAGGCTGGCATAGCACTGGTACAAATGGAGAGTTTCAACTGTTGTAATGTTTAAAGTGTGCATGATGGGAGTGATATCTAATTCAATCAACCCAAGATTTATTGCCCGGTTTAGCTCCAGATCATCAGCTTCATTCTCATTTTCTGTCCAGTTAAAGCCTCCTGGCTTTCACAATTAGATAGGTAATCCCATTGAGTCATTGAAGATCTATAGAAGGCTAACATTGCTGATGCTATTGTTCTGGTCTCACCAAAGAAACTCAGGAACGTATCAGAATGTGAAAGTTTTCTTGGCCTCACAGTCTTTTTTTGTCCTTAATCTCCTGATTCTTCATATTTCTTTCTAACAGCTTGAATACAACATGTCGAGAATCCAGATTGTCCGTTGATTTCCCTCTGAGTGTGGCCTTGCTGATGCAAAAGTCTGATTTTATATCTGTCAAATTCTGTGATCTTTGGCATTTTGACTGGAATTTAAAGTTGGTCTTATTAGCAAGTTTCCAATGAATTACACTCATACAACATGTGTACATAGTGTATGAAATGCTGAAGCATGTCTTGCACAAATCTGGTTTAAAAGACCTTTTTCACAGCAGTCATTTTGTCATGTAATAGAAGGACATAAACAAGTTCAGGCAATTATAGTAATTGTGGTTCCGTTCCATGTAGGTTTATGGAACCTAGGTGCCTGCTGTTGTTCAAGTGTGAGGGGAGGGCACACTGAAGAAGCCTATAGAAACTGCTTTTTCTTATTTTCCCCCTATTTTTCAAAATTGCATAAACATTTCCTCTAGTTTCTGGTTGTATTCTAATGAAGAGACTGATAAATAATTATATATGGTCATTATACCAATGCCAACAACACATCTAAGAGTGGTCTAAGACTTTTGCATAATACTGTACATTAATAACAAATTTAATGTTAATGTGCATAACATAACACTCAAAGTATGCTATCTGGGGCAGTTACCTCACTCTGAATGGCTCTTGTCTAGAATGCCATCTTCTTGTCAATTATTTCTTTTCAGTTTCTACCCCTCGCTCTGTTCTTCCTTTTGTCATTCAGTAGGTTTCCCCTCAACAATTCTTACCGGATCCTTTTTGCTTTGGTTCTGCTCCCTCTCTAGCTATATCTCACTCACTCTTTACATGTCAGTTACAACTTGCACTGAGATTATATCTCTCTTCTGCTTTTGTTCTTCTTGTCAGTATCACCACTTCATCTGTAACTCAGTATACCATATTTTTTGGACCATAAGACACACTCCCCCCCAAAAGTGGGGGGGGGAAATGAGGGTGCATCTTGTAGTCTGAATGCCACTCCCACCTCCCTGTCACACCACGCCCACCTCCTCATCCTCCTCTCCCCGCACTCTAGGTGCGACCAGGTGCCAGGAAGAAGAGGAGGAGGAGCCATGTCGGGCGAAGTGCCATGCCCTCCCCTCGGGGTGTCGTTGTGGGAGGAGGAGGCCGCCAGCCCACCACCCCACCTCGCCCACCACCCAGCAGCATCGGCAACGCTTCCCATGTGCCTCGCCTGGGGTCGAAGGCACACGGGAAGCGCGGAGGTGAAAGCGTGCCCGGACAGTGAGAGCCCGACCCACCAGCAGCTCCCAGAGGCAGAAGACCAGCCAACCTGCCAGCAGCAGCAGCAGCTGCCCCGTCCTTTCGGCCATGCTGCTCTGGGACTCCTCCTCACCTCCGGGACAACAAGGCTCTTCCTGAGCCCGGTGTCCCAGAGTGACATGGCAGAAAGGACCTCACCGTCTGTCCGGTGTTCTTGTTTTCCTGCTCTAAAACTGGGTGAGTCTTATGGTCAGGTGCGTCTTATGGTACAAAAAATACGGTAAATAAAACCTGGCTTATAAGGCAGATATTTACAGAATAAATGGCATTGGCTAACCAGTGTCTTCCTCTTTCTGTTTAATATAGTAAAATATTGATTGTTCATTTGAAAATCACTGCAGAATTGCCTTTTCTCCATCCATTTAATACTTCATCTTTTGTTCAGTTCCACTTTCAGCAGCAGAATATAACCTCACCTGCTTGGTCAGTGAACTACTGAAATTGGCCAACCATTCTCCCATTTCAGAAAAGCAGCAACATTTTTGTAGTTGTGGGGAGGGGATGCTAGGTCAATGCCTGGTGACCAAAGCAACAAGACTGGCAGACACTGGTTGTTGACCAAAAGTATGCTAATTCTTGACTACCTTTTTATTTGGAAGTCTTTTCTATAAGCTCGTGAAGAGACCTTGGGCCTTTCACCCTCCCTCAAAGCTAATTTACAGGATTGTGGGGAGGATTAAGTCAAGGAAGAACTCAGTGGGTAAAAGGTAGTATACAGATAAAACTCGGAAAATTAGAATATCATGCAAATGTTCATTCATTTCACTTAAAAGGTAAAACAAATATATGAGATAGACTCACTACATGCAAAGCGAGAGATGTCATGCCTTAATTTGTTATAATTGTGATGATCAGGCGTACAGTGTACATGAGATTATGTGATGATTATGGGGTACATGAGATTGGGGGGTTGGGGTTTTCATAAGATGTAAGCCATAAACATCAATATTACAACAAAGTAAGGCTTGAACTATCTCGCTTTGCATGTAATGAGTCTATCTCATATATTTGTTTCACCTTTTAAGTTGCATTACTGAACTGAATGAACATTTGCACGATATTCTAATTTTCCGAGTTTCACCTGTATACATGTAACTAATAAACAGATCCTCTGCCACTGTCACACCCTCCATAGCAGTGATGGCTAACCTTGGCACTCCAGGTGTTCTTGAACTTCAATTCTCAGAAGCCCTGATCAGCACTCCTACTGATCAGGGCTTCTGGGAATTAAAGTCCAAGTACACCTGGAGTGCCAAGGTTAGCCATCATTGCTCTATAGGATACGTCAAACAAGGTCTGATTTGTACAGTGGTGTTATTGAGCAGGTCTTTGGAACATAAGTCAAGGGCTCCCAGTCATCAGAAGGAGCAAAAGAGGGCTCTAATGTAGCTTGACTGACCCAACACATTTTGAAGTGAATAAGTTAACACATATTGCCACAAGTTCCACACACACAGGAAAGAGAAAACCAGTCTGTCTGGAATCCAAAATATCCTAACTGAACTTTTTTTGTGTGGTTCACTGTCATATCCCAACTGAATAACATTGACAATGGCAGCAGAAGGTAATAGTAATGAGAAAAGAAATTGAAAAGCTAATCTACATTCACAATCTTGCAACAAGGACTTGCTTGATCTGTCACAATTCTGGCATGTTATACAAAGGGTACGCAAAACAAAATGTAGCATTGGCTGCCTAAACCCCATTCCCTTCAACTTACTCATGCTGGCTATTAAACCTAGGGCTCAGCAATGCACTTCTCTCTGAGCAATCCATTGCAAGAAGTTGCTAGGAGTCCTCTAGCCAACATGTGTGTCTCTCTTCAAATGTTAGATATACTCCCTTAGTTGTTATTCACCCCACCCCCAAGCTAGCAGATTTTCTACCAAAGAGGTACAATAGCCTGCCACTACTGCACATGCTTTATGGGCTGTAGGTACCTGCTCAGTCTCTGGCATCTCAGGTGAAGGATCAGGTGTCTTCAGAACCTGGAGTGCCACTCTAGTCAGGATGGATAAGGCTGGACTGGATGGGCAAATAGTTTGACTGATTATAATCATATAATTATAAGACTACATCGGGCACTTTGGGGCTATTGATAATTTGATGCTGTTTGAACCTTATGGTACAAAGTGGGGAATCTTAGAACTTGTAGCTGAATTAGGTGCCCCATGTATTGTGGTCTGGTACTCTTTCCTTCCTCAGACAGTCTTGCCCTTTTCTCAATGCTGTGTATGGGAGTTTCCCAAGTTTTACATGTTCTCTCACCATGCCCCAGCACCCTTGTAAAAATTTGCAATGCTTATCCCAAGACTTGGATAACTGGCAATAAGAGATTTTATGCTAAAATGTGATATTTTTGGTTCCACCCTTCTGCCTCATCCCCTTGAGGTGAAAGAGAGTCATTGCTTTGCCTTTGAGAGGATGCCTTTAGATCAGGAGTTCCCCAACCTGTGGCCTGCAGGCCTAATCTGGCCTGCAAAGCTAATTAATATGGCCACCTAGGCACAGTCAGAAGCTACCACCACCACCTCTGGAAGTGCCAAATCACGTTTTTGCTGCGAAAATGCGACAAAAAAATTGCAAAAACAGAGCAAAAATGCTCTGAACATCTTCATGCCACCGTGGGAAGCGGTGGAGGCTGCAAAAGCAGCCCCAAAACACCACCACCGTGGAACCCAGTGTTTTGGCACTTCCAGTTTCTGTGTCGGCATTTTTTCAGCATTTTTTTGCAATTTTTCCGCCACATTTTCACAGAGTTTTCGTTGCAAAAATGCAGCAATTTGGCACTTCTGGTAGTAGGGGGAGCTTCTGGCGGTGTCAAAAGAATGCTGTGATTGCTGGTGCCACTGTGGAAACAGAAAGTGCCAAAATGTAGCAAAAACACAGCAAAAATGCTCCAAACACCCTCCTGACACTGTGCGGAGTGGCAGAGGCTGCAAAAGCAGCCAAAAAACACAGATGCCAGAAGCACCGGGAGGAATCAGGCCTCTGGCCCATGCAGCTGTGAGTCGGGGGGGGGCTGATCTGGCCCGTGGTGGGAAAAAGGTTGGGAACCCCAGCTTTAGATCAATACTTTATGAGCTGAGCATCTCTAAGAAAGAAACTGGTTTACCTGGTGGCTCACTCTTTATCTCTCTTTCCCAATCCCTCCAGGAATGATCATGTTTTTTAAAAGGCAAAATACATATTTTTGTTGGTTTCTACTGTGTGACGTCATGCCTCTTTAAAGTGTTTGTGTGAGTATATTCTTTAGCACATAAACAAGACAAGGAAATGTGTTGTTTTCCTTTGTGGTCTTTGGTCATAGAAAATATGTGGGGTCCCAGTGCAAAGGTACACTGTTGTCGACTGCAATTCGTATCTGAGAATACATTTTCCCTGAAGCAGGAAAAATGTCATTGGCGTGAATTTGTTTAAGGTGGATCCCAGCTTGCTAAGGTGGATCCCAGCTTGCTATGTGTGCCTGCGGCACACATGAAATGAGACATGTGAGATTTAACACTGTGACTGCAATGGACTGCCACAGCCTTGAGGATATGGACAAGGTGCGCCTTTACAGCCATTCCATCTGGCATGGCCTCTTCCGCCTCCATGATCATTGGGAATCCGAGTTCCTCCGCTCATTTTGCCGTTGGGCCCAGCAAAGGTACACTAATTCTCTGCTTTATAAAAATAGCTGTGACTACAGAGATTTCTTTAGGATTGGCTCTACTCATTTAGACTATTGTCAAAATATGCAGTTATCCAGGTTAGTGTTGTCCAACATATGTCCTTCCAACTGTTTTAACTCTGAAACATGTTGGCTGGCATTGGTGGAAATCGTAGTCCCAATTGTTTTGTATGTTCCTTGTTGCAATTTTTTCTACATTCAGCATCATTGTGCCAATATAAAACTTAGAAATTTGGTGTTGCTGCTTGCCAGGCCACCACCGATGAAGGTTGGGGTGCATGTGTCTGAATGAATACATTATTTGTATGCCTATTTGGAATGCAGGGGACACTACACAAATACACTGTGCAGTGGTTCAAGTAGATAAGATTGGGATGTGGAAGGTCAGCAGTTCGATTCCCGAGTACTGCAGGACGGAATGAGCTTCCGTCTTTGTCCCAGCACCTGCCAACCTAGCAGTTTGAAAGCAAGAAATTGTAAGTAGATAAATAGGGACCACTTCGGTGGGAAGGTAACAGTGTTCCGTGTGCCCTGGTGACTAGTCATGCCTGCCACATGACCATGGAAATGTCTGCAGAAGCAGACAGCGCTGGCTCTTTGGCTTTGAAACAGAGATGAGCACTGAACCCTAGAGTCAGATACGACTGGCTTTCGAGCAAGGGAAACCTTTACCTTTAAGCTAGCTATGTATGCTTCAGAACAGTGGAACCTGTTACTCTGATTTCATGGGCTCAGTGAATCTGCTCTGGGTTTTACTTTGAACCTTACAAGGGCTGTCCAAGCTGCTGAACCATATTCTCCAAATAAGTTTAACACTTGAGACAGATCTTTTGATGTCCAGACTAAAACTCAGAACATATTCACTGTCCCTGCAAAACCAAAATCATTTGCCTCCACTGATTCAGAAGATTTACGCTACAACTCTCCCAGGGTTGTTCAACATCAGGCTGCATGCAGATGATTAACGGGACTAAATGTTCCTTACAGTAAAACAATTCTTGGAGAAATGTCTAGGCTAGAATCCCTGTTCTATTTTTATATTTGCGGAATTTGTAACATCTGCGGGCATTAAGTGATAGGATCTTTAACTTCATTCTGAGATGGAGATCAGAAAAGGAATGTAACCTGTGAGTTCCCATCTTCCATAGGAAGGAGCATAGGGACTACCTTATACGTACTGTTCATGACAACTTTGGGCTGGATTTATTTACTTCAGCTCAGTAGTATTATCTGGTGTTCTCATAGCTAGGTACTAACTAGACCAGACCTGCTCCTGCTTAGCTTCCAAAATCAGAAGTCATCAGCATGCTCAGAGTGCTGTGCTAGTCTTAGTCAAAATGTAGGATACATGGATTTACAGGCTGCCCCTACAATGTCTTTGCAGTTCTTCTTCAGAGCCCACCAGGTGAATTTCTGCCTCTGGTATGAACTTCCTCCTAGTCTCTGAACATTTTTTGCATGCTTTGATTCACATGAAAGTGTGATTCATTTCAGAGCTGTCAGCTATTGATTTTTATTGTGACGTACAGTACTATGTTGTTAGCTCTTTTAAAACAGGGTTACACACATCCTGTGTGAGCATTAGAAGGGGAGATCATTAAAGCTAATCAAAATGTAGGATACATCGATCTAAATCAAATTATTTAGATTTTTTAAAAGCTAACTTTAAGTCACCAATATAAAGGAGGTTTATCACTTCATACTACTTTGTAGATATTCTTCATATATTTCCTGAACAGTGCTGCAAATCGACTGCTAAACTGTAGAATTTTATTTTTATTAATTCAGGCCTTGCATTCCCCTGTCAGTAGCCATAGGATTTGCATTCTTTCTTTTTTTAATTTATAGACAGAATATTATTTTTAATATCCGCATCTATGGTCTATTTTATAAATGCACTCATAAAGCAGTTTGTGAAACTAAATATGTGACATGAGGAATCTGTGCAATGGATATTGTTTTCTTTCTGCTTGATTTCTTTTTCTCCCACTCCACCACCAAAGAAAGTAGTGAACAAAAATTTAGCTGTTTGTGGTAATATATGTTTCTTTCAGTGCCAGGCAACAGGACATCTTAAAAGCCACTGGGCTTTTGTAAATGAAAGTTCATCTCGATCAATTAAAGAGTATGTCGCACCACAAGGATAACACATTTCAATATGATATGTTTGAAACAAACTCTTTGTGTCTGTTCAGCAAAGGTTTGAATAGCTCCTTTTTTGGGCTGTAATTCATGGAATCCTACAGTCAACACTGCAGATCCTGCAAGTTCGGGTCCAAAATGTATTTTATCTGAGCTCTCTTGCCCACTCACTATCAGATCCTTCTTCCAATCACTCATAAGTGATTTTATTTGTGTTATTTATTTACTTGTATTTATTTATGCTTCTTGGTTTTTCTAAAAACAAATCTAGGCCAAGAGAAAGAGGAAAAAACAAAATCATCCATTCACAGCAGTGGTCAGAATGTTGTGTCTTCATCTGAATGCTGAGTGGGTGAAAATATCCAGATTGTTTAACAATATCTATACCTATAAGGAAGGGGTGTGGCCGTACGTGTGCAGAATGCATACCTACACCCCTGGAGCCTATCCCGTAATGCTCTGCACACACCTTCCTTTTCTCCCCGAGATCAGCACCGCGAGGGTCCAGGGGCCAAAGCCCCACAAAATGGGAAGAAGAATGGAAACTACAACTCCCATGGTGCCATGAGAGAAAAAATGGCAGTTTAACAGCCAGGCCTGGAAACAGAATGTTGGAGAGAGCTGATTTGCATGTTGGACTGTGATTGGTTGAGAGTGAATGATTGACGGAGAAAGGTCCTGATGCAGATGGAATGAACCCATTCCATTTAAGCCTCTACAGTCTGCCCTGGAACGAGACATTTTCAATGTACATCAATGCTGTGTGAGTGAGAGACAGAGAGAGACAGGGAGTGTGTGTCTGTGTGTGTGCAAGACAATGCACAAGACAGTAGGTTCCTGATCAGTCACTTGTGGGTGTGGGTGTGCCTGACTGCGAGAGAGAGAGAGAGAGAGAGAGAGAGAGTGTCTCTCTGTGTTGGGGGTGTATCAGGGTCCGAAAAACCTAAGCATACAACAAACACCCCCCTGCCAAGGCCGGGTAATTAGCTCTCATCCTTCCTTCCCTACCTCCAGCCATTCTTCTCCCCTTCCTTTTTTACTTCATTCTTACCCTCCCGTCTTCCTTTACTCCTAAATTTCCCCCTCAATTCCTACCATCCCTCCCTCACCATCACACTGGGGTGAGTCTGCCCAGGTTCCTTTACTGAGAACTAGGGGGCATCACAAATGGTGAGGGGGAGGCAAAAAGAGAAAAACTCTCTCCAAGCCACTCCCACCCCACGTGTTGAGCCCCCCCCCCCCAAAAAAAAAGCCCGCCGGAGACGGGCACCTATGCTACTCTTACATATTATTTAAGATAAACTTTGTATTTATATTTTTGAATAATAAAAAATAATGTACTTTTGAAAGCAAATTGATTTGTTCCAATTTCTTTTTAAAACAAAGTTAGAATATGATATGAGGGGAAAGTCCAAGAGGTGAAACTTGATTCTTCCCATTTTTGAAAATAAATTATGATGATTCAAGAGTGGTTTTGTTTGTCAGACTAGCTGCAGCTAAGCTTCTACTCCATGGACACATTGTAGAAATGTCACTCCCTGTTCTCACCTCGTAAAACTTTGGTTAGTATTTCTGCATAGAATTAAAGTTCTGTGACCTGCTCCCAAACACATCTCTACTCCCTATTTTACACATGACTGTCTAGAACAGGGCCAGTACTCTCAAGGAAAGGGGGCTGAAAGGGAAGCAGGCAGCACCAAAACAGGTTATTTAGCATTTTTATTATTTAAAAAAATATAATGGTCACTACATGGTTTTTTTAAAATTGGAAAATAAGGTTGACTGTATTGAAACGTGGGCAAATGCAAGCATAATTGTCACTTTAAATCGGGTTCCCAATCTATCCCCACGGACTGGACCTGGCGCGCAACTCCATTCCAACCGGCCCATCGCCGTCTCCCCCGCACCCAGAAGTAGAAGCAGTCACATTTACATCAGCCATAAAATGCACCCGCATATGCACAAACGCATCTGCGGCTGACGTAAACGCGGAAGTGGGCGTATTTTCATCAGCCAGAAATGTGTCCACTTCCAGGAGCCCACGCACAAAAAGGTTGGCCACCCCTGCTTTAAATGCTGTGTTTAAAAGGTGTGTTATCTACAATGTGTAAAGTGACCTCCTCCTAAGTTAAGTAAAGCAGTCACTGCTGTCAAGTCCTCTTGAATTGTGAGTGAGGCTTACAGGTGACTCATTTTGTTGCACTGTTTACTGTGCTTAGTTACATACATTGGTCATGTGGACTTAAATGCAAGCTATCTGTGATCTGACTAAAACCCACATTCATCATAGCTTTTGTATAGAACATTATTGATGCAGACAGCTCACTGAATTAATTAGAAAGCAATTAACTGTCCTTCTGAGATATTCTGAATGAGTTCATCGTAATATAGATCAAACTACTGTACTTGATGTTTTGTATTGGTTTTTTAAAAAAAATATAATCTTAATTTGAAACTCTAAACATATTTCAATGTATACAGTGCAACTGTAACATCTTCAAATTTTGTTTGCTTTCCTTGAAAAATTGGTGTAGAAAAGAAACTAAGAAGCACAAGAGGTTTTTAACAATTGACAGAGAAGTTGGTCTTTATTTTTTTAAAAAAAAATGTCTTTCAGATGACTTGTAAAGCATACCTGTCAAGTTTTGGGAAATTCCTGTCAAATAAGGGATATTTCCCATCCAAAATAGGAAACTGGACAGCTATGCTTATCCTGTGCTGGCCTCCAGTCTAACTCCAGTCTAATTGTAGTCTAACTAATACGGGATGACGGCAGGAAAGAGTGTAAAATACGGGGGTTTGACAGAAATTTCCCGAAACTTGACAGGTATGTTATAAAGGGAGAATTAAGGGGGTGAGCTTTCTGTTTTTCTCCTGCCTATTAGCTGGGATTGTTACTGCTAAAACCAAATTGCATGTTTGTTAAACACCTTAAATGTAGTAGTGAGAGAACCAGTGCATTGCAACTTAACCTGGGCTGACCAGTGGCCATAGTGAAAGTGCATTCCATGGTTTGCACTGTTTAGTAATTCCACTTCACCATTTCTGCTTGGGTGGTTCTTCTTTCATATGTGAGCATCTATGAAAACTCATCATAGTGTTGCCTGTAGTGATAGGAATAAAGGACTGGGACTTGGGAGATCCAGTTTCCATGCTGAACCATGCACCAATCCCCCCCTCTCTCTCAGGTTGACTCACTTCACAAGGGTGTTTTGAATATAAAGTTGAAAAGAAGGAAACCATCTCGAGTACCTTGCGTTTATTGGAGGGAAAGAAGAATATAAACATGAACAATGAATAAGAGGTTTTTTTATAAAAAAAATTGAAGTGATACTTAGCAATAAAAAAAAACAATCAGCAGGATGTGTATGTGTTTCTGGGAAGTTTATTCTGCATCCTAGAAAACAGTCTTTTTTTTTTTTAAATGGGCCCACCTCTTTTGGGGACAAAGAGCAAAAGACATGATGATTCAGAATTGGAGGGTGGGGTAATGGTGGAATCTGCTGACCATGAACCTGGGACCTTGTGCAATCTCCTGTTGGTACTTCTGCATTTCTCAAAACTCTTTCTTGTTTTACTGGAATCTGAAGAAGAATCTAACCTTAGGCAATCTGGAGGAGGCGGGTCATTAGTGAATTATAGTTTTTCTTTTCTTTTCCTCCCCTAATGGATAGTTTCTCTTCTTTATCTTTATGTTGATCAGTGACAATCAGAAGTGTGATCTCATGAGCACATTCTTGGACGATTATGTTAGTACATCTAAGTGTAGCATGCCTGGTTGACCGTTCTGGGTGGGGCTGATGAGAACTGTAGACTAAAGCATGTCGAGGGACTGTCCTGAATACTTTCATCTTGATGGATTCCACAGCATTGTGTGGTGTTCATTGTGGCAACTTTTACAGTTTCACCTAAAGTGATTTGCAAACTATTTTCTTAGCATTTATCTTCCAGAAACTACCAGGTAAATAAGTACAACTAGAGATGTTTCAGGATTTTGAACTTTCAAATTCTGCAGAGTTCTTCTATGCAATCCATAGGGCTTGGATATTTTCCCAATTTTCCCTCCCACTATTCTGAGAGCTTTGAAAGATTAGGTAAACTAAAGGTAAAGGTTTCCCTTGCTCGAAAGCCAGTCATATCCGACTCTAGGGTGCAGTGCTCATCTCTGTTTCAAAGCCGAAGAACCAGCGTTATCTGCTTCTGCAGACGTTTTCGTAGTCATGTGGCAGGGATGACTAGATACCAGAGTGCACGGAACGCTATTACCTTCCCACCGAAGTGGTCCCTATTTATCTACTTGCAATTTCTTGCTTTCAAACTGCTAGGTTGGCAGGAGCTGGGACGAAGATGGGAGCTCATTCTGTCCTGCAGTACTCGGGAATCAAACTGCTGACCTTCTGCCTCCCAGTCAGCGTCTTAGCCACTTGAGCCACTGCAGTCACTGCACAAAGATTACTTTGTGAGATAAAAAACCCACACTTCCCCAGCCAATATGGCCACATGCTGGTCAGAGTCCGAAAAGTCATTTATCTGGGCTCTGACTGTTATATAGCTATTGATTTGATAAGGGTCACTGGGGGTGGAGAGGTGTTTGTTTGTTGTTGTTTTTTTACTTTGCCCTGCTCCCAGACTAGCAATCCTTATGAATACTATTTCCCTACTCCTAATGGCAGTGGGAAAACTTCTGTCTGTTCCCCACCATGCAGCTGCATAGTGGGGGGAAGGGATGGGGCACCCCAGGAGTAAGGACAACATCAAAAGCTGCCAAAGGCTACCTGAGGCTCAAAGACTATAGATTTCCTAGATGTGATTTAACATTAGGCATATTTCAACCTAATAAGGCTGAGGAACTTTGGCAACATGTATTAGATTAGAATGTTTGGGTTTATGTTCAGGCACTTCTTAGTTACTCGGTCTCTAAAAGATTCTCCATCACTGTTCTAGCGCATCCTCATTTTGATATCATTGTTTGAAGTCTTACTTCCCTTTTATCACTGCCCATTGTGTTGCAAATGGATTCAGTTTTTGAAAGCAGCAAAAATTATATTCCACAACTGTTTAAAATATGCTGCTGTCTTCCTCCAGTAATAGAAATCCCTGATCACCCTCACCCCTTTACTGGAAAATAGATGTTTCCTTTTTACAAATAGGAATGTAGTGTATAAGTGGCATAAATGCTTTATTTATTTACCCTGGGTGTGGTAGGAAGTTATGGACGTTTCAACCTTCTGCACAAGATATCAAGTTCTTTCAGAACTTGGATGATTTTCCAAAGGTTCATATATGTGGCATATCCAAGAGTTTAGTATTTCCCCTTTAAGGATAAATGAGTGACCTTGCTGAAGAATATTTTTTGGTTCCCAATGTACTGTGTTAGGTACCGAGAGGTCATTTTTAGAAAATAATTTATGTCACCCAACAAGGGTTTTAAATGTAGGTCTGTTTTCCCACGTCATTGTTTTGCTTCCTGAAATGGGGACAGCAAGACAGTTCCAGCTACTGGCGCAGAAAGCTAGCAGGTTTCATGCTGGTTTCCGGTGAAATGTGATTTTGTAACTTCCTCTAGCAGTGTGTGATATAATATTGTGTCCCTTGCAAGCAGTTTGAGGGAGGGGACAAGGAGTGGAGAGGCAGGATTGTGAGAAGAAGTGAGTAGGTTTTTTTCCTTGTTCTTTCTCTCACAGTTTTTTATGGGATCTGAATCACTACATTGTCAGAACGATACAATGAGAAAGAAGAACATCCCAAAATGTAGTTGCAGCAACACAATTGAATCAAATCAGGTGTGCAATTACAATTCTAAAGCAGTTCCTCTCCTACATATTTTGTTGTTGTTCAGTCACACAGTCAAGTCCAACCCTTCGTGACCCCATGGACCACATCATGCCAAGCGTCTCTATAATCCACTATCCTCCACAGTCTTCCCAGACCAGTGAGGTTATTTGGTACTCCCATCTCTTTAAGGATTTGCCACAGTTTGTTGTGATTCATACAATCAAAGGTGTTTGCCTAGTCAATGAACTAGAAGTAGACATTTTTCTGGTATTCCCTTGTTTTCTCCATAATCCATCAAATGTTGGCAATTTAGTCTCTAGTTCTCCTGCCAACAGATGCAGGAAGATAATTTTTACCCTATGAACTTAGCACAACATCTGAGAATGAAGACTGGAAGATACTAATTTAAGGTTCTCCACTTTGATGGCTGCTTTCAGCACTAGCCATGACTACGTCTCTTAGCATGTGGGGACCCACAAAAAGAATAGATGAATAGCCTCCAGTGGTCAAACATTGTCTGTAGAGATTTTCGAAAAATAGATATCCCATGTTCTTTTAAATTTGCTCAAGCTGGTACACAGTGTTATTCTCATGCCAGTCCTGTGAGGTAGGTTAGGCTGAAACATAAAGACAGGTTAGCTCTTGGCTAAGTGGGGACTTGAACCTGGGTCACTCATGTCCCTGTCCAGCGCCTTAATTACTGTATCACATTGACTGATGGCTGTGATGACCAATTAAGTCAGGCAAGATCAACATGTCCTCATAAACTCACCAGGCAAAATGCCCCAAGAAAGGAGCTGATGCAAACATTAAACTCATGGGAAAGTGGGGTCTTCTCCTTGGTAACTGGCAGCAGCTTGATCTGTCAATTTATGCCTTCTTGGTAGTTTTTGAGATTATTTCAATATGTCTACAATATTATTTTGGCCTAGGAGGGAGTGGTCTGGTGGCAAAGTAGCAAGGAGGCAACCAATTTGTAATATAAAAGTTGTTGGCTGGAGCTCTTCCTAAGAGATACTGCCCTACACTGGAGTATGTGTGTTTGGGATTCACAACAAAAGGAGAAGTTCTAGCTGAAGATACAACTGGGCTGTTGTGTGCCAGGTTTGACACAGGAGGGTGGAGTGTTTCAAAGTACTGTACTATACTTCTCCTGGTGTTTGCTAATGCACTCTTCTGTCTTGTGAAGTGTTGTGTAAGAAAAGCGTAGGAGAAAGAGAGAAGGAAGAATAGGCGGTCTCTCCTTTCCACCTGGCAAAGAACAAGTTAGTAGAAATGTGTACACATTGGTCTCCAAAGCACTATCTACCCTAACTATGCTGGCTCTTAAAGTGTCATAGCAGCTGTGGTGGGAGCTTTATTATTGTGTGCTTGATTTCAAATGTACCTTGAGTGTTTATATTTGGAAAGGATCTTTTTATAAACTGACTGAACAGACATTCTAAACAAAGACCTAGAAAGAGAATGCAAGCGCGGCGCCAAAATGGCCGCCGCGCCCTTTGTGGCCCCCCCCCACAGGACAGAGAATCCGGGTAGTTAGGGGCGTGGCCAGCTCCCTTATAAAAGGGGTGGCCACGAGGCAGCCGAGCTGCCATTTTGCCTCAGCGACGGAGCGGAGAAGTTTTTTCCCCTGCGCCTCCGTCGCTCGTTGGTATCACCGGGAAGCCTTTTCGGGTCGATTTTGCTTAGCTAGCTTCCCTTTTTTGCTCGAGATGCCTTCCAAAAAGAAGGCTGCTGCGAATTCAGCCCGGGCTGTTAGGAGGCGCAACCCAGGTCGGAGGACCGTGGTGCCGCCTCCTCAACAGCCACCTTTGCCATCCCCGGCCGGGGCTGGTGGCTTGGGGTCTATCGCCCCTTGGCCCGATCAGAGTGCGGGCGCGGAGGGCGCTCCGGCCCGCGGCCCGCGAGCGGTGGACACCGCTCCTCCTCCTGCCCAATCCGTTGGGCCTATTACTTTCGGGCCGCAGCCTCTCCCGGGGCCCTCTAGCCTTGGGGGTGGCCCGGCGCACTGCCTTGGCAGGTTTCCTCACCAGCCCTACCGGGCTTCGGCCCTGGCCAATGGCCATATATGGGCCATGGGGTGCAGGGAACTGTACCCATGCAAGGGCCAGGCGGGCCGGCCGGCTCTTTGCCCATAGTCAATGTAGACACCTTACTGGCCCGTATGGCGGCCTTGGAGGAGTCTTTGGCCCGGGCCAGTCAGGCAGGCGCCCCTTTTGGGGTACCTTTTGAGGCGCTATCGGCAGCAGGACAACGGCCGGCGGCGAGGGTTGAGCTGCTGCAGGCGGGCGGCGCGGCGCCGGCCACTGCCTTGCAGCTCCCCAGCCAGCAACCTGGTGCGGGGCAAGCCCCGGTGATGAGCTCTTCATCGGTCGTGAGCTCCGACGCCCCCAGTGGGCCAGAACCCCCGGTCGGGGCGGCCCGCGGGGGTGCAGCGTGTGAGTATATGGTGCAAACGAGTACATCCACACACATTCCCAATATTGGGGGGACCTTTCAGTGGCCTTGGCCTCGCGCGGGTGGTGCAGGGGCTACGCCGCTAGCGACCCACCCGGCGACAACTACTGCCACCATGCCCGCTGGGGTGGGCCCCGGTTCTTACACTGCTGGGAACGTACTTGGGGTGGCAGGGTTAACTCAGGCCCCTTTGGGTAGGCCAGCTATCCCCTTTTCGGCTTTGCCGACGGCAGGGTATTCCTTGCCACTGGGTGATCACTTGGCACAGGCTACCAGAGAAAAGATGTGGCGAGGGGAGTACGTAGATATCTTCTCACTCCTGAACAGAGAGCCCACCAAGGAAGAAAGGGAGGGTCAGGATGAGAAGGACAAGGAGCAGGCACGCCGCCGTAAGCCGCCGCGTACCTGGGCCAACTGGCTCCCTGCTTATTTAATATACATGGCGGTATATTTAGGGCGCGGCCGGATCTAGCTATTCCCATGGTCCAATATTTGGACAACATATATAGGGCGATGGTAGATTTCCCGGGCCCCTCATGGCTAGCATACGATGAGGAATTCCGTATGAGGATTCCCCTACACCCCGAGATGAGATGGGATGAGCCGTGTCAGAGACTGTGGCTCTTGTATATGACACCCACACGTCCTGCCCCGGGGGATAGATACCATTGTGGACATGCGGTCCAGCGAGCAGCTCCAGCGCAGGTTGCCCGCCAACTGGCGGGGCAGGGGGTTCCAGCCCGCCTGCTGTGCTGGACTTTCTCGTCCAATGGTTCCTGCAGTCGGAAGAACTGCAGGTATAAACACGAGTGTCCCACATGTTCTGGTCCCCATGCAGCCTCTGCTTGTCCCAAGCCTGGGGGGGCGCGAGGCAGAGGGAGGGGTGGACAGTGGGCTGGCAAGCCTGCCACGGATGGAACTAGTTCTCCGAAAGGCCCCCTCCCCAATTAAGGTGGACATGCTGGAGCGCTGGCTCGCATCGTACCCAAGGGGAGAAGACAGAGAGTATCTCATCCAAGGTTTTAAGCAGGGATTTCGTATCCCTTTTATGGGTGATAGATCCCCTCAGGATGCTCCCAACCTTTTATCCCTCAGAGGAAGGGAGGAGGTAGCCGCGGCCAGCATTAAAAAGTAATTAGACGCGGGCAGGGTCGCCGGACCTTTTCCCGCACCCCCTTTTCCCAACCTTAAGGTTTCGCCATTGGGTTTGGTTCCTAAAAAGTCCCTAGGTGAGTTTCGCCTTATTCATCATTTGTCCTACCCAGCCGGCCGATCGGTCAACGATGCGATACCTGATGACCTTTGTTCGGTCAGGTATACATCGTTCGACCATGCGCTGCGCATGGCGCGCTCGTGTGGCCCGGGTGCCTTGCTGGCCAAGTGCGACATTAGGTCAGCTTTTCGCCTCTTGCCAGTGCACCCGGGCGACTTTGAATTGCTGGGTTTTAAATTTAGAGGGGAGTATTATTTTGATAAGGCTATGCCTTTTGGCTGCTCCATATCATGCTCGGCTTTCGAGCGTTTTAGTACCTTCCTAGAGTGGGCTTTTGTCCGCAGGTCAGGGTCCCGGTCTGTAGCCCATTACCTGGATGACTTTTTATTCGGGGGTGAACGGGGCTGGGACACGTGTGCACGTCTCCTCAATACATTTCAGACGCTAATGCAGGAACTTGGTGTCCCTTTAGCGCCCGAAAAGACCGAGGGCCCGTCGACCGAACTAGTATTCATGGGGGTTGAGATTGATACAGTAGTACAGGCTTCTAGGTTACCGGGTGATAAGGTGTCCAGGATAGTGACCCTTATCTCGGAATTGCTGGCCAAGCGTAAGGCATCCCTGAGGGAACTGCAGGTGCTACACGGGCACCTCAATTTTGCCTGCAGGGTGGTCGCACCGGGCAGGGCTTTCGCCCGGCGCTTATGCGACGCCATGGCAGGGTTATCCAGGCCCCACCACAGAGTCAGGCTTACCCGGGGTATCAGGGCAGACATGTTCGTCTGGTTGCAATTCCTGAGGGAGTTTAATGGGGTCTCATTTTGGAGGTCTGACCTCCTGGCATCCCCCAATTTCCAGATCCAGTCTGACGCCTCAGGATCCCTGGGTTATGGGATGTACTTCAATGGAAGTGGGCCTATGGTGGGTGGCCACCGGCATGGGCAGGCACAGGTCGCCTGCGGGATCTCACATACCTGGAATTTTTTCCCATTCTGGGGGCTTTGATGCTATGGGGCGAACAGTGGGCTAATTCGGTGGTGCATTTCTGGTGCGACAATGCTGCCGTTGTACACATTGTCAATGCACAGACTTCTAAATCGCCCAGAGTCATGGATCTAGTGCGCCATTTTGTGCTGCGCTGCCTGCGCCTCAACGTCTTGTTCAGGGCCAGGCATGTCCCAGGGGTTAATAACGATATTGCTGACGCTTTGTCCCGCCTGCAGATCTCCCGGTTCCGCGCCTTGGCCCCGGATGCGGAGGAATTTCCCTCGCCACTCCCGGACGAGATGTGGACTATTGGCAAGGAGAGGTGAACCGGGCGATTGGCCTGTCACTAGCGCCACGCACGCGTAAGGCGTATCAACAAGCATTCAATTCGTATAGGGCTTTTGCCACTCAATTTCACTTGCCAGAGACCTGGCCTATCCCGGTGGACCATGTTCTGCGGTTCATGGTTCACCTGCATGCACAGGGCCTTGCACCTCGCACCATAGCATCCAAGCTCTCGGCGTTGGCTTTTCTGGCCAAAGTGGGAGGTCATGTGGATACCACCTCTGACTTCCGTGTGAGACACGTTTTGGAGGGGTGGGTGCGCGAGCGCGGGCGTTGCCCGGACGACCGGCACCCTATTTCCCCAGGGGTTCTTACCCAGTTGGCCCGGGGCTGGCCAGGCCTCTGTTTTGATCATTATGAGGCAGCCCATTTTCATGCAGCCACAACGGTGGCATTTTTTGGAGCGCTCCGCGTCAGCGAACTCGTGATGCTGTCTAAGGCGGATGCAAGTGGTAGGGCACTGGAACGCGGAGATGTATATGTTGCCAAAGACTGGGCCCAGTGAGGATTCGCTCCTCTAAAACAGATCAGCATGGCGTAGGCAGTGGAGTAAGACTGCTACGGTGTTCTTTGGCAGACATCTGTCCGGTTGGTGCCCTACAGGAATACCTGGCACTGCGTGGCATGCACCACGGCCCGTTTTTCTGTCACCAAGATGGGTCTCCCCTTACTAAATTTCAGTTTTGGAAGGTGACAGCCGGAGCCCTCACCAGGGTGGGCCTACCAGGTGCCCGTTATGGCACACATTCGTTCCGTATGGGTGCAGCCTCTACAGCAGCTGCTTTTGGGTACTCTGGGGCTGACATACGCAGCATGGGGAGGTGGGGCTCACAATGTTTTCAGTTTTATGTGCGCCCACTCCCGCCACGAGTACCAATCCAGTCACCTTACCTCCCTTTTTCTCAATTTTCTTACAGACCCTGGGTGTCGTATTACACCGGTGACAGTATGGCTGGTGGCCCACAGCTATGTGCTCAGGGCAGCGCGTTACGCTGCGGCGACAGAGTGGACCCCGACTGGGACTGGGTGAACACGCCAGTCTCGCATGGCATGGTAAGCCTGGGATGTTATGGCGGGAGCTGCGGCCTTTCCTTTTTTCTGGCCTGGGGGCTGACCCGCCTGACATTCTAATCATACACCTGGGGGGCAATGATTTGGGCCAGGTCACCGGCTTATCGCTCAAGCATGCGATTTGCGAGGTACTCGCCTACTGCATTATGTCTGGCCTGCCACAGCCCTGGTTTGGTCGGACATTGTTCCGCGCCACTCTTACAGAGGGGGCGTTAACCTCCTGGCTCTTGACCGAGCTAGGCGCGCGGTCAATAAGGCAGTGGCGCGGTTTCTTACCACCAGGGCTTGGGGACGGGTTAGTCATCGCCCCGATATTAGTCTACAAATTATGACTTGTATGCAGGGGATGGGGTCCATCTGTCGCGAGGAGGTATGGACCTCCTGTTGGGTGTCTGGCGAGCAGGCCTGTTGACCGAGCTGACGGTCTGGGGGGGGGGCGTCAGGTCTTCTGTGAAGCCCCTCCGTGTGGCGGGTAGCACTGGTAAGGTAAACAGTATGACCCACAAGTATCCGGCAGGTTCGCAATTGACTGGACAACACTAGACAGGAATAAAGTAGTTAAACGTTGTCCGGTCAACGACGAACCAGGCGATGGGGTGATGATGATTGCTAACCAGCATGCATCACCCCTGTGATTTCACGGATACGCGTCAGAGGGTGGGGTCATGAGTTAAGTATTGACTACGGTCAACAATTTGTTTGTTGTTAACAAACAAATTGATACAAATTGATACATTGTAACCAATTGCCGTTGGCAATTTTGGGGTGGTACCTTACCAGTGTTACTTCGGCCTGCTTGCCTTAGGAATTATGATTGGTCGTTTTACCAATACAAATTTATAATTCGGACTAGGGCATTGAATCAATAAATGTGGCCCTTTGCTGTTATCCACTTTCAATGTTGTCTGTGTCCGTTATTGGGGGGGTGCGCCTGCAATGCAAGCGCGGCGCCAAAATGGCCGCCGCGCCCTTTGCGGGCCCCCCCCCCACAGGACAGAGAATCCGGGTAGTTAGGGGCGTGGCCAGCTCCCTTATAAAAGGGGTGGCCACGAGGCAGCCGAGCTGCCATTTTGCCTCAGCGACGGAGCGGAGAAGTTTTTTCCCCTCCACCCCCTCCCTAGTTAACAGTGTGATTATGGTCGCTTCGGGGCCGGGTGGGAATTTTTGGTTGGGACCCATATTGGCTTCGGGTCCTGGCTTTTTTGCCCATCCCACACTGTTGCTATGGTTTGATATAGGGGTCTTTCTTCGTTCCTACTGTTGACTTTGGTCACATGGGCGGGTAGCACTGGTAAGGTAAACAGTATGACCCACAAGTATCCGGCAGGTTCGCAATTGACTGGACAACACTAGACAGGAATAAAGTAGTTAAACGTTGTCCGGTCAATGACGAACCAGGCGATGGGGTGATGATGATTGCTAACCAGCATGCATCACCCCTGTGATTTCACGGATACGCGTCAGAGGGTGGGGTCATGAGTTAAGTATTGACTACAGTCAACAATTTGTTTGTTGTTAACAAACAAATTGATACAAATTGATACATTGTAACCAATTGCCGTTGGCAATTTTGGGGTGGTACCTTACCAGTGTTACTTCGGCCTGCTTGCCTTAGGAATTATGATTGGTCGTTTTACCAATACAAATTTATAATTCGGACTAGGGCATTGAATCAATAAATGTGGCCCTTTGCTGTTATCCACTTTCAATGTTGTCTGTGTCCGTTATTGGGGGGGTGCGCCTGCAAAGCAATCATGTACATGGGAAGAGGCCATTAGTTCTTTTGGAATACATGCCACACACACACACATACTGTACATACACCCACCACTTGTCATGTTCTGTGAGTGCATTATGCCAGATTAGTAATACCGTATATACTTGAGTATAAGATGACCTGAATATAAACCCAGGTACCTAATTTTGACCTGAAAGCCCAGAAAATAGATTGACCCGAGTATAAGTCGAGGGTGGAAAATGCAGCAGCTGCTAGTGAGTTTCAATAATCAAAATACATGAAAATATGGTAAAAGTAATTAAATTGTTGGCACATCTCAATCTGGCACAGTCTTCGGACCCTTGTGGTCATTGACCCGAGTATAAGCCATGTCCCCTTTTGGGGGATAAAAACCTCGGCTTACACTCGAGTATATATGGTTGTTGTAACATTATTAATCTTATGTACATGTAGTAATTTTACTACTCCTTAACTCTAAGCAGAAATGCTCCTTTTAAAAATATATTTTAAGTGCCCTCATTTTACTGTTCCTTTTGCTGTACTATACTGGTCTTGGACCATAATAAAGATTGATTGATTCTACTTGGAAAACACTGTTGCCTCAATAAAAATGCAAAGAGACAAGCTTCGATGCTATATTCAGAGGGTTTCCTGTGTACAGAATACTAGACAGTGATCCAGAATATATGCACCATATTTGCGTAGAATGGTCAAGGTTACTTCAGAAAGTTTTTGATAATCTTGGCTGTCTAGCTCTGTGTTTATGTGGGCACATGCCTTTTTTTCCTCATGCGAAATATTGTACAGCACTAGACATGCCAAGACTTTTTCTCTTGATCCGGATTAACAGCAATAATCTAAGTAGTCTGAGATCCTTGCTTAAGGTCATTTTCTTGCTTGTGGCCATCTGAGTATCCTGGAAAAGAGCTGACAGGTGAACAAAAGAACTGCCCCAACATGTATTCTGCTGGGAATTCTGCATGGATGGACAATTTCTGCGAAGTCAGGGTCCAATTTTCACACTCCCAAGAGGCTAAAGACAGAGGAGTGTGGCTGATTATAAAAAATATACCATTAGATTTGCAGTCAAACACTCATATATTATTGTTGTTGTTGTTTGTTTGTTTGTACCCCGCCCTCCTGGTGTAAACACCACTCAGGGCGGCTAAACAACAGAGGAGAAACACAATACCATTCAAGACCTAGGTAAAGGTTGGCCTTGCTCGAAAGCAAGTTATATCCAACTCTAGGGTTCAATGCTTATCTCCGTTTATAGCCAAAGTTCCAGCGCTGTCTGCGTCTGCAGATGTTTCCGTGGACATGTGGTAGTCATGCCTCAACACCAGAGTGCACGGAATGCTGTTTACCTTACCAGTCCCACCAAAGTGGTCCCTATTTATCTACTTGCAATTTCTTGCTCTCGAACTGCTAGGTTGGCAGGAGCTGGGACAGAGATGGGAGCTCACTCCATCATGCAGTACCTAACCAAGGACCTAAGAACTGTTAAGTAACATTGAAGTATATAAGCAGTTCTTAGTAAAGTTGGTTGGTTTTTTTGTAAAGTTGGGGTATTCAAGTCCAATAAATCCAAAATTTCCAAATATCTTCTAGGGAGTCCTTTATGTATTTGCTCACGAATACAACAACAGATTTCTTTTTCCATAAACACTCAACTCTAACTTGCAAATCGTGATATTTTATGATTTCCTCCAGCTGTTTGTGCATCTTCTGATATAGGAATGTCAATAAATCAGGTCTTCTTTTCCACAACAGTTATATCAGGTGTGTTATGAGTCTGATGTCTATCTGTTTGAATTTTAAAGTTCTGCAGGCTCTTGACTCTCTCATTTTCTAATACCTGCCCAACCTGATGTTCCCAATAATTTTTACTGCAGGAAATGCTCAGTTTTGGAGAGATTCTCCTCTGGATAGGAGGTGTGCAGCCTCTTTCTTCTTTTCCACTGACTGTGATAGGCAATGTGTGCAGCAGGTACCAGACCACCATTGTTGTTACCTTCTGTTGCCTGTCACAAATGCATATCATCCTCTCCTCCTCCTTATACTCCTCTTCGCCTAGAAGTGTGTGACAGTGCTGCCTTTTCCCTCTTACTGGTGACGGTTGCTGCCTTTGCCACTGTGACTACCACCGCCTTTTATGGTTGGAAGTAGGGGGATGGCTGACTATGTTGTCATGCATGTGCTACCATGTACAAAAAAAGATTATGGAGGGCTCAGCTTTGGGACCAATAAAAGTTTTAGTCCCACAAAGAGGTGGAGGATGTTGGTGTAGCAGTGTTACTGTGCAACATCTACATTTGCAATTGCAGAACTTTTTTATAACACTATTTTGTGTTTTATAACACAAATTGGTATAGCATGGTGATGTTGAGTGAATCTTGTCAGTGTTGTTGGCTTGAGGTGTAACCATTACCTCTACTAACACAAATTGTTAGCACAGAGGTTAAACTGCTGTCTTGCAACCAAAAAGTTGTGAGTTTGATCCTGACCAGCGCTTAGGGTTGACTCAGCTTTCCATCATTCTGAGGTTGGTTAAATGAGTACCCAACATGTTGGAGGCAAAATGCTAATAATCTTGTGAACTGCCCAGAGAGTGCATTAAGTGCTATGGGGCAGTATATAAGTGTGATTGCTTTGATTTGCTATCTGAGAAAACAGAATTTAGAGCAGTTGTGCAATTACCATTCCAAAGCTGCTGCCTGAGCTCTGTTTGTAATTGGCTATTATTTTGCTTTTATTTTACAGGCTAAAAACAAAGAGACAGGTGCCTTAGCTGCTGCCAAAGTCATTGAGACCAAGAGTGAAGATGAGCTGGAGGACTACATGGTGGAGATTGAGATCCTTGCAACTTGTGATCACCGCTACATCGTAAAGCTACTAGGAGCCTTTTATTATGATAGCAAACTATGGGTAAGGTGATTCTAATGAAGTACTGTATTTTTCTCTTTCAGATCAAAATAACCTTTCATAGAGACAAAGACTTTAAGAATAAAGAACTATTGATAGTGGACAGACACTTGCACAGTAATTTCCATCTGAAGCCCCTTCTAGCTATTTATAACCTTAGTTTATTACATCTGTGATTTTCTACAGAGTTACACTGAATTACTGTGGAATTCATGTTGACTTGATTTCATTGAACATTGTTAGTCTTTTAGGATAGGACTTCCTGTGGCAAGAGACTATCAACCTCTAAAAACAAAGATTTCTCAGTTGTTTAGGCTGAAATATCTTGTTACTTTCCTTGCTGTAAAAGTTATTGCTTAAGCCTGCTTTGTTTTAATACTATACTAAAATGAAGCTTTGTCTTAGAAATTAAGTCAACAAGATTGCTTCTCATGCAAGATTTTGCATTCCTTAGTAGCTAACCCTCTTCTGATATCTTGTGATGTTTTGGAGGTTGAGACCTTTTGTTTGCTGGTTAGTTTTAGATGCAACCTTAAGTTATACTCTAGCATTATTTGCACAAGCAGCAAGCCTTGAACTGGCTTAGTCTCTTCTCCCCTCTTTTTCTCTTACATAGGAAGCCCACTTCTTGTTTCAAGTGATCAGAAATTTGTTACCTCCAAATTGGTGAAACTCTAGTTTAAACTGTAGTGTCCTAGCAGGCCTAGGTTGTAAACCAGTGACTGAAATCTTGTTTGTTAATATAGTGAACTAGTATATTTTGCCTGGCAAGCCGGGCAGGTTTGAGTTGTGCAGCCTAGGGGTGTGTGCGTGTGTGTGTGTGTGTGTGAGAGAGAGAGAGAGAGAGAGAGAGAAGCAGTCCAGAGGGTTGTGTGTGTGTGGGGGGGGGTGAGAGAGAGAGGGGGGAGACTGCGTCCGGGTGAGTAGGGAGGAAAGGGGGGAGGTGGAAGGTTTTTTTCCCCCCTTTCCCTGCCTGGGGTGTTTTGGGGGTGGGGGACAGCAGGGAAGGGTGAGAGTTGGAATTTTTCCGTATCCCCCTTTCCCGGCATTGGGGGGTGGGAGACATTTTTTCACCTCAACTCTTTCAAAGGTTGCTTCGTGTAAACCTTCGAAACAGTTATTTGGGGGAAAAACAAAGGCAGTAGGCAGCTATTCGTGAGGGGAGGCGCTCTCCCTGGCAAATCACTGGCTGCTGTGTTTCTATTACCCCCACCGCTGTTTCGTGTTAGCTTTCGAAACAGCGGTGGGGGTAATACAAAGGCGGCAGCCGGTGATCCGCCAGGGAGAGTGCCTCCCCTGACAAATCACTGTCTGCTGTTCCCCCCCTCCTCAACTTGCGTTGAGGCCGGCGGCGGCCTCGTTGCGTCTTCGGTGGGGAGGAGGGGGAGTTCCTCTTCTTCCCGTTGCTCTGGGGATGGAGGCTGGCGGTGGTGTCACCGTGGATTTGGCGGGGCTGGTGTTCCAGGAGTGGTGAAGCGCTGCATGCGCCTTCGGCGGCCTTGCACTCCCGCTGCATGAGGTGTTATTTTATTTTATTTTGCGTGCACGGCGCTTTCACGGCCTCCTTTACGCTCACATCCCTCAGTCTGATTGGCTGAGGGGTGGCGCGGCACGGAGGAATCTGGGCCTTGTAGGGTTTTTTGGTCCGGTTTGTGGGGTGGTTGCCCCACTCTCGGAGGCCAGACCCTTGGACGGTCGAAAGGTAAATGTTGCTGGCTCTGTTCGGGATGGTTGGGCCCGGTGTGGCCACTATTGCCAGATGCGCACCAAGGTAGCGTCACCTTATAGGTAAAGATTGTAGTACAGAAGACCTTTTAAGCGAGTGAACTCCTCTGTAAGTTCCAGTGTGTCTACTCTAGTTGCAACTTACTACACTATGCAATAGGATTTTCTGATTGATTTCGACAAGATATAGTTTAAAACAACCATCAAATTTTTGTGTCTCTGCATGATGTTTTTACATTTACATTACATTTAAATGTATTTTTGGATAGGGGTTTTTAACTGTGTTTATATTTGATTAACGTTTTAACTGTGTTGTTTTAATTGCTATTTTATATGCTGTTAGGCTGCTTTGGGTCTTCTTCGGGAGAGGAAAGTGGGGTATAAATGATGAAAATAAAATGATTTCTGCTGTCCACTGACCATCTTGTCTGGGGCTTGTAAGCCAAAGCATTAAAGAAATTGTCTTAAAACTGATCAGATTTCCCCCATGTGAGATGTAATGATAAATTATAATCAATTTAAAATGGGAAGCACGTTTCTTGTTTCTTTTCTGGAAAATGAGAGGGGTATATACAAGCCCCAAGTTCACTTGAATTTTAATCAGGTTTTTTTCTGCTGTTGTCCAAATACATTCACATGTGTTAAAACTTAGACAATTCCCTGTATTAATTTTACTTACATATACTTATATTTCAAAGCTTGAGCATGCAAATAATTTCATCATGCTAGAAGAGGTGCATGCAAATTATAACAGTATCGGGAGTTTAAATCTGCCTCGTATTTGATGGGCCATCACATTTTAGCTACCCACATTTGAATACCATATAAAGAGCTCCTGTGTTGCAGTGGTTAAGCTGCTGTAGCCAGAATTCTGCTCATGATCTGAGTTCAATCCCGATGGGCTCAAGCTTTAACTCAGTCTTCCGAGTTTTGTAAAATGACTACCTAGCATGTTGGGAGCCAAAAGCTAATTATCTTGTGAATTGCCCAGAAAGTGATCTAAATGTTATGGGGCACAACGTAAGTGTAAATGCTAAACAACAACAGGTCTTCATGGTGTTGCTAGATCTACTGGAGTTTAGGTAGCGTATTGCTTGGAATAAGTTTCACTAAAATCAGTTGGATTGATGTGAATATAGTGCTGTTTAAGCATTCATGAGAAGGATTAATGTAATGCAAGAACAGAGAGACATTAACATAACTATTCTGTCATAGTTTTCAAGTGTGGAAAAGTAAATTTGAGGAGAGCAGTCTCTGTGTATGAAAGTTCGCCATATGATAGGTCTGTCAAACACAGACAAATTCATGTCAGAATAAAGAGACAGCCTTTTCCTCTTAATGATGTGTTTATTCCCTAGTTTGGCCCTCAGAGGTGAAAGATTGCCTTTGACCTGTCTCTTGAACCCTGACATGATTTCAGCTTAATTAATGATTGGTTATCTCTAGGATTATCTCTAACTCACAGTTCTGCCCTCCGGATACTTGTGTTCAAGTTCATTTCCAATATCTAATCAGAGGATAAGCACAGCTGAGAGAATTGAAAAGAAAGGCAAGGCATGCCTATTTGCTTTGCTGGTGATCAGATGGAGTTTCTTGCCTAAAGAAGTGACTACTAGAAACAAAAGATGTATTGTTTCTTTCAAGTGTATTTGCTAAGTTCTTAGTTAAAACACTGCTGTGGAAATGTAGTGCTTTGTACTTAATACTTTTTCCTGCATAGATCTGTGAATGAAGTGTATCCTACTTCTCTGCACCTGCCTCTCTGGAAAAAAAATTGGTCATCAAAGTGTTTATGTCACATTATTTCTTCTTCCCTGCCCATATCTCTCTGGGCAAAATGTCAAGCATAGAGCTTGGCCATATCTTGCATGTAATGAGAAAGAAACTTTCACTTTCAGGTACAAATTGCCCATTAGTCACTCTTAATTCTGTGTCAAGTCAGGATAGATTTCCTGATGTTCACTGTGTATCTCTGGTAAATGGTGAGGAAGCTTCAATGTTTGAGAGAGCCCTTTGGACTCACGTTGAAAAACACATGTTGAAACAGTGAAGTCTTCTCTAATATTTAAATTTTCCAGGCAGTGTTAGTGTCTCAGATATTGCATTTCAGATGTTGTTTTTCAACTCTTCTCCCAACTCCTAGTTGAGTAGCTTTCTTAACTGCATTGGGGAGTAAGGTCACAGACTTCCCTTTTTAAAATAAATAAATACAGGTTTAGGATACAGCTAATATTTTAACTTGAATTGTAAGTTTGTGCCCTAGGTATTGTGTTCTATTCAAATTTGACCCCAGCATCTTAATGTTAAGTATCTAAAAATGTTTCTTGTGTTACAAACAAGACAGACAAATAGGACTCTACAATGTCTAGTTAACTCTAAGGTGTTGTATTGCTTGACTAGGAAGACGGACATGTGAAACCCAGTGCTGCCCCCCCCCCCAAGAATGGGTTAGCATTGCTGTTAATGTATAAGCCACACTTCTCGTTTTTCATAGGCCAACTGTTTTGTTATAACAGGCTATTATATTAGAGCTATTTTGAGGCATTAGTCAAAATTCGGCTGTGTAGTTATGCCAGCAGAAGGGAAATACCATAATTTACAAAGGTAAATTGTCACAGATTAATGAGTCCCTGCTTGGATTTCTCATTGCATGCCAGTTGGGCATCTTGGCATCTGGCCAAGCATGGGCTTGTTAGTTAACTGCAATTTATGACCTTTTCATTTGTGTCACTGTGTTACAAACTTTAACCCACTGTTTACACTAGAGGGGATCAGAAGGCACACATCTACAAATGATATTTTGCATGTTCTGTTTTGATTGCCTCGAGGTTTGGGTAAGAACAGTTACCTATTTCCCGGCTGTGAGGCCATTTAACAGAATCACAGGGGATGGTAACCCTCATCTCTTACTTGCAAAGATAGCAGAGAGACATAAATGATTTATTTCAGAACTCTCAGGGAGTTTTAGTGCATCCCAGCTCTATATTGGACTCTACTTTTCCCAATGAAATAATATAAGTCACCTCTTCTGGAAGAATCTAGGATCTGTGATTCACCTTTTAAATAGACTACAGATCCACTTCATCACTGTTTTAAACATAGAAATTACTAGTCCCCCACCCAAAAAAAAAAATGACAGGTAAATGTCAAATCCCTTTGACTTCCCCTTTTTGGCATTTTTGATGGTCTCTGTGGAGCCCAGAAGATCTCAGGGGCTTAGGATTGGCTGACCCAGATTTCTGGAGTCATCTGCTTTTGTTTTAAAGCAAGGATATGAAATAACAGTACCCTCGAGATGATGCTGAATTATAACTTGTGTCAGGAATGCTGGGATTTGTAGTCCACCTCAGGAAGCCCACAAAGTTTTCATTCCTGTTCTAGCAAACTAGGTCAGATGAAAGGAACTGCTGAATTAACTCACCAAAAAGTATCTTCATTTTGGCAGTTTCATGACTGGCCTAGGCATGGAAGAAGAGGGGAGCTAGAGGGAAATCTATTGTTTCAACATCCTGGATTGGCAGTGAGGAAAAAGAAAGAGCCATATTTATTTGTTTTATTTATTTTATTTAAATTTGTACCCTGCACTCCTGATGAGAACACCACTCAGGGCGGCCAACAACAGGGTAAAAAATACAATATAAAAATAATCAAAACATTTACAATTATGACAATTGCACAGCCTTCATCTAAAAACAGGATTAAAAACACATAAAACTGAATTTATCATTAAAACTACCCTCACCCTCCCTCCTCCCACATTAAAACCAAGACCAATGGAAAAATTCCCCAGAAAAGGTTAAACAAGCCAGCGGGGTTGGGAAGTGGAGCCTATAGTGCTCCACACCCACTTGCAAAGCCAGGTCTTCAATATTTTTCTAAAGGGGAGAAGTTCCGTCTGGAGACGCTCCTCTAGAGATAAGAGGTTCCAAAGGACTGGGGCAGACACGGAGAAGGCTCTCTTCCTGGTCCCAGTTAGATGTACTTCTTTTACTGATGGGACCACTACTGACCCCCTCCGGTCTGCCCTAGTAGGACGGGTTGACACTCTTGGGGTGACGTGGTCTCTTAAGTATCCTGGTCCGCTGCTATGAAGGGCTTTAAAGGTCAAAACTAGCACCTTGAATTGCACCCGGAGGCAAACTGGCAACCAGTGGAGCTCCCGAAGCAGCAGCGAGGCAAGGGTATAACGCCCGCGCCCCATCACTACTCAGGCAGCCACATTTTGAACTAGTTGCAGCCTCCAAATGGTCATCAAGGGCAGGCACATGTAGATTGCATTATAGTAATCCAATCTGGAGGTGACCAGAGCGTGAGTGACCATGAGCAAGGAGTCTCCGTCCAGGAGTGGACACAATTGGTAGATGACCCGAAGATGAGCAAAGGCCCTCCTGGTCACGGCTGTCACCTGCTCCTCGAGCAGTAGCTGCGAGTCCAGGAGGACCACCAAATTGCGTACCAAATCTGTCTGAGGCAACAATGCCCCATCCAGAGCCAAAGATGGCAGCTCCTGGGATAACACAGGGCCCTGAAACTACAGACACTCAGTCTTGTCGGGATTCAGCTGAAGCCCATTGTCCCCCATCCAGACCTGCACAGCCTCCAGGCACCTGGTTAGGACTTCGACTGCATCACTCGGGTCCCCACGGGCCAAGATGTATAGTTGGGTATCATCAGCATACTGATGGTACCTCACCCCATGGGAACAAATGATCTCACCCAGCAGTTTCATGTAAATCCTTTACACCCCTTGCCATAAGGAACAAGGAGCAGCAGATTATAAAATAAATTGTCCATATTCACATAGCTAAGAGGGAAAAGATGGCATGTTTTGGCAGAAGTACGTCATTCTTTCATTCACAGCTTTGGGGGAGAGATTTTTGAAGCAGTCAGAGAAGGAGATGATTCACCCACTGACCACTCCTTGCTCTCAGCTTCCATACTTCCTTGATTCTAATCACATTTTCTTGAATGAAAATTCTGTTTGTTTAGATATGTGCCATCATTCTGTATTCATAAGGATTAGTTTTGGTGTTTTTTTTAAAGTGACAGACATCCTGTATGTGCTGAGGAGTCACATTAAAAACTATATTGAAAGAAGATGTAGCAGAGGAACAGGTAACATTTTGCAAATTCACTTTTCTATTCACTCTGGTGCCACTGTAGTCAAGACATAAGAACTATTACACATAATGGCTTCCATGTTTTATGTGCAATTCTGACCATTGGGTGGTTTTACTTAGTTCTGAAATGATGACTGCCTGTGTCTTGCTCCTACTCACATGCTGTTGCAATCTTCAGTTGTCCCTAGTTCTTCAGACATCCTTCTGTTGGGGAATTTACCATTGGAAAAGAAAGTAACAGAATGGCCTTCAAATTTTAGAAAGAACTAGCAGATTTTGCCCGGCGCTGCCGGACTGTTTTAAATGGTGTTTGTATTTATTTATTTTTGTTAATGTTTGTAAAGGAGAGGCTAGTCTATATTTGAAATTTTTAATATGTTCATTTATTTATTTATTTATTGCCAGGCTGTTATAAACTGTGATTAGTTGTGTTTGGTTTTTTGCTTTTGTGGATTAAGAAAAAAACAAAGGATAATATACTTTTACCAAAAAAAAATTATTTAACCAAATAATGTTTTAGTATGTGGTTTTTTTTAATAGTTGTACTATAGGTAATAATTTGTAAAATGTGAAAGTACATGTTTTTTACAATAAATGTTTTTAAAATGTGTTTAGATGTTTTGGGTTATTATTTTAGTTAAAATTCAGCACAGGATTTTCGAAAAGTTTTTATTTTATTGTAATATGTTTGTGATTTGTGTTAAATTGTGATTTTGTGTTATTTTGTTGACTTGTTTTTACTGTTGGGGCCTTTTGTTTGGGCCTGTTGTGTCTTTGTGAATTGTTTTTACTTTTGTGGCCAGCAGGTGGTGCTGGTAAGGTGTTTTCTTGTATTTTGACTGTTTTTTCTCTCGTGGCCTCTGGGTGGAGCTTCTTCCGGTAAGTAGTCTGTGTCTTTATTCATTTCGTTTCCGGCCATCGTGGAGTGAGGATGTCTGCTGGTGAGTTCCCTTGTTTTTATTTTTATTTTGTGTGTTTGGGGGTGTGTGTTTGGATTTTGTGTTGTGGTGTATTTTTTTTGTTTGGGGTGGTGGTGTTTGGCTGGGTGCTGTTTGTGTTTTGTAATTTTTGTGTGTGTTTACTTTGTATGTTTTTGGAGTGAATTTCTGGTTTGTTTATGTTTTTGATTTTTTTTTGTTTTTGTTTTAAGGGGGTCTTTCCTTCCCGCGGGCCAGGCTCGATGCCTGGCCCATGGAAAGGAAGGGCAGCGGCTGGGGGGGTCTTTCCTTCCTGCGGGCCGGGCTCGATGCCTGGCCTGTAGAAAGGAAGGGCAGCGGCAGGTGGGGGTTTTTCCTTCTCATGGGCCGGGCTCGATGCCTGGCCCGTGGAAAGGAAGGGCAGTGGCGGGAGGGTCTTTCCTTCCCGTGGACCGGGCTCAATGCCTGGCCCGTGGAAAGGAAGGGCAGCGGCGGGTGGGGGTTCTTTCTTTCCCGCGGGCTGGGCTCGATGCCTGGCCCGTGGAAAGGAAGGGCAGCGGCGGCGGGGGGTTCCTTACCGTGGCCTGTGTTGCTGTGATGTGCTGCGTTTTTTACTTTTATTTTTCACGCACCGGCTTCCTCAGCGCTCTGCGCGCTCATGGTGCGCAGGGCGCTGGGGCTTTTAGTTTGCCGTGTGCAATTTCAGTTTGTGCAGCGGTTTTTTCTTGCGGCTTCTTTTTGATTGGCCACGGTGCAGTTCTGAACGTTCCTTTTGCTCGCGCCGCTCAGTCTGATTGGCTCTGGTGCGGCGCAGCACAAGGAACATTGGGAATTGAAGTTCCCTTTTTTTGCGTCCGGGGGGCTCCTGCCCCACTGGCGCAAAATTCAACCCGACAGTTACCTGCGAACCCCGGTCGGGCGAGTGCACGGAGGCTTGGACGGGGCTAGTGCGGCCTGGCTAAACATCCTTTGTCACATTCCAACGGCTAACGCACAGATTTATAGGTATAGATTCTGCATTCCACTTTATAATTAATGGAGGTGGTGGGTTTTAAATGAAATTATGAAGACTTGTGTTGGGACAGTTATCTCTGGCGATATATTTGCAGAGCCATCTACTATGTCTAGGTTGCTGATCCTTATCACGACATATCCATCTATTTTAGTAGTTTCCAAATTTTGGACCACAGATGTTCTTGGATTAAAACTCTCGGAAGTTTTCAGCACTGGCTGTGCTAGCCAAGATTTCTATAGAATAAAGTTCTCATCCACAGGAATATAGTTCAGTGAGATTCGATATCCATCTCAAATATGCTTCTTTACTATGTTGCCACATCCAATCCTTACACTTACTTGTCCCAACTCCAATGTGACATAATAAAATTTATTGAAGAAAAGCACTCGGGACTGATGGGCCACTTTCTGAAACATTTTCCTACTGGCCTCTTTTGTTCAGAAAAAAATAAGGCTTTATTCCTGAGCCTTCTTGTGAATAGTGTTCCTTGTATTGTAAGGGAATGACAGCAAAATGGAGGCAGTTTGTTTTACAGAGAACTAGTCATTTAAATTCCACCTACTGAATACTTGCATGCAAAACAAGTTTTTGATAATTTATATCCCCCCCCCCCCGAGGATTGTTTTGTATTCTGTGAAGTCACCAGAAATCTGCTGTGGTTTTGTAAGATCATGGAGTGTCCAGAAAGTATGTGTGAGGCTTTTGGTCTTGATATTTATTTGTATTTGGTTTCTATATGCATATGTATTTGGTGATTAATCTTTTTTTAAAAAAAACCACCAGTTAGCGCACATGTCATGAGACCCTGAAGTTAGAAAGGCGGGTTGAAGCCTTAACAAAGATGCCCCCGTGGTCAGGAATGAGGTGGTCCAACATCACGAGAAAGTTGCTCACACCTCACCTTCCAGGCACCAAACTTTGACTTATTCTTTCAGGCCGCAGTTCATATTAACATCTGGAACTAAAGACGTTGCCTCTCTGTCCTATTTTAGTGAAGCACTTGAGACATTGTATTACTCAAAGAATCTTCTTGTGGGTTAGACTAGGTCTGTTTGATCTATGCCAAATCAGTGGGCTGGTAGGATGGATTCATTAAGGAGACATGGCCTTCCTCTCATGTGCTTTGTCATTATTACTATGCTCCTTTTAATATGGTACTCTTTTGTGGCTAAATTGTATGAGAGTTTAAGAATTTTATTCAAGATTCCCCTTCCCTACTTATCCCTGAGTTTTGACATGCTTGGAGCTGCATGAGTAGAGAAGGCTTTCTTCTTTAGTCTGTTGCTTTTCAAATGAGAGAATCAATTATATAAAGCACCCCTTTCCACTCAACACTTAGCCTGAATGCTTTAATGCACCTTGAATTTAATAGGACCACCTGTCTACTCTGGAAAAACATATTTTCTGTTCTGCTTCAGAAAGAAAAATGTCTTGGATCAACCCTATATGGAGGGAGTTTTGTCATTAGACTGATTTAAGAGGGAAGGGAAGGTCCTCAAGAATTTTTAAGAAATCATGTTAGATTTCCTTCAGACATGTTATTAGTTTCTTCATGCTTCTCAGTGTCTTGACTGTCTTCATAGAGGGAATACTGTATATGTATGCTACAGATTCTGCTTTTTTATTTCATTTAGATATAAATATTACTTCAGTCTGCTATGAAACTAAGAGTCTGCTGTGAAGTATACATGCTATCAAAAACCAGTTTTTCTAAATTATGTAGGCAAAGGGATTCAGGAATTTCTTCTGCCACTACGTTTCCCATTACTGTTGAAATGTGCAAAGTGGGAACCTAGCATCTTGTCCTTCATACAAGTTTATTAACACTGTGTTACCTCTGGTAATTGGGATTAATTCCTATTTTGAGCCTGTGTTTTCTTACTTCGGAGCTATGATGAAAGTGTAAGGTTTATATGCCATAGCTAAAACAAGTTATCTGCTTATTTGCAATAAGGAAAAGCTGGATTCACTGTATAGATCAGTGATGGTGAACCTATGGCACATGTGCCAGAAGTGGCACTCGGAGCCCTCTCTGTGGGCACCCACACAGTCACCCCAGCACAGAGTTCACCCTGCCCCTCTTCCCAGCAGCCCAATGGGAGCGCTTCCTCCCCCAGCACAGAGTTCACCACATCCCTCTGCCCAGCAGTCCAATGGGAACATTTCCTTCCTCCCCTGTTGCTGTGTTAGCACTTGCAATAAATAAGTGGGTTTTGGGTTGCAGTTTGGGCTCTCGGCCTCTAAAAGGTTCGCCATCACTGTATAGATGATTTGTCTTTCCTGTGCTCCACAAAATGTTCCAGAGACTAGAAAAGGAAGTGATTTCTCCAGCCTGGTTTGTTGCTGATCTGGTAACACCCACCACCCGAGGTCTAGCTTAGGGACTAGAAGCTGTGTGCTTAATTTTGCTGTTTGTTTGCCCTTTTTACCAAAGGAAATGAGAAGTCAGTGAGCTACATTCCACTTTATGTAGTGTTTTCGCTTTTACATCACTGGCTTTGCACAAGATTCAAGCACTGGGCCATTAATTTGTCCCACTTTTTATGGAGATTAGTAGTATGTGGATGTGTGTTCAGGAAGTTGAAGGGGTTTACACAGAGATTTTAGTTATAAATTCTGGGACTTTTCAGAGAGTTAGAGGGAGCACACCCAGTAATACTGTATATAATTATCTCTCTTGAGTCCAACTTCTTAGAGTTTCCCCCCCCTGCAGGATTAATTGTTGGGTGAATTGCCAGTCTGTGAGAGGAGCAACCAAAGGTCATGAATGCTAGATGTAGGAAGGGTGGTGCCAGGCTTGGAACAGTAAACTTTGCTTTCTCAGCAGAGGGGAAAAAATTAAATCCCCTTTGGTGAAAGGGCTAGAGATTGTGTTAAAAGATTTGAAATGATGGATTTTATCTCGTTGTGGGTTGCAAAGCTTCCTCAAAAAGATGCTAATTAAAGATGTAATTAATTTAAACATAATTAGAAAAGAATTTTACTGCTTACTGAGCCAGAACAGTCTTCTCAAGTTGTATGCTCACACTTAATGATATCATAATGAGAATTTTAATACACTTCTTAAATTAGAAGTTATGGAGGCTTCTTGGTTCCTTTAATTGCAGCCACTGAGATGATCAGTGCTCTTGGGGAAGGAAGGACAAGTCCCATGAGCTTAAATCGCAACTGTGTAAATTTTGTAATCTCCCAGGCTCTGTCTTTATGATTGATCTTTCTCTCCCTGTCCAGAAAGTGGGTTATTATCCATGGATGTTTGCGATTTTTTTAAAAAACAAACAAACTGCTATTCCTAAAGGGAGAGTGAGGCTTTCTTCTTCTCACCTCTTTATTTGCCAGTGTCTTGTCACGTTAGCTTCTCTAATCTTTCTGCCTTATTTCTCTGTACTAAATGTATTGACTGTCTTCTGACCTTTCACTTTCTAAGTCACAAGGCAGTGAAAATACCTTAAAATGGCTAATAAAGTTGGGATTAACTTTCGTAGACCATGTACAAACTTGTCTCAAACTAACTCCAGGATAGTTTATTGATTGGTTGCACTTTATGCTGCCTTTCTCCCAGTGAAGGCTGCTGACAACATGGTTAAAACAAACAGCAATTAAAACAACATACTTCAACCATTAAAAAAGTTATAAAACATTGTAGTGTTAAAACATGCATCTAAAACTATTTTAAATAATTAAAAACATTAAAAGGATATAAAAGTGTCAAGCATGTGGCATATAGCTATGATAAAACTGGACTTTGTGTGAAGAGAAAGGTTTTCACTTGTCACCAAAAAGACTGGAGAGAGGGAAGACTAGACTTGGAGAGGAGGACATTCCATAACCTACAAGGAGCCATCCAAAAGATCCTTTCTGAGAAGCCATACCAGTAAAGAAGATCTTGAGACTCAAGAAGAGATAATGTCCATCAAATAGCTTGGACCAAAGCCATACATGATTTTACAGGTCACAGTCAACACATTTAATAGGGCTCGGAAATGGACCAGCAGCCATGAAAACTGCTGCAACAGGAGAGTTACATGCTCTACAAAACTAGCATCGGTCATCATTTTGTGATAGCTGAAGCTTCTGACTGGTTTCAGAATGCAGTCTCATGGTAGAATGTGTTGTAGTAATCCATGTGAGATATAACTAAGGTATGTGTCACTGTAGTCAAATGGGACATGTCCAGGGGTGGGTGCAGCAGGCACACTCGTTTTAGCTTTGTAAATGCATCCTGTGCATGACTTACATCTGAACATAGAGGCTCAAGAATAAGTCCAAAAGTACTCACAAAGTATGATCTGGGGTTTTCAGCTCAGGTTGAATCCCAGTTCACTGATCTGCCCTTTGATTGACCGGGGCACATCTTTCTTGTGTAATTGAATGTCAGTCAATTTGCCTTCACACAGTCCATTATCATTACTAGACGACTGAGAACAGAAATTGCTTCATTAAACTTTAAATCAGGGGTGCCCAAATTTTTTGGTCTGGTCCCATATGTGTGTGTGTGTGTTGGGGGGGGGGGATTGAATCCTGAGAGACACCACAAACCTAAAATCAAAATACCAATCAGGAACCCCACCACCATCACTCCACCAGAGCCATTGCCTGCCAAGTCCCTTCCCAGCAAGGCAGCTCATAAGGATGCCATGGTTGATAGTTTCAAAAGGCATTAAGAGACAAAGCAGGGACAACACTTCTCTGTCTAGTTCCCAGCATAGTGTTGGCCTGCTTGGCAACCAAAAATGTCGTTGTCTCTAATGCAACATTGAAGCAAATTACAGTAAAACCCTGTATAACGATTTTAATTCATTCTACGGGTCGTACAACAATTTTTTCGCTAAGCAGGTTTTCCCATTGAAAATTCGTTGTACAATTTCCATAGGAAAAATCATTATGAAGGGTGCCTTTTTTTAAACAAAAAACCTATTTGTTATGCAATTTTGTCGCTATATGGGATGTTCGTTATACGAAGTTCCACTGTACATTGAAAAATGGCAAACCACAGTTTTTAAAAATTAATGATCATGGAATGTTTGATGGGTTTGATTTTGGCCTGTTGTGGCCAACAACGTACATACTGAAATACAATAGTAAGTTACAACTAAAATAGCCCAACTGAATCAGTGGTATATACAGTAGAGTTGACTTACCATTTCCCTACTGATTCAGTGGGTCTATGCAATCTATTTCACTAATCTGCATAATTTCAACCATTATGATAATGTTAAACTCTTCAAAGAGATTTAACCCACCTTTTAGGGCATGTTACTGATATAAGATAGTTGTACTAACATTCTAAAAAAGTGAAAACACAGGAATCTTTGGGGGGGGGAGCTGTGGCCAGAGAACTGCTGTATAATACTGTAGTTTTGTTGCCTTTTCAAAAAAAGCAAGCAGAAATGCAAAGAATGTCTTGTTGACGCTGTTTTCTTCTTGTCCCAAGACTCAAAAGGCTGCATTCAGTCCCACTTTTGGCCATGTTGTCTTCTCAAGCATTGATTTATCTCTTGTTCTGAGCAAATGGTTGAACCCCTTAAACAAACACATTGTGCCCACAAGGATGTTTCTGTGTTTCTGATGAAGTGAGCTCTGACCCATGAAAGATTATGCCATAATAAGTCTATTCATATTTAAAGAGCCATAGGCCTCAGCCACTTTTATCTTGACAGGACACTCTCTTTTAAGTAGCACTGTCTGAATACCAAAGCTAAAGTTAGTACAAGGAACAATATCATAACGAAATTCACAAACTATAAATTGGGAAGTCAACCAGACACACTGCGCACATCAGCTTTGGCCCTGAGCATCTCCACAGCAAAGTATGTGGCTCCAGTTGTTGTTAATGAAACAATGTGCATAGTGACAGTATTCTTCAAACCTACACCAGTTGAGAAAATATATCCTTTTGTTGGTATCACTCCACCTAAGTTAAGAGAAGCAGCAGCAGACTAGAGAGAGAACTAAGCAAGAGAATGACCCTCAATATCCCCTGTGGATATATGCCCCAAGTCTGCTCACTCAGATCCAGGAAGAGCTTTATGGCAAGAATAAACACTCTTGAGGTACTCAAAAACAAAGCCAAATTAGAAGATGAAAGAAGGAGCTCACTAGACAAAAAAAAACATTAAAGGAGGATATAGCTGAGGAACCTGTCCTGTGTCACTTGGAGGACCTGGAACAGGCTCAGGATCGAAGTGCCTAAATGTAAGACCAACATGCCCAAGTGGGGGTGCTGGTGGACAGCAACACGCTGTGTGAATGTGGAGAGATACAGATTTCGGATTATTTGCTGGACTGTAGATCACTACCAGAAACATGCACCAATTAAGATTTAATTTTGGCCAACAACAAAGCCAAGAAAGCGGCTTCATTTTGGTAGTCCAAAGTTTGATCCGGACATGAAAGAAGAATATTTTTGTACAAGGAAGCAGCAGCTACATCCAACTTTCCTGTTTGTTTACATTTCATATGCAAGGATGTGGTGCAAACTGTGGAAAGTGTAAATTGCAGAGATAACATTATTGTTTATAGTCCTTTTCTCGTAGATACAGGTATATTACACACCCATATTGTAGTCAACCTTTTCTCTGGTAATTGACTTCATTTTTAAAATGTGATTTAAGTTTCAAGGGCATGGAGAACGGTAAAATAGCTTTATCGTGCATTGATAAAAGTTAAAGAGCCACCTTCCACCTGACCGGAGGTTGAAAAGAGCAGCCGCAGAGGGTGGATGGAGAGGAGGAGTTGCACCGTCGCCCCGTGAGACCTCTGGCCACCTTCCACCTGGCTGGAGGTTGAAAAGAGCAGCCATGGAGGGTGGACGGCGAGGAGAAATTGCCCTGCCACCCCGCGAGACCTCCGGCCACCTTCCACCTGGCCAGAGGTTGAAAAGAGCAGCCGTGGAGGGTGAGGAGGAACTATGCCGCCACACCGCAAGACGTCTAGCGGCAGTGGCTTTCCGCTTCCAGCTGTGTCTGGGTCGGCGTCGGGTGTGGTGGGCCCGGTGTCAGTTTGAGCTGCGGCGGAGTGGGTAGCGGCGGAATGGGTGGCTCGGCCACATGGGCCGGTGGCAGGGACCCTGGTGCGGTGGAGTTCTTGAGCCTTATGCTGGCTGGTGCTGTGGACTTGACCATGGACTTGGCCGTGGGGGGGGGGAGCAGATATCACCCCCTGGCCAGTCTAGGCCTTGGACTCTTTTGCGAGCAATTTGTTGAAATGAATGACTTTTAAAATGTTTTATGATGGTACTTGATTTGTGATGTTTTGACTTATGTGATATTTTTGATATTTTGGTTTATTTCTATTATTGTATGCTAATTGTATCTTTTTTTACTGTATTGCGATATGTGTATAATGTATTACATTTTGTATTGTTGTGAGCCGCCCTGAGTCGCATTGTCGAGTGGACGGCATACAAGTCCAAATATAATAATAATAATAATAATAATAATAATAATAATAATAATAATAATAATAATAATAATAATAATAATAATAATAATAATAATAATAATAATAATAATAATAGGAAATTGGTATTGCACAGCATGAACAAGACATATATTTGTGTTGTTCTGACTACTTCTAACCGCAGTCTGGCTTATGCCAGAACACCCTACTTAAAGAGATGAGTGGCAGAGAGCAGTCCACAGGGGGGAAAAATTAGAAATATGTCTTATTGAAAATTTGTTTCACACAATGAAACACAATAAAATTTTGTAGCACATAACAGTAACTGAAGGTCTAATCACTGGTGTCCAGGTATTGTGAAGCTAGAGGTGCTTGGATTGTGATAGCCTCTACCTCTTAAACATAATCTGCTTCAGCAAATGGATTTGTATGAATGCTAATACTGTAGAAATATGCATAGACATGTGGATTTAACTCTTGGAATTTCAGACTAGTTATTACCAGTAGATGATGCAAAAACCAAATTTCTTCATAGTTGCTGAATGGTCACCTGCTAGGTAAGGAATACATTTAGAATGAATCCCCTCCTATAGAAATAAATTTATATCTCCATATGCATTTATTTGGGTGCTCATGTGTCACAGGTAAATACGTACGTATCAGTGTCCATGTATATATGTATCTTTCCTAACTATTTTTATCATGAAGACTAGAGTAGCACCTGTAGAGCCCCAAGTGATCTCCAGGCTGGACAAAGATCACTGACAAGAGACCTGCTTATTATGATTAGGAAAGCAGCATGGACAGACAATGATATTAGGCTGTAAATTCAGAATTGCTCATAGGGATAATCAATCTAAAGCTAGGGCCTTGACATTTGAAAATGTATTATCCAAGGTACCATGGCATGAACTCCCTCAGCACTTAAAAAGGTACAGTACTATCAAATGATTGCCACATGTGTCTCAATACAGAATACTTTTGCATCTAATGGTTCTGTCTTCTACTTGACTTGGGACTATTACTTGACTTGGAACTTGATGTTTATCTCATAATAAAGGGTTATATTTTAGTATAGGGCAATCCAGTCTGAACATGAATCAGAATGCTGCATTTTGAGAGCTTTGTTCCCTCTTTAGGTTTGGATTTTATATATATAAAAATAAAATTTTACTGTTTTTAATAGTTGGTTTTTAATTGTATGTGATGATTTTAATTCATGAGAGCCGTCTTGGGTCGCCGAGGCAAGAAAGGCAGCCTATAAATCTAGTGTATATAAAGGCATGGTAAAATGTTTGATTTATTCCCCAAGTTTAGATTCCAAACTACCAGCTCATGCAGTCAGACATTTGTGTTTTATGTTTTGGTCACAGTCAAGCTAAGTTAATAAAATGCAGTCTGATTAGTAGTGACATGAAGGGGTAACTTAAGGATTTGTTTCAAAGAATGCTTGTCATAGTAGCAGGCAAGCAGGCGTGCATTTTTTTATTTTTATTTTTAGTGGAGGAGAAAGCATTTTTAAAGGCAGTAACAATAACCAATCTTAAGAGCTGGCCATGGTCTCATCTGCAAAATTTGGGTACTATCTCCAATCTGAACAAAATCTAGAGATAACAGCTGATTATTCAGTTAACAAAAAGCAGAAAAGAATCTGGCTATATTGTGGGTTTTATGATGCTGTTTTGACATCATCTTTTAACTAGGACAGCTATCTCATCCTGCTGCAAAGTTCAAGTTGTTAAGGACAGCCCTCATTTAAAGGTTGAATCAAAACTCAGTAAATAAGTAAATATAATTGTAGAGCAGGAACCTTTAGACTACTCCAGGCAGCTGCCCAGATACCTTGGAGGAAGGCTGACCTTTCCTTTTTGTCCGTGCTGTGGATGTAATCAATTCAAAAGATGTTTCCTTTGCGCTGAGCCCAAGAATCTACTTCCTTGTGTTTTCTCTGTGGGAGGTCCTGAGGGACATTTTCTGGTACTGGGTGTTCAGGAGATACAAATACTGTACTACCTGGAGTAAAATCAATAGCTACAAAAAATTGCTGCCAACCAGAAGGTATTTCATAAATTCAAAAGATGCCATCCACAATGAGTAAAGAACAATAATAAGCTACCTTGCAAAATTGTTTTACCAGTTCTGAGGCCCAGATCCTCGTACCTAGTTATTTTGGTGTAGCACAAATGGTATGGCTTTTGGAGACAAATTGCCTTGAATTAAGAAACCACCAGAGACTGTATCAGTTGTAAAGTAAAGTTAAAGGTTTCCCTTGCTCGAAAGCCAGTCGTATCCGACTCTAGGGTTCAGTGCTCATCTTTGCTTCAAAGCTGAAGAGCCAGTGCTGTCTGCTTCTGCAGACTTTTCCATGGTCATGTGGCAGGCATGACTAGACACCAGAGCGCACAGAATGCTGTTACCTTCTCACCGAAGTGGTCCCTATTTATCTACTTGCAATTTCTTGCTTTCGAACTGCTAGGTTGTCAGGAGCTGGGACAAAGATGGGAGCTCATTCTGTCCTGTAGTACTCGGGAATCGAACTGCTGACCTTCCGCCTCCCAGTCAGCGTCTTAGCCAGTTGAGCCACTGCAGTAGCCATTGGGAAAGATTGATTATATCAGTTATATACTGAGTTATATGACCCAGCATGTAACTTAGAATATCTACAGCGATTTCTTAACTTGGGGCAATTTGCCTCCAAAATTATGCTACTTGCATAACTATATAGAAGAATATTGGGTTGAAATTATTTATACTGCTTTGTAAAGAGCCTTATACAACTAGAGTAGTAGTATGTGGGGAAGAGCTGTAAATGGGATTGCCTTGATTTTGTTATGAATTTAATTACTGTATCTACTAATTTGTTTGTGTCTATGTCTGTACAGTATCTAAAAAAGATTGGGGATTCAACATTCTTGCTCTTAACAGCAGTACTTGATCTTGTTTTAGTGTTTCAAGAGCAGTGAGTAAGTCTGTTCCATTGCTGCTGCTCTCTCCTTTAGCGTAGGAACCACAGAAGCTACAGTCCGGCTTCTATCAGATAGCAACTCGACTGGAACAGAAGCTCTGTTCACCAATTTAAAATACTCTCCCTTTTTTCTTTTTTGAAGATCATGATTGAATTTTGCCCTGGAGGTGCTGTGGATGCCACTATGTTAGGTAAGTGCTTCTTAATAAAGAGGCTTCCTTGAGCTGTTCCCTTGTTTTTGAGCTATGCTAGCAGATAAATGAGCACTGACCTCTGCCTAAATGTAGAGTAGGTCTGAATCCTATCCTCCATCCCTGCAGGAGATTGGAGTACATGTTTTCATACTTCTACTCAAATCCCATGCATCTGATAGCCTGAAGGAGGCTGTGTGGACATGACACAGGGACTAAGCAGATGGAAGACATCAGTAGAGAAGGGTTTTTTCACTACTTTACATTTAATACAAAATGGCAGATAAATATGTGGACATTGTGTTGTTATCTCCAAGAACCCGCTGGCTTCCTGGTGTGGGGGACAGCAGGTTAACAGAGGTGACTGCCTTTGAAGAACAGGCCTGTAGAAAGGCTGTCTTGTAGTGATGGAATATGCTATGACTGAATTACTATGACTTGTGGTTCAAGGTGAACATTGGCTGTAGCAGGAATTGCTTAGGTGGGACAGTCTTTTCCTGTTGGGGAAACAAGATAGCTTTCATTTTCTCAGGATTTTAAGTTTTATTGCTTGATCAGCCACAGCCATCTCTTGTTTCAGAGATACTCTTCAGGTTTGAGAATTTGCTTTTGGAGGAAGGGATAGAGATGGATCGCATCTCTATAGCCTTGTTTCAAATGTTTGGCGCTTTACTCAAGGCAGCAGGTGATAAAGTTACACCCTGTAGGAGGAGGTAGTGCTTGGAAACCACAAGCCTAAGCTTCTAGCCCATGTGTCTCTTCAAAAAATAAAAGTGAATTAAGTCATATTAAGGACATTATTAGTCATTGGGAAAGATTAATCCTCTTTGTGCGGAATGAATTCCAACTGTGCATTTTGTTTTTCTAATGAGTATAACTCTCAATCAATGCTAGCTTTTGTAGGCAGCTGTTATGTAGTGCAGTTAGATGTAGACTACATAAGAATTAGGTGAATATTGGGAAATATATTTGGGAATAACTCTTTGGGAAAGATATTGAAGAAGTGTTTCCCCCCCTTAGGGTCTGCCTACAATCATTTTTGTGGAGTGGGAAAAAAAACCTTAAAACTGAAACAGGAGCTTTCATTGACTTTCCGTTTTCATTCTTGGATCTTTCGTTCCTGAATGAATGGAGGTCTCAATTAACTACTTTCTGGTGGATTTTTTTTCTTGTCACATTCCCTGGGTCATCCTGGTTTGACCAAAATGCATGCCCTCTCCTTGGTGTCTTTTATTTACAAGCCAAAACTGTAGAGAAAACACATTTGACACAACAAAGTGGGAGGAAAGAAGTTTCTTGATTTTTATTGTATAGTATATCATAGAGAAACAAATACTGTAGTGTACAGCTTTCTCAATTTGGAAAGAAAAAAATTGTGATATTATAAATGTCTCATTATCAGAAGGTTCACCAACCCTCTGGAGCAGATTAGGAAGAAACTGTATGAGACTTATAGGGACAGGAGGGAATCAGTAGTGATTGTCTCTTCCTGTCTTCTACCTTTGCTGAGTCAGAAGCCTATGTAGACAGAATAAAAGTTTGTATCCACGAGGACCACATTCTAGTTCCAATTCAGTGGCCTTTTTTCAGTGGCAGCTTAAGCAACAATAACATGCACTTCCATTCTATAGCCAAAGCAAACAATAGTTGTTGATATTTCAAAGTAATCTGCTGTGACTTGCTTTTTAAAAAAACTACTGAGACAGGTGAATGCAGACTTGAAATCAGTCCAACTCTCTTTTCTGAACCTAGGTCTTTCCCAGTACTGAATCAGATGTAAAGCTGTTTTTGCCTGGGTTGTTGTAATATAGAACATCTGTATTTACATGATAGTTTGACCCACTTCGAGTGTAATTTATTGATAAATAAAGTAAATAATATTTTGTCAGGTGTTATGTAGGAACTGTGGTGGCTCAAGTAGTTAAGACACTGAACTCGCTGACTGGAAGTTCAGAGTTCGATTCCCAGGTACTGCATGACGAAGTGAGTTTCCATCACTGTCCCAGCTCCTGCCAACCTAGCAGTTTGAAAGCAAGAAATTGCAAGTAGATAAATAGGGACCACTTCGGTGGGAAGGTAAACAGTGTTCCGTGCACTCTGGTGTCTAGTCATGCCTGCCACATGTCTGCAGATGCAGACAGCGCTGGCTCTTTCGCTATAAACAGAGGTGAGCACTGAACCCTAGAGTCAGATATGACTGGCTTTCAAGCAAGGGCGACCTTTACCTAGACAATACAGTATGTAGATTTACTGTACTATTCACACTCTAAGACAAAGTAAAGTTAAATTTAGGAGTGGTTTTTTTTTTCATTTCTTTAGATTGTTCTTTTTAAAAAAAAGATAATATTTAACTAGCAATTAAACGTGATAATTGTTTAAGACCTCACTATTTTTCTTGTGAGTTTATAACCAGATGTTATTCTTTTATCTTGATTTAACTTGGATGTGTTAATGTTACAATCTATTCATTTCTCTTTCTTTTATTTTTTGTGATTTTTTTGTATATTAATCTTTTATGTGATGTAAAAAAGGAGTGTTTTTTTTAAAATTGTCCCTGTTTTCCAGAGCTGGATCGAGGCTTGACTGAACCCCAGATCCAGGTGGTCTGCCGCCAGATGCTTGAGGCCCTGAACTACCTCCACAACAAGAAGATTATCCATCGGGACCTAAAAGCAGGCAATGTATTGCTGACACAGGACGGAGACATCAAACTTGGTAAAGGAAAATAGTTTTGCTCTTACACAAGCAATAACAGATGGGTGGGAGACAGTTTCCTGTGAATATCAGGCTGGGTGACTGAAAATAGTTCGTGCAGCACATTTTTAAAAATGTCAGAACTGATTTTTTAACCCAAAGGAGTAGTTTTATTTTAATGTATACTGTAATTACGCCCATCTCTGTGTCATACGAAAGTAATTTTTTTAGATTTTTATTATGACTTTTTACCCTGAGACATTTAGAGCCACATTGTTCCCTTGCAATATATGTGCAGGTTTCATGGTTTGAGAGTGCTGGCAAAGGGTTTCTGGGAGAGACTTTCTGAATGCTCTTTAGCAAGCTTCATGGCAGAGCAGAGATTTGAATCTGTTCTCATGAGAGTTCTATATAATCCTAGTTCAGTGATGGTGAACCTTGGCACTCCAGATGTTCTGGAACTTAAATTCCCAAAAGTCCAGATCAGCAGGAGTGCTGACTTGGGCTTCTGGTAATTGAAGTCCAAGAACACCCAGAGTGCCAAGGTTTGCCATCACTGTTCTAGTGAGTTATATGTGCCATCAAATCAGAACTGCCTTATAGCCACCCTGATAGGGCTTTAAAGGTAAGTAAGATATTTAAGCAGTGATTTTACCAGTTCCACTTCCTCTGAGAGTGGGGGGTCTAGTGGGGATTTGAATGCTGGTTTCCTGAGTCCTAGTCCATCACACTGTTCACTACACTACATTGGGTACCTCTATATAAAGAAGAAGTAAATCCCATCATTTTCAATAGGATGTAAATCCTAGGTAAGCAAGCATAGGCTTGCAGTCTTTGTTGCTGTTTCTAATGTTATTGATCAAGACAAATTGTTGGGGAAGCATTAATTGCGAGTACATTTCTTGGGATAAGTAACAGGCAATTTCCTTATCAGATTGACAAGAGATCCTGGTAAGGCCAGAGTTGCCAACAGGGACATCATTCCACTCCCTTTCCTCCACCACCCCGACGGCACTCAGTTTAAATTATCTGTCTCAAAAAAAGATTGAATTGACATTGACAGGCTGCTCTAGATCAGTGTCATTCAGTGGTCACAAAAAAATGAAGTATCAGGGCCTTATTGACAAATTGAATACAAACAGATTGTGGAGTCCAGATGGTATCCATCTGAGTTGTTGAAGAATTCAAATGTCAAATTGCTGATCTTTCCACAAAAATATGTAACATTTCCCTGACACAGGCCTTCATGCCAGAAGTCTGGAAAGTGGCCAGTGTAATTCTAGCTTTAAAAAAGGGATTGGGGGTGGGGGTGGGTGGGAATGTTTCCAGAAATTACAAGCCAGTTAGTTTACCATCTGTTCCAGGTAAAGTGGTGGGTAACATTTTTAAAGAGAAAATTATTAACGTGTGTGTGTGTGTGTGTGTGTGTGTCTTTGTCTTTGTCTTGACCGTCAAAATAATTGGGTTTCCAATTGTTGTTGTTTAAAGCAAGTTAAGTCACATGGTGCTTGTGTTGCTTTGCATGTCCTTTGTAAAACCTTGTCCAAATGTTTTTTTTAACCCTGCAGCTGCCACTGACCAAGCAGCCTCCCAAACTTCCCTTTCCCCTCCAGTCATTCATAGAGTTTTCCATTTTTTGAAAAATTATCCCTGCTGATGTGGGGGGAAGTGGTCTTCACCCTCACCTCTGCTGCAGAGCCATTTGCAGCTGCACCACCTTTGAAAGCAGCCCCCATTGCTGCTGCCCTGTGCCCACCAGCTGGTACCAATTATTATTATTTTTAAAGTATATTTAACTGCTATAATGCTGGAGAGGTTCATGGGTCTGGAAACAAATGAGCCACTGAACTCTTATAGTGCTATAACTGTAAGGATTTTGAGGGGACACCCTAAGTTGGCCTTTCTTGGTAGCTGCACCACTATAAAAATCAAGGAGGAAATATATTTCCGAGCTATGGTGAATCCTGCAATCTTTACTGGGCAAAGTTGTATGGACACACAAGTGTACAAAGCAATAGCAATTACACATATACTGCCCCTAGCGCTTAGTGCACACTCTGGGTGGTTCACAAGTTAATCAGCATTTTGCCCACAACATGCTGGGTACTCATTTTACTGACAACGGAAGGATGGAAGGCTGAGTCAGCCTTGATCCCTGGTCAGGATTGAACTCACAACCTTTTGGTTGCAGTACAGCAGTTTAACCACTGCACCACCAGTGATTCAGGAATCAGTGCAAAATAGACGATGCTTGGCACATTTTGACAGGTTAATGCATGCCTCAAGTGGTGCGTTGTGTATTTCTTGGTCTTTGAGTTGATTTGGAACCTGGAAAATTGACATAAATGAAAGTACTTTTTTGCTAATCAAAATGCAGCCTGTTGTGAAAAACTGTTCCACAAGAATTTTTTTGAAGTGGTAGTCGTGTAAGTCTGTGCAGGCATATCAGATCGTAAACAATTCTAATGCCAGAACTGATCTCTAGACCTAGTAGATTATTTGGATGTTCACAAAGTTTTTGAAATAGTACCTCACCAAATATTCCTTTGCAAGCTTAGCAATTATAGGAGAAGAGGAGAGGTCCTCTTATGAATCAATAGCTTAAAATGAAGAACACAAAACAGAGCAGGAACAAACTGATTGATCTCACTGTGGTGACACCCTGAGGACTTATATTGGGACCAAAGCCTTATATTTTGCTTGGAAAATACCAAGAGCTACGAATATATAAGGAGGTGGATGTGTCTGATCATAATATCAATTATTTAAGATGTAAAAAAAGGTTTAGCGAAGAGCTAAAGAAAGAAAAGGTGTTAAAATTGTCAGGGTGGAACAATGTAAGCTCATGAAAAATGAGGTGTCTGGAATCAAGGGGGTTCAATCTTGTGTACCTGTGTTCTGAAATGATGGGAAGAGACTGGGAAATGAGTGGTAGTTGTTGAGAAGGTGAACTGAAAAATGTGAGGCAAGGCTCTTTTTGTCCTTAGAGCACGGATTTAGGATGGTAAAGTTTATAAGCCTTTTTGAGGAGAGGGTAAATGAGAAAGAAACCCATTACCTTGCCCCTTCTTCTTCCGTGTCTAGGCCAGACGTGAAACTGCCAAAATGAAGGCACCTTTGAGTTAGTTCATTCTGCAGTTCCTTTTACCTGACCTAGTGTGAGAAAGATCAGTGGGGCAACACAAGGTTGCCATTACTAGGGTATGCCTGATTGTGGTTCAAAAATACCACAATCTTCGAGGAGGCTCTTTCTGTGTACCCTGCCCCTAAGAATTTCATACCTGAAGGTCCCTATGCCCCCCCGTTATATCGTGCATATTTTCAGTGCTTGCCACTGTTGCTGCTTTTGAACCCTTTCAAGGGTGTCCCAAGAGATTTGTGTGTTTGGGTGCTGGGTTTAGCTCATTGTGGCTCGCTTATGTCATTTTATGAACGTCTGTGGAATGGAATGCTGGCTTACTGTGAAAAAAGTGCAACCCCCAGCAACTTTTCTTCTCTTGCATTCTGATGTCCAAATGCAAAGGTTTGCATCCATTGCTTTCACAGTACTTCTTTGTCCAAAGGCCACCTTTCTTCTAAACTCCCACTTAAATTGCACAGGCAGTTGTTGTGCTCTCTATTGTCATATCATGACATTTGTAGTATCCACCCCAACTTCTGGGAACTGCTCTTTATGGGGATGAATGCTTTTCTGAAGAATAGTTTTAAAGATCTTTTGTGAAGTGAATACTAGGATGCTTTACTTTGGTGGGAAATGTTCATCCTTCTTGGACAGAGCAACAGGTTGAAGCAACTGCTGTGTTGTACGTGAGCTCTTTTGGTTTTTATTTCTGAGATTCCTTCTCAATCTATCTTCCGATTTTTAGTTTTAACTATATATTTATATTCTCACCTTCTTCCAGTTGGCTCAGGGCAGTATACTCTCTTGGCTCTCTTCCTGTTTTGCTTACAACAACCACCCTCTCAGATTGGTTAAGCAGAGTATATGACTGAGCCAAGGTTATCCATGAGTTCAATGGCTGAGGGGAGAAACCTGGGTCTCCCAGATCTTAGTCCAGGATTCCTAAATTCAGTGGTGGGATTCAGGTTTGTTTGTTTTTTACTACTTACTGTGTGGGTGTGGTATGGTGGGCATGGCCAGGGAAAGCCCTGCATTGCACCCAAATTAGGACTACTTTATTTCAAAACTGGGATGGGTGGGGCCAGCCAGAATTTCTGCTACTGGTTCTGGCGAACTGGTGTGAACCTACTGACGCCCACCACTGCCAACACTGTACCATCATCACATATTGCTCTTCAGCTTCCTGTCTTTACCATAGCCAAGGTAAAATAATGCCCATTCCACCCAGTGGCAAATTTTGAAGTGTTAAAACTCATGAGAAGTCTTCGTTGTCTTGCCTCACAAAAATGTCCAAAATGTCAACCGATGTGATATAAGCCATTTCAACAGACCAGATCTGGTAACTTTGATTTCTACCAGGTGCAGGTCTTTTGCAAACCTAATGGGATTTAACTGCCCTTTTGGGAACAAGCAAATCCCAAACACCTTCAGAATACCTCACAATGCTATATTATTGGAGGGAGAGAGAGAGAGATCAGTTATGAATGGGTAGTGGTTAGGTTTAGATATGTGGCTCCTTTTTAAAAAGTCCTGGCAATCTTTACCTTCAGTGCCATACCAGTTCCACTCCTTTTAATAACAGCACCCAGAAGAATGAAAGGCTCCAGAAGGAAGGAGGTTGCTAAGAGTCATAAATGACAATGTTTCAGGAAGATGCTTGGCCTTTGTTGACCTGTAATAGTTAAATTAGGGTTAAGGAGAAACATTGTCAGAGGACCTTGAGGGGATTCTGGAAGGGAGACTTGTGGACTCAGCTTTGCTCTGCATGGGATCAACACATACCAATCTTCTGGAGCCCTGGCAGGGACTAACATATTTTCTGTGAGAATTGGAGAGAGTGTAATTTGTTAGGGGATAGGAAAGAGGGGGTGGGGGGGAGCTGACATTTCTGGCTTTATTTCACTTTATCACTGGACATTTCTGGAAGCACAGAGGGAACGTCCCCCTTGCATTAATTGGAAGTGCAAGCAACAGCAGGAAGTGCTGAAAACAATGAAGTGTGTGCAGGGATTTTGCTGAGGCATGTGTCTCTGTTACAGCAACAGGAGACAGAAGGGCTTCATTCGGTATTTCTTCTCCCTGTGGCCGAGAGAGACAAAGGCACAATCAATTTGGCTTAACAAATTAAACAGAAGTCTTTTTGAGTCTTCCAGTACTGAAAGTGTAGCATGGATTTACTGCCAAATGGTCAGGAATGTCCTTTGGTTGCTTAGAACTCCCATTTGTTTTCTCATTTGCAACTCTGAAAGATCAGTCGGGCTCCTGCAGCCCAGAGTTGGAAATTCTGTGCTGCTCCAGGTGTTTTTGCAGTGTCTTTGTCATGATCCCTGTGCATCATGAAAGTCAGAGTTCACAAGAGTTGTAATGCAGCAATATCTGAAGGGCCACAGGTTTCCATCCCTGGCTGAGAACTGTACTTGTCCCTTGGATTTTGCAGCTTATTTTAAGGGAGTGTCTTGAAATGGTCATGAGCATATGGGCACTCTGGTTTTTCAGCTCCTCAGCCAAAATCCTCTTGCACAGTTACACTGGAACAATGCAAACAGTGTAGCTTCCGGAAGCCGATTGCCCCAAATTCAGCACTAACAACATATATTGTCTCTTGCTGACTGAGCTGTGCAACTCAGTATGTAATGGAGTCCTAAACTTTAAGAAATTGGCCTCCAAAAGTTGCACAATTTGCATGAAACCAACATAACTACACAAGAAGATTTTGGCCATTAGAAAGTAAGCACATGTGAATTAGATGAATGCATTTAATGTGCTTTGAACTCTTTTTCAGCTGATTTTGGAGTATCTGCCAAAAACATGAAGACTTTACAAAGACGGGATTCCTTCATTGGCACACCATACTGGTGAGTAAATGAACTCACAATGGCAGAGACAGATGTATACAAGTCCCATAGGTGGAATGGGCTATTAATGAAATACGTATTCTCTCCCTCTCTCCCATTCTCTTTCCATTTCCCTCACCCCACCCTATGCTTTTTGATGGAATGTCGATTTTGGAGCATCTCCAATTGTATGAAAACAACAATTCACTCCAGGAATTTAATCTTTGAATCAGCTACTTTGCAGAACAGGGATGAAATCAGTGAGCACACTAATTTGCTTTCTAAAGCGGCATCCAGGCTAGATGTCATTGGCCTGCTGGGTTTCTGTTCTCCTGGCCAAATTAGAATGAAGGGGAAGAACATGCTACTCTCTGTGACCAAAGACAGTTAACCATTTCCGCCTCCAATTAATCCCAATAGGAGAATTGCACACATCCAAATAGATGCATTTGTTTTATTTATTACTAGCAAGGGTTGCCCGGCGTTGCCGGGCTTTTTTTTGGGTTTTTTTTTAAAAAAATATGAAAATTGGTGTTGGATGATTTTTGTTATATGTGTATTTAAATGAGTTATGTTATTTTTTGAAAATAATGTTTTTTTATACGTAGGTAGTGTTTTAAACTGTTATTAAAAAATTTTGATTTTAAAAAGAGGAAAGGTTGATATATTTTTCCCCCAATAATGGCATTTTTAAAAATAATGTGTTCCTATGTGGTTTTTGGTAATAGGTGTACCTTGGATAAGAATTTTTTAAAAATGTGTAAGTGTAGGTTTTTTTACATTCAATGTTTTTGACTGTGTTTAGATGTTTGGTTTTTCTTTTAGTGTGTTCTTATTTATTTATGTTTGAATAATTCTTTTGTTTGGATATTTTTGAATGTTTTTAAAACTAATTTCCCTTTTGTAAATTGTTGGAGATCAAGTTGAATTCATTGAGTGTCATTTCTCCTGTGGCCACTGGGTGGTGCTGTTGCGTAATGTTTTAATTTTGACTGTGTGCTGGGCTGTGTATTCTTCCTGTTCTTTTGTCATTTCAATTCAGAACCTCGTTGAGGCTGCACGTGTCGTGGTAAGTTGTGTGCTCTGTTTTGTTTGGGGTGGTGGTGTTGTGATTTGTGGGGGGTGGGGGGTTGTGTTTGTCCTTGTTTATTTTTGTTTGTTTTTGGAAGATTTTCTTTGTAATTTTTATGTTTATTGTTGTTTTTGATTTTTGTTGAATGTTCTTGTTTGTGTTTTTGATGTGGGTATTTCTGTGGGCCGGCCTCGGTGGCTGGCTGGCCCATTGAAATACCATGTGGTGGCAGGTTGGTGGTTTTTTCGCAGGCCGGCCACGTTGGAATATCCACGCCGCTGGCCCGTGGTGGGGAGGGGGGCATGGTCATTGGGGGTTAGGAAGGGTGGGCTAGGTGGTGGGGAGGGGGGCTTTATTTTGTTATGGTGCTTTGTTTGTGTGGAGTCATGAAAGTAGATCAGGGTTTCCCCTTTAATATCAGCAGGCAGAGTGGATCGATTCCCTCCCCCCCCTCCTTAAAAAAACTCCATTTTTAAAGAGAAGAAAAGACGGAGTTGTTTTAAGGAGGGGGGGATCGATCCCCTCTCCCTGGTCTCCTTGCTCCAGAAGGGTTTGGGCAACATACCCCTTTTGTTCCCTCAAACCTCCCAACCTAGGGTAGTCAGCGGAGAGGGGGATTACAACCCCCCACCCACTGATGTTAAAGGGGAAACTCCATTCGGGACCTTCAGGCGCCGCGGGTGAGGGAAAGTAAGCCGGCTGGTGTTTGCTTGCTTGTGACTTGTTTTTCTTTTTAATTTTTCGGGCGCCGGTTTCCTCAGCGTTCTGCGTGTTCATGGCGCGCAGGACGCTGGGGCTTGTAGTTATGGGTTGGTGCTTTGTGTTTCTGCTGCGTTTTTTTAAAATGCGTTTCTTTTGATTGGCTGCGGCGCGTGTCCGAACGCTGCGCCATGCGAGAGCCTCTCAGCCTGATTGGCTCTGGCGCGGCGCAGCGCAAGGAATGTTGGGAAGTGAAGTTCTTTCCCTTTCTTGCCGTTTGTGGGGCTGAGGCCCCCGTTTCGGTTTTCTAAATCCTTCGTTGACCTGCGGAGCCACTTCGGCCATGCTCACGAAGGGTGGGTGCGGGTCAGTAGGGCGACGCATAGCAACCTATAGCCAGTTCCAACGGTTAACCCTTGGATTTATAGGTTAAGATTTCTTTGTTACATTTATATTTTGCCTTTCCTCCACAGAGCTGAGGGCAGTGTCCATTGCCCTCTCCCCAATGCTTATCATCACTACAACATTGTGAGGTAAATTAGGCTAAGGGCATGAGTGAGATTCATGGTCAATGAGGATTTATTACTTGCATAGCACCAGACCTAGTCCCACAGTTTAGGAGGTTGCATTTCACGGAAAATACACTATCAAGCTTCTTGGTGGCAACTCCCCTGAGTTCTAAATGTGATTCTTTCACTAGCCCATCCTGAATTTCTGTGGTAATTTCTGTGGTGGATTTCTGTGGTAATTTCTGGAGGCCTCCTGTATGAGTACTAGCAAAGCCTCATGTGGCTTAACTTTCTGAACCAGATGAGACTAGATATGCTCAGGGTGAATCTATCAGACTGTGCTCAAAGGGCTCAATTTTGGCTTGCTTACAATAAGACTTACATAAAAGATGTTCATTCGACTTATTTATAACCTACTTGGAAATATGTACTGTATCTGGGACTTTTGTCCAGATCTATGCTAATCACCAGTTGAATTCACAATAGGGTGGGAATTATGAAAACCATCAGTTAGTGTCAACCAATTTGTAACATATCTCACTTCTTTCTGTGTTTTTTTGTTTTAAAGGATGGCTCCTGAAGTGGTGATGTGTGAAACCATGAAAGACACCCCCTATGATTACAAGGCTGACATTTGGTCCTTGGCCATAACGCTGATAGAAATGGCCCAGATAGAGCCACCTCATCATGAGCTCAATCCTATGAGAGTCCTGCTGAAAATAGCGAAATCCGACCCTCCCACTCTTAGCAATCCTTCCAAGTGGTGAGCAAATGTTTTTGTGTGCCTGTGTGCTTATGGATATGTATAAACTCAGAATCTGTGTCGGTCTCTCGGTCTCTCTCTCAGTGTCTCTCTCTCTCTCTCTATCTCCTGCTTCCCTCTGGTTGTCCAGCATGGGTAATGACAAATGGGATTCTTATTAAGTTATTCAACATAAAGGTCTCCCTTGTTTAAAAGCTAGTCATATCTGACTCTAGGGTTTGGTGTTCATCTCCGTTTACAACCAAGGACCCAGAGTTGTCTGTGTCTGCAGACATTTCCATGATCATGTGGCAGGCATGACACCAGAGCACATGGAATGCAGTTATCTTTCCCGCAGTACTTGTTTTATCTACTGGCACTTTCTTGCTTTCAAACTGCTAGGTTGGCAGAGACTGGGACAGATGATAGGCTCTCACTCCCATCTGCAGCACTCAGGTCTCAACATGCTGACCTTCCAGTCATCAAGCTCAGCGTCTTACCCACTAAGCTACTGCAGCCCTTTATTCAACAAAGTGTTCAGTAAAAAGTGGATTAAGGACAAGAAAACAAAACTGTAGAGAAAATAGGAGTCTCAAACCAGCAAAATCTGGAGAGAAATACAATAGAGAAGTCTGAACTACTGAATAATGATTGTAACAATAAGTGTTTTTACTGAATTCTTGCTGGTTTTATACAAACTCACACCACTCTTCCATGAAACCTATGAAGTAACAAGATATTTTCTTGAATAAAATATTTCCCTAGCCTAGCCAACTTTTAGAAGGTGTGTGTGTTAAGGGCCCCAGTTGCCTGCCATTTTCTAACTAGCAGGAGTCAATTTCCTGTGGCCTAACAGGCAACTCTGAATTGTTCGTACAGTGGAACCTTGTATAACGAAAAAAATCCATTCCATGAGGCTGTCAGCTATACGATTTTTTCGTTATATGAAAATTTTTCTAATAACAGAAATTCCTCTGGAAAAAATCTTATAACAAAAATTCCTATGGAAAAACTCGTACAGTATAACGGAAAAAATTTCACTGTGCAAATTTTTCCATTGGAATTTTCATTATATGAGTTTTCCCTATAGGGACGCTATTTTGCATAACTGAAAAAATTCATTATGCGAGTTTTCCCCATAGGGAGCACTATTTTTGCATAGCAAAAATGTTTGTTATGCAAGGCACCATGTTTTTCGATTTCTTTTCATTATGCGAGTTTTTCTCTGTAAGAGGCATTTGTTATACGAGGCTCCACTGTATTGTGATTGATAGTTGACAGTTCTTCTTCCATTACTAGGCTAGACTTGAAACTGCCAAAATGAAGGCACCTCTTGGTGCGTTCATTTTGCACTTTCTTTTGCCTGTGAGAAAGATTAATCGGCAACACAAGGTTACCATAACCAGAGTACGCTCAAAAATACCACAGTCTCCGAGGAGTCTCTTTCTGTGTGAGCGGCAGAGATCTCCCATCACCATCCTAGGCACACATCACCAATCTGAAATGCCTCCCCCCCCCTTTTTCCCCCTCTTCTTTCAGAGAGTGCTTTCTGTGTGCACCCAAAGACTGTGGACTCTGCATTTCTAGCTACACTTCTTCTTTGTTCAGAGAGAGAAACTATTTGGTCTTTTCTCTTCTCCCCACAATTCTTCTGTTCAAACCAGATAGCATGTTATTTGTTGCTGAAGACTATAAAGCAGTAGTATCTGCGGATAAAAGTGCTTCCAATACCTCCCCAGGAACCTTGCTTAGAAACTGCTAGCTAAAGTGCTTTTGGGGTCTATGGTTATGTTAAAAAGGTGAGGCCGAGTGGGCGGGGTGCTCTAATCCCTTGCCTGACAGAAGGCTTTGTATTAAAGCAAGCTCAAGCTTAGCAGTTGTCCTCCTGTGAGCTCAGTAACTTTGGGGCTTGGGCATGAATTGGGAATCACTACAGTGACAGCATGCCTCATTAGCCTCTGAACATCTCTATGCTCCTGAGCTTACAAACAAGTGTGAAATCTGTAACTAACTAGGCAGTGTTTTTGTGTACTCAGCATTTTTTAAACTAGAGTCAGATTGTGTCTGCCTCATCTCAATGGCTCTTTCTTTCAACCTATATGAAGATTATTTGTGATCGTGATGTTGGGAATATAAGGGGTGTGGTTTAGGAGGGGGATGTAACAGTGTTCATCCTTTGGCTGACAACCCTGTAGTGCTGCTCTAAAAAAATATTATCATTGTTTCTGAAGGTCTCCAGAATTTAGACACTTCCTGAAGACTGCTCTTGACAAGAACCCTGAGACACGGCCTAGTGCATCTCAGTTACTGGAGGTAAGTACCTCAAGAATGACCCCAGTTCCTAAGTGCCTAGTGCTCTGTGAGAAGATAAAGACACACCCAGGTGCTTGCTTGCGGGACTGACACATTTGCTTTTTGGGTGGTTAATGTGTAGAAGACTTGGCTTCACTGCTGTAGGTACAGTTCCTCAGGGGAAAGGAGCTTCCTTAGACTCCAGAAGGAGACACAAATAGTTCAATTTCACTAGCTTCTGGGGAGTGAGATTCTCCAGTGCAGAATACTTTTAGGGTGAGATGAGACCCATTGGAACAGCCAGTTTTCCTGCTCCTGATTGCTTTTACTTTCTTCCCTCATTTTCTTTTCCTTGTCTATACCATGAAAAGAAAATTGTAATGTAAAGTTGACAACCACTATTCCTAGTAAGCTCACAAATTTTGAATATTCTTCTGGGTTATCTTCAATGGTTCCATAGCATTCATGTTTTGTTGCAGCTGTTATTATTGTATGTTATATTATGAGCATCAGCCTCTGATAAACATATAAATGAAAGAAAATAAACCAACTTAGTAGTTTGGAAAAAGATTTCTCTATATACAGTGGCTTGCAGGGAAAAGATACTGGGAAGCAACTGGGATGTCAGTGTTGATGGAGTAGAAATAGTCACTGTTGCCAACCTGGAGAAGATTGTTGTTGTTGTTCAGTCGCACAGTCAAGTCTGACCCTTTGCAACCCCATGGACCACTGCACACCAGGCTCCTCTGTCCTCTGCCATTCTCTGCAGCTGACACAGGTCTGCGCCCATTGCGTCAATGATGCCATCCCACCACCTCATTCTCTGCTGCCCCTACTCCTTTTGCCTTCTATCTTTCCCTCTGGCATCAAGGCCTTCTCAAGTGAGTCCTCTCTTCTCATTTGGTGGCCAATGTACTTGAGCTTCAGCTTCAGTATTTGTCCCTTCAATGAGCAGTCAGGGTTTTTTTCCCGTCAGGATTGATTGATTTGATCACCTTGCAGTCCATGGGACTCTCAAGAGTCTCTTGGTTAGTCTCAAGAGTCTTCTAATATCAAGATTAGGCTCTGTCAAGGTTAGGACTTGATGTTTCATCTTCTTCTTCTGTGTCTAGGCCAAACGTGAAACTGCCAAAATGAAGGCACCTTTTGGTGAGTTCATTCTGCAGTTCCTTTCATCTGATCCAGTGTGAGAAAGATTAGCCAGCAACACAAGGTTGCCATTACCAGGGTATTTCTGATTACAGTTCAAAAATACCACAATCTTCAAGGAGGCTCTTTCAGGAGTTTATGTAGTACATCGATTATTTTGCATTTAGGGCATAAACGTTAATTGCAATTACAGTAAAAACTGTATAATGATTTTAATTTGTTCTACGGGTCTGTTCGCTATGCGATTTTGTTGTATGATTTTTCCCATGGGAAAAAATCGTACAACAATTTATCCTACGGAAAAAATAGTACCTTTTTTTTTTTGCTAAGCGGTTTTTCACATTAAAAATTCATATGATTTTTTCCATAGGAAAAATCATTATGTGGGGCGCCATTTTCTTTAAAAACCAGTGGCTAGATCACGCCTCCTTGGACTGTTTGCGGGCTAGACTGGTGTCCTCCGTGGTGCTGCCACCAGCAGGACCACCCCAAGCCCAACACACACACCAAAGGCCCTCCTCACTCCCCCACATACACCGTCCGTCCCTGCCCCCCCCCCCACTTACTGGCCTGGAGGAGCTGTGTGGTGTGGGTGAAGGAAAAACCCCATAGCTGCCAGAAAAAGCCTCCACGGCTGCTGGAAATGCATCACTGGGCACCAGATCCCCCCCCCCCCCAGCTGCCAGGAACATGTCTGCAGTCAGCAGGAATGCCTCCGTGCACGCGTTCCTGGCAGCCACAGTGGTGTTTCCAGCGGCTTCAGAGGCATTCCTGGCGGCCACAGATGCATTCCTGGCAGCTCCGGATGCATTCCTGGTGGCGGGTTGGTGGGTGTTTCCAGCACCCACGGAGGTGTTTCCAGTGCCCACAGAGGTGCCCGTGGCCATTAGGAATGTGGAAGGAGCGGCTGGAGTGAGGGCGTGGGCGGGTTGATTTAGTGCCATGGGCCAGATCCAGCCTGCAAGCCATAGGTTGAGAATCCCTGTTTTACAGGGTTGTTCATCCTGTTACAAGAACACCGCAATTCAGTGCCTTCAGTAGAGCCCTCTTGTGTGTCTTACCATCCGTAGAATCTCAACATATGAGTGAAAAGGGGCTTTCTCAATAACTGCACCTGAATTAATGAAGGAAGAAGGTGCTACTGTACCTTTATTGGATCACTCAAAAAATAAATCATTCTCCAAGCTTTCAAGATTCTAGATCTCTTCATCAGGCAGGCAGGCATCATGAAGAGATTTTGAGTCTCAAAGCTCGCACAATGATTTATTTTTTGAGTGATCCAATAAAGGTATCACCTTCGTCCTGCATTTGTTTTGTGTATGGATCACATGGCTGTCTTTATTTGCCTAAGCACCTGAATTGTGAACCTTCCTCCCAAGGAAAGTCAGGCTGCCTTTGTCCCTTATCCTTCCTGTAGGCAGCCAGGTTTATGTTTTTTGTGCAACCCTTGGTGTCTAAAACTTGTTTTTGAGAGTTCTTTCTTAGCTTCCCCCCTCTCCCCCCCCCCAATGGTCTTTTATTTCAAGTGATGTTTAAATTCTTTTTCTTTGTGATTTGAGGCCTCTCAGCAGCTACAAACCAGTAAATAGCATACTTCCAATAAATAATTGTAACTTCTTGATTTTTCAGCATCCCTTTGTCAGCAAGGTCAACAGTAACAGAGCCCTGCGTGAGCTTGTGGCAGAGGCAAAGGCTGAAGTGATGGAGGAAATTGAAGACAATAGAGAGGAAGCTGATGAGGATGACTCACCAGATTCTGCATCTGTAAGTTTAATCAATCTTATCTTGCCTTAAGGAAATGGTTCTTTCAAGATTTAAAGGCCAAGACATCCAGCCACACACATACTATGTACTGTATATAGGCTATGCTTTGGGCTTTCAACAAAGAAAGGTCGCTAAGAGCAAACCAGAGGCCATCTTACATGCATCCATCCTTCTTGGGTAGGATTGCTACTTTATTGGGTTTTTTGCAGCTGAAGACAAAAAATGGCTGCTTCTGGAGGGAGAGGGTGTGCTTCACTCTACAGCCAAGAATGCTGGAACCAATATGCTTGGCAGAAAGCCAGCCCTCCCTTTCCTCTTCTAAAGGAGATTTGTGAGTAAACTACGCATGGTTGTCTGTGTGTCACACTTGCTGCATAGCCAAAGGCAACTCCCAAGGTCAAGTTTGAACTGCTGGCTCCTTTCTTGGCAGTGAGGAAAGAGCCCTCAGGGATATTTAAGATTGAAATAGGGATGTCTTCCTGCATTCTTCTGGCTTGGGTCCTGCTTGCCTGAAGCAGGTAGAAGAATAGGCTGTTGCTGGGTGAATTATATATAAAAGATATATCACAGTCAACAGACCAGATTAATTTGATTGGCAGTGTCAGGGTTTGCAGCCAGAAGAGGTCTGTTCTGACCAAGGCAAGGATTTGAGAAGGGGAAGGAGAGTCTCTTGCCATCCAAGGAATTGTGTTTCTCTAGATGAGCAACAAATGAAAATCATACTGTACTGATTGTGGCTAACTCAGTCGTACAAAAGAGATGAGAGGGTTGTATCCTCCTTCCTTCTTTCAACCAGAATTTGGTCTGGAAGACGGCAGACAACATTTTATGGGGAGGTAGGAGGCAATTGAAAGCCTGGTGAAAAATACCTTTTAACATAGATTAAATTGAAAACAAAGCCAAAATGCTTGCTTTGGCTTAGCTGCATTAGTAAGGCTCTAGTCAGGGTGCCCAAACCTTTTGGGCCGTGGGCCGGTCACATAGTTCAGGGGGCCAGCCACAATGGCCCTTGGGCTGGATATGGCCCCGATGCCAATTCATCTGGCCTGCGAAGCCCTCATTGCTCCCGGAAGTGGAAATAAAACACGTCTGTAGGGCACTTTTTACTTCCACTTCTGGGAGCAATGAGGGCTTCCCTGGCTGGATGAATTGGCATCGGGGCCGGATCCAGCTCAAGGGCCATAGTTTGGGCACCCCTGCTCTAGTCATAAGGTCAAAGGAAGGGATAGCTGTTCTTGACTTCCACAGCTTTGTACCCTAGACTCCTCCCCCCTGAGCCTTCCAGTCCTTTCTTGATCATGACTCCATGCCTATGACCCCATTCAGAAGTTGCTTGTGGACCAATCATTCTGAATGGGACCTTTTTGAAGATACTTGGTGCAAAAACAGGAATGCCTGGTCCAGAACAGGCTTCCTGCACATACCTTTGAATTGTGGAGTGTTGCACAGAGAGGTGTGGCTGTTTGCTATGCCTTGAAAATAGTATTTACTTTTACCCTGAGAGTTAGAGTGGTCGTCAGCTGGCATCTCACTGTGCTTCACAACAGTGTGGTATAGTGGTTAGATTAATAGACAGGAATTGGGAAGGTTCTTCACTTGTTCCAGGTACAGTTTTCATTGAGTGAAATTTGGGCAGCCCTTATATCACTACCTTCAAGGCTTGATAGATAAACCGAGCTGATGGCAAAAATACCAAGTACTGTATATTTCTTTAAGCTGTTTGGGGGAAAGGTAGAAAAAACATATACTGTAATCAATAAATATATTCAGGTTTATTCCCCGCCTGATGAACAATCCCAGGATAAATAATGCAAACTAAATTATAATGGAGAAGAATGCAATAGAGCAGGGGTTCTCAACTTTTTCAAGCCAAGGTCCGAGTCACGCTCCCTCAAACAGCTTCAGGGGCCGGATGGCCATTTTGCCCTGCCTGCCACACATGGAACTTCTGAGAGTGGCGGAGGCGGTGTGGAAGGGTCACATGAAATGGTGTTGCAGGCCACATCTGGCTCCCGGGCCGTAGGTTGAGAACCCCTAAAATAGAGGAATCCGTTTACCCTAGGAGTGAATAGTTGGCTTTTAATGTGGGACATTGTTGGCCCGGGGCAAATGTAGCAAGATGCTGTGAGACAATTTACTAGTGCTTGTAAAGGCAAGACAAAACATGGTCTTCTAAAGGAGTTTTGCCAAATTGCTGTCAGGACTCGACTGACCTAAAGCAGAAGGTCTAATCCCTGCAAGCAGAGAATGTTCTGTCTCTTGAAAGGACCAGTTGCAACCAGGCAGATTTTCTAGCTGTTATGTTTTCTTTTTAAGTGAAAAAGCTTTGTGGACCAGCCACTCCATGTCTCATGAAACGGTCAAACACAAGAAAGAGAAGTAGCAAGGCATGTATCCAATAGCAAGATTTTAAAAGTTGTTCAGTACTTTTGATTATCATTTTTCAAAATCCTCCTGGTTTTTGATGCTTGAGGGCACAGGTTTTCCATTTCTCAGGCAGCCTGTTGGAGAAGACCAGCTATTCAATGGACAGCCCAGGAAACATATCAGATCACTTTTGTGATTTACAGCATGGTCATGCTGTAAAACAGAATTCTGGCCCCTAAGTTTACAGATGCCATCCACTCTTTCCAGTACCTACCCTCAATGCATTTGGGTATGTGTGTGTGCAAGCGATTGGGAATAATCACACTGTTATATGTCTAGACTGGGTGGTAGAAACTCCATTAGGAAAAAAATCCTGTTCCCCTGACAAATGACCAACTTATTCCAAAGCTTCAGTGAGCTTCTTATCAAATATTCACAGGTGGGAGTCTGCCCAATTTCATTTTAAGCCTTGGGAACTTCATGCAGCCCAATGGCTGAATTTGGTTTAAGAGATGTTTCTGCAGAGCAGGCCTGAATGGGACTCAGAATATTAGCATACAGTACTCTTGTGTAAAGTTATTACTGCCAGTAACTAAGCCTTTGAAGAAGCATTTCAACTATTTAGCTTTCAGTGGTGGGCTGTAGGATGTATAAAAGTTGGGAAATCACTGAACAGTGGTATTAATGAAAATGAACTGGAAGCTGAGGGCCTAAGATTTCCCGTGGCTTGCTTTAACAGGGTTTCTGTATCTATGCTAAGTAGTTCAACTCTAAAAAAATTGTACACCAACTTTTCTCTTCTCTCACCCTTTCTGTTTACTCAGCCTCATGATATTCACAAAAGGGACTCTTCTATTGCAAGTCAATTATGTTTGGAAGGAGAGAAGTCTGCAGAAAGCCCTTTGTTACCTGTGACCAATGGGCCCAGGTTACCTTTAAGGCAGGCCAAAGAAACCACAATTGGGCAGGATGAGAAGCTTTCTGGCGAAGGGATTGGTAATGAAGATAAAGTGACTGAAACCTGCAATAATGCGTACTTGCCTGGGTCTGAGAATTGCACAGATCTGCCAAGCACCACAGGGAAGTTGAATGACAGCCCCAGGTCGCTGTCATCTGATGGAAACATAAAAACATCCGAGAGCAAAGACCTGAACCTCCACCAAAATAAAGATGTAGAGCCAGCAAGCAAAGATAATTCTAACATTGATTGCTGGCCAGTGGGCAGCCTCCTTGAAACGCCAACAGAAGAAAAGCTTCCCAGTGGGAGCCCAAGGTCTTCCTCTATATTTGAAAATGGCAGCTCAAAGAGAGACTCAGATTCTGGTAGCACCTCAGCTTCAGAGAGCATAGATCTCAACATCTCCTTGTCTGCCGACCTGTCCTTGAACCGAAGCAGTGGGTCCATCTCCTTAAAGGTAAGAATTGTGGGATCCAGTATTTGGATTTGTTTGCCACAGAAACAAGGGCTGGAACTCCACCATTGCAATAAACGGGGGGAGAAGTTTATTTGCTACAGGTTAGCTCCAAACAGAGACAACCCCATGTATTTTCATCTGGTATACTGCAGTATGAGTGGGTATGTGCATTGTCACCCTGCATGCATCAAAGGTGGAAAGTGATGTCACATGACAAGACGTTGTACCTATCTCCCAGCCCCCCATTTTTAAAATTTGTTTTAAATGTTTATAATTCAGATAAAAGCTTTAGACACTTTTTAAAAAAGGAATTGCTCCTCATGTGCAGAAGTGAGTGGGTGGAATCAAAGACACCACAGTGGTTGAAGGGCGCACAAGAGGGGGTGTTGAATGAGGGAAGTGGGGAAGGAGCAATCAGAGAACAGGTGGGGAGAAGAGCTAGCCCTCTACCACCTGAAACTGTGGTGTATCTAAAAACTGGAGTGGAAAATAATTGGATTGGGCACTATTTTGAACCACGCTACGGCTTGGCATTGTATGCCATGATAACAGTTACTGCAGATTCAATCTAGTTTTTCTGGAGAGTGCTTTTTTGGCCCAGCCACATTTCTGTAAGCCAGAGGTAGGTGGCTCTCCAGGAAGGAAGCATCTACACTTCATCCTCCCACCCACTGGGACCCACATTGCTACTGAAGCTGAAATGTAAAAGCTACCAAAATTATGCCAGGGGTTGACTGTAAGTGCAAGAAGGTATCAGAGTGTCCCCTCGGACACATACCAGGGGCCCCTACCAGTATATAGTGCAAAGCAGAAGAGAAGACAGAGAAGATGGATGTTGCCCACCTGATTTTTAAGCCCTCTCTAATCCTGGGTTGCAACAGCTGTTTCTGTCTCCTGCGTCCCATGGCTTGCCTATCAAGAGTAGCAGTGGATCAACAAAGGAAGCCAGAGGGTTCTTGCTGCCCAGGGTGGCAAAAGAGCAACACCTCACCCTTGCTTTCCCTTCAGAATAGCCCCTGACATGTCTTACTGCCCTCAAGTGCTTGCTTCCATGTTAGATCATGCAAAAGAGGAGTTAGGATGTCTGGGAGCTCATAGCCTTCTTCACCTTCTGCTGCAGTCCCACCATCAGCAGTGCTGTGCAGTGAAGCAGATTCTGTCACTGCAGCCCATCTTGCATATTGTCTGTCAGGGAGAGGGAGGGAAGGAAGGAGAAGGATTTGCGACCATTGCATGTGGCAGTGTTGCCTGGTGGGAGGAAGGGATTCAGTCTTCTTTTTTGGGTTGGACTCTGGGTCCCTAACAAATACATGACCATGACAAAAAGCTTCACCTCGTGTTTTCTTACTTAATGTCCTTGATTCCTGTTGTGAAAATAGACTTACCCTCTTTTTATGCTACATCTGCCCTCTTACTTACATGCTATATATACTAGGGGAAACTCCATACTTCTCCTTCCCTCTGATGGAGCAACTTACCCCACCCACCACCCACTTGGTATCTGATTCTCTTTCTCATGGGAGGACTTTTGCATTTCATGCATGTGGTTCCAAGGAAAGTTCAAACTTTATTTGAAAATTCAGCGAATCAGCTGGACTTTTCCTGCTCTTGCCAAAATCTCAACCTCCCACTTATCCACTCTCACCGTTTCTGAAATTATTCCAGATTGGCAGAAATCAAAATACTGGAAATTAAACTAAAATTGTGTGAGTGAGAAACACATCTGGAAAACATCATTTGCTGCTTCTAGTTTCATTTCAGAATCTGATTTTGCATGGTATAGAAATTACCAACCCGTGGGACCTGGCTGCAAGGTTAATCATTTGCTTGAATCTAATGATGCTTTTCATTTAACAATCTTAGCACATTTACATGTGTATTGAACCCATCTGAATCTAGCATCCTAGACTCTAGCATATAATATGTGAATCAGTACCATTTCCCCTCCCACCCCCTTTTTTAGTCTGTTTATCCCTTTTCCCCCTCCCATCATGGACCTTATAGGATACGAAAACACGGAAGATGACTTTGAAACGGACACGGAAATTCATAGTAGAGGGGGTGGAAGTGAGTGTCACCACCTCAAAAATCATCAGTGAGGATGAAAAAAAAGATGAAGAAATGAGGTGTCTCAGGCAAGTTGAAAATCTACTTATAACCCGCTCTGCCCCCCGACATTTCTTTGTTCAGTTGTAGCAAACTAATAAAGAGTTGTTGGGGCGATTCCCTCGTTGCTTTATAAATCATGGGCTTATATTTCCTCAGTTTTTAAAAAGACAACAAAATTCTATAATGGCATTGTAAAACAGTGAATCACATCTCTATTCAGTGTGGTCAGATGCTCTCAGAACCTTTATGTCTCACTACCCTACAATTTTATAGCTTTTCCTTCACATGAAATAGCTTGTGCATGGCAATCAATGCTTATGAATGGAAGAAATTCGTAAAAATCTTATGAACCCATGCTTGGGCTAAGGAGCAGTGGAGCATCTTTAGAGTGCTTCAGAAAGTGAAGATGATTTAGAGATGCAGACATAATAGCACTAACCAATGCTCAATGCTGGGCGGAGGCGGGCTCCAATTGCTTTGTCTTAGTCTTATGCTGAGTTCACTGAATTTTCTCTCAATAGCTTCAGCACAATAAATGTATTAAATGGGCATACAATGGGATGCTGGAACTGTTACAATATACAAGCAGGTCTCCGTTCCTACAGTTATGCGTCCCTGTTTCAGACTTTACGTACACAACCTTGCTTGTGTTCACATGAGGCTTGCAAAATTTGCCTTATGTGAACATCAACTAACAGAAGTGATGAATGTCTGGTCAAATGCCTAACCACACAACTAAAAAGTGGTTTGGCACCACAATTAGCAATGTCAGTTCACCACAATTAGCTGCATCAGGTTATGCAAACCTTACGCAGATACCAGCAATACTCCAGCCAACAGGTTCATCTGGGCTTTTGCATAAAACTGGGAAGTTCAAATGGAAATCAGTTTTCACTGTCATAGCCTTGAACTTGCTCTTCAACTGAAACCAGTCTGACTGATTATATGAGTGGGGTCATATAAAACTTCTTTTTATTCGAAGTGTCTGTGTGAGGAAGGTAAGCAAATCAGGGCCAGGAAAAGTAAGGAAATGGCCTCTTCCCAACATCCTGCATAGCAGGCAGAAAGAGTAAGAAATATGACGGTGACGCTGGGAACCAGTAGCCCCTTAAAGCAAGCATCTCACACTTAAAGGATGGAGTTAGCTGTCTTGGGTGGGTTATTATTAGCTGGGACTGTTCTCTTTCTGATACTTTTTTTGGCCTTCAAGTGCTGCTTGTCCTGGTCCATTGAAACTCTCCTTGTGTCCTGATCTTCTGTCCTGTTTTGGCCCTTTAGGCGCCAGGAACTGCGGGAGTTGCGTCTGCTTCAGAAGGAGGAGCACAGGAACCAGGCCCAGCTGACTGTCAAGCACCAGCTGCAGTTAGAGCATATGCTGAAGCGCTTTGAGCAAGAAATGAATGTACGTACAGTTTGTGTGAATATGGGAAGAGGCACTGAAGTAGCTCCCCTCTCTGATTCAAACAGCAAACCGGAATCTGACTAGAGGTGGTAGGAAGATTGTAAGACACTTGGTTGTTCATTTGATTTACATCTCATCCATCCTCATAACTCAGCAATATATAAGTCAACAGTGCACACAAGGACACTGTTAAAAATCACAGACAATCCAATATCTACAACAGTACATCAAGAGTGTTTTTATAAATTACAATGAAAGTGGTTAGTTGATTTGAATACATTTTTATACCACCCATCTGGGAAGAAATCCCCACTCTGGGAAGTTAACAACATTAAAAAAACATATTATTTTTGATATACAGTAAAACCCCGGGTTACGACGGAGGTCCGTTCCAACAGCCTCCATTGTAATCCGAAAAAATTGTAACTTGAAACATCCTTAGGGATGCATTGAAAATTTTTAAAAATGGTCCTGAATTGATTGTTGTAAACTTGAATGGCATTTCCATAGGATTTGCTGTTGTAAACCGGAGCAAACCTAAACCGAGGCAGTTTTAACCCGGGGGTTTTCTGTATATATAATGTAATCCCCTTCCTGACAGTGGCAGCAAGCAAGAAATAATAATAACCTTAAATGTCTCTTCCCACAGGAGAGAGGGTATGAAAACTAATAATACTCAAAGTTAGGTGCCCTTAGGAAGGAGTTCTTTGCATGACTCTTTAAATAATTCAGTTTTTAGATGTTTCTTAAATTCAAAGAGAAGGCCACGAAAGCTAACATTAAAATATAACAGTAACTCTTCAAAGTGCTACAGTGCTTTTGTTTTGTTTTGTTTATTTTCTGATATGCTTCCCATGAATATTAATGTTCTATCTACTTGTAAAAAAAGGCATAATAAGTTAAATAATAAACTAGTGAATAAAACATTATCAATTCATAAAGTACCTTTAGAGTCCTGTTTCTGCCTATTTCTTGAAAAGTACTGCTTCCAGATTTCCGGGCATGCTTCTTAAAGCAGTGAGTTCTATAGAGACTTGAAACACCCCCTCACCCACCTCACCCACAGCTACTATTCCCTTCATAGAGGTTCTAAGCAAGGCCACTTCTTGTTGCTTTTAACAGATGAGATGGGCCCATGTAGGAAGGGGAACTTCTTAGCAACCATAGAAACAGGCAATATGATCTCAGTTTTTTAGAACTGTTGGTGTTCAGAGGCAGAAGAAGAGATGCATTAGATTACATTGTAGGTATATTCAGCAATCCTTATATTATGGTTACATGTTTCACTTTAAAAAATCAAAATCAAATTGTATTAAAGCATTAATTTATATAAGAGTCCTGGCTGGATATAATGTGCTCGAATGTCCTTTTTGTCTCACGCAGACAAAGAAAAAATTCTATGACACAGAATTAGAAAACCTAGAACGTCAGCAGAAGCAGCAAATTGAAAAGATGGAGCAAGATCATGCATTGCGCCGCCGTGAAGAAACAAAACGCATTCGCGCAGAGCAGGAACGGGATCTTGTTAAGTTTCAAGAACAACTGAAGCAAAAGAAGAAGGAGGTAAAAGCTAATAGTAGGCCATATTGTTATATCACGAAGTTTAATTTTATAGATTTATATACCTCCCTATATATTGGACTGGGTGGTGTACACAAGTTAAAATCAATGTAAAATGGTTAAAAAACCCTTAAAACAGCAATATTCACACACACACACACACACACACACACACACACACACGCTGTGCCATTTACTGTCTAAAAACAAATATAAAATGTACAAAACCTTAACATTAAAAAATTAATTACAGGAGGGGGGAGCCTCAGACAAACCAAAAAGGGGAATTTGTTGACAATCCCGGGCCCCTACCCATTTTGCCAACCACGTCTTCAATTTTTTCCTAAATGGTAGCAACTGGGCCTTGAGACGTAGCTCTACTGGGAGGAGGTTCCATTATGTGGGGGCTACGACCGAGAAGGCCCTTTTCCTTCTGCTGGAGAGGCGAGCCTCCCCAACAGATGGTACCTGAAGGGTGCCCTCTCGGTTTGCTCTCGTGGGATGGGTCAATGTCCTAGGGACGATGCGGTCCCTGAGATACCCTGGTCTGCCACCATGAAGGGCTTTAAAGGTGACAACCAGCACCTTGAATTTGCATTCCTGGTCACGGCCATAACCTCCTGGAGCTCAAACCTTCTGCCCCTTTCTACTGCCTGAATTGCCTGAACATTTCCTGGTCAAGATGTTTGGCAGATGGGCAGCAGCCAGATGTAAGCCTGCTGAACCCAGGAAGCAGAACACACAATGAACAGCAAAAGAGCAGTCTGTGGTGAAGCAGATAGAGGCATAAGGTGGAGAGGAGCTGTATAGAAACTTGGGTGAAAGGCCCCTGAGAGAAGAAAACCGAGGCAGAGGAACTGAGAGGACACTAGAAGAAAGACCCGGAAAAGCTTGTATAGCATAACGGCTAAGATGCAGGGAGAGAGGGGAGCCATAGCTTCATGATACAGCACACACTTTGCCTGTACAAAGGCTGAGGTTCAGTCTCCAGCTTCTCTATATAGGGCCAGGAAAGAATCCTACCTGACTCCTGGGAATGCTGTTCAAGTAGCTGAAAAGTAACAATTTTGTCCACTGCATTCTTTTTAAGCTCAAGAGTGAGGCTGAGAAGATACCACGACAACAGCGGAAAGGGACCATGAAGGTGAAGATGGAGGAGTTTGCACAAAAGAAGCAAGTCATGGTAAGCTATGGCAGTAATGAGTTCATGATCCACAGAAGACCCAAGTGACAAATTGGGTTCCCTTCTAGTAACCATTTTAGCAGGCAAGCGCTATGCATAATATGTCACTTGTCTCTTTCAGGAGCAGGAGTTTATTTCCAAACAGGCTGAGGATATGGAGCAGGCCATTAAAAATATCACAGCCCAGAATCGGAAGGAGATCTGTGACAAGGAACGGGAGTGCCTCAACAAAAAACAGCAGCTTCTGAGAGGTTAGAAAAGCTTTTTATCTTTAATTGGCTAGGAGAGACTGGATAATACAAACCAGGAAGAATCTGTTTTGATTAGAAACAAGCATTTGCTTCCAAGAAAAAGAGGCCTCTCTATGACGATAGGTTTTAAATGCCTAGAACAGGGGTTCACAATGTTTTCCCACCATGGGCCAGACACGCCCCAACACACAGCTACAGGGGCTGGAAGCATGTTTGGTCCAGTGTTTACATTTGGGGCAACGACGGCACTAGAAATGGGAATTGCATCGGTTTTGCATCTTGGTGCACACTCTTCCACCATTTCCCACAGGAGTGGGAGGCTTTGGGGAGCAATATCGCTCCATTCCTGGTTCCATCTTGTGACCCCAGGTGCTGATGTAAGCTTCACCTGGCACTGGAAGTCGCAAACCAGCATGCTTTCGCTGCCGAAGCACTGCGGAGGAACAGTGGAAAAAACCCAAAACAGAGCAATATTGCTCCTCAAAACCTCCCGCTGCCATGGGAAGCGGCGGAGCAGTGGAAAAATCCTAAAATGGAGCAATATTGCTCCCCAAAACATCCTGCTGCCATGGGAAGCGGCAGAGACTGTACACGAAACCCCAAAACTGACATGATTCCCCCTCCCCCCACTGTGGTAAGTGACATATTTCAACTTTTGGGGGTGGGGGACAGGTCTAGAGGTGCCCAGGTGGCCACCGTGGGCCGCATTAATGAGATGCATGGGCCAGATTAGGCCCACGGGTCGGGGGTTGCAAATGCCTGGCATATAACCTCTTGTTACAATTTTAGAATAGCCCACAGTACATGCATGGAACCATTCCATGTCTTGCTAGACTTAGGTTGCAAATAGATTGGCAAGCCAAATCTCTCTGATTTGGCTTTGCTGTGATTTGATTTGCAGTCTGTATTATAATTGATGTCGCAGACAGTGATCGTACAGGGGCTGTGGATTTATTTGGGAGTTTGGCATTCACACTCAATACAGTATAATACAATTTGCATTACCCCCACACCCCCAGCCTTTCCTTCTTTCATCTGGCCCTGCTTCTGTCAATTCTTTTATGATTCACTCTCAAGTCATTTGGTTTTCGAAGCATGTACAGTACAGTACTGTGTTCTGGGAAAGGTGTCAGCATTCCAAGGCTGTTCTTAGCATGCACAGAATTAACACATAAGAATGTCTTTTATTTTTTCTATGTTGTTTGTTTAGTTCATTTTAAAAAAAATCTTGCTTAGTTGTAATCTAGCACTAAACTAATATATCAGTACCAAGGATAAGATGCTACAGTGATCTAGCACAAACCTCATATAGGTAGCAAAATTATAAAAAGAGGGTGATTGGGAGAAAGAATGTGGGAGCAGGCGTTCCCATAGTCCTGAGCATCATGCCCCAATTACCTGCATCATTGAAATACCACCCACATACACAAATGCACCCCCTCTGTACAAAAATCAAAGAACTCATCACTTGGGGCAAAAAAAAAAAATCTGTTCAAATAACTTTGGCTTGACAAAAGTAGAAGTCTCCAGCAGCAGAAGGGGAAAAGGCATATCAGGAGCCAAAGGAAATCCTCATTACACCTCCTCTTAAATGCTGAACAGCAATAATTGGAGTATTAAATACAGTGTTACCTCACTTAAAGAGCATAATGCATTCCACAGGATTGCTCTGTAAGTGAGTTTTCTCTTTAAGCGAAACACCATTGTAAGTGACCAACTGTGACTTCTGGCAGGTGGGGGATTGCGAACCCTGATTTAGTTGGTAAGTGAGTTTTTGGTTGGCTTTAGTTAAGTGAGGGTGACCATTCAGAGAAAATTCTGCTCTTTAAGCGAGTTAGTCTCTAAGCAAGGCGCTCTTTATGCGAGGTTTTACTGTATATAGAGAGAAGAGAATTAGAGTGGAACCTAAGGACAGACTTTTATCTTGTACAACTTTCTCTTCTTTTTTCTTGAACATGGAGACAAAGAGTTTGCCCCCCCTACCATCACCCACTATCCAATTCCTTTGCATATTGTCTTCTTCAGACCGAGAAGCCACTATCTGGGACCTAGAAGAGCACCATCTACAGGAGAAACACCAGCTTATTAAACAGCAGCTAAAAGACCAGTATTTCCTCCAGCGACATGAGCTACTCCGAAAACATGAGAAGGTAGTAGAGCTTTATAATTTATTTATTTATTTTGTCCCTTAATTCTGTATTCCGTTGATCAGGAGGTAGAATTGCTGTACAAAAAACAAAGTGAATTTAGCAAGGCTTTGAAAAATCTCCAGTTTGCATGTACCATCAAACCTCTACATACGGATTCAAGGTTGGTTGTATCTTGAAATTTTTTTATCTTGAATTTCCCATAGGAATGCATTGAATGCAATTTCCCATAGGAATGCATTGAATTTCGTATCTCAAAAAAATCCTATTAAAAATGTATCTTGAACCTGATTTTTTTCTGAGATTTCCGGATGTACCTCGGGTTTTTCTTAAGTCGAACCATTCTTATCTCAAGGTTTGACTGTATATATTTTGGTCTATTGCTGTGCTAGGACATGGTGAGGATATGGAAGTTGCTAAGTGCCCAGGTGAAAAGGTATTGTGGTAGATATTGGTCAGTTAGACATATTAAGTCAGGAGAGACGACAATCTTATTGCCAAACATAGATAAAGAGAGGAATAGAATATGTCAGAGCAATGCAAAGAGATCAAGGGGCTACAAATGTCCACAAGACCTATGGAGGTATGGATATCTTATCTTCAGACTAAACGTGCAGGCAGAAGGGGGAAAGCAGGACTTGAAAGGACAAAATACACCTAGTTGAAAGGGAAACACATCATTCTTTGAGAAAGAACAATATAAGCCTGATGTTTATTAAAGCCCCAGGAACCAGAAGAAGGATGCTACCATCTTCAATGGTAGTATTTTGTAGAGAGGCTTAGAAGCAGAATTGAATGCTAAAAAGACTAGATTTTCAGCAGCTGAATCATAAGAACTCCAAATGAAATATTTGACCCCATCCAGAACTGCAACTTGGATACCCTTGAAAGGATTGTTTAGCTGCTAGCATTCAAGGTCCCCTCGTATTGTAGGACTACATTGTCTTAGTGGTTAAGACGCTGAACATGACGACTGGAAGTTCAGCAGGTCAGCAGTTTGAGGCCTGAGTGCTGCATGACGTCTCTGCCCCAGCTCCTGAAATCCCTGATTGTCCACCCTACTGCCACCTCTGCCTCCTCCTCCAGCTCAACAGCTCCGCCTTTGCGCTTGGGCCGTCCCGCTCACCTAGCCGCTCTGTCGCTGCCTCTTACCTTGCTGGAGATGTGGAGCTGAGCTGGGCACTGCCCTTGCCTCCTGTCACTTCCCTGGGCCAGGCCTCTCCACAGCCCCAGGCTGGGCGATCATGGCCAAGAGCCACCAGGAGTGCAACAGCTGGGGCAGGTTGGCATCCGGGGATTGGCCAAAACTGGAGGGCATTGTGGGAGGGGAGGCCTGCGGGGCATCTCGCCTCCCCTTCTCCAGCCCAGCCTAGCCGGCCTTCCTCAGAGAGGCCTGCGAGGAGCTCCCACAAAGGCTCTGGGCTGGGAAATGGGGTGCGGTGGGGTGGGGTGGAGAGAGATCTCGAACGGCCCCACCTGGTCAGCCTCGGCCTGAGGAGGAGGAGGAGGCTGTTGGCCCTGGGCATCTGGATTCCCCCAAAATTCCCCCCATAGGCGTCCTCATCACTTCTGTCCCACACCCTCCAAAGGTAGCTAGCATGGGTCTATTCTGTGTGTTCCATTATCTAGTCATGCCTGCCACTGGATCATGCATGTCACAGGACCCGGGAACATCTGCAGCACTGGGTCTGGCTGTAAACGTAGATGAGCACCCCACCCTAGAGTCAGATACAACTGGCTTTTGGGCAAGGGTGACCTTTTCCTATGTATTGTGTGTATGCCTTATATTACTAGTAGGGGTGGTGTATGCTTCAAGGCAGTGATTTACTTTCAGACCCTATCAGAAAATGGTCCGCATGCTGCTGCTGCTGTAAAGGGAGCTGCATTTTGCTTAGTGACTCAAAACTCCAGGAAGGTTTAAGAGTGAGCAAGTTTGCTAAAGGAGGATCTCTAAAGCTAATAGGACTTTGACCTCACGTTTCAGGGAAGGAGATACCTGTGTCCAAGGTTTTTACTTCTAACATTTTGCCTTGGTATTACATAGGACTATTGGCATTGTGACATATTTTATTTTATGGGCAAGGCTGAAGTATTGTTTTCTCTAGAGCTGACTTGAATGTTGCCGTTTCCATATGTAGACTCAGAAATGTGCTTTCTTTCACATTGGGACAGCTTTTTGTAGAATGAATTGTAATATTTGTCAGCAACTTACCATGCACAGAGTTTCCAGATGTAGCCATTGTAATGGCTACTGACACTAGTGTCAGGGCTTTACCTATATGACTAAATCAGATTGTGTAACAAGAATGATGTAAAACTTTTTGCAATGAATTATATATGGTATATTTTCCACAGTTAAGAGTCTAAAGAATCTGTACAAAGTTAATAAATGATAAACGGATAACTTCTCCAAAGTATTAAAATTATGTAAACAAAATCTTCAAACATCTTTCCAAACTTCATCTCGAGTACAGATTCAAGATAATATATTCATCTTTACTGTAACCCAAACCACATCTTTTTTTCTTTTAATCAAAATAATGTATTCATCTTTACTGTAATCCAAACCACATCGAAGCTGTTCCGGATTTAACAAGCTTCTTTAGAAGTTCTGCCTGAGTGGGCGGCATATATAAATATGACTATTAAATTAAAAAATTAAATTAAATTTACATCATTCTTGTTACATTGTCTCACCTTTTGGCCATTTCTCGTGCACTGAATCAGATTGTGTAGCAATAAGTAGCTTAATTGTGGTAACTTCTGTGCGTAACTATCACTGTTCCTTGGCAGCTCTTAGTTGTGGCTGTTACATCTCAGTTAGCTCTTAGAAGCTAAGGTTACTCTGAGGTTACGCCCTTGGAGGAAACTCTCCCTCTTAATGGCAAACCCTAATAGAACTGGTTACAATGGCTTTGTTTTGTTCAAACATACCAACCCTAGGTTTCTGTACCACTTCTACTCTTTCAAGTCCATCTCTCACCCTTGTGATCTGTTGAATAATATCTCAGGCAAATAACCAGAGCAAACTTTATGTGTGTCTTGTAGCATTTGCTATGATGACTCATCCCCACCCACCCTCCCCTGTGGTCATTGCCATTTCAGGAACGTGAACAAATGCAACGATACAACCAGCGAATGATGGAACAGCTGAAAATACGTCAGCAACAAGAGAAAAATCGTCTCCCCAAAATCCAGAGGAGTGAAGGAAAGACACGCATGGCCATGTATAAGAAGAGCCTCCATATCAACTCCAGTGGAAGTGCCTCAGAACAGAGAGAAAAGATAAAGCAGGTGATGCTTGCTGGAGGGTAGAACAGATGCCAACCTCGAGAGGAAAGGATTTGATTGTGGAATGTACATGGCATTGACTAGGATCTCAGTAAAAGGCAATGGAAAAGAGGATTATAAATACATCCAGTGAGTTCTTTACTCAGCTGTTGGTGCTACCAGAAGCCACTAGTAGACTATGGAAACTGACAGTTGCATGTCTGGCTTTATCTGATGGCACTGACATTTATACTTTAGTACTAAATAGTGAAATTAGTATCAACAGAGATTTTCAAACAGTGGGAGACTCAAGTAATTTTCCTGATACATCTTTTGTTTTTTATAGAAATGGTGTAAAATCATACCTCTGTTTCCAATCTTTTTACACCTGAAGTACAACTAATGCAAGGAACAGTGAAATCGAATCCTACTAATAGGTCCATGACATTCATACATGCAGATATTAAAAAGAGTACATGAGTTTGCAGGTCTTACTGCTAGTGCAATTTCTGCTAAAAGAAATTACCTCCCTCTGCCGCCCCCGCCCCCCCATGACGCTTGATGTGTTGCTGTTCAGTGTTTCGCATGTTGGTATATAAACCTTGTAAGAAGACTTTTTTTCAAACTCTGAGGAAATAATTTTACTGCAATTGGGTGGGGGGTTTTTTTTGTTACAGTTTGCACAGCAGGAGGAAAAGAGACAGAAAGCTGAGCGACTGCAACAGCAACAGAAACATGAGATGCAGATGAAGGATATGATGACTCAATGTGAGAGCAACGTGAATGAGCTCCAGCAGTTACAGGTAACTTAATAGCAAGGTTATGCTTTATAGCCGGTGGTGGGATTCATCTTTTTTTTTACTACCTACTCTGTGGGTTTGGTATAGTGGGTGTGGCCAGAGGAAAAGTCCTGCATTGCACTTGAATTAGGACTACTTTATTTCAAAACTTGGATGGGCGGGGACAGCTGAAATTTCTGCTGCCGGTTCTGGTGACCTGGGGTGAACCTGTTGAATCCCACCACTGATGTTAGCCCAAAGAAGGAGTATGACATACTAGTAGCATTTCCATCCAGTCTTGAAGAGCTGAATCCCACTGTCTGGTAGTAAAGCTCAGAAGAGAACTGGTGTGTGTGTAATTCTGGATGGGCATTTTGCCTGTTAAAATACTTGTGTTTCATTCATTCCTTCAAGGAGCATCGTACATGGGGGCTGCCACATTGACTTGTGGCAACATTTCTAAATGTTAGTCTGAGAGAATGTGACTTTTCCAAAGCCATCCAATTACATTTGTAGCGAACCCAAAATTTCAACTCTGAGCTCCCTAACTGAAACCTGACACTGTTATTACAGACATTAACTCTGAATTAAGCAGACACAACAGACTGTCAGGTTTGGGCGCAGAAGGAGAAGAGCCTTCCTATTCTTTCAAAGAAATTGGCTTAGCTTTAGATTTACAGTCAAACCATGATGGGAAGGTCAAGTTGATATCAACCTTCTTTGCTCTACTTAAGCAATAGCAATTGCTCTTCTATACCGTCCTAGAACGCTTAGTGCCCTCTCTGGATTATTCATAAGGTAATTAGCATTTTTGCCCCCAACATGCTGGGTACTCATTTTACCAACCTCAGAAGGATAGAAGCCTGAGTCAACCTTGGTGCCCGTCAGGATTGAACTCATAACGTCAGCAGTTTTGGTTGAAAAATGACAGTTTCACCATTTTACCACAGGGGCTCCAAACTTAAACTCTCTTAAACCTAAACTCTCTCATACTTCTCTCTCTTCTCTCCTCCACCCCTAACCTGGTTAAATCTATGTAGAATGAGAAGTGTCATCTCCTCGTAGAACATGAGGCCCAGAAGCTGAAAGCACTGGATGAAAACCATAATCTGAACTTGAGGGACTGGCGGGATAAATTGAGGCCACGGAAAAAGGTGACAGCTAAAGACAACATTAAAGTTTGCATAGGTTTTGGAATACAGAAGAATATAAAGCAGTTTTGAACTTCTGAGATTTCTGATCAATTGGCCAAGATTAAAGTGCCACAAATTGTTTTTCAATAAACTGCTGATTAGCCTCAACAATTTGAAATTTGTGGGGCTAGGGATTTAATTGGGAGAGCCTTCCTCAGTATTTCTGCAAGCAAGTCTGAACTGTGTTTTTGGTTTGGGGTTTTTTCCCCCATCTTCCAATTTAATTTTCAGTTTAACTGCACTTCCTCCAGCATGTTAAATTGACAACGTTCCACTTGCTTAAGAGAAGCCAAGTTTTTACAGTGGAAGGACTATGTTTAATTGAATAGAGCATTACCTTTTTGTTTGTTTTTTATCTTTCAGGCCTTGGAAGATGAGTTAAATCAGAAGAAGTGGGAGCAAGAGATGTTCTTCACGCTCAGTGAGGAGACTGCTAGTCAGTCTCCGTCATCACCAAACAAGCCTGCCAAATTTGTCCCATTCAGCTCTACAGAGGCATCATAACTCTGAGATGAGTGGGCAAGGCTTGCCAGCAATACACCTGCCTTTGCCTGGTGGGAGAAAGACAGTGCAGGATGTCCAGGGCTCCCTTCTGTGTCAGCTCTTACCAGCCTTTCCTGTTCAGCTGTTGGGGAGGAGATTGGCATGTTGAACTGCTGCACTTGAGATAAGACTGGATCATACTAAGTTGGCCCTGGCGGGTGCTAATTCCACTCAGACCTTTGAGTGAGCTTCAAGTTGGAGGCCTGTGGGCAGAGTTCACACAGTATGCCAAGCTATCCGGTAGCTTCCTCTTTTTTCATTTGTGTTGAAAGGATAAACATGAGGCAATGAAGAGATACTCGGTGGCTGTTGAGTGTTGCTGTTGAGCTTGCCTGTTTCATTTTCCTTTCAAACTCACTTCTTAGGACCAGCATCGCATGTCAGTGGTTTCATTTATAACAGCGTGATCCTAGCCTCACTGGTCGAGCTGGTCTCAAAAGCGCAAGAGACTGAGTTTTGACAGTTGTAGAAAAGACAATGAACCATTACTTGCCTTTAAAAAAAAACACCTGTACATCCATCTCTGTTAACGAAGCCAAGGAACCCTCCTCCTCCTTTCCCCCTTCCTGCTGAAATGCATCAGTTCCTTATTGAATTGACCAATCATTTGTCGTGGTGACTTGTGACAACTTCCCCACTGCCTTACATGGGGGTAGAAGTACCAAAACATTGAATTGATTTTTCCCCTCATCAGCAACAGACCTGAGTTCAAGGTTGATTAATAAAGCAGAGGCTTGTAGTCCAGCTTGAAGTAGTGGATTTTCCCTCACTGTGAAGGCTGTGTACTTAAGGGCTGTGGATATTGCTGTCCATTTTTGGAGATGTTTTGGATTAACACATTAGCATCAAAAAAAGTTTTTTAAATTAATAAGCCCAACACAGAGATCAGATCTGAATGGGACAGAGGGTGGTAAAAGTCCAGTCAGCTAAGGAGTGGCTTTCTCTTTTTGCTTGTTGTGCAGAATTGCCAAAATGAGGGATTAGATGCTGATATTCTCTTGAGGACATAGTGTTGTACTCTCTTGGGGGGGGGGGTGTGCATAATAACTCTGCTCTGCCCTTCACAGCAATCTTTGATAGATTGTACTCCTTTTCAGTTGTAGTGCAGTGTGTATTTTTCCTGTGTTGATAAATAGAGTGAAGTTTCTTTCTGAGTTCCTTTTTTTCTTCCTAGTAATACGGCCTTAAGGGACGGACCCAACTCAGGTCTTAGTAAGAGCAAATAAACTCAGAAGCAAGAAAAGTGCAAGTATCTAATGCAACAAGTTTGCGGCTGGCCTTAAGTTTATGGTACCTTGTTTTGTATCAGCTCACATGTGTAACTTCCATGGAAAAGCAAACACCATACTTTGGGGATTTTTAATCCACTGCTAAAGTAGTGGGCCTTTTCTTTGTGCTTTGATCAGAAGATGTGATTTTGATATAAATGGCAATCATTTTGTAGTAATTTTAGTCATTTTGTACATTTTGCTCTGAGTTTGTGGCAAGCTTGAAGGGCTTGGGTAAGAAGAACCCACAGATATTAAAATATAGTACCTATCTGAAATGGTGAAAATATTTAGAAAGTTTAAGAAAGGCTGTTTTAAACCAAATAAGTGTGATTTTTCCCTAGTCCCTCCTGTTTATTTATTAAAATATATATTTCAGAAGTATAAAAACATACTTCCACTTTACTGGTGTGCATTTTCCTATCAGTTAATTATATATTGGTGTTGTGAATGATGCTTTGGATTGTGTAATCCACATGACCTATGATCTGGGAAGCTGGTCGTTCACAGTAAATGTTTAATTTGAGAATTCAGACAGATGTAAAAGTGAGTCAAAGTCCTCAACATGCCATTTCAAGTCACTATGCATTATGGTGTCTGCCCAGTCCTATGTTCCATTGATATATATACCGTATATATAACTGAGGATCTTTCAAAAAGTATTTGTCCTCTGTAAGAAATAATACTTTCAATTTTCCTTTTGTTGTACCTTCCTATGAAGCAGTGTAGAGGGTGGTATATTTTAGTCTGCATAGTTACCTTACTATATTGAAAATGGATTGCATGGATACTGGCACATGAAGGCTTATAGTTGTGGCTGAATTAAGATCAAGAATCTACTAAAAGTATAAGAGGCAGAATAATGTGTGACCAAAAGATCTGTAGGGATTCTTGATTTTCAGATTTAGGCTCCAGAAAACACACACTCGGGAACCACTTTAATCTCTTTCTGTACTTTCAAAGGAATGGGTGTGGGAGTTTGTATGAGCAAAGGATGCATTTATGCATCACCGTCAGATTTCCGTAGAATTCTGGCTACCATTCTTCTGTGCTCTATACACTTAAAAAAGAGCATGTGACTCCTTTCTGTTATTGTCTGGAAGGCAATGTGTCTACAGCAGAGAAGTCTATGTGCAAGCAAGTACCACAGTTCTTGCTTGCATGTGGAGCCTACTCATGAACCAGAACATCTCTACCATAGGCATGTTGTTTTCCGTGTGAAGAAAGTGAAGAGGGAGAAGGGATAGGCCAGGACCACCTCTGTAAGCTTGACAGGTGTATCCGTCAATAGATAAGCCAGAGTTCTGATACAGGTATCACAGTAAACAAACTTGGAACAAAAGGTCCATGGTTTGTTCAATTAGTTCTACGCAGTGGAGCCGAGCGGGAACCATGGAGCCAGATACACCAGTATATTGCTTGATCACCATCAACAATGGTCCACCTGGAGCCTACAAAACTAATGGCTGTATGAAAGAAAAAATCTAGAATGAAGCCTACAGGCTGTTGTGTTCTTGGCATTTAAAGGGAAGACAGATTTTCTCCAAACATAACAAGCAGTGTCTGTTCCAGCTTTTTAAATCTTTTTTAAGAATACATACATGCTAACACAAGATGCTCTTCCATCTCTTAGTCAAAAGAAATTAATCTCTAATTTATCCTTGAACATAATACACATTCACAGTTGCAGCAAAATTCTTCTGGCTTTGCCAGGCTTGTATTGGCTGATACGAAGAGATGCTGTAACTTCACAGAAGTGGAATATATTTACCTCACTCAGTGTTTTCAAGGAAGATTCTCTCTGCTTCTAAGGTAAGAAAGTGTCCCTTGCTCCTCGCAAATAAACATTTTCTAATTTAAGTAAACTAAAAAAAATAATGTTGGGACAAAATTACATGTGTTTTGCTGTTACTGTTTTTAACATGGGAACGGGTTTTGAAAACGATTTGTTCTCTTAGGGGTAATCTAATAAAAACATGAGCATCATGGGAGTGCTCAACCCTGTGTAATTTATATGTGGCTTTAGGTCAGCAGTGCTGGCTTGATTTGTATTTATACATAAAACAAAGCTTAGCGTAATGAACTCTGATACTAGAATTATGTGTATTGGAATTTAAAGCATCCAGCTGAGGTTTTCAGGCTCTGAACCAAACATTTCTTAACATATACAGTATATTGTTTTATTTGAGATGTCTGAACTGAACTGTGTTGATAATAAATGATTAATTTTGAAGCTATCTATGATGACTTGGTGCTGTTTTTCATTCTTTGCCACTGTACATCCAAAACTAGCTAAACGGTGACACTCTTTGGTAGAACAGAAGAGCTGCACTTCCTGCCAAATGCCTTTCTGTCTCTTAGTGTAATTCTTTTGGGCCGTTATTTTTACATTAGCAATAGTTTAGTGCCAATAACATGGCAGATACTTAATGCTTTTGTTTTGAGATGCATTTGCCATAGCTGTAGCTCAGTTACAGAAGCATGCTTGTCCCTGTGTCTGATATCTTAGGATAAGGAACCTTTGAATTATTTAATAACATAAATGCATGTCCTGCGCCGTCCCACCAATAAGCTTAAAGCAGCATACATTCTTCTCTTCCTTCACCCTTATTCCAGGGGTGTCCAAACTACGGCCCGTGGGTCGGATCCAGCCCATGCCGCCAAATCATCTGGCCCACACTGCCCACACCGCTACTGGAAGAGAACGTGCCATGCGCATGCACAAAATGACGTAAATGCATCCATGGCTGTCATAAATGTGTTTACAACAGCCACGGATGCATTTTATGGTGGGAGGAACCACATGACGGGCCCACTCAAGCATGTGACTGGCCCGTGGCTTGAAAAGTTTGGCCACTTCTGCCTTATCCCCACTATGACAAGTCAGTTTAGCCTATCGGTTCCTTCGCATCCCCACTATGACCCTGTTGGTTAAATCAGGCTGACATCATAACCTACTCGAGGTCTCTCAATGAATTACAAAGCTCAGTGGAGACTTGAACTTGGATCTCCCTAAAATCCAGACAATGACTATGAATGGAATGGGCAAAGTTTTCACATGGAAATTCCTTGCAATAGATTCTCTTTAGGAAGTAACTCCTGAGTAGAGGTTTTAGTAATTCCCATACAATGTCTTTTCCGCTTAACTTCATTTGAACAGGTGGAGAATGTGTGGCTTTCCAGATGCTGGACTGCAACCCCCATCTGTCCTAACGATCAAAGTCACTGCTGAGGGCTGATGAGAGTAGGGGTCCAGCAACATCTGGAACAGTCCAACCACAAACAGCACTTGAATAATGTCCCTGATATGTCAAATGCATTTTGGCAGATAATTGCTGGCTGGCTCCTATCACTAGCCCACAGACAGGGTGGCCAATAAAAGACACTGTACTGGACACTTAAGGGCATTTCTGAATATTGTTTGTCCTAAACTGTTATCTCTCTATATAAAATAAATCTCTGCTGAACAGATGAGTAACTAGGAATTTCAGCTATAACACAGTAGAAGGAGACAGCAAGAGCTTTTCCAAAAAGAAGTGGGGATTCTGGGATGGATGGAGGAGCGGCTTTTGCAACACAAAGAACCTCCAGAGGTTCTATAATAATTTCCAAGCTTGGTGATTATTCCATTTCATGTCAAAGTTTCCAAACAGGTTACACCATCTCTCTGTTCTTGATGTTGATGTGCCTTGTAGACGCGCTTCGCCCATTTGTATTCTCTCTTCAGAGAAGGGATCAATTTCAAAAAGAAGTTGATACTTCTTGAGAAGAGCCTTCAAGTCCTTATCCAAACCAGGTATGTAAGATGTTATACGTCCCCTTGGTATGATCTTCACCAGTTCAACAAAATCTCTAATTTTCTGGGGGAGGGTCGACTTTTGTCATCTATACCTATAAATCCAAGGGTTAACCGTTGGAACTTGCTATATGTTTCTGCACCCATCCATCCTATCCTGTACCGAGCCTCCTGCACTTGCCCGAACCCGGTACGGAGGTTACTGAAGGGTTGAGAAATGTGCCAGTGGGGCACGAGCCCCACAAACGCGAACAAAGGGAAACAACTTCAATTCCCAACGTTCTCTGCGCCGCGCCGTGCCTCAGCCAATCAGGCTGAGTTGCGAGCAAAAAGAGTGTTGGGAAACGCGGCACAGCCAATTAGAATCTAGCCGCAGAAAAAAACCCGCCGCACAAACGCAAACCACAAACGCAAAACTACAAGTCCCAGCGTCCTGCGCCCCGTGAGCACGCAGAATGCTGAGAAAGCTGGCGCACGAAAAATAAAATAAAAAACTCAACGGGAATGCAAGTTCGCCGCAGGCGGACACAGCGCCTCACAGCCTCGCAAAACAAAGCCACAAAACCGTGAGACACCTGCCGTCCTTTCCCGGAGCAATGGGGAGAAAGAGGGACTTCCTCTCCTCCATGCTACCCCGCCGAAGACACGACGAGACCACTGCCGGAGTCAAGGAAAGTTGAGCCGGGGTGGAAACCCCCCCCCCAAAAAAAAAAACAGGCAGCAGTTCATCAGGAGAAGCACCCTCCCTGGCGGATGACTGGCTGATGCATTTGTACTTCCAAATGCAAAAGCAGCAGCCAGCAATCCACAAGGAAGAGCACCACCCCTTACAGATCGCTGCCTGCCCATCTCCGGTTAGGTAAGCCAGGAGAGAAAGGAGACAGAGAGGTGAGAACCATCGTTAGGCAGCTCTTCTCTGCCTCCTCCTTCTCCCCTGACCTACCCAACGAACCTTTCCGGGAGAATAACGGGCTGACTGCCTCCTCCTCCTCCTTTCCCCCATTGCTGCATCGAAACCAAAATTCGAAGCAGCAATGGGGAAAAGAGGAACCGACAGGCAACCCGTTCTTCAAGCTAAACACCAAAATCAAACACCAAAATTAATAAAAAATAATAAAACAAAAATAAATCAATAATTTAAAAAAACATTAATAAACAAAAAATAAACTACAAAATACACAAACAAAAACATCCACAACACCACAAAAGCACATACAAAACACCTAACTACAACACGAAAAAAAAACACAAATTACACAAACAAACAACAACTAATTACACAAATAAACAACAACGAAATAAAAATTAAACAAAACCAGAAATAACCAAACCAATTAAACAAACCTAAAACTCAACCAAAACAAAAAAGAACAGAAACACCTCCCAGCCCACCACCACAAAAACAAAACAAAGGAAAACCCCAGAAGAAAGAAAACCAGAGAACTCACCAGCACGTCCTCCCTCCACAACGACCGGAACAGAAATGAAGAAACAAAGAGACTACTTACCGGAAGAAGCCCCACCCAGAGGCCAGGAAAGAAAAAACACGTGAAACGAAACCAAAACCACTAGCAGCCCCACCTGCAGGGCAGAATAGTAAAAACAACTCAAAAACACACAACAGCCCCATCTAGAGGCCACAGGAGTAAAAACACGTCAAAAACATAACAATAAATCAAAAATTTACACAAATATCAAACATATGTTAAAAAAATAAAAAGATTTCTAAAATCCTGTGTTGAATTTTAACTCAAATAAAACCCCAAAACAACAAAACACAGTTTAAAAACATTGAATGTGATAAACATGTACTTTCAAATTTTTAAAAATATTACCTACAGTACAACTATTAACAAAAAACAAACTAAAACATTATTTGATTAAATAAAACAATTTGAAACAATTATATTATCATTTGTTCTTTTTTTAATCCACAAAAAAACCCCAAAAGCTGATCACAGTTTATAACAGCCCGGCAACGCCGAGCAACCTACGCTAGTATAAAACTAAAATCAAGGTCCGGTGCTGTATATTCCTTATACAAATCCACTTTAGATCACATATTAATTTTAAGCCTATACATTCAGCCCAATTTTCAAACTTTCCTCCATTTATGTTTGTCTCTGCGGTTATGTCTCTGTGGTTATGTTTTTCTACTGTGGCGGCTCAGGTGGTTAAGATGCTGAACTTGCTTGGTCGAAGTTCAATTCCTGGGCACTGCATGACAGAGTGAGCTCCTGTCTCTGTACCAGCTCCTACCAAACTAGCAGTTCGAAAGCTAGAAATTGCAAGTAGATAATAGGTACCATTTTGGTGGGAAGGTAAACAGCATTCCATGCCCTCTGGTGTCTAATCATTTTTTTAAATTATTCTTAAAGTTATATACCGCCCACTCGGCCAAGGGTGACTCAGGGCAGTTGACAATCCCAGATAAAAACAGGTTACAAATTATTTAAAACTACCTACCCCCTAAAAAGGGTGCAGGGACCGAAGGAACCATGGGGAAGGAATTCTCTTCTTCTTCTCTTCTATATCAGCCACCCAATGTAGGTCACCCTTCCACCTGCACCCCACACTTGGCCCGCCAGCCAGGTTCTGAAAGGCAGCAATTCTGTCCGGAGACGTAGTTCTGTTGGCAGGAGGTTCCAGAGGGCCAGAGCGGACACGGAGAAGGCCCTCCTCCTTGTGCCAGAGAGGTGAGCCCCTCTGACTGATAGGACAATTAGAGAGCCCCTCCAGTCTACTCTGGTTGGACGGACAGACGTCCTCAGGGCGATGCGGTCTCTTAGGTATCCTGGCCCACTACCATATAGGGCTTTAAAGGCCAAATCCAGCACCTTGAATTGCACCCGGAGACAAACTGGCAACCAGTGCAGCTCCCGAAGCAGTGGTGAGGCATGGGCATAACGGCCACACCCCATCACCACCTGGGCTGCCACATTTCCATGGAAATGTCTGCAGACACAGACAGCACTGGCTCTTTGGCTATAAACAGATGAGCACTGAATCATAGAGTCGGATATAACTGGCATTCAAGCAAGGGTGATCTTTACCTTTACCTATATCCTCAAGAAATACTATGGCAATTAAAATCACCCAGGATAATTTCTGTTGCTTTAGAAGTTATAAATTTCTGGAAATTGTATTCCTTGTTTGGTTGCTTATAAACATGTGATTGTGCAAGATTGAACTTCAATTGTCAGAATTTCAATATCATCTACATTGGTCATATTTGCAGACAATATGCTAATGTTCAGTTTAGAAAAAAAATTGCACTCCCATATTGTTCATTTGGTCTCTCTAAAGCAGTTCTCAACCTTTTTAAACCTGGGGCCAGGTCAAGCTCCCTCAGACAGCTTTGAGGGCCGGTTGGCCATTTTGCCTTTTCTCCACCACATGGCACTTCCTGGTGTGGTGGAGGCAGTGGGGGGGGGGACATGAAATGGTGTCGTGGGTCGCTTCTGGCCCACAGGCTGGAGGTTGAGAATCTCTGCTCTAAAGCAAGTTTCATTCCATTTACCTTTGGTCATTCATCACTTAGTTCTCTGTGGGCTTCCTGAACAAGCAGTATATTGCAATTATGTTGCATGCAAATGTCCAATAATAGTTCTTCCTTTTCTGCTGAGATACCTTCAATTAATAGAGATCACCCACCACTAGGGCTGGCATTGAAAAATGCCATATCGAGTGAGTCATTATGCCAAATGTATATATGCTGTATAGTGTTTCGATGGTGGAAGATTCAGCTGTTCAGGTTTCCCTGAGTGTTGCCCAGGGTATGCCTGACTGTTAATCCCAGTCTCCAGGGTATACCCCATTTTGTTTGGTAAGTAATAGTCTTGACTTGGCATTGGGTGACCACAACAAAGATATGGAAAAGAACAATGTTTTCTTCTTGTGTTAAGTCACATGCTGAACCTGGGTCTTGATTTTGTGAGTGGATCATGGGGCAGAGTGATACTGCAATATACGGTGGGGCAGGAAAATGGTTGGCTGCCCTTTGTTTACCAATGCTGAGTATAACAAGGTATACCTCTTCTACAACGTTTCTGGGACACAATGTCTCTTTTTGTGGAATGTGTGGCCCAGATTGCCTTCCACATTCAAGTATATCCTCCATGTTTAAGGGATGCTATAGTAGACGAAACACATCTGATGACAGCTAATGAGCAATGTAGACAGGGCTGTAGCCAGTGTACCAGAATGGGCTTTGCCCATCCTGAGTTATCAGTTTGCCCACCCTCAAACTCCCTGGCCACTGGAGGGCACAAAGCGCAGTTTCCCATAGGAATGCATTGAAAAATATATAAATGTGGATGTGTCATAATTCATCATGAGATGGCCAGCCAGGATGGATGAATAATCCCATATTATGCCAGCCATAGTGCCCCAGATACATATTGGAGAACTAAATTGGAAAATATTTTTTAAAATACTGTACAGTACTTCTACATCAGGTAATGGCAGAGAACTTTTGTTCTAGTTTAGAACATTAGGCTTCCAAGTGAACACAATCAAACCATTTTGTAATGTTTCCCTAACACAGCTTTTCCCAGCAACAGATCCTCCAGATCCGATGACCTAGTCCTAGCAAAACCTTTTCTTCCCACTAAAGAAATCCTCTCAAGCTCTACTTGCACAGTGCCATTTCAGGGACCCATTTTGCCTCTTCTACTGTAATTTTCAGGGACTGTGGTGGCTTAGTGGTTAAGATGTTAAACTTGATGACTGTAAGGTCGGCAGCTCAGCAGTTCGAGACCCGAGGGAGCTCCCATTTCTGTCCCAGCTCCTGCCAACCTAGCAGGTCAAAAGCAAGAAATTGCAAGTAGGTAGTGTCTAGTCATGGCTGCCATATGTCCACAGAAACGTCTGCAGATGCAGATAGCACTGGCTGTTTTTTTTATAAATGCAGATGAGCACCGAACCCTAGAGTCAGATACGACTGGCTTTTGAGCAAGGGTGACCATTACCTTTACTGCAATTTTCATCAGAGAATTTAAACGTCTGGATACCCAGAATGCATTTCTCCATCACTCCCAGTAGATGGCACCACATGAAAAGGATAAGTTGCTCTCTTCTTCCTTGAGATGTTCATCTTGCCATTAAAGGGTTTGAATGCCAGAGTGCAAGCTGCCATTCTGAGGAATTTATCTAAATCAGGAGTTCTCAACCTTTTAAAGCGGGGGGGGGGGGCGGGTCACACTTCCTCAGACAGCTTCGGGGGCCAGACGGCCATTTTGCCCTTCCTACACCACATGGCACTTCCTGGTATGGTGGAAGAGGGGGGGGCACATTTTCTCAGGGAACTTAAAGATGAAATTGCTGATCTCCTAGCCAAAATATATAATATTTCCCTCAAATCAGGCTTTGTGCCTGATGACTGGAAGGTAGCGAATGTAACACCAATTTTCAAAAAAGGATCCAGGGGTGATCCAGGAAATTACCGACCTGTCAGTTTGACATGTGTCCCAGGTAAAGTGATGGAAACCATCCTAAAAGATAGAATTAATAGGCACATAGAAGAAAAGGCGCTGCTAAAGGAGAGCCAACATGGCTTTTACAAGGGCAAATCATGCCTCACTAATCTGTTGGAATTTTTTGAGAGTGTCAACAAGCATGTGGATAAGGGGGATCCAGTTGACATTGTTTATCTGGACTTTCAGAAGGCTTTTGACAAGGTCCCACACCAAAGGCTCTTGAATAAACCTACCAGTCATGGAATAAAGGGACAGGTCTTGTCCTGGATCAGCAACTGGCTAAGGGACAGGAAACAGAGGGTAGCACTAAATGGACACTTCTCCAAGTGGAGGGAAGTAAAGAGTGGGGTCCCCCAAGGTTCAGTACTGGGACCCCTGCTTTTCAACCTCTTCATAAATGATCTAGAGGTAGGAGTAAAAAGCAAGGTAGCCAAATTTGCTGACGACACTAAATTATACAGGGTAGTGAAAACTGTGAGAGATTGTGAGGAGCTCCAGAGGGATCTCTTGACACTGGGGGAGTGGGCAAAACAGTGACAAATGAGCTTCAACATTAGTAAGTGCAGAGTGATACATGTTGGGGCAAAGAACCCCAATTACATTTATAAACTGGTGGGGTCTGAACTCTCTGCGACAAACCAGGAAAGGGACCTTGGTGTCCTGGTGGACAGCTCAATGAAGATGTCAACCCAGTGTGCCTCAGCAGTGAAAAAAGCAAACTCAATGTTAGGGATCATTAGGAAGGGTATAGAAAATAAGTCAGCAAGTGTCATTTTGCCTCTTTATAAATCTATGGTGAGGCCCCATCTGGAATACTGTGTACAGTTCTGGTCGCCATACCTCCAGAAGGATATTATGGAGTTGGAGAAAGTACAGAGGAGGGCAACCAGAATGATTAGGGGACTGGAACACCTTCCTTACCATCTGAGGCTGCAACGGTTGGGCCTTTTCACTCTTGAACGACGGCGTCTAAGAGGTGACCTGATTGAAGTTTATAAAATCATGCACGGTGTGGACAAAGTAGATAAGGAAAAACTGTTTTCCCTATCGCACAACACTAGAACTAGGGGACACTCGATTAAACTTTTGGGTACTATTTCTCAAACAAATAAGAGAAAGTACTTTTTCACCCAGAGGATTACTGGTCTATGGAACTCCCTGCCAGAAGAAGTGGTGACAGCTGTCAGTCTTGACAGCTTTAAGAAAGGGAGATCTAAGTAAGGTTACGTTTTCTTTCATTCTTTAACCCAAGGAGTTGTTTTAAAGTTCTGCAATCCTATAGATGTATGCATGTAAATAGAAGCCCAGCTTGGGAATGTTACTTTTTTATACTACAAGTTGTAGAATTCCCTACTCAATATGCTACCTGGATTACCGCTGAGGTAATGGAGTAAACCGTACAGACAGCGACTCAATGCTGAGTGTTGGGCAGCGGTAAATAACCTGACTCCTTAAAGGGCCCAATGGCTATGGGTGAATGAGACCCTCTAGGTGGGGTAATGGTCCCCTCTGAGGAGGAAATGCCACTGGAAACTATCATATTGGGCCCAATGGCAAAATGAGCAGAAGAGGAACTCTGATTCCCAACAGTAATGGTGGTGGAAAAGGCCATGCCAGATGGACTGGCTGTGAAGATCATTGAGGATATTGATAATATCTTCAAGGCTGTGGCAGTCCATTGCAGTCCCAGTGTTAAATCCTGCATGTCTCATTTCATGTGTGCCGCAGGGGATGGCTCCGTGATCATAGTGTGTGGGTCACTTCACCTTAAACAAATTCACACCAGTGGCATTTTCCCTGCTTCAGGAAAAAATACATTCTCAGATATGAGTTGCAGCTGATGATGCTACCTGGAAGATTCAGAGAGTTATACTTTAAAAGAAACTTGAAATTAGATGAGCAGGGCATAAGGGTTGCCTAGAATGTTTTGTCTATTGAAGAAGCTGAAATACAATTTCTGAATTTCCAGTCTATATTTAATGCCCTAATTCTCTTATATACCTTCTGAATGACAACAAAGTCCCCTTTTCATCCAATTAGGTGTAATTTAGAGTGATTCATAATGAAATGTCCCTTTTTGTTAGAAGTAATGTTTAGAAATGTCCTCCTTCCATTTTAACAGTTTTCAGAAAGGCAGGCAGCTGTGCTAGTTTTGCTGCAGTGAAACTAACAAAGAATCCTAAATCTTCAGGACAAATTCAGTGAAAAACCAGCTCACTTTCTTTCTCCTTTTTTTATGCTCGCTGATTTACTCAGACTTTAGTTAAAGAGGTTAGACCAGTGGTTCCCAAGCATTTTTTGGGGGGGCCATGCCCCACCTAAGCATCTCTAAATCATGATCCCCCACCCCATGACATATAATTCTTATTATTCAAAAAGTGAACTATTCATGTGGAGGAAGCCTAAAAAGGCCATTAACTTGGTCTAAACAAGCTTCCACTCATTCTTGAATTGTCCCATTTAAAATCAAATCCCCCCTTGTGGGGCATGTGCCCCATGTTGGGAACCATGGGGCTAGAGTGAAAAAAGAGAGAGTGCGCTGGATCCAAAAAAACTTTTGTTGTTGTTGTTCAGTTGCATAGTTGAGTCCGGCCCTTTGCGACCCCATGGACCACTGCATGCCAGGCACCCCAGTCATCCACCATCCTCCACAGCCCGTTTAGCTCTACTCCTATTGCATCAACAATGCCATCTAACCATCTCATCTGCTGTCCTCTTCTCCTTTTGCTTCAATCTTTCCCAGCATCAAGGCCTTCTCAAGTAAGTCCTCTCTTCCCATTTGGTGTCCAAAATAATTTAGCTTCATCTTCAATATTTGTCCTTCCAAGGAGCAGTCAGGGTTGATTTCCTGCTTACACCACAATAAACAAGAGGCTTGGCGGGGAAATATAAGAGATATATTTGATCCAGAGACATTTATTTTGGGGAGAAGAATGATGGAGCAAAATGCCTGAAAATAATAGAAAACAAGAAAATACTGTGTGGATGGCTGGTAAGCAGCCCTGTGAGAGGGTTTTACAATCATTTACACAGATGGACACTTTAATGGAGAAGAAGCAAAGGTCATCTTTTAGTTTCTGGAAGGCTTTGACAATTTAGACACTAAAAATTGAGGCAATTCTAGTGGCAGAGGATGTATTATTTCCTGGCAGACAACGGGTAACATCAGGTAAAAAAAGTAATATATTGGGGAAGGAGAACAGATTCTGTAGCAATTTGAAAAGGTGTTGCTTATTTCATTGCTTACAGACTCAAGAATAGCCAAGGTTATGGGCTAGAATAGCTTCATGAGGGAGGACAGATATGCAAGAGGAGTTTATTTTAACAATATGGTGAGAAACTGAACATGATTAATCTTGATTAATCTCAGAATAAATTGTGGTATTACTGGCCTCAGGTTAATCACCAAGGGAAGGTGAAAACTGTAGAGGGGTGTGTGCCTACGAACCTTGTACATATGTATAGTTTATCTGTGTTTATGATATAGTATTAAACTTTACAAGGAGAAAAAAGATTTTGCTTACAGTTCACATTTCTCTGTTTAGCGTTTAAAAGTGCTCCACTAATAGGATAATCTGCCTAAAAAGTTTGTGGTCTCTCTAAGGACTGAAACCAACCTTGCCTGCTCTATTTTCCAATGGCATTTGATAGAAATGAAAATAAATCATTTCCCTCACAATCAGCAGAAACGTAAGTTAAATATTCATGCATTTAGTGTTTGCCTGGAAATTGCTAATATCAGAAATATAGAGGGTAAATAGGGGCAGTTATTTCACATGTCAGAAGCCTTCATCAACTTGTAAGGGAAAATGTATTACCTTAAAACATGTCTAAATGTTGTGAAAGAATCCAGAGATTATTCTGACCTGGAGCTAAAGCACCAGATGAGTTATTTCTCAAGGTGCCAGAAACTGGTGGGAAAGTTGGGTTAAGGAGTTGGGGGAAAGAAATATCAGGACATTTCTGAACTGGGAAGAGATAAACACAGAAATTCAACTACAGTGTTACATTACAAAGTGAAGCTGTAAATTGCCCCTATATGTGATAGACCACATGACATGACTTCTAGAAAGTGTGGTGGAAAGTTTAATTTGATTGGCTTAAAAAAGTCTGCTGAGAATATTCAACAAGGTATAAAAGTTAGTCCAGTTCCTTAGTTCAGGGTGGGGGACACATTTGGAGGTTTAGCAGTACTTGCTGTTGGCAAAAGAGGCATTTTGGACAAGGTCTGAAATCTTGCTATGTTGTTCTATTAAGTCTCTTGATGTTCAGTTTAGAATAAGATAGCTTTCTTATTAGGTGGGTGTTTTTTGTACATATAGTTTTTTTCCTCTTTCTTTTTCTGAAAATAAAGTTTAGAAAACATCCCTGGTATGTTTCTTGATTGGTGGTTGGGCTGCTTGGTTCTAAATTCAGTTTCCTTAAACTGGAATTGGCTATACTGATTTTGTAACTACATTTTGTTATACCTTGCAAGGTTGGTGCTCAACCCAGAGTTGTTGGATATGTTCCCATATTGGGGGGGGGGGGAATCAACTGATAAAAAGCCCTCAGAACCAGTGAAATTCGGCTGTAGTCTCAGAAGCTATTGCAGAAGGACTTAAAAGCAGGTGGAGTTGTACCCACAAGGGATGCCTACTTGGCGGTAGCAATATCAGGTTTTGTAAATGTCCCAAGGGCATCTCCTCGACAAATATATAGGTCAGTGATGGTGAACCTTGGCACTCCAGGTGTTCTTGGACTTCAATTGTGGTTCAAAATACCACAATCTTTGAGGAGGCTCTTTCTGTGTACCCCGAGAAGTGTGCTATGTATATGCTCTCCCCTATATTTAATTTAATTAAATTAATTTAATTTAATAGTCATATTTATATATGCCGCCCACTCAGGCAGAACCCGACTCAGGGCGGCATTACAAGTTCTAAAAACACATAAAAACACTTTAAAAGACCCATATCCCACCCACTTTAAAAGACCTATATCCCACCCACCCATCCCACCCACTATAAAAAGAAGAAGAGAGAGTTCTTGATTGTTTACATAAGCCAGCAGGCGGGGACCGTGTTCCCATTCGGGCCCCACACCTGCCCTGCCAGCCAGGTCTTCAATCCTTTCCTGAAGGGCAGCAATTCTCTTTGAAGTCTTAGATCTGTTGGCAGGAGGTTCCAGAGGGTTGGTGCGGAAACGGAGAAGGCCCTCCTTCGGGTGCTGGACAGATGTGCACCGCTAGCTGATGGCACTATTAGAGAACCTCTCCAGTCCGCTCTGGTTGGACAGGCAGACACTCTTGGGACGATGCGGTCTCTAAGGTATCCTGGCCCACTGCCATATAGGGCTTTAAAGGTCAAAACCAGCACCTTGAATTGCACCCGGAGACAAACTGGTAACCAGTGCAGCTCCCAAAGTAGCAGTGAGGCATGGGCATATCGCCCACATCCCATTATATTCTGATTACTTGCTCTAGAACAGTGGTTCCCAAAGTTGGGCCCACAATCTCATTGGGACTTCAATTCTTAGGCTTCTGGGAATTGAAGTCTAAAAACCAAAGGTTGGGAAACACTGCTCTAGAAGGTCTATCTTATAGTAAGTATGTGCTTGAGCTAGTTGGTTTTCCTATTTTGCCCTGTGTGTTCCCCCCCAAAAAAGAAGGGTTATTGTTTTACTTGTATAATTTGGTTTGTTCTCTCTGTTCTGTTTTTGAGCAAAACATGCTTGCATAGTTTGCATTAGTGCACATGTATATGGGGATCTACTTGTAGCTGAGTGTCTCCTGGCTTGGGTTATTGGGTAGTTAAATGGGCGGTGGCAGTTACCTTCTTTGCTGCTCAAACCATGCCTTTCTATGCCAATGGCCAGAATCTTGTTGATTATTGATACTAGTGTAAATGCAATGGTGTACACTTGTTGTTCAGTCGCACAGTCGATTCCGACCCTTTGCGACCCCATGGACCATTTTCCTCCAGGCACCTCTATCCTCCACCATTCTCCTCAGCCCACCAAGCTCTGTGCCCATTGTGTCCACAATACCATCTATCCATCTCATCTTTGGACGCCCCCTTCTTCTCTTGCCCTCCACCTTTCCCAGCATCAAGGCCTTCTCAAGTGAGTCCTCCCTTCTCATTTGATGTCTAAAGTACTTTAGCTTCATCTTCACTATTTGTCCCTCCAATGAACAGTCAGGATTGATTTCTTCCAGTATTGACCTATTTGTTCTCTTTGCTGTCCAGGGGACTCTCAGGACTCTCCTCCAACACCACATCTCAAAGGCATCTATTCTTCTGCCCTCAGCCTTCCTAATGGTCCAGCTCTCACACCCATACATTACCACTGGGAATACCATTGCTTTGACTATGCGAATTTTTGTTTTCAAGGTGATGTCTCTGCTTTTCACTATATTCCCCTGGTTTCTCATTGGTTGTCTCCCCATAATCAGTCATCTTTTTATTTCATGGCTACAGTGATCTTAGATCCCAGGAAAGTAAAATCTGTCACTGCTTCTACTTCTTCCCCATCTATTTTCCAGGGACTGATCAGACCTGTTGCCATTATCTTGGTTTTCTTGATATTGAGTCTCAAGCCAGCTTTTGCACTCTCCTCCTTCAATCCAATCAAGAGGTTCTTTAGGTCGTCTTCACTTTCTGCCATTAGGGTGGTATCGTCTGCATATCTCAAATTGTTGATGTACACTGGTGGTGTACACTGCTTCTAATTAAAATGTTGCCACTTTTATTTCTTGTTGTATGCCAAATGCATGACTTTGCAAATGTTAAGGAATGTACCTGGGAACCTGTTAACTAGTGCTAATTTGCCATTGTGAATTATACTATGGCACTCATACCAGTGTAAATAACCAACAGAAATCTGGCCAGTGTAATTTTTATACAATGTATAGAAGCCTAAGTCACTTCATTGGCTGATCAGTGCTTTGGGGAATTGACTTAGGCTTCTGGGAATTAAAGTCCAAAAACCTAAGGTTGGGAAACACTGCTCTAGAGAGCAGAATACTAACAAGTTAATTTCAGATGCTGAACAAAATGACACTTTTTTTGGCTGACATAGCCATTCAGTATAGTTAGTTGCAATTAGAATAGACCTATTTAAATCAATTGACTCACCAAATCTCCATTGATTCAATGGGCCCACTCTAGTGCAACATACTAAGTTAGCAACAGGATTTTGCATCACCTAGACCAACAAGAGTGATTGTCCAAATCAGGCATTCGCAACGTACAGCCAATAGGCCTAATCTGACCCACGGTGCCAATTAATCTGACCTGTGGTGGGAACCCATGCACTGCCAAAAGTTCCCCATCACCACTGGAAGTGCAAAAACGCGGCATTTTTTCAGCTGCTTTGGCAGCCTCCACCACTTTCCATGGTGGAATTGTAATTTTTTGCTGTGTTTTCACACTTCTGGGTTTCGTGGTGGGAATTCAGCCACTGCCTGAAGTTCCTCGCTGTCACCGGAAGTGTGAAAACATTTTAAAAATTACAAAACTGGAGCAAAAATGCTCCTCACACCCTCCCACCACCATGGGAAGCAGTGGAGACTGCCAAAGCAACTGGGAGAAAAAAAATTCACAGTTGTGGGCACCACTGCCACTGTGGAACCTGGATGTGGCGGGAGGAACCATGCCTCTGGCCCATGCAGCTGTGTGTTGGGGGCAGGTCCAGCCCATGGCGTGAAAAGGTTGTGTCCAAAGGTATGGTTTTCAATTTTTGGTGAGAATCATATTTTCCTTTGTAAAAGCCGCTTTCTTTCAGAAAGGTTTGATAATTGCACACTTGTACGTTGAAACATTATCAGCTAATATATTTACAAGGCTCTCCAATGTTGAGTTGGGGGAAGAGATAATGCAATTCCATGAAGTCAGGATGGAATGAGAGGGAGGATGACTGGTTCTACTCCATGAATCATATAACACCAGTAAAAGCGGAGGTAAGTGGGCAAATACCTTTAGTAATGCTAGTAACATTTTAAAAAGCACAGGTTAGAGGATAGATAGGTAATGCAGTGCTTTGATTAATTGTTGGGCTGGGTTATGGATTTCGCCTTGCACTGGCTGAAAAACTCTTAGTGGAGCAGCACAGTTGTAGGTGATGATGTCATCAGCTATTAATGTTAATCTTTCATTTGAAGTTTCTTATTCCCTTGCTCAGGTTGTGAGAACCCCTAGGCATCTATTTCAACTTTTAAAAGACTTTGGGAGTCTCGGGATGGTAAAGTCTGCTAATGGTCTGTTCCGACGTCCATTGCTGCAGGACCTCTCCGCCCCGCAGAGGAGGCCGGAGGCGGCAACAAAAGTCCTGCTGCCACTACGGCCTTAAGTCCTGGCCAGGAGGGAGGTGACGGTGCCTGCAGCTGCGCTGGCTCCCATCCCCACGCCAGTGGAGTGGGCGGCGGGGAGAGCAGCAGGGGGTCCTCCTCTGTGGCTGCAGGCATCTCTTGAACCCTCTGGCCGGGCGGGGCCAGAAGGGAGGTGACGGCGCCCGCAGCTGCGTTGCCTCCCATCCCTGTGCCAGTGGAGTGGGCGGCAGGGAGAGCAGCAGGGGGACCTCCTCCGTGGCGGCAGGCGTCTCTTGAACCCTCTGGCTGGGCGGGGCCAGGAGGGAGGTGACGGCACCTGCAGCTGCGCTGGCTCCCATCCCTGCCCCGGTGAAGTGGGCGGTGGGGCGAGCTCATGGCGGGGAGAGCCTGACACTCAATGCGGAGTGTCAGGCGGTGGGTAACTAACCTGACAACCCTGCGGACTAACGGCCTTGGGTGCTGAAGTCCACAGGGAAGGGTGATAGTCCCTAAATTGATTAAATCCCACTTGAATCCATCTTGAATGGAGGGACAGCAGCTTCATCAATACTGCCCTGGGACTGAGGAGGACTTTGCATGCCAAAAGGTCTTCATGGCTTATCGCCAGGATGATCGCCAATATTCGGATTCAGAAGAAGAAGAAGAAGGTGTACCAAACTGAAACTTCTTGCCCCACAGTCCTGATTTTGAATTCCCCTGCTGGCCAACGTAAAGCATAGCAAGGGCATTTCCTTACTCACTGGCCAAAGAGAAGCCAGCTGAGAGATCCCATACAGCTGTCTTCCCAAGATCTCCAACCCCTCTACAGCTTGCAGGCAACACAGGAAATGCTCCTCCACCAGCAACAATGAGTGTCCAGCTATGTCTGGGCCATCCCCATTATTGCAATGCGAAGATGTGATATTTGTAAAAGGTTGGAAAAACTACATGGAGTTTTGCCAAATAATTCCAGAACTACATTTCCATATACTGTATTTTCTGGCGTATAAGACTACTTTTTAACCCCGAAAAATCTGTGCCAAAGTCGGGGGTCGTCTTATAGGACAGGTACTTAACTGCAGCTTGTTTCCCCTTGCTTCATATGTCCGGCGCATACGGTGGGGGGTACCACGGGCGAGTCCCTGCTCTGTGTGGGGAGTATGAAGCAAGGGGAAGCAAGCTGCACACATCTTTCTGTACCTCGAGGAGGAGAATGTGAGCGTGGATTGGCTCTCCACCAGAACCTGCCCATTCAACTCGGAGGGCTGTGCATCTTTGGGTTGAGTGTGGGTTAATTTTTATTTGGTGTGCATTGGAAGAGAGGTAGTCTTATACGGCAAGTATATTCCAAACTCTATATTTTAACTGGAAAAGTTGGGGGTCGTCTTATACGCCCAGCCGTCTTATACGCCGGAAAATACGGTATAATAAAATTGCCATCCTTCCTGTAGGCGTGTTCTTATCTCCATCCATACAGTAAATTTTTAAAAAGGCTCCACCCAAGGCCAAACCTACCTTTAGGCATCGGCAGGGCAGTTGTCTCAGGCAGCAGATACTGGGAGATTGTATTAGAAGTTCTTGGGCTGTCCCTCATCAGTTCTCCCAGCATTTCCTTCTGCTGGACAGCAGAACCGTATATGTCCCATGGCCTGAGACCCCCTAAACTAGCTTATATTCTCAGTTGTGGAGGTAAATGCTGTCTCATGAAGTTCCAATCATCGTCTGTATATGGGATGCAAAATGTCTTGTCAGCTCCTAGGTATAAGTGGACAAGATCATCAGGCATACAGTAATTATCCTAGCTGAACAGTAAGGGGAGAAAGGCCATTTTCCTTGTAAGGTGTATCACACAATAAAATGGATTGAATGTGATTGGTTGTCAGATCATTCTACATAATTTTATATTACTCTACTATAATTAGTGGCTGAAATCCTATTAGCATAACTTTTCCCCTTGAACCTAGGACAGTGGTGGCGCCATCGCCCCATCACAGAGTTTGCCCCACCCCTTTGCCTAGCAACCCAATAGAAGCACTTCCTCCCTCCTCCCAGCACAGAGTTCACCCAATCCCTCTGCGGTGTAGATTGCAGCCTGGTGAGTTTGGGCACTCAGACTCTAAAAGGTTTGCCATCACTGACCTAGGATGATGTAATCAATCTGTGACTGTAACAATTATTTTAATTGAAAACCTCTTTCCTGCGCGCCCCCTGCCCTTCATTTCCAAGGCTCTTTAAAAATTTCTTATGGGGAATATTTGGAAGCCTTGGGATGGGAGAGAGGAAGCTTTTAAAAGCCAAAAATTGCTGCTGGAATCAGGCTCACTGCCATGGATCTCTTAATGATTTGGCGGCTATTAAAGCTGTTTTCTCTCCCCCCCCCTCCATCCCAAAACTCCCAAAGGCATTTCCAGGGCCAAATGAAGCCCTGAGCAGTCTTGAAACTTGAAAAGGTAAATATGAAACTTTAAATCAAATTAAATGGAATTTTAACCATCATCAGCTGGTGACATCATTGATTGATTGATTGATTGATTGATTGATTGATTGATTGATTGATTGATTGATTGATTGATTGATTGATTGATTCAATTTGTATGCCACCCACTCAGCATACGCCGACTCAGGGGGCTCACAACAATCACAACATAAATTAACAATACAAAATAAATGCACAATAATACAATATACATGTACAGAAATTCAATCCACAATCATCCAATGTATATGGCATAAGACTGCACCAATAGAGTTCAACTAATATTTCATAACTCAAATGAACCAAAATGATGGATTTCAGATTATTTGATTTAACATATTCAAGGAAATCTTTACTTTGCCTATGTTTCAAACAACCACTTTCTTGTTAAGAAGATTTTTTTAAATTGAAGGGCAGGTATAACTAAGGGAACAGTTAGTTGAAGGCAAATGCAGATATAATGAAAATAAAATATATGTTAATGATAAAATGCAGGTGATTGGTGTCCCAATTATATACATCAGTTCCTGATTAGTGAAATAATCAGAAATGGAATGTGGAGAGAATGGATTATTAAGTAAATGGGATAGCAGAATAATTAACAAACATTGCCAATGCATAATGATAAAACAAGTAATAAATAAAACTCACTTTTCCAGCAATTTACGAAAGCAATTAAGCAACAATTGATTAAAGAATGAGTGGAAAAGGGCCTGAATCTTAAGATCTTACCAGTGACAGGATATGTAACTAATGTATTCTGCTTTTTCATGCCTTTTAATTCTTTTGATTCTGCATGTGCTCTTAAGCAGAGCTGCTGCTGAGGAGAGCCAAACAAAGGAAGTGAGCACTGGTAAGTTTTGCAGTTGGAGTAGGGCTGCTTTAGAGGGGGAAAGCTGACAGGAGCTGGGCAGCATCCGGTTCGGGAAAGTGTGTACTTGAGTAGTGAGGAGGATGCAAAAATTTCTGAGCAGAGCAAGGAGGTCACCAGCACTCTAGCAGAAGGATGCAAGAGGCAGTCTAACAATGCAACTGGACTCAAAAGACTGTATCAGGAAAGCATATATAAATGCTTGTATACAAATGCCAGAAGCCTCCGGAACAAAATAGGAGAGCTGGAATACTTAGCAATAGATAAGAATATTGATATTATTGGTATCACTGAAACCTGGTGGATGGATGATAACCAATGGGATACAGTTATCCCAGGCTACAAACTGTACAGGAAGGATAGGAAGGGGCAAACGGGAGGTGGTGTAGCCTTGTATGTCAAAGAAGTGATAAAATCGTATGAATTGGAATATCTAGGTGATTTGGAGTCACCATTAGAAGCTCTGTGGGTAAGAGTACCAGGCCACAAGGATGGTCTAACAGTAGGCATATACTATCGGCCTCTGACCCAAACTCTTGAGGGAGACTGGCAGTTGGAGAATGTTGTAAAGGAGGCATCCAAGAAGGGAAGCCTGGTTATAATGGGGGACTTCAATTACCCTCACATAGACTGGGTGAACTGTTGTTCAGCACATGATAAAGAGATAAAGTTCCTAGATATGCTAAATGATTGTTCCCTGGGACAGTTGGTTGAAGACCCAACAAGAGGTACAAGAATCCTTGACTTGATCCTGAGTAATACTCAGGATCTGGTGCAAGATGTTAATGTGACTGATCCAATAGGGAACAGTGACCACAAGTCAATTATGTTTAACTTGATCATAGACCGCAAGTCACTGATAAAATCTAACACAGAGACCTTAAATTTTCAAAAAGGAAATTTCCCAAAGATGAGGAAACTAGTAAAAAAGAAGCTGAAAGGGAAAATTGAGAGAGTCCAAACACTCCAAGAGGCATGGAGGCTGTTTACAAAAACAATAACAGAGGCCCAATTGGAATGCATACCCAAAAGGAAAAAAGGCACTGCCAGGTCCAAGAGGACTCCGATGTGGCTTACAGGAGCTGTTTGGGAAGTGATCAAAAGCAAGAAAAGCTCATTTAGAAGATGGAAGGCTTGTCCGAATGAGGACAGCAGGCAGAAATATAAATTCTGGCAGAACAAATGCAAGGCAACAATCAGGAAAGCAAAGCAAGACTTTGAGGAGCGTATAGCTAAAAATACTCAGAGAAATAACAAAGACTTCTTTAAGTACATTAGAAGTAAGAACCCAACTAGGAAGGCCATTGGACCATTAGATGACAATGGAAGGCAAGGGGTTATTAAAGAGGAAACAGAGATTGCAGAGAGACTCAATGAATTCTTTGCTTCAGTATTCACTGAAGAAGACAGAGACCACATGCCCAAAACAGAGCCTATTTTCGTAGGGAGGGAAACCGAAGAATTAAGCCAGATAGAAATAACCAGGGAGGAGGTCCTTGCATGTCTTGTTAAACTAAACACTAACAAATCACCAGGACCAGATGGCATCCATCCACGAGTTCTCAGGGAACTTAAAGATGAAATTGCTGATCTCCTAGCCAAAATATATAATCTTTCCCTCAAATCAGGCTTTGTGCCTGATGACTGGAAGGTAGCGAATGTAACACCAATTTTTAAAAAAAGGATCCAGGGGTAATCCAGGAAATTACCGACCTGTCAGTTTGACATGTGTTCCAGGTAAAGTGATGGAAACCATCCTAAAAGATAGAATTAATAGGCACATAGAAGAGAAGGCGCTGCTAAAGGAGAGCCAACATGGCTTTTACAAGGGCAAATCATGCCTCACTAATCTGTTGGAATTTTTTGAGAGTGTCAACAAGCATGTGGATAAGGGGGATCCAGTTGACATTGTTTATCTGGACTTTCAGAAGGCTTTTGACAAGGTCCCACACCAAAGGCTCTTGAATAAACTTACCAGTCATGGAATAAAGGGACAGGTCTTGTCCTGGATCAGCAACTGGTTAAGGGACAGGAAACAGAGGGTAGCACTAAATGGACACTTCTCCAAGTGGAGGGAAGTAAAGAGTGGGGTCCCCCAAGTTTCAGTACTGGAACCCCTGCTTTTCAACCTCTTCATAAATGATTTAGAGGTAGGAGTAAAAAGCAAGGTAGCCAAATTTGCTGATGACACTAAATTATACAGGGTAGTGAAAACTGTGAGAGATTGTGAGGAGCTCCAGAGGGATCTCTTGTCACTGGGGGAGTGGGCAAAACAGTGGCAAATGAGCTTCAACATTAGTAAGTGCAGAGTGATGCATGTTGGGGCAAAAAACCCCAATTACATTTATAAACTGATGGGTCTGAACTCTCTGTGGCAAACCAGGAAAGGGATCTTGGTGTCCTGGTGGACAGCTCAATGAAGGTGTCAACCCAGTGTGCCTCAGCAGTGAAAAAAGCAAACTCAATGCTAGGGATCATTAGGAAGGGTATAGAAAATAAGTCAGCAAGTGTCATTTTGCCTCTTTATAAATCTATGGTGAGGCCCCATCTGGAATACTGTGTACAGTTCTGGTTGCCATACCTCCAGAAGGATATTATAGAGTTGGAAAAAGTGCAGAGGAGGGCAACCAAAATGATTAGGGTACTGGAACACCTTCCTTACCATCTGAGGCTGCAACGGTTAGGTCTTTTCACTCTTGAACGACGGCGTCTAAGAGGTGACCTGATTAAAGTTTATAAAATCATGCACGGTGTGGACAAAGTAGATAAGGAAAAACTGTTTTCCCTATCGCATAACACTAGAACTAGGGGACACTCCATGAAACTTTTGGGTACTAGTTCTCAAACAAATAAGAGAAAGTACTTTTTCACCCAGAGGATTACTGGTCTATGGAGCTCCCTGCCAGAAGAAGTGGTGACAGCTGTCAGTCTTGACAGCTTTAAGAAAGGATTAGACAAGTTCATGGAGGACGAGGGTATCAATGGCTATAATTATGGATACTTAAGGACAACCTCCGGGTTGGAGAGATAGACAGGATATCTCTCAATGCCATTACCAGGGAATTCTAAGCAGGTGAAGGCATCTCCTTGGGAATACCCTGAAGGAAATGGTGAGCCACTGTGTGAGACAGAATGCTGGACTGGATGGGCTGTGGCCTGTTCCAGCAAGGCTGTTCTTATGTTCTTATGTCTGCTTCTTTCTATTGCCATATATTACCACTGACAACTTAGGAATTTCACTGTGCTATTCTGCTTATGTATGAGGTGCAGCCATTGGTTATGTGCATGTGCATATGTGCACATTCATAACACAGTCCTCGAGATATTGGCAGAAGTAGGGAAGAGTCAGTGTGTGGGGAGGACTTGCAAGCTGGTGGCCCAACAGATAAATAATCAGCTATTCTAATTTTAAAAACCTCTGTCACTAGAAAAAGCTTCTGCTAGCTAGGTAGCCTAGGCCCCAGTTTTATAGGTATTTATTTATGCAGTGGCATAGTGGTTAAGACACTGGACTTGATGACTGGAAGGTTAGCAGTTTGAGATCCAAGTACTGCACAATGGAGTGAGCTCCTGTCTCTGTCCTAGCTCCTGCCAACCTAGCAGTTTGAAAGCAAGACATTGCAAGTAGATAAACAGGTACCATATATCTTTATAGATTGTAACCAGCAGTTTGACTTATGCCCAGAAATGAACCAGTAAGCAGTGCAGCTGTTGTAGGAAGAAACTTGTGCTTTCTCTGCAACGAACCCTAAACAGCTTCAAGGGCAGCCCAAAATACAGTATGTTACAGTTATCCTATTAATATGTAACTAACTCATGTTGTCAGGGTGGCAAAGTCAGATATCCCCAGGAATGATTGCAACTGGAGCACCAGCTTTAAATGTGTAAACCAGTGATGCACTGCAGCAGGTTCTGTAGAACTGGTAGCGGAAACTCCCCCAGGCCATGCCCAATTGGTTGGCCATGTCCACCTTATACCTGTCAAGTTTCGGGAAATTTCTGTCAAACACCCGTATTTTACACTCTTTCCCGCCATCATCCCATATTAGTTAGACTGGAGGCCAGCACAGGATAAGCATACATGTCCAGTTTCCCATTTTGGCCGAGAAATTTCCCTTATTTGTCAGAAATTTCCTGAAACTTGACAGGTATGGCCCACCTCCATAGCCCATAATGCAGGATGTTTGTCCACGCCCACAGATTTGTCCTGCCCCACAGAGTAGGTAGTAAAACATTTTGCAGTGCATCACTGGTGTAAATGTACTCTTGGTTATAGTTGAGACCTTAATCCTGGGAGTACATCCAAACTGCAAATCTGAGCTTTCAGAGGGAGTACAATCTCATCCAGCACCTGCTGAATCCCTATTTCCTGGTCTTTCCTGATTGACAAGGAGCATCTCTTTCTTCTCTGGATGAAGTTTCAGCTTCTTCACTTTCATCCAACCCATTACTGTCAATGAATACTGGTGTCGTTCCAAAATAAATTCCTCAAATTTTGATCAAGAAGAAAAATAGAGGGTGTAGGGGGGTCATCAGCTTATTGGTGACATTGACTTTCAAAACTCCAGGGTTTCATTGTCTACATTAGATCAGGGATTCTCAACCTGTGGCCCATGGGCCAATTGAGGCCCACAGCATCATTTCACCTCCAGGTGGAGTTGCCCCCTTTTAGGAAGGCGTTGAAATTATGGCTTTGCCAGCAGGTGTGGGGTGCATCTAGCACCGCAACCCATCCCTGATGGCTTATTTAGCCCTACCCGGGGTTTCTTTTTTTCTGCCTAGGTGTCCCTCTTTTTAATGGGATTAGGGCTGTTTTAGGGATATTTTTAAATGTTTTAGATACTTTTAATAGTCGGTTTTAACTGTATAGGGATCAAGTTTTTTTTAAAAACTGATACTGTGATTCACCTTGGGTTGTCTAGGCGAGAAAGGCGGCCATGCAAATAAATAAATAAATGGCCTTAGGTACCTTTTTTAGGCAGATTGGTCTCCTGCCTTCTTAAAGAGACACATTCATTGCCCTTTAACCCACTTAGCCTGACCTCCACATGCGGGTTTTATGAACCAGGATGGGCAAAGGTCCTGTGTATACAATTGGTGACCTTCTCCTCTCTAAGAAATCTGTCTTCATCCTCGAGCTACACAAATTGAAATGCATTCCTTAATATTGGCCAAGTAGGAGCCAAAGTTATGTTCACTGCAATGGATTCAAGCGATTTCACCTGCAGAGTCATGTGCAAATTGATCACAGTGGGTTGTTGAGTAGTCTACATTTCCCACCTGCAGGCCAATGTCTGACAGGTCATTGGCATTTTGCAGCTCTGCAGCCGAAGTAATACTAGGAGTCAAAAATTATTTCTTCACCCCATCCCAGAGTTGGCTTCCAATGAGCTCTAGTCTGTGTTATGTCAGATTCACTTTGAGTTTTCGGTCTCTGTTACTTTAGTCTCTGTCCAACTTGTTTAATAAACCACCAACAGCTCCTTGGTGAAGCAGGAGGCTCACTCTTTTCCCTCAATTCCATGGGAGGGAATGTTTAGAAGTGATTGTGCTGATGGCCCAGGACTATTTTCCCATTCCAGGGGTTAGCCAGGGATTTGACTGAATTGCCTACAAAAGTCTGAATGGCTGTTGACTTTCCATTTGCTAACTGAACATTTAATAGCAGCAGTTTTATCCCAAAGGACCTGCTGTCAAGGCTTTGCAGGCTATTTGCAATGGCAAGCATTACTTGATAATTGACCTCTTCTGCATAGTATTGACACTGCTGTTCCTCCTGCCATTTCTTGCCCTGCCAGGAACAGCAACTCTCTGGTCCAACACACTTCTTCCCAAGCAGACAACCAGTTACAACTCTAGTAATAGTTAGACAGGACAGAAGGAGTTCCTCAAGCAAGGATTTAGTTTTTCCTGTTCTGTACCTTTTCTAGACAGGAGGACTGGTTCTTGTTCTCATCTCCCCTACAAAGGGATGACCCTCCCTCCTTGCTGGTGACCCTGCCTTATATCTCTCAGCTCCAAATCTGTGGTGCAAACTGGGAGAGAACCAGGCTGGGACAACCTGGCAGGGAGATGCAGAATCAGTCACACAGCTCCTGTCTAAAGAGGTACACCATATATTTCTTTGCTCCAAAGAAGTGATCCAAGCTGCAAGAGGAGGGGACTGAACAGTTGGAAAGGGGGGCATAGACTATTCCTCTCAACAGACCAGTCCTCTTCTCCAGCATCTTGGTGGCCCAGATATGCCTCTGTTCCACCTCTTGTGGTATAGAGCGGTGAAGGGGGAGTGGTAGTAGAGACAGTGGCCCCAATGAGAGTGCAACAGGTGGGAATGAGACTGGCATGCTTCTTTTTAAGAATGGGTGGTGGCGGCCTTCCATATGGGTATCCACCTGCTGATGGACCTACAACTCCCAGTTCCAGTCAGCTTAACCAATGGTATGGGAGTTGTATGGAGAAGACCCCTTTGTTTTCATCTCTTTTAGAGAGAGGGTTCATAGTAATGTCAATCAACATGCCTTCTGTCATTGCCTCAGTGGTGGGAAATCTCAAATGGAGGAGGAGGTGGTCTGGTCACCCACCTTCCACTCAGTTCAAGGAAGAAAGGAAGGTGGGCACTTGTGCAGTTAAATCTCCCCCCCCCTCCCCAATCCATCCATCCATCCATCCAAGAGGAGGGAGGGAGCTCAATGTGCTTTTGTTTCCTTGTGCTGGAAAGTCACCATCACCCTGGCTCAGGAAAACAAATCCTGTCGCCTCTTTTCCCAGCAGACGCTTTAAAAGGGTTGCAATCTCAATTTCAAACGATGGTTCATTAGTGCTTTTGTGGAAAAGGCGACGTCTGAATTTGACCCCGGCTGGCAGATGCACACGCTCTGTTCCTCTTCCCCCGCGCTTCTCAGAGCAAGGAGGGCAGCTGAGGTCAAATGGAGGTTAGAATGATCTCTAAAGGGAGGAGAGAATCCCTCTCTAATATTGATGAAGACCTAGCCTAGCCTAGCCTAGCCTACCGCCTCCCTCAAATGCCCTTGGTTTTTCTTTTCTTTTTGCACTCTCGGATTTCCACAGTTTTTATGAGGTGATCACAAAAGAAGGCCACTCTTTTAATGTTAAGGTGCTTCAGTAAGAATTCTAATCGTGCCGTTTTTCCCCCTCCCCACTTTCAATTCCCATCAGAAGAAACAAAAGGTGTGTGTGAGTGTGTGTGTGTGTGTGTGTGTGTGTGTGAGAGAGAGAGAGAGAGAGAGAGAGAGAGAGAGAGAGAGAGAGAGAGAGAGAGAGAGAGAGAGAGAGAGAAACTTGTTGATTTTGCTGGCTGACTAGAGTTTGTACAGTAATTGAAAAGTTGTGTTTTCTCCTTGCTCAGTCAGTGCACAGTGTGTGTGTTTGGCTTGATGACTGTGGGAAAGAGCGCGAGCGCCCAAGGCGTCTTTGGGGCGGGGTGTGTGTGTGTGTGTGTGTGTGTGTGTTGTTGTTGTTGTCGGTTGTGTTTTAAAGCGCGCCCAACCCCTTTAAGAGCGGGGCTGGCTCGGAGAGCGCCTAATAACACCACACGGCCTGCCTGCCTGCCTGCCTGCCTGGGAGTGGGTGGGCTATATCATAGGCTGCGGCGTGGCTGGGCAGGGCTGGGGAGGAGCCCTCGGTCCGCATCTGCACCCTCTCCTCCAAGGCAGAGAAAGAGAAGAAGCGGGGAGAGAGCGGGAAGGAGGGGGGCAGCGGCGGCAGCGGCGGCGGCGGCGGGGCTGTGGACTAGGAACAGGAAGCGACAGCAGCCACACAGCCACAACTCCGAGGGTTGTGCTTTCCCCCTCCCTGGAGTCGCTCCTCTGTGCTTTGCCGAAACTTTGCCTGGCTGGCTTAGTGGGAGCGTCGGCTGCAGCCCCTCGAAGAGGAGAGATCGGAGGGTGGGGGCGGAGTGGGGGGTCTTTTCGCTCCACTCCCTCCTCCTCCCCCCTTCTTTTGTCAATCCCAGTTTTGCACTGTTGCGTCGCCCCCCCTCCCCCCCTCTACAATTCCCTCCGGGACTGAGGTTGCAGCAGAGAGGGCTAACGCTATGCCCCGGAAGAGTATCTCGGAGGTGAAGGTGCTGGACGTGCAGAAGAGGCGCATTCCCAACAAGCATTATGTGAGTGTGTGTGCGTGTGTGTGTGTGTGTGCGCGCAATCGGGGTGGGTGGGGGGCAAGAATCCCTCTTCCTCTGCTTGGTTTGCCTCTGCAGAGTTGTGTTGCCGTGTCGGGTCTTCCAAAGGCACTTGGTTCCCTTTGGATGGGGAAGGGGGCAGCAGTGGGGGCGAGTGTGTTTGAATTAGCCCCGGGCGGGATCCCGCCTCCCCCCCCCCCCGCCGCCGCTTCTGTGTGGTCCCCTCCTTCCCTCGCTGAATCCAAGCGGAGGGGAAAGTTGCGATGGGATTGGGAAGAATCGCCTTTCCCCTTTTCCCCGGGCATCATCGCCGCTCAACTTCCGAGCGAGCCAAGGAGGCAGGAAGTTCTTTCTCATCATCATCCCCGCCCGCGCCTCTGCGCCTTGAATGGCCAAAAGCAAGACTGGACATGTGGGGAGCGCCCAGTTGGTATCTATAGCCAGCGCTCAGGGCTTGGCCTTGGCCTTAGGGTTACATCTAGCTTTGAAAGTTTGCTGGCAATCTTTGAACTGCTGGCTGGAAGGGCTTTTGGAGAACAGCTGTTCTCCTGGGCAGAGGGATCCTGCGGCAGGGATCTCTTGGCTTTTAGGGGGAAAAGGAAGACATGACTTTTCCTTTCTCCTAAGAGAGCTGATGGTCTCAGCGAAGAACTTAATATCCTGGCTTCATAGGTAGTGGGTCTCTGCCCCTTGATAATGCCTTTTTGTTGTTTGGGGTGGGGGGTGGGGAAGCTGGCTTCCAGGCAAGATGACCTCTGGTTATTCTTTACTCTTCTGGCCCTCGTGCTCCATGGCCATTACATCTACATCGCACTTGGAACCAGACTGCTATGTCTTGAAACTGTCAGATCCCGTCTAGTCTAGAGTGTGGTATCCATTGGGTCTGCAGACAGGATGTTGCGGCATGTCACTAAAGCTGGGTATGTGTGCTGCATGACAAACACTGTTTTTTGTTGAAGTTGCTCACCCACCACTCATACCCTGTTTTTTTTCCTATGCTCAGTCTGAAGCAAGCTTAAGGGTTCAGTACAACAGACACACATTCTGAATTGCTGGTTGCACCGGGACGCGTCTCCTGCTCTCCTAAAGAATTGGCCAACAAGTTAAAGGTGCTAAGGAATCCAGAGTAATGCTGAATTCATTCAAAGGGGGAGGACCCCCACAATGTATAGAAAGGGAGGTGAAATGTAATGTGTGCGAGACTTCACAGATTGACATTTGTACTTGAAATAGAAAAGGCTGGCTGTTTTTGGAAAATAATGTCAAAGCAACTGGAGTAGAAGGCAGTTAGGATGCAGAGGAGAACAAGGGCTGAATGGTGGTGTAGGATGGAGCTGGTCATTACGTCTGTCCTAACATTTTGTTCTCTTATGCTGCAGTAGGTTTTTGTTGTTCAGTCGCATAGTCAAGTCCAACCCTTTTGTGACCCCATGGACCACTGCACACCAGGCTCCTCTGTTATTGATAGTGTAAACCGAACAAACAAAATGCAAATACGTGAGGTGACATTTTCTTGCTATGACCAGGTCTCATGATAATTAGCTTGGCATGCTTTTCAGTTAACTAGAACTCTATTTGATTACAAAATTACTCTTCTGTTTTTTGTGATACTTTGTTGTGAGAATCCATGGACCTGAGATGATTTACAGATGATAACGTATTTATACAGTGTGAGCTATGTATGCTAGGAAAGGGTGGACTTTGGTTTTGTTTGCACTGGGACTTTGAAACCCACCAAGCAGGTGTTGGCATTAAAGGGTTTTCTGTACAAAATAAACTAAAGTGCAGAATGCCTCAAAGTGCAAAATGTTTGTCTTTGGAATTAGCTTTCAGGGTCTTTTCACATGCAAATCCCCTCATAGTTCTCTTTTGACATCAGACACTTAACCTATATGGGAGAAAAGCCTTTTTATTGTCCAATTTCTAAACCACAGGAAATTTGGAAGTGCTTGAAGATGAACTGCAAATCACTGTGAGATCTACCAGCAGTCCTTTGTTTACCTTGTGCTTTGCTGTGGTGTTTTGTGCACAAGGAAGCATTCCTCTTTTCAAGGAGCTTTTAATCTAGCTTTCAATTTTATTACATCTCTTCTGATGAACTTCAGGTGTGATTCCTGCCAACCTATTTTAATCTTCAAAACAGCTCTTTGAGATTGACTAGAGACTGAGCAAACCAGGGTGGTGTACCAGACTGAGTGACAGACTAGGATTCAGGAGGCCCAGGTTCAAAACCACTTCTTGGTAATGGAAAGAGACTAGGGAGGTGGTATGGGTGAACCACTCCTTAAACATCTCACCTACCTTGAAAGCCATTTTAGGGTTGCCATAAGTTGGCTGTGACCAACAACAATAATGACACCGAGACAGATTGATTGACCCAAGATCAGCCACTGAACTTCTTATCTGAGTGTGGATTTAAATTTGTTTCAACCCCCCTCGTCTGTTTTTTTCTTGCTATCATTGACCAGATTTTGATTGTGGAAAAGGCAAAGGATGGAGGAAGGGAGGCCAAGGGTAAAAAGGAATAAATATGACTAACAGTGATTAATATCAGATGTATGTTTACTCACTTCTGAATAAGAATATTCTAACCAACGTGCAAAACATAACAATGGCCACAGACTGGAAACATTCAACATACATTCCAGTTCCCTAGAAAAGAGATGCCAAGGAGTGCAGTAACTAGGACCTTTGCTTTATTTCCCAATGCAAGCAAAATGATCCTTGGTTTTACAACAAAAGCTTTTTCCTTCTATGGAGTGAGAAATACCTGATGTTCAAGCTGAATTCCAAAAAGGAATTTTGAAATCAATAGACAAAGATGAGATTAATAGTACGAAATGTATCAACTACATTACCATAATATAATTTTCTACTTTCAAATATTGGAGTACTATTTTCCGTTTTTATATCTTTTTTGTTTGTCTAGTATTATTATTATGAATTCTGTAGTGTATGATGTATTTTTTGTTAAAATTTAATAAAATTTTTTTGGGGGAAAACGAAGAGGAACTCAAGATCTTATTCCAGATATCCACTGGTTATTGGAGTACATCACTGACAATCAGTCTATGCTTTATAGACTATGGCAAAACATTTCACTGAGTTGATCATGAAAAGCTATGGGTTTTTCTGAAAGAAATGTTTGTGCCTCAGCACTTGACTATCCTGATACATATCATGGACAACAAGTTACTACAAGGACAAAAATATTGTCACTGCAGTCCCAGTGCAGTGATAATGAAGAACTGAATGGAAGGTACCTTTCACCTGATTAAACCTCCAGGTTGGAGAGATAGGCAGGATATCTCTCAATGCCATTTCCAGGGAATCCTAAGCAGGTGAAGGCATCTCCTTAGGAATACCCTGAAGCAAATGGTGAGCCACTGTGTGAGTCAGAATGCTGGACTGGATGGGCTGTGGCCTGTTCCAGCAAGGCTGTTCTTATGTTCTTAAATACCAAAGCCAAAGTTAGTACAAGGAACAACATCATCAGGAAACTCACAAACTACAAATGGGGAACTCAACCATCCACGCTACGTACATCTGGTTTGGCCCTGAGTGTTTCTGCAGAGGAGTATACTGCTCCAGTATGGAGTCGATCCACACATGCAAAACAAGTTGACCTTGCTGTTAATGAAGCAATGAGTACAGTGACAGGATACCTGCACCAGTTGAGAAAAATATACCCTTCTGTTGGTATTGCTCGCTCCACCTAAAATAAGGAGAGAAGTAGCAGCGGACACCTAGATAACTAAGCAAGAAAATGACCATAGACCTCCTCTGAATGGATATGAGCTGGAACTTCACCAGCTCAGATCTAGGAAGAGCTTTATGGCAAGAACAAACATTATTGAGGACACACAAGAGCAAAACCAAATTAGAAGGTGGAGGAAGGAGCTCACTGAACAAGGAAAAACATTAAAGGAGTATATAGCTGAATAACACAAACCTCCCCTATGTCACTTGGAGGACCTTGAATAGACTGAGGGTTGGAGTCCCTAAATGCGAGACCAACATGCTCAAGTGGGGGCTGCTGGCAGACAACAACACGCTGTGTGAATATGGAGAAATACAGAATCCAGCTCATTTACTGGTCTGTCAATTACTGCCAGAAACATGCACTAATGAGGACTTGGGTTTGGGCAATGGCAAAGCGAAGAAAGTGGCTTCATTTTGGCAGTTCAGGTTTTGATCAGGACGCGAAAGAAGAAGTCCTGATCAAATGTATGTTCTCAAACCAGCACTTCCCAATGGAGAAACAAAAGAAGGTACTTTTTTTCACTGATACTCACTTGGTGACTTCTCCCATTTCTTATTTCAAGGTATGTTAGTCCTCTTTGGAAACAATGAACAAAAAGCCAGTCAAATCATCTTTGGGGGCAGGGTGCGAAATAATGAGCAGGGAAATTGTTAGACACCTTTTTTTTGTTTACTGATTCTCCTGTAATTGGGCTAATGCTGGTGATATGGTTCCCAAACCTCTTTGCTTTAAAAATCTGGACACTCTAGACAAGAAAGAAAACAAAAGTAAAAACAAACAAAAAGACACAAAACATTGTACCACCTTAAATACTAACTGCCATATTTTAATGTGAGTTTTTGTGGATGAGGAATTGTTGATGGATATTTAGAACTTAAAAGAATCAAGTGCCTGGTTTATGTGAGGTCAGAAGAATTAGGGACATACTTTCAATCAAACTAAAAGTGACAGGTGCCCCGCCCCCTTTTTAGGGGTTCAGGCCCTTCCTTTTGGGTGTTCAGCCTTTAGTCCCGCCCCTTTAGGGTTTCAGTTGTTATTCCTCTTGTTTTTAGGGGTTTAGTGGGCAGCCAGCTTCATAGGCTTTTTTTGGGGAAACAAGCTGTTGTTTTTGGGGTGCAGGTTGTTGTTTTGGGGGTGCCTGTGTGTACCCTGAAACATTTTGTGGCCCCTTTTCTTGTGTGCTGTCTGGGACCCCATTTTATGGGTCTGCTTGTTAGCCCACTTCCTGGGGCTTCCTGGGAGATTTTGGGGTGCATCGGTGTACCCCAAAACATGTGTTTGTTAGGGGATGGGCATGTAGCATGTCTACGACTTTGCCCTGCCACCCCCAAGCTGTGTGTAGAGTTTGTGAGCCCCCTGGAGTGCCCCCACCTTATTTCTAGAGAAGCCCCCCACCCTTGTTTCTAGAGGAAACCCTCCTATACAGAAAATACCTGAGGGGTGTGCAAAAGCAGAGATCAAACAAGGGTTTGTTTAATATTAATATTATGTATTTATTATTCTGAAAGACAGACAGGCATGCAATTAAAAATAATTAGTCATGGTCATCTCAAAACCTGATTCCTTGGGTGCAGCTGTATCTGAGTATGAGAGGAGCAGTGGGAGGCTTCTGGTGGGAGCATCTGCCCTCTGCCTGGCAACCTCTGGTCTCTAGTTGTCCTCTGCCTGGTGTCTGCCCACTTCAAAAGAAAGAAGACAGTTGTTTCGGATAGAGACGCCCAGTAGCAAGCTGACCTGGTCAATGTGGAGGATTTGCAGAAGTACAATAAGGGCTATAAATATATTTTAACAGTGGTGGTCTTTGTCTGGTCTCTGTGTCTGGAGCTGAGTGACTGAGCTGTGCAGCTTTGAGAAGTGCTCTTAAATGGTCTTAAAGCTCCTCCCACCATGTGCCGCCCACCATGGACCTCCCCTATGGTCCTCCCATTATGGTCCGCCCACCATAGGCCACCACCGATTGGCTATGCCCTTTTCTGAGAGGGCTCCCAGCCAATGTGCAGCTAGGCCAGCAGCGAAGCCCTGCCTTCCCCCTGGTGGGCTGCAGGACTTCCCCCTGGTGGGCCGCAGGCCTTCCCGGGGTGTGCTTATGGCCAGTGGGCCATGCTTATGGCCGGTGGGCCGTGCTTATGGCCAGTGGGTTGTGCTTATGGAGGGGTTTTGATTGGTTGGCAGGGGGCCACCAAGGGAATGTACCAATGAGCCCTGTGGAGCCCCGGGACAGTACAGGGAACACCCCCCACACCTGCAGCTATATGAGCCGACTACGCGGGGCTGGAGCACTCTGTGTCTGACCTACCAAGGGAATTCTTCACCAAGCTCTTGAGCAAACTCTTCAGCAATGGCGGCTTTTGGAGATGCAACCCCTCTAAGTCCCAGCCTGGGAATTGGGGAGGACCCTCCACATGTTGGAGTAAGACCTAAATCAAAAACTATAAAAAGAAGATTGTTAAAACACGATGTGCTTACTAGGCATGTGCGCGAAATGTATGAAATTGCCACGAAGATGATTATTGAAAAGCAGGTTTATGGTTCCCTTGAAAATTTCAGACTTGAGATGGAACAATGGATTGCTGGCAGTCAACCCCGGGGTCTCCCCTATATGGAATCCCCTCCTAAAGACAGTGGGTATGAAGCAGAGAGCTCAACCAGTGGGAGTGAAGAGGCAAGCAGCGGTGATGAAGATATCCTAAATGAAGCAATGTGTCCCCCCAAACAGTGAATCAGAGGAAGAGGAGCACATTTATGAAGAAATGAACCTGAACACGTTGAGCCCGATAAAAAGCAAAGAAGAGGGGAAGAAAGAAGCTGCTTACCAACCATTGTATTCCAGTAGCTCTGTAAGTAAGTATCAGATTAAGGTACAAGGTGGGGGTGGTGATTTTTAAATAGAGTCAGTTTCATTTGCTATATTATATACTAAGACTGAAAGCACTTCTTATGTTTTTTGACAAAGAATGAGGAAGCAGCTCCAGCCAAGATAAAGGTTGACACTTCAGATTCAAGTGGCAGCTTTTCATGTATATGTGTAAACGTAGTACGGTCTGAAGGTGAAGAGTCAGATGAAGAAGAGATAAACACTATATTTTAATTGCATGAGGTGTGCCAAAAAAAAACTAAGTTGTACCAAGTTGGTTTTATTAGAGTCTTTTGTTCAGGGGCATAATGGCTTCACATAGCAAATTACTGAAAATGATATATTACAATCCAGGGACAGCAGGAAGTTTTGGAGGTGTGGAAGCGCTCTTTTGAGAGGCTTCCAAGCACAGCAAAACTCTAACTAGAAGGCACGTTGAAGATTGGCTCAGAGATCAAGATGCCTACACATTGCACAGGACCGCAAGAATCCACTTCAAAAGAAATAAGACAGTTGTTTCGGATATAGACGCCCAGTGGCAAGCTGACCTGCTCAATATGGAGGATTTGCAGAAGTACAATAAGGGCTATAAATATATTTTAACACTGGTGGACATTTTGTCTAAATATGCATGAGCGGTAGTCTTGAAAGACAAGACAGGAATGGAAGATTTTAAAGCCTTCAAGACCATTTTTAAGGAGGGAAGGGTACCCCGTAAGTTGCAAACAGATAAAGGCTCTGAATTTTTAAATAAGAAAGTGAGGCAATTGTTCATACAGCATGAAATCAACCAGTTTGTTACCCATAGCGAAGTCAAAGCAGCAGTAGTGGAAAGATTCAACTGTATTCTAAAGTCACGAATGTGGAGATATTTCACAGCCAACAACACCCATCGATATATCAATATCTTGCCTGAGCTCATTAAAAGCTATAATGCTAGTTTTCATAGAACTATACAGGCAAAGCCAATGGACATTAATTCTTCTAATTCTCTAAGAGTATGGCGAATGGTTTCTGGGCCTTATTTTAAAATAAAAGAACAGGGAGTGACCTTCAGGAAAGGTGATTATGTTAGGATATCAAAAAGTAAAGGCATCTTTGAAAAAAGTTATGAAGGAACATATTCTCAGGAAATTTTCATAGTTGACAAAGTTCTCAGAATCGGAAAAAGGGTTGTATTTCAGCTGAAAGATTATGATGGGGAATTAATACAGGGGAGATTCTATACTGAGGAATTACAGAAAGTGAATCATCGTGACAACAGGGTGTTTCACATTGAAAAAAATTTAACCACAGAAACACGGGGAAATAAAAAATACCACAAGGTCAAATGGGCTGGGTGGCCGCATAAATTTTCAAGTTGGGTAGTGGCCAAAGACATTATTGAACTGAGAAGCTGCAAGAGGTGATCAGTATGAATGATGGAGGATTTTACATCACCCTCCCCAGCAATGCCAGTATGGAGGTTTCCCCCAGAAATACAAATGCAAACTTTACAACGCAGTTGTCCCGTCCTTTAGATTTGAAGGGCACTTGGGAAGTTGGTCTCGCGGAGATACAGTACCCTCATGGTTGGCACACAATCCCAAAAAACACCAGGTTTATTCTTTCTCACGAAGGAAATAAGTGGTCATTCCAGATGCACAAAGGATATTATAAGGACATGGAAGAGGTTGTGGAAAATATGAACAACCTTATAAAAACAGCTATAGACCCATCAAACTTCCAGGTGCTCTATGATCCGATAATGGGCAAAGTTAGATTTTCAGTTCCTAGAATTTACAACTTTTCAGCCAGCAAGGAGTTAGCCTACATTGTGGGAGTACCCCCAGATGAGCCCGTCAAAAAAATAATAATCAATGCTTCAGACGTTACTGGAGATTTCAGCTCTCTGTATGTATACACCAATATAATAGAACATCAGATTGTGGGTGATTCCTCCATGCCACTGTTACGTTGTATTCCTGTCAGAGGGAAAAACCTCGAGGGTGTTACTGTTACCTATGACAAGCCCCATTACATGCTGATGAGTAAGAAGCACATTGACACAATAAGCATTGAAATAAAGATGGATCAGAACCAACATGTGCCATTCATGGTAGGGAAGGTGGTTGTGAGGTTGCATATTCATCCTAGAAAAGCCTGTGCTTAGAGAGAGAAAAAGATAAAGGAAAATGGTTGTGTTAAAAGATTATGGAGATGTCAATGTTTATAGGGCGTACTATAATAAACAGGCAGAAAACGGCCTAACAGGTTTCCATGGAGCACCTAACATGTACGGAAGTGATTTTGGGGGCATTTTTAGAGGACTCTTACGAAGGGCTGTCCCTCTTTTAAGGAGAGGTCTAGAATTTATTAAGCCCCATGTTAAGACAGCTGCACATAACATTGCTGGAGAGGTAGTAGGGCATGGTATGAAATAAATTGTCCCTCAGAAGGGATCAGGGATAGCGTACTTAAAAAGAAAGGGAGGAGTTAAGTGAAAAGCTTATTTTCATCGCAGTGGTCCTCCCCAACCTTTAAAAGCAGCTGGAGGGAGACATAAAAGACTACAGAAGCTCAGGAAGAGAAAGGAGAAAAGATCATCTAAGAGAAGGGTTGTGAAGTGTGCCTGGAGATATATATTTTAAAATGGCATTCATCCATGTCTCTCTTGAAGAGTGTACTAAATCTGAATTAGATCTTTTTCAAATGTCGCCAACACAAACCAGCGTTGAAAGCAGCATGTACATTGAAGTACCCCCAGTGTCAGCCCATACACCAAATGCCCCACTTGAATTTTATATAACCAGCAGTAGTGAGGATTATATTGATTTGAATAATACGCTCCTTTATATTGTCTGTAAGATCACAAAAGCAGATGGTTCAAACATTGCTGCTGATATAAAAGCCACCTTAGTAAACTACCCCATCACATCGCTGTTTAGCTAACTGGATGTTGTTCTGGGAGATAGACTGATTACTCAATCGAATAATCTCTATCCATACAGAACCATGATAGAACTGATTCTGAACTATGGTGCTGATACCCTGAGCACACAGTTTACAGCTGGTGGCTTTTATAAAGATGCCTGCGCTGATCTGGAAAGCACCCTCATAACAGCGGCTGGAAATCCAGGATTTAGACTGAGAGCACAGCAAACAACCGGAAATGGGATCTGTTGGGCCCCCTGCATAGTGATCTGTTTTTTTCAGGAGAAAGTGCTGCTGAATGGCGTAGACATGAAAATTAAGCTTATACGCAGCAAGGATGCATTTTGTGTGATGAGTGGAGATGCTAATGAGCATTACACAGTGAATATTTTAAATGTGTCTCTCTTTGTGAAGAGGGTGAAGGTAGCTCCAGGTGTGTGTCTGGGACAACCTCAGAAGCCCTTCTCACCTCTAATGCAAAATACCCCATTGAACGTGTTGGAATGAAAGTGTTTAGTATTCTGGCTGGCAGCGTAGTATGCAGCCAAGAAAACTTTTTCCTCGGGCAGCTGCCAAAGCAGCTAATCATTGGATTTGTTGACAACACCACTTTCAGTGGAGAATACAGCAGAAACCCTTTCAATTTCAAACACTATAACGTTAATTTTGTAGCATTATATGTTGATGGGGTTCAAGTTCCATCTAAGCCTCTACAATCTGATTTTGCAATTGGACTCCGTGTCAGAGAGTACATGCAATTAGTACAGGTGTCAGGGAAGGAAATGAAGGACCGACCCCTTTTGATCAAACGCAAGGAGTTTAATCAAGGATACACCTTTTACGCCTTTGACCTAAGTCCTGATCAGAGCTGCACCAACCATTATTCCCTGATCAAAATAGGAAATCTCAGGGCAGAGATCCATTTTCCTCGAGCCCTCAGAGAGACTATTAATATGATCTTATATGGGGTGTTTGACAATGTTATCGAACTTAGCCATTCAAGAAACATACTGTTTGATTACATGTAAAGATGAACACTCTTCAGTTATCAAACTTATTATATCAGAATAAGAGCTTTCTAGGCATTTACCCCTGTGATCTGCTTCCAAGGAACCTCATTGACAAAAGGCCAGTGGGACTAGTGGTGAACACACATCCTCAGACTATGCCTGGTGAACACTGGTTGGCTATCTACTTACCAGCCGTGGGCCCTGGTGAATTTTTTGATTCATACGGTGTGGCACCTGATAACCCGCTCATTCCTAAAGCCATTAGAGACTTTTTGTTGCATCAGAGTGAAGAGATAAGATTCCAACAGTCCCAAATACAGCACCCACTTTCACCTACATGTGGCTACCACTGTGTATTCTTTTTACAGAATCGCACAAAGGGTTTAACTTTTGATCAGATTTTAAGGTTATATTCTGAAGATGTTTCCCGAAATGATTGCATGGTTGTACGTTTGTTAAGGAAAGAAAAATTAATGACCTTTACTGCCCTGCTACCTTATTTCAGCAGGTTCAGACATGCCACCCTTTATGTAAAACCCAAATGAAATTTTGAGCATAACAAAATAGAGATTTGGTTGATTTATATTTCTTATATTTATTGATATGCTTTAGAAAGTGAGCCAGCCTGTTTCCATTGTGGGACTACTTGAAGGAGTTATAGGGAGATCCATCATATGCATCCACTCAGGGATGCCCCTACACTTTAGGTGCCTAGGCTTTGGTGGGGGAGAAGAAGGAAGAGGCACTTTTAATTTTTCAAATTGCTCTCTGGTGGTTGAATTTACCACAATAGATGAAGGCATATTTAGTTCGGCCATAGCTTTCAGAAATACATCCCAGCCCTTAGGTCTCCTCTTAGCAGAAAGAGTATTAGGTTGTGTTGCCCCTTTGACCAGATCCATGATGTTTGTCCCTGGTAAGACCTCTCCATGGTACACGAAGGTTCCGCTCTCATCCCATGACTGCATCCCCCCCAAAAAAGCCCATGAAGCTGGCTGCCCACTGAACCCCTAAAAACAAGAGGAATAACAACTGAAACCCTAAAGGAGTGGGACTAAAGGCTGAACCCCCAAAAGGAAGGGCCTGAACCCCTAAAAAAGGGGGTGGGTCACCTGTCACTCTTTGATGGAAAGTATGTTCCTAATTTTTCTGAGGTCTCAGTTTTTCCATCTCGTGATATGTGGAATCATGATGGCCCCATCGAAAATAACAATTCAGACTTTACATCTGGGTAATCTGTTGTCCTTTTTGTGTCCTCTACACAAGAAGCATGCAGTCCCACTGATTTGTAAGTTGGGGTAGGATTCCTTTGTGTACAGTCTTGTTGGCTCAGCCTTGTTCTCTGTGGTTGTGAGCCAAACATTTTTGACTGATCTTCAGCTGGTCTTGTGTCTTAGCGTACTCCATATCCTACATATTTGTTAAGATAAAAGTTAGTACAAGGAACAACATCGCTCTACCTAAGATCAGGAGAGAAGTAGCAGTGGATGCTGAGAGAACTAAGCAAGAGAACAACCCTTGACACCCTCTGAACTGATATGAGCCTCAAGTCTGTTGGCTTAGGTCCAGGAAGAGCTTTATGGCAAGAACAAACATTCTTGAGGGTACACAAGAGCAAAACCAAATTAGAAGATGGAAGAAGGAGCTCACTGGACAATGAACAACATTAAAGGGGGATGTCGCTGAGGATCTCGGCCTCTTCTACATCACCAGGAGTACCCTGAATAGGCTGAGGGTTAGACTGCTTGAATGCAAGACCAACATGCTCAAGTGGGGGCTGCTATATAGCCAATGTGTGAATAAAAAGCAGAAGTGGCCAAACGGTATGAATACCAAGGCAAGAAAGGGAGACTGTTTTTAGGCAAGAAAAATAGATGAAAAAGCAAAGTCTTCTAAATCTGTTTGTTGATATTTAATGAATGTTATGTCTTGAATTGTAAGTCTTTAGGGTTAAATAAAGGTTGTTTCTTCACAATAAAGTTGAATAAAGCATATATCAAAGGTTGAAATAAAGTTTGTTTCTTCGCAATCAATTCACAATAAAACAATAATCCAATAAAGTTGATCAAAGTTGATCCGTTTAATCAAACTTTTCAGAATAATCTTTCTTCAGGAAACAGTAATCTCATTAGAGTTACAACTCAAGACATAACATTCATTAAATATTAACAAACAGATTTAGAAGATTTTGTTTTTTCATCTATTTTTCTCGCCTCAAACGGTCTCCCTTTCTTGCAAGTGGGGGCTGCTGGCAGACAACAACACATGGTGTTAATGAGGAGAGATACAAAATCCAGCTCATTTACTGGTCTGTCAATTACTGCCAGAGGCATGCATCAATGAGTACTTGGGTTTGGGCAATGATAAAGCAAAGAAAGTGGTTTCATTTTTGCCATCCAAGTTTGATCGATACAAGAAAGAAGTAGTTAAGATAAAATAGATAAAATATACATGGTGCCTTGGAAGGAAAAATGGGATGTAAATGAATTTTAAAAATATACCTGTTTCTCAAATTGTCTGAATTAAGAGAGTGTTGGCATGAATGAGGATACTATTTCCATATGAACCAGTACATAAGAGCAAGATGAATTCCCAGAATCAGTTAATTATATACGCTCTCGGCTATTTTTGCTGAGGAGGAAAGTGAGTCATTTTGCTGCTGACTACCTATGAGAACCCTGTATTAACTGACTATAAATATACCTGTCAAGTTCTTCCAATTACTATGAGGATAAATCTCATTTTGTCTTCCCTAAAGGCCGTTGCTTCATGTCCATGAGCTTGGAAAGCTTCCCACTTTCAGGTTACTCTCGCCTGGCTAAGAAAAGCCTGTAAAGATTAAATCACTTATTTTTCCTGACAAATGTTCTATGTGAGTGAAGGATCTTTTCATCTGCGGGGCAGTTTCCTATGCTACTCATTTGCAGAGTTCTAGAAAAGTCTTGAATTGCTGAACTGACCAGCTGATGCCGTCCAGATTTTATAGGTGACTAGCAGATTTTGCCCAGCGGTGCTAGGCTGTTTTAAATTGTGTTGGAAGGTTTTTGTTTTGTTAATGTTTGTACAAATGAGGTTAGTCTGTAATTGTGATTTTTAAAATGTTTATTTATACACATGGGCTGTTAAAAACTGTGATCAGCTTTTTTGGGTTTGTTTTTGTGGATTAAAAAAAGAGGAAAGGATGATATAATTTTTTACATTTATTTTATTTAACCAAATAATGTTTTAGTCTGTGAATTTTTTTAATAGTTGTACCTTGGATAATAATTTTAAAAATGTGAAAGTACATGTTTTTTTTACTTTCAATGTTTTTAAACTGTGTTTAGATGTTTTGGGTTTTTTTGAGTGAAAACTCTACACAGGATTTTAGAAATGTTTTTATTTTATTATTTTGTGATTTGTTTGTGATTTGTGTGAATGTGTGATGTAATGTTATGTTTTTGTCCATTTTATCTCTTGTGGCCTCTGGGTGGGGAGGTTGAGTATTTCTTTTACTTTGACTGTTTTTTCTCTACTGGCCTCTGAGTGGCACTTCTTCCGGTAAGTAGTCTCTTTCTTTCATCATTTCAGTTCCGGACGTCATGGAGGTAGGACATGCTGGTAAGTTGGCTGGTTTAATTTCTTTTGTGGGTTTGTTTTATTTTTATTTTTTGGTGTTTTTCTGTGTGTTTTTTGTTTGTTATTTTTGGTTTTGGTTAATTTTGGTTGTTTTTGTTTTTTGTGTTTCTTTAATTAAAGGTTTATTTATTTTAATTATTTTGGTGTTTGTTTGTGTTATTTAGTTTTGTTTCTCTTTCAAGGGGGGGAGGCACTGGTGCCTTGGCCCCCCCTTGAAAGCGAAACACTTTTTCAGTAAGTAAAGTCAGTGGGCAGAGCGCTGTCTGCTGGCTTTGCTTCCCTGGGAATGGGTTCACTTTCAAGGCGGGCCCAAGGCACCAGTGCCTTGGCCCCCTCTTGAAAGCGAAACACTTACTCATAAAGTAAAGGCAGTGGCCGGAGTGCCGTTTGCTGCCTTTCCTTTGCGGAGGAATTGTTTCGCTTTCAAGGGGGGGAAGGCACTGATGCCTTCGCCCTCCCTTGAAAGCGAAACACTTACTCGGAAAGTAAAGGCAGTGGCCGGAGCGCCGTTCACTGCCTTTCCTTTGCGGAGGAATTGTTTCACTTTCAAGGGGGGGGAAAGGCATCAGTACCTTTCCCCCCCTTGAATCCCCCTGTGTTTGTGGGTTTTTTCCACCCCAGCTCAACTTTTCTTGAGGCCGGTGGTGGTCTCGCCGTGTTTTCGGCGGAGTAGCGTGGAGGAGAGGGAGTCCCTCTTCTCCCCATTTCTCCGTGAAAGAAGGCCAGCGGGTGTTTGCGTAGCTGTGAGGTGCTGCGTCCGCCTGCGGCGGACTTGTCCTCACATTGTGTTTTTTATTTTTATTTTTTGCGTGGTGGTCTTTTCAGCGTTCTGCGCACTTATGGCACGCAGGACCCTGGGGCTTGTAGTTATGGTTTTGTGTGTTCCGTTTGTGTGGCGTTTTTTTTCCTGCGGCTCCATTTTGATTGGCCATGGCGCGTTTCCAAACGTTCCTTTTGCTCGTGCCTCTCAGCCTGATTGGCTGTGGCGTGGCGCGGCGCATAGGATGTTGGGAAGTGAAGTCCTTTTTCTTTGTTTGCGTTCGGGGGCTCCTGCCCCACTGGCGCAAAATTCAACCTGACAGTTACCTGTGAACCCGGTTTGGGCGAGTGAATGAATGCTTGGTACAGGCTAGTAGGGCCAGGTGCAGGATCCTTTGTCACATTCCAACAGTTAACGCACAGATTTATAGGTATAGATATTATGATGTTGTTTTTTGCCTGTAAATTCTAACAGCGCTGTCCAGCATTAAAAAATATTGGTGGCTGTAGGAGTTGAAATTCAGGAAATCCTTGAGGACCATTGTTGCCCACTCCATTATACTGAGAGAGACTGGTACTGCTATACCCGTGATGGCCAACCTTTTCGAGTTTGAGTGCCCCAACTGCAACCCAAAACCCACTTATTTATCACAAAGTGCCAACACAGCAACAGGGGAGGAAGGAAATGCTCCCATTGGGCTATTGGACAGAGGGGTGGGGCAAACTCTGTGCTGGGGGGGGGGAGGGAGGAAGCTCTTCCATTGAGCTGCTGGGCAGAGGGGTGGGGCGAACTCTGTGCTGGAGTGACTGCATGGGTGCCCACAGAGAGGGCTCCGAGTGCCACCTATGGCATGCATGCCATAGGTTCACCACCACTGTGCTGTACCATCTCTCTGAAAGTTGTAAAATAGAATGCAAGATAGCACAAGCAAAGTATTTGCTCCCCCCTCCCACTGTAGAAGAAACATGTCCAGTACCACAGCATCAACAGTGTAATGTTTGTGTAGCTGGTAAAATTGAGACATGCTGTTGTAATGGCAACAGTTTGTGTCTTGTTTGTAGATACGTTTTCCCCACTCAACTGCTCTGTGCTCTCTCATAATTCTCATGTCAAATTTCCCTAAAGAATAAAATATTTAAAATAGATGAAATCAGTATTTTGGGATAGTTTCTTTCTTTGACCTCATGATTCTTGGCAAACTGTGTTTCAGTCTTCAGTATCTATGCGTTCATTGAAAGAGTCTCTTGTGCATTTTCCTGTTGGATATCTCTGAGTCATCCACTGATCTTGCATTCTTTTCCAACATTAATACAATAACAATAGGAGTGTCTTACGGTTTTATTTTAGGAAGCCAACATGTGTATTATGACAGAACTTTCATAGTCTATAATCTGCTTCATCTGTTCAATCTGATGAAGTGATACTTTAGGAAATCTTATGCTTTTGATGGTCATTAAAGTGCTGCCCCACTCTTGATTGGATTTAGGATCTCTCTTGCATGAATGGAAGTGTGCCACTCACAGAGAGTGCTACTCCCACCTGATTTTTTTAAATTTCCTGCTCACTTTATTCATCAGGTGGCCCTAAGACTCTGTGTAGTACTTGGGAGACAGGGAGAGGAATTGAAAGGTTGTCTTTTGGGGCTAAAGAAGGCATTTCTGTTAGGTCCATGTATTAAATATGGATCCAACATTATTTGTGATTTTGGTGCAATTCCTTAGAAAATGCTAGCAGAATAGAGATAGATAGAATTTTGTTAGGATATAGAATCTCCTGTACGAAGCCACTTGGGCTAAAAACCCAGTAAGCCATGTGCGTTCATTTTTGTAGTGGGTGGGAAAGTGTTTCTTTTAACTCCTCTTCTAAGGCATTGTTTGCTGCCTGAGCAAATCCGACTGGCGGTGGTCTTAATATCTTTCACCTCTCAGCCAGGAGTTCCTTGCTACTCTCTTATTCTGATTGATTCATATACCAATATTGATTTATTACTTCTTACAGGTAGAGGAGGAAAAAAACATTTGAGCTTTGGGCATCAGGAATACTTGAGATACTTTTGATTTCTTTTCAGTTTGTGAGTTACTTTACTGTTCATTATGCGTAAATAAGATCGCACTTTTCCCTTTAAGTTTTTGTTGAACTTGCTTTTAGATAAAAGTGACTATAGCACTACTCTCTCACACAGCCAATAGGCATATCTGTTCCTTGCAGAGTCTAGTAGTCAGTGGAGTCCAGTGAGTCATATGATCAGGATCTGATGGTGGATAAAGCCCTTATTTCTCTTCCCTTTTTTCATGTTTCACTTCTGTTTTCATTTGATTCTGACTACATTTTTCCTTCAATGCCGACTTGTGAGCATGTTACCTTTCTTTGCATAAGAGTGGGCAGCTCCCCCGGTGTATTGTGTAATATTGGATGTTCCAGGTCACTTCCTCTCCAGCCACCTGGGGTTGAATTTTCATGCTGTTGCAGATTTGATGCAAGCAGTAAAAATAATAATAATAAACCATTATAAGCAAAGTGCAATGAAATTTGTGATGGTTTGGAAAATAAATAAGGACCACTTTTGTGGGAAGGTAACAGCGTTCTGTGCGCTCTAGTGTCTAGTCATGCCTGCCACATGACCACGGAAATGTCTGCAGAAGCAGACAGCATTAGCTCTTTGGCTTTGAAACAGAGATGAGCACTGAACCCTAGAGTTGGATATGACTGGCTTTTGAGCAAGGGAAACCTTTACCTATGCCAATGTTCTTGGGTTGAGGTGGCAAGGTTGCTGTTGCTTGTGGAAAACTTCAGGGATGCCAGGGGCCATGTGTTGCCCACTTCTGTTTTGGTGGGATAATTGTTTCCTGTTTCTTAGATCTAGTAGTATATTTATCAGACAAATTATCTGAGGACCAGATTTCCCCAACCCTTGCTGATTGTTGGGGGATGATAATAAGTACTCTCTCCTAAGACATGTTTGGAAATGAAATGAAATTTGGGAAACACTGTCCTCTTTTCTCCCATCCCCATTTTGTTAAATGGTGATTCCAATACAGTCTTGTCTAGGAAGCGCTGAGTTTCAACCCTGTTGTTTCCTTTTATCCCCTCACACATTCAGCATTGTGACAATCCATGTAGTGCAGGGATTCTCAACCTGCAGCCCTTTCATGTGGCTCCCCACCACCTCCACCACACCAAGAAGTGCTATATGGTGGATGAAGGGCAAAATGGCCATCTGGCCCCCGAAGCTGTTTGAGGAAGCGTGACCTGGTCCTCAGCTTAAAAAGGTTGAAAACTCCTGCTGTAGTATAACAAAAGTAAAAGGTGTGTCTGAAAAAGTGGATTGTAATCTTCAGAAGTTCATAGTTAAATAAATCTGTTAGAAATCTTGTTTTTTGCTGTTGTTGCATGTGCTGAAGCAAACTAACACAGCTACCTCCTTGGCGCGCGCGCGCGCACACACACGCACACACGCACCCCCCACACACACACACCCCCCCATAGTGAGGTTTGTGTTTCATTTACATTTCACTAGATTTGAGTGCACATATCTTACCCTGTTCTACCATTCATTGTGAGATAGTGACAGTTGGAGTCCTAGAGCCATGATGGCAAAACTTTGGCACTCCAAATGCTTTGCAGTTGAGATGTCAGGAGAAAATGTTAAAAGTACTAACTGTTTAGTCTGTCTATTCTGAAGAAATAAGCCTTGAATTATGGCCCCCATGGGAAAAATCCATTGTGAGGGGTCACTGGGTGAAATAAAAGCAAATTTGATTTTTCCACCCGATAGCAAAGCTGGACGTTTGGAAATGGAAGCAAGGGTGAATGTGACGTTTGTGGTTTCCTTCCTCCTGCTCACAGAAACAATTTATAGTAGAACTGTGATATGAAATCTGTTATGTATATCAGAAGAATTTCTCGTTCACCTTAGGGTTTGCTTTTTCATATCTCTTGATCTAATACTCAGATCAGGGCTTCTGACTACCTGTAACAGTTTAGAGATAAGCGAAGCCATTCATGATCTTGGTGTGTCTGCTTGCTAAGGAATGTTCATTTCCAAAGGCATGATTGTCTTTCTTCCCACACCTTGTTCAGTTTGCCACACAGTAAGAATTTCTGCTCACAGTCTTCTGCCAGATTAAACCATAAAACAAAATCAATGAATGAGAATGAGAGCTACCAGTTCTGTTCTGTTTCTGCCCCATCTTCATTAAGGTCTAAAACGTTTAACATAAATACTTCTACATAGGATCTGCTCCAAATGAAGGGAAGCCAACAGCCTAAAGGGAGAAAACAGTTTTGTAATGGTACCCAGTTGCAGAAAAATCTTCTAAGTGATGTTCTGGCATGATTTTTTACATTTCACTTCCCAATTTAAAATTTGTGTTTTAATTCCTGTTTAGCCCCCCCCCCCAGTTTTGTTGTATTTGTTTTATGACCTGTCAAAATAAGTTGAGACTGTGGTGGCTCAAGTGGTTCAGATGCTAAACTTGAAGACTGGAAGATCGGAGTTCGATTCCCGAGTACTGCACGACGGAGTGAGCTCCCGCCTCTGTCCCAGCTCCTGCAAACCTAGCAGTACAAAAGCAAGACATTGCAAGTAGAAAAATAGGCACCAGTTCTGTGGGAAGGTAAACAGCATTCCATGCACTCGGGTGTCTAAGCATGCCTGCCACATGTCCATGGAAATGTCTGTGGATGCAGACAGCACTGGCTCCTTGGCTATAAACAGAGATGAGCATTGAACCCTAGAGTCAGATACGACTGGCTTTTGAGCAAGGGCAACCTTTGCCTCTAAAGAAGTTGTATTATAGAGCTACTATTTAAATATTGTATGGGATACCCCATGTAATGTAGTGGATAGAGTGATGGACCAGGACTCAGCAGTGGAAGCTCAGATAGGGGTTTCATGCAAAGCTGATGAATTTTATTGAGTAAATTTTATCTCTCGTTTTATTGTGATTGTATCATTCTACTGTACGTTTAATCTGTTTTATTCTGTTTTTGTAATAATATTTTATCACATTTTAACCTGATATGGTCAGATGATTAATTAATCTGTTAATAAAGGATACAGGAAGCTCACTGGGGTGTATGGAACTGTTAAAACTATTCCTTAAATGTACAGTATTACTTACCTTGGAAACTTTACTAGGGCCGCTATAACCCGGTTCTAACATGATGTTATATATCAAAGCGTAAAGTTTAAATTTTGTATTGAAATCCTTTCTTGCTTAGTTGGAAGCTTTTTCCTCTGCTAATACAACTAGTGAAGAAGGATTCCATTCATGGTAGGTGTTATAGACTTTCCTCTAAAGGTAATTAATAGTTGTGTGGAAGGTAAACAGCATTCCGTGCACTCCGGTGTCTAGTCATGCCTGCCACATGTCCATGGAAACGTCTGCAGACGCAGATACAGCTGGCTTTTTGGCTACAAATGGAGATGAGCACTGAACCCTACAGTCAGATACGACTGCTTTTGAGCAAGGGCGACATTTACCTTTACTACATTACAAACAGGCTGTTGATGGATGTCTTAGTAATGACAGTTAGATTGTGGTGATAAAGTCAGTAACGGTGGAAGGAAATAGGTAATTCAGATACTGTACAGTACTTTGTTTTGAAAGTAGTGGGAATAAGGAAACTGATCATCTGATCTTCAGTAGACATTGTAAATGCTCTACTGGTGGAGTAACACCAGGCCTCATCATTGGATGTTTTAAAGAAACATCTGAAACCTGCACTCTTTAAAGAGGCTTTTAATAACATTCTCCCTACGGTCAGTTAATAAATGTACATTTGGACTATGCCGCCCTTGGATACCATCAACTGTTATTGTTTATATATTTCTTGTTTCAACGCCCAGAGTGGGAAAATATCCCAGATGGGCGGTATAAAAATGTAATAAATAAAGAAATAAATGTACTGATCTTAAGTTAAGGTACAGCCAGTAGCCAGCTCAATACAGTGCTGCTCTATGAGCTGAAGTACAGAAAGACCAGGCAGTATTTTTACATAAGTTGTTTGTAATGTGGATCTTGGCTCTATCAGTGCATCAGACTGCTCTCTGACAGTGTAAATGCTAGCAAGTAGATAGGGTCTGTTTCTCTAATAGTAGTAGAACAGTGTGGATCCTTATTTGTTCCTGAGAATAACTATGTATGTGTGCGTGTATGCAGGCTGTGTAGCTGTTACCATGAAATTTTAGAAACAAAACAGATGCATTATTACTCTTTTGGCTTTTCTGAGCTCTACAAAAGAAATTAAGATGTCTTTTCTCATGACTCATGCACTTGCCATGATAACCCCCCCCCCATGTTAATTTATTATGGAACTGGGTTTTCCCCTGCTTTGTGTTTTATTTTGAATTGTATACAGTTGTTTCAATAGTTTTAACCCCCTTTTATTGAACCTACTGTGTCCTACTGTGTCCTGAGAACTTTAAATTGTTCAGAATAGACATGCTAAAGTAAGTGAATAATACAGATTCACATTTTAGAAACAGAATCGAACTTTGCTTGTAGACACTTAAAATTTCCTTGTGATCATGAGTCCCAAAATGTAACGTGAATGCTTATCAAACTCACTAGTCTTGCTGGATTTCTGTACTGTTTTCTGTTTCTTCGCAGACTGCCCTAAGTTTCTGCATTGTTACATTAAGATCTGATGTATTCTTTTAAAAAGATTTCTACTATGAGTTCTTAGGTTGATAATACCAGCTGCTGTGTGAGGCTACATGTGATGAATTCTGTTCCCTTAAAAAAAGACTTCCCTTGCTGTAGTGAAAGCTCCCACTGACTGCCAGAGATACGAAGGAGAATTATGCCGGCCCCTCATCCCCCCCCCAACAGTTTTTTGAGTGGCATATTTTTCTGACATATCCGTTACAGTTGGACAAATAGCACTGCATTTCTGTAGCAGCTTGTCACTTTTGGCATTTTTCCTTTTGGGTATTTCTTTCCAGTCCTGTTTCCCTCAACATGTGCTCATTCCAGTTTTTGAAAGGCCCGAGAAGATTGTGAGGGAATTGTAATATATGGATGAGATCATGCAAGACGTCTGTGAGAAACAATCTTTAAGCCAGAATTTATCAACCCAAAGGACATTTTATTTCTCTACATGGAGTGAGATTTTAATTAGCCTGTGCTAAGCATGATTTGACACCCTTTTAAAAAACAAACTTGGTAAAATATCTCCTTAGGTTTAGTTTGGTGTTGCAGTTGAATGCATGATCATTAAATAAACTAGTAGCAAGAGGATATATCTCCTTTTAACATAGGACAACAATCATTCAAATTTATTATATCCCCATAGGTCCCCGTCGTCCCCCCCCCCCCAAAGAAGAACAGATATGCATGCATAATAAAATAGCGTGAAATTTTGAGTTTGGTATTGGTATGATATCTTTAAAGAACAGTGGTGGCTTAGTGGTTAAGATGGTGAATTTGAGGACTGGAATAATGTTGGCAGGTCAATTGTTCGAGACTTGAGTGCTGCATGATGGATTGAGCTCCTGTCAACTGTCCCAGCTCCAGCCAACCTAGCAGTTCGAAAGCAAGAAATTGCAAGTAGATAAATAGGAACCACTTTGGTGGGAAGGTAACAGTGCTCAGTGCACTAGTCATGCTTGCCACATGTCTACGGAAACGTCTGCAGACACAAACAGCCTGGCTCTTTGGCTATAAATGGAGATGAACACCAAACCCTAGAGTTGGATACAACCAGCTTTCAAGCAAGGGAGACCTTTTCCTATGAGAGTCTTTACATGAGACCAGGATATTGAAAGTTGATGTTGGAGGTCAACTACAGTGTGATTTGCCCTGTTTTATTTGCTGAAAGTTGTCATGATGAAATCTGAAGCTTTCCCTTGTTGAGTTCATGAGGCATCAGTCCCGCCCCTGCTCTCCCGACCAAGCTAGTGTGGTGATTGAAATCACAATATACTGGCAGTTTTTCCAGACTCTCTACCTACCTCTTCACCTTCTTGATGCTGCTGTGTAGTGCCTTGCCAGCTCCAAGGTGGCTCTTCAATTGTAGCTGCTATAGTGGCTGATGAGAAAAATATAGCAGGTGCCAATGAGATGCCCGGTGACTAGCTATGCAGCTGCATACTAGTGCTCTTCTCTGGTGCTATCCCCTCCACCCTCAGGGAAGCCGATCCTCATGGGCACCTTCTGTTGCTGAGAGATGTGAGAAGTGAAGAAGGGGATGGTCATACCTAGTGTCTGGCAGCATGCCCTGGGCGCAGGAGGATTCATTGCCCCAAGCGACTAAAGAGTAGCAGCTACAGCAACTCTGCAGTGATTCCAAATACAGTAGTTCAATGGTAGGGCTGGAGAGAAGAAGCCAAACATGCACCCAGGCACATATACAGGCATACTTCTTTCGATAGCCATTTATTTTCTCTCCATTGGAAGTGAACTGAGGCTACATGTTCTTGGGAGAAGGGAGGAGGACAAGCAAGTCAGATCTTGGCAGGCTTGAGATGCAGAAATAGGTGTTTTATGATGTGAGGAGGAGGAGGGCTAGTTTTAGTTTCTTTTGTGGTGGTTTCTCCCACTCTTAAAGCTGAACGCCCAGCAGGAAACCATTGACTCGAGTATGTGTTCATAGTTTCCAAACAGGCACAGAAACAATTCAGAAACAAAACACCAGCCCTTAATTCCAGATGCACCAGAAGCAGCCAGAGATGTCACAAGATGATTAAATAAACAAGTAAATAGATGTGATATGGCTCCGTCAGATCTTGGTTCCTGTGTTTGCCACAAGCCCCTTGATCCCTCTGCAGCCTTCCATGTTGATCTCTTGTGGCCTCTTGCTGGCAGTGAACACCACTAGGCTGGCAAGGTGTAATTTCAATGTAGCACTATATCAGCTATCCAAAATGGTTTTTTTAAAAGGTAGAATAGTAATAGATGGAGGAAGAATGAAGGGGCAGGGCGAGAGCGGCAGTCGGTAGATATGATCCAGGTTAGGATTTCAGTGATTTTAGAGGTGCTGTGTGGACTTTTGCAGTACACCTCTCTGGATTAATTACTGTAAATACTGCTGTATAAATAGCAATGACAATTGCAAAAACAGAAACTTTGAAAAACTGAATCAACTTGAGCAACCTCCCTGTGTAGTTGATCCCTTCAAGTTCAGTTAATTACAAATAGGAACAGTCCCTGGGATAACCAAGCACTTGGGAGTTGAGAGCGCTGGTACTATGTGAAAGGTTGGACAGAAAAAGGTCTATTCTGTAGACTTAAATTCCTGTAAAACAGTCGGAAGGAACAATGCCAGGGTGGTTGGGGGTGAATTTTCATCACTTCGACCCAGTTGAAACTGCACCAATGCTGAAGAATTAGTAAAAAGTTCTGAAATGCAAAGCAAAATATTCTATTCTATTCTAGTTGCATTTTGTGGGGTTAGGGGTTTGTAGATTCCAGAAATGGGACGTTAGTTCCCAGAGACCATGAAGACTATCTTCAGAGGGCCAACGTGGAAGTCCTGAAGCTATACTTTCTCCATTCCTAATGTATTTTCAATGTATTGTGTGGGTGAGTGCTTGTAAGTACTCATCCAATCCACCTATACTTTCCTCAGTTTTATGGTTTTTGTAACCAGCACACATTTGATAGGTCATTCTATGCTGTAATTAACCAAGGAAACTAATGTTTAATTAAGGCAATTCTAAATACAGTATTTTATCATGCTCTTTATGTTACAGATTTTACTTAATTGTTTCCTTCCAGAATTAATATCCGGATCTAGAATTACTGTACTAAAGATAATATGTGAATTGTGAGAGTGCATCTGATATTTGCCTGTCTTGGTCTCAGGAAGTATGATAATACCGTTTGTCATTTTTATTGGCCTGTGTCATTGCTTTAAGCATACCTAAATGTGGATAGGGAACTGGGCTAAAAGCTTGCTATAATTCCTGAGATAATTTATAAAATGAATCATTATACTAGGCAGGAATCCAGTTGAAACAATTTGCATAAGAACAGATCTTGGCTGGAATCCAAAGAAGTACTTTAGCTATGCCCAAAATCAAAGATGTAGCCAGTGAGTTTTTTTTTAATTACAGCATTCCACAAAGTGCTTTTAGAACTTAAATTCATTTTTAAAATCCAGAGGTCATGCAGTGTGGTGTTCAGAAGGAGGGTACCATTAAAGACATGGAAGCCTGTCTTATCATAGGCATACCAAATAGGTTGCATTCATCTTTGAGTCATGCCCGGTTTCGGGTAAACCCTGTGTTAAATCTGTTTTGTTCATTTGGAAGATAGCAGTTGAAGTAATAAATGGAGGTAACTTCATGGCATTCTGTAAAGTTAAAGGTTTCTCTTGCTCAAAAGCCAGTCGTATCCAACTCTAGGGTTCAATGCTCTTCTCTGTTTCAAAGCCAAAGAGCCAGCGCTGTCTGCTTTTGCAGATGTTTCTGTGGTCATGTGGCAGGCAACATTTTCCCATGTAATTCTCCATTACATTTAGAACTGGTTGGGGATGGAGATGTAGCATTTATAAGCAGATACTTGACCTGGAGGGAAATAATAATTATAATATTTATAACATTGCAATATTGCTGTACTAGAACTCATTTCTGTCCATTTATCGTACTTACAAATTATAACATCAGTATTTTCCCTTCTAGCAAGTAATAAGTCAGTTCACATGTTTGCCCTCTTAGGTAGCAAATGCTGAGGAGAAGGAAGTGAAGACAAGAAATTAGAAGAGAAAGCTGCCCTGTACCACGTGATTTGCCCATGGCAAGGAAGTCTGCTGCCTTCAGTTGCGGTGGAGGTTGCTATCCCACTATTAGTTAGGAAGCAAAATTCAGTTGCCACTTAGCATTTTTTCAAGGAATGGTGGGAAGAATACTTTGCTTCTTCTTCAAGTGCCGTATCCATTCTGAATATTGGTTATCATCATGGCAAAAGTCTTTCTCTTCTTAACTCCTTGGAATAATTCTTCCCAGGTTATTCCACACCAGTCTCTCAGGTTCTTCAGCAACGAAGTCTTTCTACATCAGGGCCTCTCTTCCCAAGCATCTTCCCTTGTGTAGTGAGCTGGCGTATTTTATACCTTATGTTGTTCCTCATGATATGGCCAAGGTATAGATAGGAGCTTTCTTTGTTTAATGGTCTTAAACAGTTCTTGTAGCAAAAGAAGAAGGGGATGGCAGAGGATGATATGGCTAGATGGCATCATTGACTTAGTGGGCAGACTCTGGACAATGATGGATGACAGAGGAGCCTGGCGTGTGGTGGTCCATGGGGTTGTGAAGGGTTAGACTCAATTGTGACAACAATATACTGCACTCCGTGCTACTTTGAACAGGTGACTGGTTGCTCCATTTGATTCCAGAGATCTACTGTGAATAGGAAAATATCAAATTGATGAACGTGCGACTCTGTTTACAAGGTCTGTTTGCATGAACTGTATTGATTGATGAACTAGTAAGAAAGAAGTCCTTGGAAATTTATTCCCTTCCCATTTATACCCCTCTTACCTTAAATTTCTTCCTAGGATGCAAATATCAGGCATATATAGTTCTCTTTCACAGTATAATCAAGAATGCAGAGGCTATCTCTCTGGCTAATAAAGGGTTCAGTTTCTGGATTCCCAGGATGCACTGGGTTCGCCAGAAGCAGCCAGCATGATGTAATTTTGGTCTTTGGCCCCAGAAGTTCTGGCTCACTAAACCATTCTATAGCCTTTCAGTAATGGATCTGCTTCTGGCAGCCAGCCTGCCCTAGAGAGAGAAGCAGGGAGAGCGAGGGAGGAAAACACTTTTGCTGGAAAAACGTGTGTGTGTGTGTGTGTGTGTGTGTGTGTGTGTGTGTGTGTGTGTGTGTGTGTGTGTGTGTGTGTTTTGCTTTCCCTCCTTTATTTCTAAGCATGCCCTTATAAGGCATTTATCAGATTTGTAGAAACTACTTTCAAGAGGCATAATTTACTTGAATTTTTAGAACAGGAAAACAAATTCTGGGGAAAATGGGATTTCAATGTACAGTACTTTTAATTCATGGGGAGGAGGAAAAACAGGAGGAGAATATGGAAACCTTTCTTGGAAAACTGATAGTTATGTCCAGTCTATTTCAGGTTTTCCTCACTAAGTTGTAGAAACAGCATGTCTTTCCCCCGTCAAATGAGAATAGATATGTTTCTACTTTCTAGTGCGTTAGATACATATATACATAGCTATCACACATGCTCCATTATGCAGAGGGAGAGGGCTTTTCATGTCATTTTGCAGAAAGATTCGATATCTGTGGAAGAAAAAAAAAATAGAAAAATGCAGGATTGATGTCAGATGGATAGATGTCAAATGGGTCACACCATAGAAATGACAGGCAGAAAGCGGTGCAGAGGGAGGGGAGGGCGTAGTTGGGGGGGGGGCTGTTTGTGTTGGGCAAGCGAAAAGCAGGTGTGTCTTTGAATGAATCACTCCAGAATTGTTTGCCAAATCCCAGGGAGGATAAAGGTAAAAAGTGAAACGGGCAGTAAACTCCTAATAGAGATCCTTTTTACTTTCTCAGAACATAGATTTACCAGTTTTGTCTTATTGCAGATTGTAGCACAGTGGCAACAGTTTGCCTTTTGAGCAGCTCATTTTCAGCAGACACCCATTCTTGGAGAATTTAAGCAGCAATGCTACTTTCACAGGCATTTCTGAGAAATGAGTGAGGCAAAACAAAATCCCTCTTACCTCAGGTTCTCTGCATCCCATGAACACCATCACCACAACATGGCCATGTTGTTGACTGAAATGTTTCAAATGTTGTGTTGTTGTTTTTTAGGGGGGAGTGAAAAACAGCATATTAAAATGAAAGGGGACGTTGTATCGCAGTAAATAATTGTGATGAAGTTCGGGCTCTTCAATGTCATGATCAAGTAAACATTCTACATAATTGTGGTGAAATAAGGTTTATGCTCATTTGAGGTTTAAGCGATTATCTGAAGCATTGGTGTGCATTCAGACTGGCAGAGAAAAGGTTAAATGACCCTTTGAAGTCCCTTCCACTTCTAGACCTCTGTGACTCTATGAACTATATTTCCTCCTTTGCTCAGATTCCTAGTGGGGAGGGCAGAGGGGAAGGAGGGATTGCATATTGCCTGGGCCTGTAGCCCATCTCAAAGGGTATCTAATCCCATCGCTCTTTGGTATTTTCCCCACTTTCAGTCTGGGCTGCAATAGAGATAAGATTTGCCTGGCAAAGATAGGATTAGCCAGGCTGAGTAGCCCCAGTTCAAGAGATTACTGGAAGGGAAGGGCTTTAAGGAGAGATTCTGTGGCAGAGAATGAAGCCTGCTTTTCCCATAAAAAGAGACTGCAGTGGCTCAAGTGGCTAAGATGCTGACTGGAAGGCGAAAGTTCAGCAGTTCGAGACTCGAATACTGCCAACCTAGCAGTTCGAAACAATAAATTGCAAGCACAGTGATACCTCATACAACGATTTTAATCCATTCCATGGGGCTTGTTGTTGTATAAAACAATTGCTATACATGCATCATATAGCAATTTTCCCTATGGGATGCATCGTACAACAATTTTCTTTTGCTAAGTGGTTTTTCCCATAGAAAAATTGTTGTATGATTTTTTTCCATAGGGAAAATTGTTATGCGGGATGCCATTTCCCCCCAAAACCTAATTGTTATGCGATTTCGTTGCTATACAGGGCAATTGTTGCATGAGATTCCACTGTAGATAAATAGGGACCACTTCAGCAGAAAGGTAAAAAGCGTTCCGTGCGCTCCAGTGTCCAGTCATGCCTGCCACATGACCACGGAAATGTCTGCAGACGCAGACATCGCTGGCTCTTTGGATATGAAACAGAGATGAGCACTGAACCCTAGAGTCTGATATGACTAGCTTTCGAGCAATGCTGGCCTTTACTTTTACTTAGTGCGGTGGTTTAACTGCTGTACTGCAGCCAGAACATTGTGAGTTCGATCTTGGCTAGGTCACATGGTTGACTCAGCCTTCCATCCTTCTGAGGTCTGTAAAATGAGTTTCCAGCATGTTGGGGGAAAATGCTAATTACTCTGTGAACCGCCCAGAGAGTGTACTAAGTGATATGGGGTGGTATATAAGTGTAATTGCTTTGCCTTTGTTTTGCTTTATAAAAAGAACTCCAAATGTGGCATTCATTCTCTCGTTCCCTGGCAAGGTATTACTGGATAGATTTTCTGTGTGAGTTATCACAGAGAGAAGCTTGAAATGGTATAAGGCCAGGCACTAGTTGAGAAATCAAGAATGAGTGAATCCTGGAGAAGGCCAGCTGCATTACACCTAGCTCCCTAACTTTGTGCATACATGTGTGGGTCCTGTAGGGGGCAGCAGCAGTGCTCTTTGACATCACACTTGCCTCAGTCCCCATAACCCTCTTGGTGGCCATGCAAAGTTGACCCAGAGGAGAAAGCTGTAGCAGGCACTCCTTACCCAGGGTGCTATTTATTTCCAGGGCTGGACTTGGTGGATGAACGACAAAAATATCTGTAGCCTGCTAATCTGAGGAAGAGAGTCAAAAGCATTTGGCAGGATTGCATTGGAAGAAAGGCATAACATGAGGATGAGCTGCAGAAATGGCTATTCAGAGGTCTGTCTCTTCTGCCTCTAGCTATGTTCTGTTTCTGTACAGTATTTCAAAGACATCCTAAGGTGTCAGTGTACTGTCCCTCAGAAGTGGTTCGTGGCATCGGTGCATTTTATGGCTAAGGAGTGGGAATTCATACTATTGTGGGAATTAGGTTTGTTTTAATCCCTCTTCAAATAGCTAGTAAGGCTGGGCTCAGTGGCTAAGTTACCACAAGGGCCATGGATGCAATGCCCTCATTTCCCAAGAGGTTGGCAAATGATGGGGAATCAAAGACAACAGAGGTCCAGGAAGAGATACACCCACCATAGGGTATGGCCATCTGTTAAGATTACCAGCCTATGATCTTTAAATGTTTCCTGGATTTCCCAGGCCAGTAGTTTCTTTGACTGGGTGGAAACTTGTTAACATCAAATAACTTTCCCATCGAACATACCCTGATGCTAATTTTAACTACTTGTTTTATAATATTAAAACAGTAGCATCTGCTCAATGTCTAAAGTCTTGGCATCATAGTGAGATGGTAAACCCTTTCCCAAGGATATGAAGTCAGATATAGATACGTTTGAAGCAGGATATGCTGTATCTTTTCCATGGCTTGAATTTGAGCCTAGAATATACATATTGTAACATTTTAAGATCACCAAATGTTTGTCATACAGACTATATGGTGTGATATGAAAGCCAATATTCAGCAATCACTTCTGTGATGTGCTTCTTCACACTGAAGGTTCTCATTGGAGTGGCCTCATTTAGTTTGCAATGGGACAATTAAGTCTGAGCCAAAACACTTCCCAGCATGATTTAATTTCAAGGGACTGGTTTGAGTAGGACAGGGATAAAGTGTTAATCACACACCACACCGGTAAATGATTGTGCACTTTGTGGATACTAATACACCAGTGATGGTGAACCTTTTAGAGACTGAGCACCTAAGGAGGTGGGGGGAGAGGGTGGCAGGCATCATGCGTGCCAGTGATGTCACTGGCATGTTTCAATTGTGCATGCACTTGTGCATACGCACCACCCCTGCACTGCTGCCCCCAGACAAGCACCCACCACCATGGTGGGGAAGTGGTGCCAGCCGGACTGCACAGGGTGGGGCTTCCCCTTGATGGTACGCATGCCAGAAGAAAGGCATGCATGCACTTCTGGCATGCATGCCACAGGTTCACCACCACTGCTATACACCATCCAATATTGTATAGAAGAACATTCAGAACCATCATCCTCACTCTGATTTGGTTTCAGATGTCATATACCCAGATCTTACATTGACACTATGATGCATCATCATGAATTAGGCCATGGGTTTTCAACCTACAGCCCCCAGGCCAGACCTGGCCACTGCTGCGGCCACCCTTGTCCCCTCCTCCTGGCTTGGCATGTCACTAACACTGCTCCATAGCAGGGCAGATGTTGTAAGAAGGCTTACTGCATCCGCCCTGCTACAGAGCAGCGTTAGGGACAGGTCAAACCAGGCAGAGGGGACAAGGACAGCGGCGAGGGCAGTAGAAGCAGCAGACATATGCAGCCACCCATGTCTTTCCCAGGGGCTGCTCTGGCCGACAGTCAGGACTCCTCCTTCACCCATGGCAGGATGGTAAGCAGGGAAGTGGGTGGCGGGGGGAAAGAACACCAGTCCGGCCCACCAACAGTCTGAAAGGGCATGATCTGGCCCCTTGCTTAAACAGGTTGAGAACCCCTGAATTAGGTGAATAAGAATGAGAATGATGCTTAAAACTCACACTCTTGTATCTTGTAAAGTCAGGGGCAAAACATGTGGGAACTATATTGTTCAGCAGATAAGCTTCTTCTGGGAGTTTGGTAGCACTGTAATGATCTGAGCTGACTGCTTAAACTTTTCTCTTTTCTCTACAGGTATACATTATCAAGGTTACCTGGTCCAATGGCGCTACAGAGGCCATTTATCGTCGCTATAGCAAGTTCTTTGACCTGCAGGTAAGTGTCTTGAAAATTTTTCCTGTATTTTGGTTTGCTGTGGCTAATGCCCTCTTCTTGATTAAGGTCCTTCACCAGGTGGTTGCCAACCAGCTTCAGATTCTTTGGCTCAGATTTTCTGGATATGTCTCACTTGGGGTTTAGACTGGTTTTGTCAGAAAAATGACATATATTGGGAGAGAGGCAAGCAGTACAACCTTTTAGATTCTCCTGAATTCTGTCAGCAGTTTTTGACACAGTGAACCATTTGTGGATCCTTTTCAACAACAGTCTAAGTAGAGGTACTGCTTCGTAGTGGTTTTCTGAATTCTTGGATAGTTTACTCCAGGTGCTGTTTTTTATTATAGTTTAGTACCATGGACTCTACATTTTGTAGTTCCTTGGGAATTGGGTTTCTCTCCCATGCTATTTAACTTTTTAAAAATTAAACTACTGAATGAAGCCCTCTGGAGTTTGGGAGTGCATTATCATCTGACCACATATAGCTCTACTTTCTGTTTTCCTCTTCAGCTGTGATGCAGATATGCTAAATCAGTGGTTAGTTGTGACCGTTGAACTGGATGATGAGTATATGTGTGTGTATGTGTGTTTATAGGCGTTATACCAATTGATTGCTTTTATGATTTAGAATTCTTGGAAAAGTTATTTAATGAACTGAATTGATGAGATAGTGATGAATTCATTTCTTAGTAGCTTTAATATTGTTTTACCTAATTTAGAGTTTGTACTGACCACTGCTATCGGGGAACAATTTTATACTCATACATACCTATCACAGACAATTTGCAGAATTCCAGCTTCAAAATCAGTGAGCTAGAGGATTAAACAGCTGACCCATTGACTGTTCTGCATCATTCCATTTCTCCTTTCCTGAGATACAAACAACTCCACAATCCATCCTCAGTTCTGATCACTTTGGGGTTGGAAGATCTCCTTGGAAATTGAGATTAAGAAATTCTTCTACAGGTTCCTGCAGCTCCTGAAAAATGCTCCTTGATTAGATTAATATTGGTGTTTTAACTAGGACACGGTTATGTTTTATCATTCCTATTTTATTTTTAAAAATTGATTCTTAATTATTAGCTTTAATGCAGTTATATTTAATATTTTAAGGAATTGATTTTGATATTAATGATTGCTTTGGGAGCCAGTTTGGCTGAAAAACAAAAAGAGAGAGGAAATCCATAAAACAAACAGCAAGAAAGCTGTATCTGTTCTGTATCAACATGCAAACATGAGCTTTAAATTGCAAGCAATAACTCAGGGGTTCCCAATCTTTTCAAGCCAGGGGCTGGGTCATACCCTATCACTCAACTTTGAGGGCTGGACAGCCATTTTACCCTGCTTGCACGATGGGGGGTGGCCATTTTGTCCCAACAGCTTCAACGGAGTGATCATTTTGTTTCTCGAATGCCCTTGGAGGGGTGGGGGCCCACATGAAATGTGGCATGGGCCAGATTCTGCCCACGTGCCTTAGGTTGGGGACCCCAGCATTATCTAGTGCAGGAGGGAGATTTGTTTTCTGCAAAAGATTTATTAACACAGAGTTGATTTTTGATGTGAAAGACCATACTGTATGTCCAAAGGCATAATTAGTGCCTTTGCTTACTAAGGGGAGACTAAGAGGTGGTTTATGTCTTTCAGTTTCCATCCCCACATACATTCTATGGGCCTTCTGGGCCAGGTAATATCATTTGTCTCCTAATAATAAATAATAAATAATGAGTTAACAGGGATTTGGCTTTCCTCAATTGCTGTGCATAGTAGTTCATGCTGCTTTGTATAAAGATCTGTAGAGCTACTCATAACACAGTAACCATGAAGAGGACAATATTTTACTTTAAACGAGCAAAGCGAATACTTGGTTAAATAACCAAAGCTTTTATTATAAAATAGTGCCATTTTAAAGTGAATTTTGCCTGCTTGTCTTTTTGCAACACACCAGAAAGGATTGACATTGAATTTTCAAAAAAGACATGTGCAATGAATTTTCAAAAAAGATGTGTGGAAATATATTTTAGCATTGAGTGTATGTGCATATTAAAGATTTCTTGTTCCTTTAAATTTGCTGTCGGAAAGAGAATCAAGAACTTGTTTTCTCTGCTTAATTGAAAGCTATTGGTGTTGCATTCTTTGTGTCTTATTTCTGGTCATGGCAAGCTGGACTCCACCTTAAAAAATTCACACCATTAACAATTTTCCTGCTTCATGGAAAAAATGCATTCTCGGATACGAGTCGCATCCGACGATTTCTGGTGTTTCCGAGGTTTTAACTGTTGATAGAAAATTGCAGACTTCTAGGATGCTGACCCTATTCAGAGGTCCAGACTGGTGTGTTGGCCAGAGACAAAACAATTGCCAAATGGATGGCTAATTGACCAACAGTTTACCCCAGTAAACTGCTCCACTGGACCAGGCTTTTTCGGGCCAACTGAGAAAGTACACCCTGCTCGGCCTCGTTTGCCAAACCCTCGGGGGTTTTCGACTGTGCGGCACCTGTGGGCCTCTGGATCAGAGGGAGACAGGAGCGCGCTGGCCGAAGAACCCACTTCAATAGGAGCCATTGAGCCCAAAAATGTATGCACATATTTCTGGGAGCTGTTTATTTACTGTCTTTCCAATAATGATTAGTGTATCTTTGCTGATAGCTTGAAAATTAAAAAAGATGAAATTCACTGAATTATCTGCTTCTTGACTTCAGCTGATATGATTTATGCTCAGTACTTTTGGCTTCCTGAGAGTTTGAATCCTGCTTTTAGGTTGCCTAGCCTGTTGTGCTTTGCATATTCTAAAACAGGGGTGGCCAAACTATGGCCTGTGGTCCAGGTCCAGCCCACGGCACCATTTCATGTGGCCCGCTGCCACCTTTGCCGCTGCTGGAAGTAGAAGCGGGCACATTTACGACAGCCATAAAATGCACCCGCACATGCATAAATGCGCACACGCCTGCCGTAAACACTGCACCTGTGGCTGTCACAAATGCATTTACGATAACCTTGGATGTGTTTTATGGCAGCATTTACGATGGGAGGAACCATGTGATCGGCCCACTTAGCTGTCCAGGGGCGTGGTCAGGTCTGCAGCGTGAAAAGTTTGGGAACCCCTGTTGTAAAATGCCGTATATTTCAGAAAACAGATTTGGTCTTTTCCTTAACATGTGCTACTGCTGTTGAACTGGATTTGGTTTACCTTTGTGTTGTTCATTTGCATAATCAAGAAAATATTAAACTAAATAAGTAAAAGCATCTGCTGAGTAGCTTAATTCCACTGTTTACCTTCCACACAACTGAAACGGGCCACACAGATGAACCATGTCTAACTTAGTATAGGCATGAGATAGCTGGGCAAAGTTGTTCTCCATCTCATCATTGAGCATCCTAACATTTTTCTCCATTACTTCGTTACCTTCCTGTGTGCACTACTTTGTTTTACAGGTGATGAGAGCAAGTGTTTTACAGCCTTCACATCCATCTATTTTTAAAAAAACCTCTAGCACTGCCTTAAAGACTAACAAGTTTTTGTGAACTGTTGCTCATTACAGAGTCATGCCTTAGTAGGCAGCCATGTATATAAACATGGAGAAAAGGTGGATGTTAAATTTAATGTAGAATATAGGCAGCATGGAAATGATCTTATCACTTGCTGATCATGGACTACATGTAATTAAATTTGTGGGTTTTGTAGGTGGAAGACAACAGATGGATGGTGCAGCACCAAGAACACAATCACGTTCTTCTACCTTGCCCCGTCTCTCCCTTGGAGTTTCCGTTTCTGTCTTTCCTTGACCAATCCCACCACACTTAGTTTCTGTTGATGTTGCAGTTGCTGGTCAGGCTAAGTGACTGTAGAGAAAAGGTGGTTCTGTTCACCTGAACTCTCAAATCATGACATTTCCCCCCAAACATGACTTCCAGGAGACTAAATCTTCCAGCTCTTTCCTTTTACTAATAGTTTCCCCAGCAGCTTTTTATCTATGTTTGTTAACAGTACAGCCTTCTCAGTAGCTTCTTTACCTGTAACAAGAGTTGTGTACATTGGTGGAGAATTCTTGTAAACGTGCACACAAGATAGAAAATTTCCATTGATAGAAGTAAATGATATAGCTAGCAGCGGTTTAAGGCAGACATCACTGTCTGACATTTTGCTTGGAACTTTGAGTTTTTGTGTTCCAAATTGGGTCAGATGATAACTTGGTAGTTAGAGCAAAATGCTAGTTGCCATAATTTATATTATATGTTTAGAAATTGTTTTAAATGCACACAGTCACTTCTTCCAGAAGATGGATAGCCTTGTGGCTAAAAGGGGGTGCTCTGAGCCAATATGTCCCTAATACATACTTGACTTATGCTTAGACTTCCTTAATATTTGGTTTCTTTTTCTCAGATTAGCATTCTCCTATGTACGTGGCATGTTTAGCATTCTTACAGTACGTAAGTCACTCTCTGGATTTTATTCCATAAACACCAGCCAACAGGACCAATGATTATGGATTGTAAGAGTTCCATTCCATCGACATGTGGAGGAGCACATATTTTCATTGACTGTTTTGCTTTTGTCTGCATTCATGTATATAGTTGTGTTTATACATGCATAACTTTGTTGTTGTTCAGTTGCACAATCGAGTCCGACCCTTTGCGATCCCATGGACCATTGCACGGAGGCTCCTCTGCCATTCTCCGCAGCCTACACAGGTCTACACCCATTGTGTCATTGATGCCAACTCGCCACCTCATTCTCTGCCACCCCTTCTCCTTTTGCCTTCTATCTTTCCCAGCATCAAGGCCTTCTCAAGTGAGTCCTCTCTTCTCATCTGGTGGCCAAAGTACTTGAGCGTCAGTTTCAATATTTGTCCTTCCAATGAGCAGTCAGAGTTGATTTCCTTCAGTATTGACTGATTTGATCTCCTTGCAGTCCAGGGGACTCTCAAGAGTCACCTCCAGCACCACAGTTCTATTCTTCTGCACTCAGCCTTTCTTATGGTCCAGCTCTCACAGCCATTCATTACTACCGGGAATACCATTGCTTTGACTATGCGGACTTTTGTTGGCAGGCTGATGTCTCTACTTTTCATTATGCTGCCTAGGTTTCTTGTTGATGCAATGGGCACAGAGCTGGGCGGGTTGAGGAGGATGGTAGAGGATGGGGTGCCTGGCGTGTGATGCATACCTGTCAACCTGTGGCTCCGGAAAAACAGGACCTGCGCACATCGCTTGTGCGCAGGTCACTTTCCATGCATGCGTGGAAGCGCTACGCCGCTTGTGTAGGGGCTGCGCAAGCGGCGTAGTGCTTCCACGTATGCACGGAAAGCGTTTCCCTCGCTGCCAAATTACGGGGTTTTATCAGCACGGGGCAGGTTATGACGTCAATGGACGTCAAATTACAGGGTTTTCACGGCCAAATCGGGATGGTTGACAGGTATTGTGTGATCGTCCATGGGGTCGCAAAGGGTCAGACTTGACTATGCAGCTGAACAACAACAAAAGGTTTCTCATAGCTTGCCTCCCAAGAAGTAAGCATATTTTTATTTCATGCCTACAGTCACCATCATGAATAACTAAAAATCTGTTATTAAGAGAAAATTTACCCTGCCTGTGGTAAGCACACAGCCTCTGTGTACTAACACTTAGTCAATTGGGGGCCACTTCTAAAATGGAGGAATTAGTTTTTGATGAAGTAACAGAGAGCTGGTTGGATAGTTCTGTGAGCTGTATATCTGGCTGAAGAGCCAGAGGTTGAGAGTTCAGTTCACCCTTGTATCTTCCAGGGAGAAGAGCCCCTCTATATAGCTTTGGACAAGCTGTACAGTTCCAGGGTGCCCCCTCCCACCTTTCGAAGAAAGAAATGGGAAACCACTTCTGTGTACCTTCTACCTAGAAAACGGAAAATGTTGTTGTTGTTGTTGTAGCTGCTGTTGTTGTTCAAGTAACAGTTTACCATTTAAATCCTGAAGTCTAAACTTTGGGAATTTTTGTTCCTCATGCATCCAAAGGAGAAAATAACCCAGTTAGTATATCATGGACAGGTCTGCTAGTTCTAATAGGCTTTACATAAAGATAATTATAGACATTAGAGATAAAGAGTAGAAGGCAGCACTAGATTTTGATTTGGAAGATACTGTATATAACCTGAGTGTGAATAGGCCAGGGGAGAACAGGAAAAGAAACAGCATGAAAATGACTGTAGTTATGTGGCATTGGAATAAAGAGAAAAGATTTCATTTTCTGATAAGCTATAAATAGTTAGAGAAATACAGTGGATGCCAACTACTCTTGTGTTTCTCAGCTTCTGTTTCTGAAGTCCCATTTGGGTGTAAAGTATTGGTAGTTCTGGAAACTAAATTATCAAGAAACAGACAAATGTTTAATATATCTACGTGCCATTGCAAGTGTGGTTTGTTATCAACTCCCCAAAGTTCATAGGTTCTTACTTGATAATAAATCTCTTGAATTGAAAGTCAACAATTCTCAGTGGATCATGGCCACCAGAAATGAAAAGAGGGGGAATTCAGATTCTACTGCACTATTTGTGGAATATGGTTTTTGTTTAGTGGGCAATGGAACTTTCATATTATACAAAGCCATACCTGTCAAGCACAGCTCCGGAAAATACGGGACCTGCGCATGCACAGTACCTACTTTGCTCCAGACCAACCCGGTGCGCAACTTGGGGGTCCTCCTGGATTCGTGGCTGCTGCTAGAAGAACAGGTGGCGGCTGTGGCCAGGAGGGCCTTCGCCCAACTTCGGGTGATTCGCCAGTTGCGCCCGCTCCTGGACCGGGACTCTTTGCTCATGGTCACTCACGCTCTGGTGACCTCCAGACTAGACTACTGTAATGCGCTCTACATGGGGCTTCCCTTGATGACCATTCGGAGGCTGCAGCTGGTCCAGAATGCCGCGGCCCGGGTGGTGATGGGGTGTGGACGTTATGCCCATGCCTCACCACTGCTTCGGGGGCTGCACTGGTTACCAGTTTGTCTCCGGGTGCAATTCAAGGTGCTGGTTTTGACCTTTAAAGCCCTACATGGTAGTGGGCCAGGGTATCTTAGAGACCGCATCACCCTAAGGACGTCTGTCCATCCAACCAGAGTGGACCAGAGGGGCTCTCTAATTGTGCCATCAGCCAGGGGGGTTCACCTCTCTGGCACAAGGAGGAGGGCCTTCTCCGTGTCCGCACCAGCCCTTTGGAACCTCCTGCCTGTGGAACTTCGTCTCCAGACGGAGTTGTTGCCTTTTAGGAAGGAACTAAAGACCTGGCTGGCGGGCCAAGTTTGGGGTGCGGGTGGGGATGGGGGTACCGTTGGGTGGTTGGTATAGAGAAGTGTGCCTTCCCCCAAGGTCCCTTCAGTTCTTGCGCACCTTTTAGGGGTGGGCTTTTTAACTTTTAACTTTGTTTTATCATGTGTCTTTTATGTATTTACTGTCCGCTATGTAAACCGCCCTGAGTTGGGTTGTACCTGAGTGGGCGGTATATAAACGTGAAAAATAAATAAATAAATGAATACTTTCCCCACTGGTCAAATTACGGGATGGTGGTGGGAAAGTAGAGGAAGTGGTGCAGAAATACGGGATATCCCGGCCAATCCGGGATACCTGACAGGTATGCACAAAGCAGATAGAGACCGCTGCTCAGACAAGGCTACCAGATTATTTCTTTGGCGAACGGGAGACTCCTGGAAATCTGGGGTAGGTGCCTGAGTAAAGGAAGGAATAATCTTGGAAGCCAAATGAATTGTGGATTATTATCCTTAGAACTGAGACCCATAAGCAGAAGGATGACCAAGAGAAGGAAAAGAACTGGTGCTGAAACCTAAGGGCAGTTAAAACCTTGGAAGTTAAGAGTAGTAGAAAAGATTCAGAGGCTCTAAAGCTGGACCAAGCAGGGTTCAGAACAAAAAGAGCAAAAAATAATAATAATAATCAGCTTTTAAGAATGGAAAGAAAGCAGATGGGACTTCTGGCTGTTCATCTGAGCTCAGTTTAGCTGCAGCCTCAGTATAGTGTTGAGAGCAAGAGGTAGAACAAAGGCTGGCTTGACAGTATCTGAACTCACTGATTTGTTTTAAGAGGAGAAAATGCATGGCATGGATTAGGATGTATTTCAGTGATTCCCAATGTGGGCCTCACGTCTCACAGGGGGACTTCAATTCTGAGAAGCCTAAGTCAGTTCTTTGGGGAATTGACTTGCGCTTCTGGGAACTGAAGTTCAAAAACCAAAGGTTGGGAAACACTGGTGAAACTCCTGTTAAGGCTCTGAGTTTTATTTGATTTATTGGATTTGTATTCTGCCCACAGCAATCACAATATATCACAATACACTTAAAATTAAATAAATAAAAATACAATATAATACAATGCAACAAAACAGCAAAATAGCAACAAATACATCAACAATATAATCAGTGCATGTCATACGACAATTACAATTACAAAACAGTCACTTCCCTCTGAGTGGACAGTTACAGTCACTTCCCTCCGAGCGGGCAACGGGCTGGGGGACCCTTCCTCGGCCCCGGGAAGGTGGGGCCCAAGGGCAGCTGGGTGGCGATGTCTGGTCACCCGCAGAAGCCCACAGCTTTTCTTCTCCCTGGCCCCGGGGGTGAGGATGGGGCCCGAAGTCAGCTGGGTGGCGATATCCAGCTGCCCAGAGAAGCCCATGGCCTTTCTTCTCCCCGGCCCGGGGAAGGGGGTGAGGTCAGCTGGGTGGTGATGTCCGGTCACCCGGAGAAGTCTGCGGCCTTTCTTCCCCCCAGCCCCAGGAGGGTGGGGCCCAAGGTCAGCTGGGCGGTGATGTATTAGGATCTGCTTAAGTATTAGGATCTGATTAGTTACTGAATTTCTGCTGATTTGGCAGTGGTGGGGGAGCTCCAGTAAGTATTCATGTGCTTATGTGGGGTTGTCTCTCTGACTGCATAAATGGAAAACACATACCCAATCATGTTGGCTCTTTAGTAGCCTTTAGGGATTTTATGATCATCCTGGTAGCTTTCCATGCTGCTGCTTCCTCAACAAAATGATTGATCAAGGTGTTGGGACAACTGTAGACAAACCATCCAGCAGAAAATGGGTATAACTGGAGACCTGGCATGGCTAAGTGCTTCTATAAATATGTGCAAAGGCTCCCCATGTTTCAGAAAGGAGGTTTTTTTTGTTACCTCTCAGTAAAAAACAAAAGCAGGATTCCAGATTCTTTCTCTTGGCTGTACAGAGGGGAGGGACGGCTAAATGCATGTGTCTCTCATTCGGGGCACACTGAACCTTGGTTTAGCTTAGCCTACAAATGCATCTTCTCAATTTCAGTGGAGTTGGGATATACCTGTCTCCATTTGGGATTGGTTTATTCATATCCTGGATAATATGCATAACATTGAACAAGTGACAGTTATTCATATGTGAACAAGATTTCCATTCAGAGCAAGGTGCTGCCTTGGTACCATCTAGTATATTTCTCACAGCCATCAAGACTAGATAATAGCTGAGATCATAATCAGTGGCCTGAATAGATGCAACTTGCAGAATTGCAGCTCAGATCCCCTTGGAAGTTAAAAGTATCTTATGGGCTACAGTATATCATTGTTGTTTTCATTAATCATCCTTATTCTGTATTGTTTGCTGACTTGGCTTCCAGTCCTGTGTCTCTCTTAATCTTCTTCCATTGCATTGTGCCTTATGCTAGTAAACCACATTTTCTTGGTACAGAAAAAGTATGGATTAATGTGCTGCCATAAATCTTTAACTTGTATTTCTCTCCAAGGTTATTTCAGATGGACGAATGGTTTTAGTAGAACAGAACTTTTTCCTATTAGCCCATGTTCTTGTGTGCCAGGAGGTATGTTGTAGGCTGCTTTAGAAGTAAAATACATTTGCTATCAGAATTAAGGTACTGTGTCTTGTGCTGTGCTACCTGTATTTAAATTGTGATAAATCTGATTCACAATTATTGTACTTTTTCTTGTGTTTATATCTTAACTTGTGGTTTGAGTTCGAGTTGGATGAGAATGGATAAAAATCAATGATTTAAAAGAATTAAAACAACATTTTAAAAAAATAAATCATTTATTAAAATTTAAAACAGATTTTATTTATTTATTTATTTATATTAAAATTTATATGCCGCCCAATCAGGTAAACCCGACTCTGGGCGGCTCACAACAAGTTAAAACACACATAAAACAATACAACCAATTAAAACCCAACATACCCACCCACCTACCCCATTCCTCTTAAAAACCCACATTAAAAAACTGCCTTCATTGACAATTAAAAGAAATGGGGGCTTAATTTATAAGCCAACAGGCGGGGCCACTCTTCCATCTGGGCCCCACACCTGCCCCGCCAACCAGGTTTTTAGGTCTTTTCTGAAAGGCAGCAGCTCCGTCTGCTCCCGCAACTCTACAGGCAGGAGGTTCCACAAGGCCGGTGTGGACACGGAAAAGGCCCTCCTTCGTGTACCAGAGAGACGGGCCCCTCTGGAAGATGGAACAATTAGGGAGCCCCTCCGATCCGCTCTGGTTGGACGGGCGGACACTCTTGGGACGATGCGGTCTCTAAGGTATCCTGGCCCACTACCATGAAGGGCTTTAAAGGTCAAAACCAGCACCTTGAACTGTACCTGGAGGCAAACTGGTAGCCAGTGCAGCTCCCGAAGTAATGGTGAGGCACGAGCATAACGCCTGTACCCTTTTTTATTTAAGATATATTATAGTCCAAAGATTATTCATCATGAAATAAAGATTAGTTTTTAATTATGTAGCATGAGGGCAGATATTCATACAATGTTTATGTTTTTTGGTAATTGAATCCCATCAATCATTCACAATGTCATGCTCTCCCTGAGAGTTACAAAAGATTATTGGGCAATTTTTTTATTTAGAAGATATCACAGATGCTTAATTTTTCAGTTCTCAAACTGTGAATTTCTGTTTACAGAGATCATGTGCCTTTTCTTCACAGCAAAAACGTTATATAATAAACATACCTTGGAGTCGTTATTCAGCAAGGAGTCCGCACATTGGTAGACATCTCTGCAACGACATTCCACACATGCAAATGGGCCTGAGAAATCAAGTCCATTTGCATGCAGGTTTTTTAGCCATTTGGATATCATGTCACCCACTGGCTAGGCAGATCATGATGTGTGCCCTCTGCTTTCACCTTGCTCAAGGGATATGACGGAGGACACTTTGGTGGGTTTTAGTCCCTGCTTAACATCATTGACAGTTCCTGTCAACCTAGCAAGAAATTACAAGTAAATAAATAGGTACTGCTTTAGTGGGAAGGTAAGATTATTCCTTGCGCTCTGGAGTCTAGCCATGCCTGCCGTATTACCACAGAAATGCCTGCAGATGCTTTGCCTGTAAATTGAGATGAACACCGTGCCCTAGAGTTGGATACATCTGGCTTTCGAGCAAGGGGAACCTTTATCCTTAATGGAATATTCATCTGCTGAAATTCCAAGACTATAAGTTAGAAAGAAAGATAGATTTGCAGTTGGACACTAGGCATTGGGTTCATGTGTTTATAAATTTTTATTAGCTGTAGAAACCTCCAGCTGAAATTTCCAGAGTGGTGTTCAGGCACATCTGAATCAGGCCACCTTTAGAATTCCCAGCTGTCTGGTGGAATTGGATTACATCTACCTTCAGACTGCAACAGTGTCCCCAAGGTTAGTTATTGGAACTAAGTTGGAGAATGTGGCACCTTAAATATGCCAAGTAGAAAGTAGCAATAGTAATTACATTTATATACCGCCCCATAACACTTAGTTCCCTCTCTGGGTGGTTTACATGTTAATTAGCATTTTGCCCCCAACATGTTGGGTACTCATTTTACTAACCTTGGAAAGATGGAAGGCTGACTCAACCTTGATCCCTGTCAGGATTGCTGCAATACAGTTTAACCACATATGCCACCGCTGATTTATTGATCAGTGATATATAGAGGTTGCTCATAATAACAGACCTGCCAATCGTGTAACAACATAGTTCAAAATAAAAATAATTCAACTGGAGAGAGATCCTTACACTAGCAGTTTGAAAGTATAGTGCTGATACAGTAGAACCCTGTACAGCGATTTTAATCCGTTCCTTACAACGTTGTTTGGCACTAAGCAGTTTTCCCATTGGAAAATCATTGTATGGATTTTCCCATAGGAACGATCACAATGTGGAACGGCTTTCCCCCCTCCAAGCCTCATCGCTATGCAATTTCATCGCTGTATGGGACGATCGCTATACGGGGTTCTACTGTATTCATATTTGTAATGGGTTTCCTGGTGTGGGGGAAAAGATGGAAGAAGTGATAAAGTGCTGAGAGAAAATTATAAATGGAGAATAATATCATATGTAAATCCCACAACATTTGGTGAGTGAGGTGATGTAATGGCATAATTTTTTAAAAAATCCTAAAATAAGGGAGTTTATCAGTGAAATGTCGATTACTGTGGAAGTAGTTCTCCAGCATATTGGGAGAGAGATATCTCTCATGTACCTGGATGCATGAATCCTTTTTATCTGAGATGCTGGGAATTGAACGTGACACTTTTAATGATTAGAACATATGCTCTGTCATGAAGTTGTGGACTCTTCCCAGCAGCTTCCGCCTTCCCATAAATCACAGGAGGCAAGAATTTAATCCCTTATTTCATTTTGTGACTGAAGAAGTCTGTGAGACCTGCAGCACTCCTGTTTTTCTATATACAGTACATACTTGCACTGCTTTGAATAGCTGTCACTGTACTATTTATGTAGTATCAATTTGGAGTGATTTCATTTGAGGAGGTAGAGATTCCTATGGGAACATAACATGACTAATTTGTGAATGCTGTGCTGTAGTTAAAGTAAATGAATCTAGTAATGTAGCTTCTTTTTTGAATTCAAGAAAAAACATTAAAATGAGTGAGAGTAAACAAAACAGAACAGCAAAAAAAAGACAAAAAATGTTGTGCCACCTTAAAGACTAACTCCTGTATTTAAATGTGAGCTTTTGTGGACCAAGTGCACTTCATCAAACTTGGTCCATGAAAGCTCGCATTTAAATACAGGAGTTAGTCTTTAAGGTGCCACAACATTTTTTTGTCTTTTTTTTTTTTTGCTGTTCTGTTTACTATCAGATATGCTTGCACACACTAACATGGCTACCACTTCAAACATTTCTAAAATTACATTTCACTGATAAACTTGAAACTGCCTTATTCTAGGATATGTTCTTTAAGAAAAGAGAAAGGTAAAGGTTTCCCTTGCTTGAAAGCCAGTCATATCCGACTCTAGGGTGCAGTGCTCATCTCTATTTCTAAGCCGAAGAGCCAGCGCTGCCTTATTCTAGGATATGTTCTTTAAGAAAAGAGAAAGCTAGTATTCAAAAGACTATAAACCCAGTTGTGCACCAGAATCTCAATAAAGCACCTATTAAAAGGAGCTAAACACATACCATTAAAAGAGGAAAAAGATTCTCTTTTGTTAACAGCAGAACTTGAAATGTGTTTTGGCCTAGAAGATGTTGAAAATTTCACTCACAGCTACAAGATAAGCAGCACTGAAAGTTCTGTTTTTTAAGAATGTAAACAAAGTTTAATAAGTTCTGCTTTAAAAAAAAGCACTGTTTGAAGAAAAAACTGTGTCCAAAACCCTGTTGGTTTGAAGAATAATAGGGGATTTTGTCAGTTGAAAAAAAGATACAATGTTACTATTCTGTTAGGCTGGCCAATTATTGTGTGCTTGCGTACCTGATGTGCGGGGATTTCCCATTTTTCAGTGCGGATTTTTGCCATTTCCTGCCCAGAGCTGCCGAAACCCCGGAATTTGGCAGCGGGGGGAAGGCGTTACTGCACATCCCTTCTGCACAGCTCGCTTCTATGCACGCGTAGAAGGCTTTTATGCATGCGTAGAACCCTTCTATGCTTCCGTAGAACCCTTCTACGCATGCGTAGAAGGCTTCTGTGCAGAAGGGGATCGTAGAAGCCTTCTACGCATGCGAAAAAGCCTTCTATGCATGCGTAGAAGCGAGCTGCGCAGAACGGTTCTGCGCAAGTTGCTTTTACGCATGCATAGAAGGCTTTTACGCATGCATAAAAAGCGACCTGCGCAGAACTGTTCTGCGCAGGTCCCGGATTGTCTGGAGCTGCGGTTGACAGGTATGCTCTTACGTCTGTCTAATAAAGTGGACTTGGTCCACTAAAGCTCACATTTAAATACAGGAGTTAGTCTTTAAGGTGCCACCACATTTTTGCTGTTCTGTTTTGTTTACTCTCAGATAGGAATATATTTCTTTTCTTGTTTATTTTAAATGCTTAAATGTCCATTTAGCTCACTGTAAATATTAATTATAAAGAGTATGTTTACATGTTGTTACGTTTGCTTGGTGGCAAAGCCAATAAAGATAGGCTGCTTGTTTAGACTAAATCTCTGATGACAATGTTTATATATAATTATATGCTAATATTGCAGTATATTGGCCAAGGTCAGAAAAATGTCATTTACAGGCAAGATAGCTACAGTGGAACCTCACACAACAATTGCCCCATATAGCAAAGAAATCGCATAACAATTAGGTTTTGAAAAAGAAATGGTGTCCCACATAACAATTTTCCCTATGGAAAAAATCGTAGAACAATGTTTCAATGGGAAAAAACCACTTAGCAAAAAATAAAAATAAAAAAATCGTTGTACGATGCATCCCATAGGGGAAATTGCTATATGATGCATGTATCGTATAGCAATTGTTTCATACAACAACGAGCCCCATGGAACAGATTAAAGTCGTTGTAATAGGTACCACTGTATTTTGATTAACAGGGAATACTAAGAGATTCATTTAGAAGTGTCGTTATACAAACACCTTTTGTCAACAACTATAATGTTGACAGGATTGCAAGTAGATAAGACTCAGTTTCTTGATTGAAGACAACTGTATAAATATGGCTCATTTCAAAAGGGGTGATAGAAAGAAGAAAGCAACATAAACAACAACTGAAAAATATTTAGATTGATTACCCTGGCAGGCCCTAGATTCTATATAGAGTAAAAGGTATTATTTTTACTGATATGTGCTAGTTAGTCTTAATTGGTTATGATGGATTGAAGGCCTGTCTCTGTTCCAGCTCTTGGGGACATGAACGGAGCCTCATTTGGGCATTCCCTGAGTGGAGTTTCTTCCGCAAAAATCTTTTCAACCCAGAATAATTTCTGACACGAAATTATTATTATACATTCAGTAGTGCTGCTATACAGTAATATCATTCCTCCTAAAAGCATAGTTCTGCTTTCCATAGGATGAGTTAATGATGAGATAAATGACTTCTGCAAATTATTTCTCTGCTTTCTTCCATCAAAGAAAAGGTCCTCAACATGTTACATTCAGTACAACTTTAACTTTATTAACAAACAACTAGTGATTGAGTTAACTGAAACTATAACAGTTTCCATAACAGTCCTAAGTCTCATTGCGAGTTCTATCACTGCAGTCTTTTAGTTGTCCTTTTCATAGTCTGTCTATCTTATTGTTCAAAACTAATTAATGTGCCAGTGGCAGTGATGGCTAGACAAGCTGACCCTTGGTTTTTGCCTGGCATAGAGGGTCTTTTTCATCTATGTCCCCTGTCTATTCTTGTCTTCTCTTGTCTATGCTCTCACCTCTCTTTCTTTCTCTCACCAGTATGGTGGTTTTACAGCCACTAGTCTAGCCTCTTTTTGGCTATCTCTGATGGTCCCTTTATCCATTCCCAGGCCTCTATCCAGGGATTCTGTCTAAATATAAAGTTCCACCCAGGCAACAGGGCTAAAGTCCTTTTCTGTGTGACATGCTTCTTTCTGTTTTCCTTCCCATTCTTCCTTTTATTTCCCTTCCTTTCCTCACTGTGGTGGCTCAAGTGGTTAAGATGCTGAAATGATGACTGGAAGGTCAGAGTTCGATTCCTGAGTCCTGCACGATGGAGTGAGCTCCCATCTCTGTCCCAGCTCCTGCCAATCTAGCAGTTCGAAAGCAAGGCATTGCAAGTTGAGGCATGCCTGCCACATGTCCACAGAAACATGGCTATGAACAGAGATGAGCATTGAACCCTAGAGTTGGATACGACTGGCTTTCGAACAAGGGTGACCTTTACCTTCCTCACCCCTTTTCTCTTCCTCCTTGGTCTAACTTTTTCTTTTCTTCTAATCTAATTTGTTCCAGCTCCCTTTCTGCCTTTTTAAACCCTTTCTCTGTTTCTTCCTGAAGTCTCTGTTCTGTCTCTGGGGTTTTCTCATCTGCAAGTCCTCATTTCTCTCTCTTTCATGAAAATCCCCCTCATCCCTCTTACAATCATCTGCTTCCCAATCAACTGGAGAACCAGAAGTCTGGAATGCCAGACCTGGGTCTAATATCAGGCAATGGGGGATGAACCCCCACAGGGTCCTGTTCGCATTCTCTTATTAACATGGGAAGAGGCTCCAACTCTATGAGAAGTGACAAGGAGCTGCTTATAGCCAGGGACTGGTTCAGGCAGGAAAGTCAGCATGAAGCTTTGAAGAGAAAGAAAACACAATTTTTATTGCTTTGTTTATTTGCCTGAGAAGTAATGAGTTGTGTTAGCAGACAAATGAGAAGACTTCCATTTGAAAGACTTGGGTCTTCCAATCTGAGCAAAATAACAGCAGTCAAGGTAGAAGGGAGATTCAGAGATAAGGTAAAGGTCTCCGTTGTTTGAAAGCCAGTCGTATCCGACTCTAGGGTTCACTGCTCATCTCTGTTTAATGCCAAAGAGCCAGTCCTGTCTGCGTTTGCAGACGTTTCCGTGGGCATGTGGCAGGCATGCCTAGACACCTGAATGCACAGAATGCTATTTACCTTCCCACCAAAGTGGTACCTATTTATCTAGTTGCAATTTCTTGCTTTCAGACTACTAGGTTGGCAGGAGCTCGGACAGAGATGGGAGCTCACTCTGTTGTGCAGTACTTGGGAATTGAACTCCAACCTTAGTAAAACGATAATGCTTTCTGAGTGTGAAATGGAAAGGAGGTGAGTAGTTTCTTTACATCAGTAGTTCCCAACATGGAGCCACACACCACAGGGAGACTTCAGTTCCCAGAAGCCTAAGTTGGGTGATCAGTTCTTTGGGGAATTGACTTAGGCTTCTGGGAATTGAGGTCCAAAAACCAAAGGTTGGGAAACACTGCTTTACATCCAAGGGGTCCATAAAGCACCAAGTTCCATTCTTAGTCTTCCAAAGGGAAAATTGCAAAGAAGTATCTTTGTTATCTATTTAACCCTGATAGGAGCAAATGCATTTTATCAGAGTACTCACTGGACAGTATGAAAGGTCTCCTCGTTAGTTTTTGCAGGTAACCTTCTCACTTCAAAATAAGCAGTTTTGTTAAAAATAATAGATTTACTTTAATTGAATTAATAATTTAATTCAGTCAGTCTGAAGTCGCTGTAACTATGAAGTCTTTTTCTTGATTTTTTTTTACTGTTCTAGTCTGATGTACCACAGTTTACTAGAAGCTGGCTCCTTGCTTAGATCCATTTATAGCTTTCTTGAATTGGCAGCTAGCAAAAAGCTCAATGCTACCAAGTGCTTTGATGCCAAAGTAGGCCAGCCAGGCTTGGAATTGGCCTTGACAGCCACAGTAACTGCCTGCTATTTTTCTTGTGTTGCTGTGCGAATGGCATCCCATCTGATTCTTACCTTTTGCAAATTATTTGACAAATTCCTGCTAGATGACTAAAGCAGGAATAGAAGCTAAGCACATAACAGAAACTCATCAGAGCCGCATGACGTCCAGGCACCATTTTTAATCAAAGAACCTAAATGATCTACCATGTCATACTAAACCCGAACATTGAGAGGAACAAAGATAACAAACCATTTTTAAATTTGTTATTACTTTCTCTTACTACTATTGGTAGACGTTGCCACGATGACATTCCACACATGCAAATGGACTTGATAAATCAAGTCCATTTGCACTTGGATTCTTAGCCATTTGGATATCACGTCACCCACTGACTAGTGGACCACAATGTGTGCCCTCTGCTTTCACCTTGCTCAAGGGATGGAGGATGTTTTGGTGAGTTTTAGTCCTGATGACCGGGGCAATTGCCGCACAGTGCGTAGCCTTTGAGGCTGTTGAGAAAAAACTGACCAAGGCTTTGAACCTAATGGCTATATATTATAGGGATAACCAACTAAATCCAAACTGCCTAAAACCTCAATTCTGTGCTTTTCATTTAAAAAAACATGAGGTATCAAGAAGCCTTCAGGTGACTTGGAATGGCACCAGGCTCGAATATTGCATCACTCCCCAAATACCTGGGAGTTACCCTGGATCATACTCTCACTTTCAAGACCCACTGCCTTAATACCAAACAGAAGGTTTTTGCCAGAAACAATATTCTGAGGAAAATAACAGGCACAAGTTGGGGTGCCCAATCACACACATTAATAACTTCTGTGCTAGCTTTATGTTACTCTGCAGGAGAGTATGCTAGTCCAGTGTGGTGCAGATCAAAGCATGCAGGGCAGGTGGATGTGGCCCTAAATGAAACAGCAAGATTGGTCACAGGATGCCAAAAACCAATTCCAATACAAAAAGTGCATTACTTAGGTAGCAGCTGTCTGTCAAAAATTCCACTGAGAAAGTGCTGCTCAGAAAGCAAGTTCCTCGGAAACACACCTGCTATTTGATTACCATCCACCAAAGCAGAGACTGAAATCAATGCATAGTTTCCTCACAACCTCTGCCCCTCTGAACAACCAGTCCCCACAGACCGCCTTAGAACTAAGGAAGTCCAGCATGGAACTACCAGATAACTGGGCAGAACCACATGACTCTCTACCGCCTGGCCAAGAACAACCATGCCAGTGTGGAACGCTTTAAATAGACTGTGTGCAGGGGTAGGAAGATCAAGGACTAATCTGAAAAAGTGGGGTTTCCCTGTGGATGACAGCCTGCATGAATGCGGAGAAGTACAAACTATCTCCCATATGATACAGTTCACACGATGCCCCTCAACGTGCACTGAGGAGGACCTTATGTTGGCAAGAGGAAATACTGTTGAAATGGCCTGATATTGGGCAGATGTCATCTAGCCCTTTTAAATTCTATTTTGTTTTTAGATGTGTTAATTTTAGCTTTGTATGTTATTATATGCTGGTGGTGCATCTGTCATGACTAAAGAAAGAAGTCCTGGCCTGTTGCAATGGCTACCAGATGTAGGAGTGGCTGGCCGCAAGGAAGACATGCGAGGCAATCGTGCAGTGAAGTCTAGCCCCGATCTGGGTCGGGTGGCACGTATTTATTACCCTGCCTTGGGGTGATACGTGTGTAAGATGCGCATGACCCCCTAATACAGAAAGCTTGCATACGTGGCATTTTCCGGTGGTCAAGACAATACCAGCTCTTGGACATTGCCCTGTGGTTAATAGACAACCCACAACTAATTAAGGTCTGGGCTGGCGGAACCCATTGTTCCTGCCCTATCTCGGAGCCTTATGTGCATTGACTCTGGGTACCTAGCTTGTCCTGCTGTCTGGCGCAGCTTATTTACCCAACTTAATCTGTAGCCAGAAGCGGAGGACTGTGTATTTCCATTAGAGTCACCATCTCTGGTTTTTGCCCTGTTTCTACTGTAACCATCAGCCAAGGCTTTCTGATTCACCCCCCAAACTAACTAACTAGCCCGCACCCCAATTGCCTTTCCCGCCAAGCTTGGTTGATCCCCGGATCTGTCGAAGGCCGAGCGAACCCCTGGGGAAAGGTTTAGCCAATTATTCCTGCGGGCAACCCACATTCCCCCTTCCTTTATTAGTTAAATCAGCCTGGCTGAGGGTGCAGTAGATGTAAGGCATAATCTGCTTGGGCGTAACTGTCTCCCGGGGTCTCCGCCATGGGGTGCACATTGGCAAGAGTGAAGGAATGTACTACGCAAAGCAGCAAAGCATAATCCCCACTGCTATGATAATGATTAGGGTATGGGGTGCTGTTTGCACCCACCTCCAGGGGACCCATGACTACAGTGCTAGCCCAATTCTGTCTTCTTGACTGAGGTGTCAAGTTTGGTTATCTGGTCCTGGATTTTGCAAGAGGTGCCCGTCAGGTTGAGACAACACATGTCCCGGACAGATTCGCAACCCAAATGGTGTCAAATCAGCAAATAGTCAATTGCTGCGTGGTTGTCCAAAACCACACGTCTCAGTTCAGCCTGCTCTCTGTTTAACATGGCAATGGCTGATGAGGTGTGATTGATGGCTTTCGCTGAGGGAGCTAACTTTTCCCCCCAGTGATAGAAATGGTTTTCCTAAGGTAATCCTTGACTACCCTGCAAAAGGGCTTCTCTGGCCATTATGCAAACATTTCCTCACACATAGGGAGGTGTGATTGGCACGGACATAAGCAAACACAAAATAATTAAAGGATTACCATAGCCAGGGATTTCTTTGGCTGCAGGATGATCAACCTTTGTGTAGAGGTGGCCCAGTTTGGCTCCTTTCTCCCACCCATAGGTGAAGACATGACCTCCTAGCAATGGGGGGTATTGGGGTGGCAGATGTGAGGGTAAAATGCAACGGGGTGTGTGCAAAACTCGCAATCTAGTTCATATGTCCCTTGAAAATCCCACCTTGAGCATTGTATAAAGGCAAAGAATTCAAAGAAATGCAAAGACAATACAAGCAATAGCAATTAGTGAAACATATACAAAAACATTCAGCTGCTTCTCCTGACGCTGATCCTTGAAGTAGGGTTACATGTGGTGAAGACATAAATCGTCCCAATTGTCCCTTGGTGTGGATTTTATTGGGCTCCTTGCTTATGGTCACTCATGCTCTGGTTACTTCCCGACTAGATTATTGTAATGCGCTCTACATGGGGCTGCCCTTGACGACCATTCGGAGGCTGCAGCTGGTCCAGAATGCGGCGGCCCGGGTGGTGATGGGGTGTGGGCGATATGCCCATGCCTCACCGCTGCTTCGGGAGCTGCACTGGTTACCAGTTTGTCTCCGGGTGCAATTTAAGGTGCTGGTTTTGACCTTTAAAGCCCTTTATGGCAGGGGGCCAGGATACCTTAGAGACCGCATCGTCCCAAGAGTGGCTGCCCGTCCAACCAGAGCGGACCGGAGAGGCTCTCTGGTGGTGCCATCAACGAGGGGTGCACATTTGACTAGCACCCGAAGGAGGGCCTTCTCTGTGTCCGCACCAACCCTCTGGAACCTCCTACCAACAGATCTAAGACTGCAAAGTGAACTGCTGCCCTTCAGGAAAGGAGTAAAGACCTGGCTGGCAGGGCAGGTGTGGGGCCCGAACGGGACTATGGCCCCCGCCGGCTGGCTTTTATAAGACTCTCTCTCTTTCCCTCTGTGTGGTAGGTGGGACGGGTGATTGGGATATGGGTTTTAAATGGGGGTGGATGTCGGTTTTTTCTTATTGGGTGGGTTTTTTATTGGGTGGGTTTTATAAGGTTTTATAATGTTTTTATGTATTTTTTGGAGTTGTTGTAATGCCGCCCTGAGTCGGGTTCTGCCTGAGTGGGCGGCATTTACAAATGTGAATGATAAATAAATAAATAAATAAATAAATAACCCAATCTGTCCTTTGGTAACTTGAAGAGTCTGTATTTGTGGCAGTCCAAGTTGGCATAAAGGTAAAGCAAGGTTGTGTGTTTAACTGAGCATGATGTCCTTTGAAGTCCCAATTGGTGGGTAACATTGAGTGGCTTGTGTGTATGTGTGTGCGGTGTCCATGTGTGTGTGTCCCAAATCCTCCCCCCTTGGGGTAAAAGCATGCCAAAATCATCGAAAAATGGATGGCTGGTGTCGTCTTTGGCTGATGTCTGTGCTTGCTGCATTTTGACTGTTGGCTGGGACCTGCTGGCATCCAGCATCTCCTGGACTTCTAGGATTGGGGCCTGGTTCTGGCATCTGAGCCTCCAGAAATGGACCTGCAGAGGAGATAAAAACTGGCTGTGGAAGCAGCCTTGGAAATCCTGGGAGAAGAAGTCTGAGAGAGTTAGTTTTTGTGATTATAGGTAAATATCGCCTTAGCTGAGGATCGGGGGGGGGCTCCCCCTTCTTTTAACTGAAAGAAAAGACAGTGTAGGTTAATTCATTCCACAATTGCTTGACCTGGAATTGTAAAAAGTTTCATTTAGATGCAGAACTTCCTGATTCCTGCTAGGAAGGTCTGCCAGAAAAAAAGAATGTTAGATCAAGAAAGAAGGGATTCTAGTGAAATCCTGCATGTCTCAAGGGAAAGCTGTGAATGTTGAAAAAGTCAGCAATTAGAATCGAAGGACAAACAAGCTAAAAAGACAGTCTTAATGCGCAATTCTGTGTGGTGGAGAAAACATCAAAATGAAGAAATGAGCTGAGAATTTCATACAGTGTTGCTCTAATGACAAAGAGCCTGCAGCAAATGAGAGAGTCAGAGGATGAAAATGAAAGCGCGGCACCAAAATGGCCGCTGCGCTCTTTGCAGGCCCCCCCACCCGGACTCAGACATCCGGGTGAGTTAGGGGGCGTGGCCACCCCTCTATAAAAGGGGTGGCCACGAGGCAGCCGAGCTGCCATTTTAAAAATAGCGACGGAGAGGAGAAGTTTTCTCCGTCGCTGTTCCTTGACTCTTCAGCTCTTTAGCCCTTGGTCTTTCCCGGCTGGGAAGGAAGGAGTTGCACAGAGCCTTTGGCTTGCTGGCTGCTCTGTGCTTTTTTGGCGTAAGGTTGATCCCTGGAAAGGGATCCTGCTCTTTCTACAGATATGCCTTCCAAACGGAAAGCCACGGTGACGAAACCGTGGCCAACGGGGAGGACTTTTGCAGGCCCTGCGCAGCGCGGGGGGCAGCCCTCAGGTCAGAGGACCAGGGCTGCGCCCACGCGGCAGGGCACTACCCCAGCTTTGCCCACCGATACCGGTGGGGCGATGCAGGCTGGTGCTTGGCCCTCGGCTGGCCGGCCTTTGGCCGGCCCTTCAGGGGCTTCGGCCCTCGGCCCGTAGTTGCCGGCCATGGGTCAGGTCAGCGGGGGAGGGCCTGGTGCGGGTGCACAGCATGTTCCCCCTCCGGCCCCTCATGGGTCGGGGTTTTGGGCATGGCCCTATTCGGGCCCAGGATCTCACTTTGGGGTTCCTGGTCATATGCCTGGTGGGCCGTACGGCCCACCTGGCCCACTTTATACTGGGGGATCTGTGGCAGTGGATGCGTTGCTAACGCGTTTAGCTGTGCTTGAGGCATCCTTGGGGATTGCACACAACCCCATGGCAGGGGGCCCTTCTCTCTCTGCTGGTGGCCCTTCGTGTTCACCGGCTACCTCGACAGCTGCCACACTGCAACAAGCGGCCAGCCGGGTTGAGCTGCTTGAGACGCTCCGGCCTGCGCCTGCCGGTGTCTCGCAGCTCCCTGTTCGTCCAGTGCTACAGCAGGAGAGTGGTCAGGTGTGGCCCCAGAGATCGATTCCGGTCGCGAGCTCCGACGCCCGCCGTGGGCCGGAACCCCCAGTGGGGGCAGCTCTCGGGGGTGCACCTAGTGAGTATCAGGTTCAAGTTAATGCACCCACATCACAGTCCACTTCCAGTGGTGGGGTTCAGTGGCCATGGCCTCGTCAAGTCGAGGCGAGTGGGCATCAGTTGCCAGCCTATCCCAGTGCCCCTTGGTTCCATACTGGCACAACATTGGGGGTGGGGGGTTTCCACCCCCGGGGCAGTGCCGGGCATCGCAGGGGCTGTCCAGGTTCCGCTGCGTGTGCCCCGTGTACCTAATGTGCCGGTGACGGCCTTGCCGACGGCTGGTTATTCATTGCCCCTTGGTGATCAATTGTCCCAGGTCACGAGGGAAAAGATTTGGCGGGGGGTGTACAGTTGATGCGAGCGGGCATCAGTTACCATCTTATCCCAGTATCCCATGGTGCTAAATGGTCCCTCGTTAAGTGCGGGGGTGTCCGCCCCCGGGGCAGTGCCGAGCATCGCACGGGCTGTCCAGGTCCTGCTGCGTATGCCCTTGATACAGAACGTGCCGTCGATGGCTTTGCCGATGGCTGGTTATTCCTTGCCCCTGGGTGATCATTTGCCGCAGGTCACGAGGGGTAAGGTCTGGAGGGGGATATGTGGATATTCTCCATATTGAACTGTGAGCCCACTGAGGAGGAGAGAGAGGGACAGGACGACAGAGACAAAGAGCTGTCCCATCGTCGTAAGGCACCGCGCACCTGGGGCCAACTGGTGGTCGGCATACCTTATATATATGGTGGTATGCCGCAGGGCCCGGCCTGATTGGGCCATCCCTATGGTTCCATCTATTGCTAATATTACAGGGCGATGGTTGATTTGATAGGCCCATCGCAGTTGGCTTACGACGAGGAATGTGGATGAGGGTGGCCCTACACCCCGAGAGGAGGTTGGATGAGCCCTGTCAGCACTTGTGCTCGTGTACATGACTCCCACGTGACTGGCGCCTGGTGATAGGTACCATGGTGGTCATGCTGTGCAGCGGGCTGCTCAGACACAGGCTCCACGCTAACTGGTCGGGCAGGGGGTTCCAGCCCACCTGCCGTGTTCGACCTGCTCAGCTGGCGACGGGTGTACTAAGCGCCAGTGTCGTTACCGACTTGGTGTCCCCTTTTGCGCTGGCCCTTACGCCGCCTCCGCGTGCCCGCGGGGGGTGGGTTACGGGGCAGAGGTAGGGGTGCACAGGGGGCGATCAGAGCTCCGTCTGAAAGAACTAGCCTTGTCAAAGCCCCCCCTCCCCAATTAGTGTACTCAGGCTGGAGCGATGGCACTCAGCTCATCCAAGAAGGGATGATGCAGGGTACCTGCTGGAGGGTTTTCAATGGGGCTTTTGTATTCCATTCGGGGGTGTTAGGGGTCCCGGGATGCTACTAATCTGGTTACCTTGAAAGGTAACGAAGCGGTTGCTCCACTGTGCACAGCTATGGGAGTTGGGCTATGAGAGTAGCGGGTCCCTTCTTGGAACCACCTTTCCTAAGTTGAACGTCTCCCCTATGAGGCTAGTACCGAGGTAGAACCAGGGTGAATGTCATTTAATCCTCCATTTAGCTCACCCTGTGGGTTATCCGGTTAGGGATGCCATTCCTGATGACCTTGTTCAGTCAGGTACTCGTAGTTGGTTCAGCCCCTATGGGTGGCTCGCTCATGCAGTCCCGGTGCTTTCCTGGCACAGTGTGATATGCACTCGGCTTTCAGATTACTGCCAGTGCACCCAATGGATTTAGAGCTATTGGGTTTTTAGGTTCCAAGGTGAATTTTACTTAGATAAGTCCAACCCCTTCTGACTGAGTTAATTCATGTTCAGCATTCGAACGATTCGGGACTTTCATTCAGTGGGCCTTTGCTCGCAGGTCGGGGTCTCGGTCTCTAGCCCATTACCTCGACGACTTTTGGTTCGGGGGTGAACGGGGCTCGGACACGTGCACGCGTCTCCTCACTACATTTCAGACACTCAGGTGGGAACTGGGTGTCCCCTTGGCGCCTGAAAAGACCGAGGGCCCAGCTACTAAGCTCACATTTCTAAATCGACTCTGTCGCACGGGCATCCGGGTTACCCATGAATAAGGTGGCTCGGATCTCCGCGGCGATTTTGGCATTGATTGCCAAACATAAAGTGTTCCCTTGTGAACTGCCATTACTTCATGGCCACCTTAATTTTGCCTGCAGGGTGGTTCCACCCGGCAGAGCATTGGCCAGGCGCCTGTGTGACGCCATGGCTGGCCTGTTAAAACGTCAACACAGGGTCCGGCTGATCAGGGGCATACGGGTGGACCTTCCGGTCTGGCTCAAATTACTCCTGGGTTTTAATGGGGTCTCTTCCTGGAGATCAGACCTGATGGTCTGCCCTAGATTTCAAGTACGGTCGGATGCCTCCGGCTCCCTGACTTATGGGGGTTTACTCTGAGGGTAGGTGGACTTACGGCCGATGGCAGCACCCATGGCTTGGCATGGATCGCCTCCGCGATCTTACCTTCCTTGAGTTTCTTCCCATTTTGGGGAGCACTGATGCTATGGGGCGATGAGTGGGCCTACTCAGTGGTCCATTTTCGGTGTGATAATGCGGCAGTGGTGCACATTGTCAACACCCAGACATGCAAATCCCCCAGGGTCATGACATTAGTTTGTCTATTCTTTTTGAGAAGCCTACGCCTAAATGTGCTGTTCTGGGCCAGACATGTTGCAGGTATTAATAACGACATTGCTGCTGCTTTATCCCGCCTGCAGATCCCCCGGTTCCGTGCCTTACTCCGGAAGCAGATGAATTCCACTCGCCACTCCCAGCCGATATTTGGACGTTTGGCGAGGAGAGGTGAACCGGGCATGTCATTGGCACCTCGCACGCGTAAGGCGTATCACTATGCGTTCATGCGTCGTGTTTTGGAGGGGTGGACACAGGAACGTGTCCGCCGCCCGGACACGCGTCACCCCAGTTCCCAGAGTTTCTGACCCACCTTGCACGAGGCTGGCATTACTTATGTTCGGATAGGTGTGAAGTGGCTCTTGGTCACGCAGCTACCACGGTAGCCTTTTTGGAGCGCTCCTCATCAGTGAATGGGTGCCAGAGTTGGTACCATCTGTGTAAGGCGGATGTGTCTCATAGGGCACTGGAACTCGACGATGTCTCTGACACACAGGAGTGGGCTCAAGTGGGGATACGGTCCTCACAGGTTGTTCAGCACGGCGTAGGCAGTGGAGTCAGACTGCTACGAAGTTTTATTGGAGACATCTGTCCGGTTGGTGCCCTACATGAATTTTCGACAGTGCCTGCTGCGTGCCCCAGCCTGTTTTTCTGCCACCAGGATAGGTCTACCCTTGCCGAAGTAACGTTACTGAGGGTGACCGGTGCCGCGCTTCGCGGTGTGGGGGCCCGTTTTGGCACCCATTTATTTAGGATAGGCGTCATGTTGATCGCGGCTACGTTTGGAGTACTCGGAGGCGGACATGCGTGTATGCGCAATTTCTTATATGTACGTGCCCTCACTGTACGAGTACCTAGTTATGTCCTTAACCTCTTCTCCTCTTTTACAGATCTTGTGTGTCTCTACACACCGGTGGCAGTGGGGCTGGTGGGCCGCAGCTATGTACACTGGGCAGCAGTATATGCTGCAGCGACAGAGAGTGGACCCCGACTTGGGCTGTGTGCATCCGCACGTATGCGATGGTATGGTATGCGTGGCACAAGGGGGCGGGAACTGTTGCCATTCTTGATGTCCGTCGGGGATGCTGGACGACCCGATGTTCTTAATAGGCACCTCGGCGGCAACGATCTTATACGGATCACTGCTGTTACTAAACTGTCGAGGGGCTGTGACCTGGCGTTTTATATCACGTATGGCTTATACACGGTCGCTATGGTCTAACATCGTGCCGAGACACCAATTTAGGGGAGACGTGGATCTCCGTGGTTCGGACTGTTCCGGCAGTCAGTGGACAGGGCTGTTGCTCAGTCCCTTGCTGAGCATGGCTGGGAGACAGCCATTGGACACCTGAGGATAGGCTTACAAAAATTTTGCCGGTAGGCAGGGGAAGGGGTCCACCTGTCGGCTGGAGGTATGTACCTCGTTCTGGGTGTGGTGCAAACAGGCCTGGCGACCGAGCTGACGGTCTTGGGGGGGGGGCGGTGAGTCATCATGGACGCCTCCCCGTGTGGCGGGTAGCACTGGTAAGGTAAATATTTATGACCCATAGGTATCCGGCAGGTTCGCAATTGACTGGCCAACACTTAGACAGGTACAGGTATAATAACGTTGACCGGTCAACGACGAACCAGGCAAGGGGTGATGGCAGGAGCTTTTCAGCATGCATCATCCCGTGATTTGACGGATACACGTCAGAGGGTGGGGTCAGTAGATAGTTTATTGACTACGGTCAACAATTTGTTTGTGTCAACAAACAAATTGATACAAATGGATACATTGTAGCCAATTGCCATTGGCAATTTTGGGAGGAACCTTACCAGTGTTACTGCGGCCTGCTTGCCTTAAGAATTATAATTGGATGAGTACCAATTGAAAGTTATAATTCGGACTAGGGCATTATTCAATAAAAGTGGCCCAATGCCTTTATCCATATACCGGTGTCTGAGTCTTTCTTTGGGGGGTGCGCCTGCAATGAAAGTGCGGTGCCAAAATGGCCACTGCACTCTTTGCAGGCCCCCCCACCCGGACTCAGACATCCGGGTGAGTTAGGGGGCGTAGCCACCCCTCTATAAAAGGAGTGGCCACGAGGCAGCCGAGCTGCCATTTTAAAAATAGCGACGGAGAGGAGAAGTTTTCCCTCCACCCCCTCCCTAGTGAACAGTGTGATATTTTGGTCGCTTCGGGGCCAGGTGGGAATTTTTGGCCTGAACCTACAATTGGCCCTTGGGTTCTGGCTTTTTTTGCCCATCCCACACTGTTGCTAAGGTTTGACATAGGGGTTTTTGCTCTTGACTTTGGTCACTTAGGCGGGTAGCACTGGTAAGGTAAATATTTATGACCCATAGGTATCCGGCAGGTTCGCAATTGACTGGCCAACACTTAGACAGGTACAGGTGTAATAACGTTGACCGGTCAACAACGAACCAGGCAAGGGGTGATGGCAGAAGCTTTTCAGCATGCATCACCCCGTGATTTGACGGATACACATCAGAGGGCGGGGTCAGTAGATAGTTTATTGACTACTGTCAACAATTTGTTTGTGTCAACAAACAAATTGATACAAATGGATACATTGTAGCCAATTGCCATTGGCAATTTTGGGAGGAACCTTACCAGTGTTACTGCGGCCTGCTTGCCTTAAGAATTATAATTGGATGAGTACCAATTGAAAGTTATAATTCGGACTAGGGCATTATTCAATAAAAGTGGCCCAATGCCTTTATCCATATACCGGTGTCTGAGTCTTTCTTTGGGGGGTGCGCCTGCAAAGTCAGAGGTTAACTTCTTATCAGTTAATGAGAATGTAACACTCCCTTGAGTTCCTGTTTCTGTGGAAAGAGATAGCAATCCTGTCAATGAAGAGTTAATTAACTAAGGAGTCTGTGGAAAAACACTACACAATTCACAAAGAGGTTGGAACTTGGCTCCAGGCATGTTATGACTGCAGAAAAGCAAATTGCCTTTGAAATGTGGCGCTTAGGAGAGAAGTTTGCAACAATCGAAGCATTATTTATTTATGTAATGTAAAGGGATTAGACATGGTTATAGTAGGAGCTTGTGGGAATAAATCCAAGTCGTTAGGCTTGTTCATAATGTAATGGGTTAGTGACATTTTACCTTGATGAAGATTCTATTTAACTCAAGTGCCAGGGTCACACTTTAACACAAAATCTGAACCTGCAATCTTACATGCTCAGAGCCTCAATTTCAGGTGATCTGACTTTACTGTACTCTAAAAACATTTAGACAAGACTAGACAAGACTTTCTATTCATTACCTATTATTTAACCAGTTATGAGACATGTCATTTGAAAATAGGGGCCCCATTTTGTGAAGATGAGCAGGATTTTTTTCTCTTCCCCCTTTTTTAGAGCACTCTTGCTGGGTGAGAAACTCAGAGACAATTTTTCAGGTTCGCGAGGTGCAAAAATTGTCTCTTCCAGCGCAAGTCTCTTTAATGTAAACGAATCAATTTCTTCCCTATTTTTCACTCTCCAATTAGCTGTCTGCTTTGTAACAGCACTAATTGCTAAGCAGGCTTAAGAATGTGGAAGTTGCAGCCTAATTCTTTGAAGAGGCCAGCAACCAGAAAAAAAACTGCTTTGCACATTTAAAGGCAGGCTTGGCTGAGAGAAAGGGGGGTGTCATTTTTGCCCCTTTTGTGGACTAGAATTTCCCGCCTCCTTCTTCCTGTTTTGTCCCTGGTGCTTATGCTGCTAGGCAGGCAGCCAGGAAACAAAGAAGTTTTTGCCCACCACTCTTTCTCATACTTTCTTTAGTCCGCTGCTTGAATGAATCAGGGCTGGGGTGACTTTCTTCCTCCCATTGAAAGCAATGTATCCAACCCATGAACAGAGTTAACTGTCACCTTCCTTATGACTTCTAGAACACAATATCTGGCATCTCACTTTTAATGTTGCAACATTATAACACAACCATGCAAACACAATGGTTCCTCTCTGCCTGATTTTTAAGGCTGTTCTCAGGTGGCTTTTACAATCACTCTGGGTTTTTTGCTTAGAAGTTAGTTTCCTTTCCAGTTCAGTTACCTTCCTATCCAATCCAGACTTTTAGACTTGGCTTCTGGGGGGTCACTACCCAACTCCAGCTTCCCTCCTGTTTCTGCTCTCTTCCTGAGTTCCCTAGTGAATCTGCTCTGAAGCCCTGTGTCCGTAATGGCTTTGCGGGTCTCCGCAAGCAGCCTGTATGGGATGGGCATGTAGACGGTGGTCTGTTTGCATCTGCCTCTAGGCAGACTGGACACAACAACTGAATTTTGGCCAGTTCTGTTGCCGACAATCCCCCCTGGCATAATTCTGCCTCTATCATCTGTTGGGAAGGACTCCTGACAGCCCTGGAAGTGTCTGCGCTTCCTAAGTCCTCCAAGCCCCCATGCTGGAATTTGATGGTCGGGTAGAGACACGCTGGGGCAGATGGCTCTGGGGGTTTCTTGGTCTCTACCCGGGCTAGACTCACGGCTGCGATTACCTGTTGACCCTTGCTCCAAGCCCCTATGATTTTAGGTGTGGCTTGGGGTTCCTCCTTCAGACACCTTCCTAACCTCTCCCATGCCTCTGGATCCACCATGCCTGCTTTTGGGTGGAACAGGCAGTGTTCTCCCATCCGCACCATTAAGTCCATCAGGGCTTTCTTCCTCAACCCTATCTGATGCTGCCTGGCCAGGCCTTTGAGCTCCCTCACCTGAGCTCACTGCCTAATGGATGAATTATGCTCCCCCATGCAAGCCCCCATACTACCTGAGGGGGGGGGGTCCCCGGATTCGCTTCCATGGGATGAGCCTTGGAGGTAGTAAGTCGGGGTGGATGATGCACAGGACGATGTCCCTCAGATATCGGGTCTGGTCAGGATCGCGGTGGTGGTTCTCTGCCGCGGGTCATTTGGTCTGCCTTTGCTGCTTAGGATCACAGCTCTCCCCCTGCTTTGGAATGCGTGCATTCCAATGCGTGGGATCTGCTGGGGCTTATGATCACGTCTTGCTTCTCTTCCTTCAGATCATGTCAGGTCTTCCTTGCTTCAGAATCACATTGTGGCTTCAGATAAGAATCATGTCAGGGTCACCATATGTTGGAATGGCTTGCTAGAAGGAAGACGTGTGGAGGCAGCCGTGCGGTGAAGTCCAGCCCTGACCAGAGTCGGGGGTACATATTTATTACCCTGCCTTGGGGTTGTGACAAGTGCCTAGGGCACTCGTGCCACCCCTATACAGAAGGCTTGCATACGTGGCATTTTCTGGTAGTCAGCTACAATGTCAGCTCTTGGAAGTTGCCCTGTGGTTAATGGACAGCCCGCAGTTAATTGCCTTGGTTGTGGGAGGCTACCTGGGCAGGAATGGGTTAATGTGCTTGCATTCTCCATTACTGGCAAGCGAGGCTCCACCCCCAAGGATGACGCTGCCGGATATTGACTACTGTGTAGGTGCGAACGAGTAAAAGTGCCTACTCATGCTTCCATATAAGGTTATGCTTGCTAGATTCTGATAGGCTGATGCGCGCCTGATGTATGAGCACCTGATAGGCTGATGAGGTATATGACGTATGTAACCTTGTATTCAATAAAACTTACTGTGCTGGGTGCGACCAGTAGCCATTTTTCCTTTCTTGGTTTGAGTGCACCAGATATTCCAGACTGCAGTCTCCCTTTCTTCCCTGATCGCGCCATTTTGTGCCGGGGCTGGACTCCCACAGTTGTGCTGGCGACACCCATTGTTCCTGCCCTAATCTCAGGGTCTAACTTGTCCTCTGTCTGCCTTGGCTTGTTTGCCCTACTCTATTTGCCCTTAGCCTAGGTTATGATTCCTCTCTAATTAGCCCGCTTTATCTTCCCAATTTCCTTTCCAGCCGAGCCCGGTTGATCCCCGGATCTGTTGACACTGAGCGAACCCTGAGGAGAGGTTTAATTGCCAATTATTCCCGCGGGCAACCCACAAGTGCAAATGCTTTATGGCTTTATCAGAATTTGACAAAAGTGCCAAGTATCAGCCAGGGGGAATAATGAGATGCAAATGATGCCATTTGCAGCAGAATCTTTACTACTACAAAATATTCCAGTTTTTCGGGTCACAACTTTAAATATTCCAGTTTTTCGGATCACAACTTGAAAGACCCCTTTCAATCAGGATTCAGGCCCGGGTATGGAACGGAGACGGCATTGGTCGCACTGATGGATGATCTCTGGCGGGAGCGGGACGGGGGTTGTCCATCCGTCCTCGCTCTTCTTGACCTCTCAGCGGCCTTCGATACCGTCGACCACGGTATCCTGCTGGAACGGCTCGAAGGACTGGGGATCCAGGGCACTGTGTTGTCCTGGTTTTCCTCTTTTCTGGAGGGCCGTACCCAGTCGGTGTGGTTAGAGAGTGAGAGGTCCAGCCCTAGGCCCCTCAAGTATGGGGTGCCTCAGGGCTCTGTGCTCTCTCCTCTCTTATTTAACATCACATGAAGCCACTGGGTGAGATCATTCGTTCCCACGGGGTGCGGTACCATCAGTACGCGGATGATACTCAGCTGTACATCTCGGCCCGTGGGGACCCCAGTGATGCTGTTGAAATCTTATCCGGTTGCCTGGAGGCCGTTGGGGTCTGGATGGGGGCCAATGGGCTTCGGCTGAATCCCAGCAAGACAGAGTGGCTGTGGATAAGGGGCCCCATGTTATCCAAGGAGTTACCATCTTTGGTATTGGATGGGGCTGTTTTGCCCCAGACAGACCCAGTGCGCAACTTGGGGGTCCTTCTGGACTCACGGCTGCTGCTAGAAGAACAAGTGGCGGCTGTGGCCAGGAGGGCTTTTGCCCAACTTCGGGTGATTCGCCAACTGCGCACACTCCTGGACCGGGGCTCCTTGCTTATGGTCACTCATGCTCTGGTTACTTCCCGACTAGATTATTGTAATGCGCTCTACATGGGGCTGCCCTTGACGACCATTCGGAGGCTGCAGCTGGTCCAGAATGCGGCGGCCCGGGTGGTGATGGGGTGTGGGCGATATGCCCATGCCTCACCGCTGCTTCGGGAGCTGCACTGGTTACCAGTTTGTCTCCGGGTGCAATTTAAGGTGCTGGTTTTGACCTTTAAAGCCCTATATGGCAGGGGGCCAGGATACCTTAGAGACCGCATCGTCCCAAGAGTGACTGCCCGTCCAACCAGAGCGGACCGGAGGGGCTCTCTAATGGTGCCGTCCACTAGGGGTGCACATCTGTCTAGTACCCGCAGGAGGGCCTTCTCCGTGTCCGCACCAACCCTCTGGAACCTCCTGCCAATAGATATAAGACTTCAAAGTGAACTGCTGCCCTTCAGGAAAGGAGTAAAGACCTGGCTGGCAGGGCAGGTGTGGGGCCCGAACGGGACTATGGTTCCCGCCGGCTGGCTTTTATAAAATAAGAGCTCTCTCTTCTTCCCTTTAGGTGGGATGGGTGGGTGGGATATGGGTTTTTAAATGGGGTGGATGTGGGTTTTTATAAGGTTTTTATAATGTTTTTTATGTATTTTTTAGAATTGTTGTAATGCCGCCCTGAGTCGGGTTCTGCCTGAGTGGGCGGCATATACAAATATGACTATAAATAAATAAATAAATAAAAAAAGTTTTCTGCTAGAAAGCATTCCTATGTTGAAAGTTTTAACTGGACTTATATTTAGATCTCACTAACATCAAGTCCTGTTGCAAACTGTGGAGATGTATCCTGCTGCTGCTAAGCTGAGATGCTGTAAGGAAAATGTACCAAATGTTCTCAGCTACAGATGTGTTGAGAGAGTGGGAAAAACCTGATGATATAGAAGAAATAAATAATATTATTCATAAAGTATAGAGACTATACATACTGTAAGTGAAAGGAAATGTGTGGTTGTCTAGATTTCCTCCAAGTCCCATCACTCCTCATCATTGGCTTTGCTGGCTAGTGTTGATGGAGTTTGTAGTCCAGTAACTAGAACTTCATATGTTCTCCTCACTTCTGTATATGACAACATAAGTGATTAAACATTTGGCAAAGCCTATGAGAACTTGAGATATAATTATTTATAAGAAAATAGATTCCTAGCATAAATCCATGGCAGGATTTCTGGATCCTTGTTCTGAGTTGAAGTGTCACCTATGTGTAGATGAGGCTGTTCAGTTGAGTCCTGAATGAGTGTATTCTGGGTTAAGATAAACAGTACCAGCAGGATGGAGTTATGGTTGATGGGTGATTCATCTGCATAGATAAATGGTGCTCTATGTCACCACCGCCCCTCTGCCACTGCACCCCAAACTGGGCTTCCCTTATCCCTTTATTCAGAACAGCAGCAGGGCGACCAGATGAAGAAGCCGAGGAATCAAGCTCCACCCAATTTTGTTTAGTTGGGATGGCTGGGCCTCCTTCAGACTGCCAGGGGTTCTCAGGGAGAATTTTACTCCCACAGTAGGCCTGTGAAAATATACGCAGTCTGAGCCGCTTTCCTTTGATCTCCCCTTCGCCTGGGCGACTTACAAGGTCTTGCAATGGGAGTCCTGCAAGATCTCACACTTCCATGTAGTGAAATTATCTCAATGCTTGGACCAACAATCCAGTTCACAAAACAAATGTCCTTATTGTCTTTTGTAGGAAACGAAACCAATCCTGGCCCCATCTTCCTTTTTATTGTTGAAACAATGAGAAGCAAAGCATAATCCAATGAAATATCCAAACGAAAAGCATAGCTAAATTTAAGCTAATAAATTTATAACACACTCTAGAAATAAAATTCTCCATTCCTGGGTTCTTAATCTAAATCTAACATAACATGCAATTTAAACTTCAAAATAAGAAAACGTGCAGATTCTACGAATCATCCTGGACGCATCTCTCCCCAGAGTTAAAGTCCAGCTTTGCTGTAAATCTGGCTGTGTCAGCCTGGTGAGATTTTGTCTATCTCCCAGCCTGTGGCCTGGCCTGGCCCCATGCATACAAGCTACATTTTCCCGATGTTCTCCCGATCTTATCTCCTTCTGGTGAGGGATTTGCCTCCTTTGAAGTAGCTCCTTTTCTCTCCTTTTTAACTTCACAAAATCAGGGGGTTTTATACACAATTTTCCTCTCTTACTCCCTCCTTAGGAATTTTCAGGTGACCTTGGCTCAGATCTTGAGATAACATTTATCTCCCCAAAATCTTTCAAGGTCAAGGCAGGTTGGCAAATTGCCAAGCTCTCATTTTGTCCCACCTCCCAACTCTTCGGCAGGGTCATTGACCGATGGTTTGAAAGTGCAATGAACTTGAGTTAGAAAGCTCACTTCCATTCATTGAACTTTGAGAACCCCTCAGGTGTTTCTCTGTCCACTAGAGGCACTAATCCTCATGATGTCATGCTTCCCAGATTCCCTTTGAATTGCTGTGCTTTTAAAACTCCATTTCTCAACCTAGAGACATGGTGACAAGTAACTTAAAATTAAGTAACTTTTCCAAATTCATGACACTCTAGACATTTTGGAACAGGCTGATCTCCCCTGAAGAATGAGATAATGTGGAAGTGCTTCTTGATCCAACATTCTTATTAGTAGCTCAAGCGGCCTTTTTGATTCAAAGCAGTTTTTATTATTTCTGGTAGATAACACCAAATGCAACCACACCAAGATGGAAATAGCACATCAGTCTTGAATAAATAACAATTCTCGATATTTTAGAGCATTATAAGTGGGGTTTCATCTAGACTTCATTTCAAACTTGATCAAACTTACACCTGTGTAACTCACAGTAACACCTATATCTAGCATGATGTTGGCATTTAAAAGTGAATATATAGTTTTGTACACTTCTGCAGATCAAAATGTTGTGAGTTCGATCCTGACTGGAGTCAATGTAGGCTTTCCATCCTTCTGATGTCACTAAAATGAGTACCCATCATGTTGGGGGCCAAGTGCTAATTAACTTGTAAACTACTCAGAGAGTCCCCTAAGCACTATATGGGGCAGTATATACAGTAAGTTTAATTGCTATCACTATCATGTGAGCTTTTATCGGCAGATGAACTATGCACTGAGTGAAACAAGCAATAACCTTATGTTTCCTGTTAAGTGTTCAGGGCCAAGAACAGCTATTTACTCATATTTCTGGATGTAGTTCTACCACAAAAGTCTGTATGAAGTCTGGCTGCTGCTGTTTTGCGACTGCGAAAGATAGCCTGCACTGAGAAACTACCTTGAATTGACTTTGTGTAGGGCCCATGGGGTCATTGTATATAAATGCGACTTCTGGTTCATGTATTCTAATAAGCTAGTGGTATGGATACTGGTACAAGTGAGAGGGAAACTAAATAAACATGTCAGAGAAAGGAAAAATGAGGAGGTTCCATCAATTTAGTTCCTGAAAGCTGCCCTTCAATCTCTGTAACTATGTTGACACTTTTGGTAAGTGTGGTTTTGCCTGTTTCTAGAAATATTACTCTTTGAGACATTAAAATGCTACCATTCTTTGGAAGATATATAGGAATTAATTTAAAAATATTCAAATTGATTCTTGTACATTGGCTAGCCTGCTGTGGCACACATTGGTTTCCATGGGCTTAGATTCAGTATTATAGGTTAATGCCTAATTTCCCTTTCAGATTCAAGGCCCTGGGGAGTTTATTACTAGTAACAGCTGGTTCTGCTATACTAATAAATACAAAGAGCCTTATCAACATAATAGCAGTGCTATAAATATTTCAGAGCTATTTTAAAGTTTCCTAATTGAAAGAGGCTTACAGGGTTTGGAGACTGCCCTTTGGAGTACATGGTAAACCATCCTCAGCTGCCAACTTTTATATCTGACTAATATAAGTCACCACCATATGATTATTGTTTTCTCTTTTTTGTAATCAAGAATGCGGGGAATAATTGTTTGGCCTACTTAGTGTTTCTTGAGCATGCCAGTGGAAAATTAAAGTACAATTCTCAGTGTTCCGTAACCCAGATACCTCCAGATATGCTTGAGTTGAACTTCTATTGTTCATGCAGCACACCTTTGCTAAAGCTTGTAGGGCAGAACATCTAGAACAGGGTGGCCAAACTTGGGGCCCCAGGTGTTCTTAGACTTCAATTCCCAGCAGCTCTGATCAGCCTGTGAACTGTTCAGCTGAATGTGCTTATACAAGCTCTCCTGTCAAGAGTGAACGATTGATTCCCATCAACCCTTACTCAGCCTGGATAGTAGTGTGGCATGATGGGACTGGTAGTTCATCAGCTTCAGGAGGGCTGAAGATTTCCCATTCCTACAGTACATTTCCTGCTTGTGAAGCAGTCCATAGAACCACATGTTGGTTTACATGTCAAGAGGAAGACTTAGTGGAGCAAAATAAAGCTACATGTGTATCGTATTAATATTGTTGAAATTCCATAGTAAGTTTAATTGTTGCTCTGGAAATCATATTATTTTGGATTGTGTTCCAGCTGAATAGTAAGACAGGTTAAAAATACAGGCTTTTCCAGTTTTGTGATCATTGACAGTGGATATCAGCTTTAAAGAAAAGATGCATTGGTTATAGGAACATTGTAGAAAAGAAAAAGCCTAGATCAGAAGCCTCTGTTGATTTACTGTATTTACTTTGTTTCATGTACAGTAATTTTAAATGACTCTTCTACTGATAATAAGTTCTTTACAGTTGTGGTGAATTTTGTATGGTATATTAATTACTTCCCTACATGCAAAGTTTCTAATATGCTGTAATGGTACTGTTGTGTTTGCATTTCATACTTCAGCCTGTAGTTTTAGATTTGCATGTTCTGCTCTGTTGTGTTTGTAAAGGTATTTTTCAGTTACTAGAGGGTGAGTGTGGTGTAGAGCAGCAGTAATGCTAGGATAACTGCAAGACAGTGGGAGAAACAGAAGAACCTAATATGAGATTGATTGACAATAAAGCCACAAGCTTTAATTTGCATGAAAAAGACCATTAACTGTAGGAGCTTTTGAAGGACAATAATTCATAAGATTGTTGTATGTTAGAAGTGACCTGATGGCAGAGAACAACAAGTGCAGCAATAAGGTACTTATTGTAAAGAGAACTGCAGATCCTATGAACTCATTTCAATATTGTGAAATTAGACATAAAAGCTACAAGATACAGATTGCAAAAGGACTATGCTAGGGTTAGGCTACCTCTGAATGTTGAGTGGAATCTACCTGACATATTTTCTGCAGATATAGATAAAGGTAAAAGTCACCCTTGCTCGAAAGCCAGTCATATTTGACTCTAGGGTTCAGTGCTCATCTTTGTTTATAGCCAAAGAGCCAGTGCTGTCTGCATCTGCAGATGTTTCCGTGGACATGTGGTAGGTATGCCTAGACACCAGAGTGCATGGAACGCTGTTTACCTTCCCACCGAAGTGGTCCCTATTTATCTATGTGCAATTTCTTGCTTTCAAACTGCTAGGTTGGCAGGAGCTGGGACAGAGACAGAAGCTCACTGTTGAGCAGTACTTGGGTATCAAACTCCAACCTTCCAGACTTCAAGTTCAGCATCTTAACCACTTGGGCCACCACAGTCCCTGCAGATATAGGAATAGGCATATCCTAAAAAGAATGATGAATGGACAAGGAGTGCAGAAGAATAGATGCCTTTGGACACAATGGGCACAGAGCTGGAGAATGGTGGAGGACAGAGGTGCCTGAAGGGCAATGGTCCATGGGGTCGCAAAGGGTCGGCATCGACAACAACAACAAAAGGAGACTTATGCTACATTGGAATACACCTCTCTATTCAGTCTTTTAAGGCACATCTGCATTTTATGGTTTCTCTTTTTTTGGTCTATTGCTTTCACATTTTCAGTCATATTCATTTTAGTCCAAACAGCTTTCTTTCTTGTCCAGCTTTTTCCATGCCTATATGGTGATTGGGAACACAAAAAAGTGAATGATCTTGTTCTTGTACTTCAGTGAAACATCCTTATCCTTTATGAACTGCAGTTAATCAACTGATGAAATAGTTTGCATTTTCAGATAGAAATATGATGAGTACTACAGTGGTCCCAGAGTGCATTTTCATTGGAGTTTTCCATCAAAGAAGAAGGCTTTGCCCATCCATTGAATGTCCAGAAGAGGGTGGGTGTGACTATCCTTTGTCTTTTCACTGGTACATACATATCCCCACCTTGGGGCAAAGATTAATACTATTACTCGCCTTTCAGGAATATTCTGCCACTGTGAACAGGATCTTTACAAGATTTGATAAAACATTTTATGGATTCTTCTCCTCTAGTAAGTTATAGTACTGTATGTAAAAACGATGAAACAATAGGTATGGTTACAGGAGGAAAGGATTTTTTTAAATCACAGTTATACAGTAAACCATACATTTAGGTTAGAATTCTTTTCACCTTCTAACACATACACACTTAATTACAGTATATTAACACCAACAGTGTTGAACTACAGATCTATGGATTAAATGATTATTATTGATTTTGTACCAATGCACTTCATCTCTTTAATTCCTATTTTCTTAATAAAACTCCATTCCCAATCTGCCCCTCCTATTTTGAGATAATTTCTTCTGCTATATTTACTCAATGAGAAAATCTAGAAATGGTTCCTTATTTCTAGGAGTTTTGATCTCCATTAATAAACAAATGATCTGAAATCTTCCAACCGCATTGGAAGACTCTTGTCTTTTAATACAGTAATGGCATTTTGCCTGAACTGAGCTGTTGCTGATATTCTTTGTGACAAGCCTAGAATACTCCCAGCAACTGGTGTCTGCATGAAGCTGAACATTTATCTCTGTTTTTTTAGAATCTAATGTACACCTAAAGCTCTCAGATACTTTACATCGGGGTGGCCAACCTTTTTATGCTGTGGGCCTGACCACACCCCAGACAGCTGAGCGGTCTGGACCACGCCCCCTGGAAGCAGAAGCAGGAACATTTATGGCTGTCGCAAATGCACCCACTTCTGCGTTTACAACAGCCGTTGGTGCATTTACACATGTGCAATCATGTTTTATGGCTGACGTAAACTCATCCGCTTCCACTTCCGGGTGCATTGGATGCAGCAGCGGGCCGCAGGTTGGGAATCCCTGCTTTACATGATTAGTCCAAAGAATTTGACTGAAATTTTGCTTTTGCACTCTGTTGTGTTTCCAGCGCCATAAAACAGAAGCTGCTTATCTGCTATTCATTATAAAGTAAGAAGTCTCCTATTTACTCAGAGTAAGTGAGGGGAGAGGTTTGTTTAATTTGCTCCCATGTAAATTCCTGTCTCTGGGATACAAAGCTAACACTTAAAAGAGCTACATAATGTATTCTTGCCTAAAGCATTTTAAATAGCTGCACTGCACTGGGTGGAGAGTCATTTAGCTACAGTATCTAAAATCTAATTATTTTAAAACTATAGCTATTAGCCACTTTTTCATATTGTTAAAAAGAAATCCCAAGTCAATACCGGTAATACAGGGACTGACCTGGCTTAGTGGTTAAGAAGCTGAACTTGATGACTGAAAGGTCAGCAGGTCAGCAGTTTGAGACCCGAGTACTGCACAATGGAGGGAGCTCCCGTTTCTGTCCCAGTTCCTGCCAACCTAGCAGCTAGAAAGCGAGAAATTGCAAGTAGATAAATAGGTACAGCTTTGGTGGGAAGGTAAACAGCATTCCGTGTCTAGTTATGCCTACCACATGTCAATGGAAAAGTCTGCAGATGCAAACAGCACTGATTCTTTGGCTGTAAATGGAAATGACGACTAAACTCTGTAGTTGGATACGACTGATTTTTGAGCAAAGGCAACCTTTTACCTTTGCAGGTAATATGCTGCTGAAACAAGAGTACCTGTTCTCCATAATTTTTCCATTGTTATTGTAATTTTTATACCATGCATTTCTCAGTCTAGATAATGTACATCAGAGAGTATGGCAAATATTCTAGAAATTAACCACTATTTCAATTTTGCTTGTTTGTGGGTTGGATTCCTATTTTGGAATGTGTAGATGAACTGCTTAAAGCAGGATTCCCCATCTCAGTCTTCCCAAATCAGCCCCTCTACCCTGAAAATGCCTCAAATGAGTTGCAGGAATCTCCTGAATAGAGCCAAATTCTTTGTGTGTATTTTGGGAGGAGGTCTATCTGAAAATAAGTGAAGGTGCTTCCTGTAAGTAGAGCCCTTCTGCATGCAGACGACAGATCCTGGCTTTAAACATATGGTTTGGATCTTCTCTGTATCTTCTCTTTCTTCCTGATTATTGTACCAGATGAGTTACTGACACTTTATAAAACATTGTGTAGAAGTACTGAAAGCAGCATTATATGTAGTCGACATTAAACACTGATTAGAATCCTCCCCAAAGTAGTGGGAGGAAAGAGAATCTCTCCCTGAGAAACTTAACATGTTTTTTTAATTTCAAGCACAGTCAAAACAACCCCTTCTCCATCCTCTCTTCCATGTGTGAAAGGTTTCCCCAGCCAGAGACTGGGAAATTCCTGGCAGGAATCCTTGAGCAGTGCTGGCACAATTCACTTCTCTGCAATGCTGCATCCCCTACTTACTTGACATTCCACCCCTAGCCACATATCAAAGGCAGGGAAGGCAGTGAGCACTAAAGGATTGCAAGACCCACGGCAGTTTGCTAAAGGGGTTGCTAGCCCATTGAAAAGCACACATAAGAAATTATAATTACAAATATGGTGCTAAATGAAGAATTCCCAGTAACTTGTTGAGAATTAAAGCTGTGTCTGCTTTCTCTCCTTCAATTACCATGGCAAAACTTACATTGAAGTTTTCTGTGCATGCAAGGGCAACCACAATTTCCCAATCAGTTATGCAGTTGGCACATGACAGAGCACATGACCAGGAGAGCATCCAAAGCGGGGGTGGCCAACCTATGGCCCATGGGCCAAATCTGGCACACAGCACCAATTAATCTAGCCCGCATTAAGGACACCACCGACACTGGAAGCACCAAAATGTGGCAAAAACACAGTGAAAACATGCCGCCCTCGCTCCCGCTGCCATGGGAAGCAGCCAGAATCACACCATGAACGCATTCCCTGCTGCCACAACCGGAAGTGGCAGAAGCGGCAGGAGGAATCATGCCTCCGTCCGACACAGCTGTCTGCAGGGGCATGGTCCGGCCTGCAGCACAAAAAGGTTGGCCACCCCTGGTCCAAAGTAACACACACTGATCATCTGATTGACCCTCTGTTCTCTGTGATCCCAATAGGTTTCTGACCTGTTGGCTTTCATAACCTATTAGAATTTTTGAGCCTTGGCTTTTATAGTACAGTACTGTATATACTGCCTTTTGTTTTGGTCAATAGGGTTCTCTTGGCAAGCTTTGTGGCGTGGGTCGGAATCGACTGTGCAACTGAACAACAACAACTGTATATATTTTTAAAAGTTAAAAACAAAACACCCTGATTTTGTAGAGATGAACAGAAGTCTGAACATTTACTTTCTACCTTTTTTGAAAGTACTATTTTCCTTATGGATTCCCCCCCCCTTAAAATTATTATTCACAAATCAAAATCAGTATACAAACTCAAATACTATACTGTAGTTCAGTAATAGGACAAACAGTTGTGAAGGTAGAGTGAATGTCTTGAGAGTAAAGTTTAATGCTTGTGGAGTTTCATGCACTCTTCAGTTTATAACATATCCCATCAACATTTCAGGCAATATCCTCTTGTTTGTATTCCTCTGTAGGTTCCATGTTCTATCTAATAAGGGGTTTCCATGTTGCAAAGAAAGCATCTCACTTGACCATCTAAGAGCATGTGTTAATTTTTCTGCCAGTGCAGTCTGCCATGTTCTTTTAAACCAATTCTCTCTTGTCAACTCCTTAAGTGTCTGCCTCCACACTATTTTTAGCTGTGCTGCCGCCACTAGGAAGGACATCATTTGTTTGTGCAGCAGATGTTCATTAGGTCCCATCAAGATAGATAACAAATACAAAGTCTCACAGATCTCAGTATTTTGATTCACTATTTTTAAAAAATGACCATCTGCTTGCCTTCAGAATGCTGTAAAAAACACATCAAGATATACCTCAGTCATAGAACTCCTGGGGCTGTCCCTGCTATGTGCAGCAGCCATCCCTCATCGCAGTGTTGCCTGGGACTTTTCTATTTTCTCTGTTGTCGTGCTCTTGGGATTGCTAAAGATAAGAGGCTTGTGCACTTGCTGAGATGTCTAGTTTACTACTCTGCTACTCAACAGTCTGCCTTCTGTGCTTGGTCTTGGAGCTCTAGGCATTCTTTTTGGGGCCACCAACTACCCATGCCAGACCTGTCAAGGAGGAACAACAGAAAGCAATGCAGAAGGGGGCGTGACACTGAAGTTTGCTCGGAGTACAGTGGAACCTCAGTTAATGTAATTAATGTGTTCTCTGGGGTGTTTCTTACAGCGAAAATTACTTTAACCAAATTTCCCATAGGAATGCATTGAATGAAATTTCCCATAGGAATGCATTGGAAACCAAAATACTTTAACTGAAATGTCTCTTTCCTGCTGGAGATTGAAATACCTTCAGGTTGATTTACTTCTCCCTTCATTCATTTTAATAGGGAAGATGTCACAGTGGAGGTCAGCACAGCATCAGAAGTGGCTTTCATGTGTTGCTACACTGAGGGGATTTTTCTGCTATTTTTATTTGTTGTTCCCAGCTGCAGGTTTTGTACATTTTTCTCCAGCTAGTCAGAGGAACTTATAGCTCTCTCTGTATAAGGTTTCCAGTGACCTCATAGGAAATGCCTAATGCGTGCATACTGTTACCATTCTTTATAGCTTCTTTTTATAAAGTAGGCTTCTTCTGCTTCTCCTTTTGTGTCTAGCTCAAACGTGAAACTGCCAAAATGAAGCCACCTTTTGATGAGTTCATTCTATAGTTCCTTTCGCCTGACCCAGTGTGAGAAAGATTAGCTGGCACCAGGGCCGCCATCAGGGGGGTACCAGCAGGACTGCAGTACCGGGCTCAGGAGCTGACAGGGGCCCGGCGGTGGGTGGCCCATAGCTCAGCTGTGTGAATGTTGTTTTTTACTTTTTTCTAACTGTGGTGTGCGGCGCCAGTAGCCTCTGGAGTGCGCGTGGCATGCCAGAAGCAGAAAGACTGGCCGCAGGCCAGGTTGGCCTGCATTACACATGCCCCGCCAGAGGGCTCCGCCTCGACCCGGATATCCAGGGTCAAGGCTTCAGCCCACAGAGGGGCGTGGCCAAATGTGTGTGTGTGTGGGCAATAGGATTGCTCAGTATGGGGCCCAGAAATTTCAGATGGTGGCCCTGGCTGGCACAACAAGGTAGCCATTGCTTGGGGTATGCCCAATTGTGGTTCAAAATTACCATACTCTTTGGGGAGGCTCTTTCTGTGTACCCCTAAAGTAAGTTAATTACTATTCATATATGTGAGAGATATGAATAGCTTCCCCATAGGATACCAATACAGCCATTTATTTACAAGTAAATCTGACTGTATTTTGTGATGACCTACCCATAAGTAATTATACAGAGAATTACAAGCAAATATACTTTTTTTTACATAGTTGAAATAGTTGTTGATTCTTTATGTTTAATAGTAATAACCAATAAAAAAGATTTATTATGGTTTGTGAAAAATAAGCCGAAATGGGCTAAGGTGGGGGCAGAGACTACATTTTAATAATACTAGTAATACTAATAATACTACTACTAACAATAATAATAATACTAATAATACTAATACTACTACTAATACTACTACTACTACTACTACTACTACTACTACTACTACTAATAATAATAATAATAATAATAATAATAATAATAATAATAATAATAATAATAATAATAATAATAATAATAATAATAATAAATAAATAAATAAATTTCATGTCAGAAATTATTATGGGTTGAAAGAATAGAACTGCTAATTGTATTACTGTTCTTTAGAACATCAACTGGCATTTGATCCCCAGTTCTGTTCAAAATGAATGTCCTTTGCTCTTCTGTAGCAATATTGGGGAAAGGGAAGAATACTTCTTGTTTTCATGTATGTAAGTTATGAAAACAACACCTTTATAGGTAATATATCTATTACTTATCCAAGATATGTGTTTTCCTGGTATTTGATCTACTGTACATGTAAAGAGATGACTAAAATGGATGAGAAATGTGTAGCTTGTCAAGTTGAACTCCACTACTATCATCTCAAGATAGCACAGCCTACAGCTGGAGGTTAGGGGTTGTAGTTCAGTAACATCTGGAGAGCTTCAAGTTGCTCATCCTTCCAAGCAACGGAGGAAAAGGCTAACGTCAACAAAATCTTCACTTTATGCTTAGACATGTCCTTTTAAATAATAGTATGGTTCACACAAAAAATATCAAACTTTGCTATACAAGATTTCAGGATTCAGTTGTCTAATTATTTATGCATTGAATACTTAACTAACATTTAACCAACAGTTTCTTACTAAGTTTTATAACTTGGTCTAGCTTTTTCTTGGTTAAAGAGCTAGAAGTTATTATTCAGAAGTTTTAGATGTCCTTTTTTGGTTATTTTAAAAGTTTCCCAGTGATTGGAAGTATTTAGTCTATTTGGTGAAGTGATTTTGGGGAGTTTGTAATGCAAAGACTGTTGGTCACCAAGAAGCTATTCTTGGAATTCCACCAGGTCGTGTATATAATCTGATACATCTTTCTTTCTGTAATACTTAAAGCAGTCTTGTAAATTTATTCAGATATACAGATCTCAGTGTTAAGAAAATGCTGACTGAAATCCAAGCAGTAAGTTGCAGCTAAATTAGACCCATTGAATCCTTGGACCTAGTGATGGCGAATCTTGGTACTCCAGGTGTTCTTGGAGTACAATTACCAAAAGCCCAAGTCAGCATTTCTAATCTGGTATAGATGGATCTAGTTTCTACCACTGACAGCATGGTTGGTATTTTCACACCCAGTTCTTCAAATAAACTGCGGGCGTTACTCTTAATTTCTCCCCACATATACTGTACACATCTGTCTGTCTGTCTGTCTGTCTTCCAGAAATCACTGATGTGCATGTATATTTGGTCAATGGGGACTATAATTATACTGAAACTCTGGTGTATTTAGTTTGGTGTATTTAACGTGAATATGCAGTACTGCAAACTGGTTGGCTAATGGGTGAAACCCTGCAATATCTTGGATAGGTAATAGATATATCTGCCTATTACATATAAAGGTGTTGTTTTCATAACTTTCATACGCTATCTCAGGCTTTACACCAGAAGTATACAACTCATGGTTGCAGCTTACATTCTACCATAGGCTATGGGTTATGCCATCCCCACTCACTTTTCTTGAGGACTGAGTGATCAGCTGAGATATAGGGAAGAATTACTGCAATTCAGGTTGGGGAAACTAGGGGAGTGCTTTCTTTGATCTGTGATGTGATAACTTAATTAACTTATTAATAAGTTAATAATTGCATGACTTTAAGTTGGTTCAAACGTTATCCCTTGTCAGGATTTTGTAAGTATAGAGTACTTTTGTATGGTCACTCTCTTCTTGGAACACTCTGGGACTGCCTAAGGCTATCTTTTGGGAAACACATGAGGAACCAAACTCCTAACATCTGACTCTGCAGACAGGTATCTAATTCACTGAGCTATCCAGTCAGCTTGATCTGAGAGAAGAGCTGTTCAAAGATACTTAAACCGATGCTTTACTTGTCTACATTTTAAAGGGATTTAAACTGTAGGACGGAAATGAGCTCCTGTCTTCGTCCCAGCTCCTGCCAACCTAGCAGTTCGAAAGCAAGAAATTGCAAGTAGATAAATAGGGACCACTTCGGTGGGAAGGTAACAGTGTTCCGTGCGCTCCGGTGTCTAGTCATGCCTGCCACATGACCACGGAAACGTCTGCAGAAGCAGACAACACTGGCTCTTCGGCTTAGAAACAGAGATGAGCACTGCACCCTAGAGTCGGATACGACTGGCTTTCGAGCAAGGGAAACCTTTAAGCTTTAAATGTAATAGCTTGGATTGGCCTTTTACACATTAAAACTGTTGCACGGCAGGGTGATGTCCAAATAGGTAAGAATTTCACATATATCATATATTCCAAATACAGCCCTTTGGGCCAAGAAAGCAAATCACTCGTGCTTTATGGCACTTGTGGAATGAGTTTGGAAACATTTTTATGTGCCTTAAGTAACCCTGGGCCATTAATTTGTGTGAGGAATGAGGGGCAAGGGCACTAAATCAGAAAGGAAGGCAGCATTGAATCTACAGTAATTCAGCTTGTGTCTGCCTCATCACAGCACACTGGTAGTGGGGGTAAAACTAGCAGTCTTCTCATTCAGCAGTTCAAAACATAATCCATAATTCATTCCACATAAAACAATCTCTCTCTGTTGGCATTAGCCCCCACAGGTGATTTGTGTCATTAAAGAAGCAAGGGTGAATGTCTGGAGATTCTGGCCTTTTGGTCACAGGTTGGTTGGTTGTCCTAATGGCACAGCCTGCTAGCTCCAAATTAGGAATAGAATAGAAGGAGATTTGGAATCATGTAAGAATTACATTGCACAGCTGGCAGAAATGAATTCTGCTTTGACTCAATTTACAGAATCAACTGTTGAGAAATTGAGAAATCCATATTGGCATCTTGGATTTTTTAGCTTCTTGAGAGAGGTGAGAGCAGACCATGTGACAGTTACTTTAACAATTCCCAGGATCTTTCATTAGGCATTAGTTTTCTAAGTTTTGAATGGGATGGGAAAAGATAAATTATATTTTCATTGCATTGTGTGGAAAAGAGTTATAAAAAAAAATCTCCAGTTTAAATAACCTATAGATTTTACATTATACTGTATATAATGTTCCAGTGTTACCCATTATGTGTTAAAGCTGGTCTTAACTTGCCATATGAGAACATAAGAAGAACAGTGCTGAATCAGAAAAACTGTGGTCTAACCCAGCGATATCTTCTCACAGTGGCCAGACAGATGTCTGTAGGGAACCAACACACAGGACATGAGTACAACAGCACCTTCCAATTTACCACCTTTAGCAACTGAAAGGTTGAAGCACCACTGTCTGGTACTTCAGAAAATATATATTTATATATTTCTTTGAAGGAGCATTTGCCCAATCCTCTTTTAAAGTAATGCAGTTGGTGGTCGTTATTCCATTTTCAAGTAGTGAATCCCATAATTTAGCCATAGATTGTGGGATGAAGTTATTCCTTTAAAAAACAATTGTGTACTGTCAAGTCAATTTTGACTCAGAAGTGGTTTGTGTCCTCTTATTCTGAGGACACCCTGAGACCATACAGTTTGCTCAAGGCCACACAGGCTGACTCTTCTGGGATGCACAGTGGAGAACTAAACACCCTACCTGTGATTCCACAGCCAGATACCTTTGTCTACCCATCCAGCAAACCCATCCAGTCTGAATTTTGTACCTTTCAAACTGGTGGGTGACAAATTGGTGATTCTGTTGTTATGTGTAGAGAGCTTTTTCCCATCCCCTTTTCTTCATATAGTACAGTGGTGGCGAACCTATGGCACGTGTGCCAGAGGTGGCACTCAAAGCCCTCTCTGTGGGCACCCATGCAGTCACCCCAGCACAGAGTTTGCCCTGTCCCTCTGCCCAGTAGCCCAATGGGAGTGCTTCCTCCCTCCCCCAGCACAGAGTTTGCTGCGCCCCTCTGCCCAACAGCCCAATGAGAGTGTTTCCTTCCTCCCCTGTTGCTGTGTTGACACTTTGAGATAAATAAGTAGGTTTTGAGTTGCAGTTTGGGCATTCGGTCTCTTAAAGGTTCGCCATCACTGATATAGTACATAGTTTTAGATAGTTCTAACACAGAGGTTCTCAACCTTTTAAAGCCATGGGCAGGGTCACACTCCCTCAGAGAGTTGAGCGGGCCAGACTGGTGGTTCTCCCCACCATAAATGCTGCCATAAAACACATCCGTGGCTGTTGTAAATGCATTTACGATAGCCGTAAATGCATTTATGACAGCTGTAAATGTATAAAACACGTTTACAACACCCACATCCACATTTACAGCTGTTTCTGCCACTTCTGGCAGCAGCAGCAGGAGCAAGGATGGTGGGCCACATGAAATGCACCAGAGGCCAGAACCGGTCCAGGGGTCGTAGGTTGAGAACTCCTGTTCTAACATGTCTTCTCTTGCATATTTTTCTGCTCTCTGTTGTACTACCACCAGTTTCTATGATTGGCATATAATGGTATATATTAGCAAAGTACTACTAGTATAAATACAGTGAAAATCTCAATTCTTTCTACCATCAAGCATGCAGTTATTTTTTCATTCAAATTTATAAGTGCTTATGGTTCAGGATGGCAAATGTCCATTCCTCGTTTTGTTCCCTTATATGGACCAAACGCAAGTGCAAGGGGCTCCTATTTAGATGAATTTGGTGACTGATACATTGGTCATAATAGCTGTTGCTTCTTATTCAAAACTCTGATGGAAGGCAGACTGTTGAAGGAAGTAGGAGATGAGGTGGTGAGTGGAGTAATTATTCTTCCCCTTTGCAGAAAAGCTCAAGAACAATGTACAGATATAAATTCTTAAACTCAGCTTTCACCCCTAAGTCAGTGCCTCCCTTTCAGTTCAAGAGGCATGCTAATGGATTACTTCTTCCTAGGTCAAATAAGGGATACATCAATGACTGATACCGCATCACTTATTCTGTGTCTGCCATAAATGTTAATGGAATTCCCAAACGTGAAGAGCTTTGCTAGTCATTCATATTCTCTTAACAGAAAATGATGTGGTTTTAATGTAGATGACAATATAGTTTTCAATTTTTACAAGAAGATTAGGCAGCTGCCATACTGCAAGGCTGTTTATACTGAAATCAAATGTTATTCTGATATGACTTGTCAGTGATAAAAAGTAATCCTTTTCTAATTATAGTAGCACAGGAGTGCAGCTGTGCTATTATGTAGCAGAGCAGAACAATGTTCTACTAGGCAATTCTAAAAAATTGAGGCACTCCAAATTGTAACTTTTAAACTGGACTTTGCATTATTAACAAACTTGGGACAGATTTAGCAGGCAGTCTATTTTTGCTTTTTGCCAAATTTGGGGAAGTTTGGGCCATGGTTTTTTTGGTTATGATTTTTTATTTATTTAAAAAAAGCTGTTTTACCTCCATGCGGAAACAAGCAACAGTTTATGTGACAATAAGGCTTCGGCCAGACCCTGCCTTGGTCTCTCCTGTTCCTCCCTAGAGCTTCCTTTACCAGCCTGCTCTATTGAACACCAAGACTCTGAGTTCTGGTCACCTGCAACTGGCTTGCAACAACCTGTGGCTTACCTGATTTGTACAGAGCCCAGACGATATTTTGGAGAGTTGCATTAGAATGTGTGGTAGTGTGTGGCTTATGGCTTAACTCTGTCTTACCCCCTCTTCCAATAAACAGATGTATTGACGAAGCAAAGTTGTTTATTGTTCTCGAAGCATGTAGAAAAAGATTATAGTTCATTTGTAGGTTTCAGGATACAGGAAATCCAGGGGAAAAAAAACATCTAATCAAAAAGTACAGGTAGGAATATTCACATTCAGGCCTTCCCCCAGAAAATGAAAGGAAACCTGACTAAGTTAGGTAATCATGACTACGCTTGGGTGGAATGAGGATCAGATGTTAGAATCCCACTCTCCCTTCTGAGGTGTAACACTCAGAAACCCCCAACTTGAACTAACTCCCAAACCCATGTGTCTATAGGAAAGAACATAAGCTTGGCCCTCTGAATTAGCATAAGACCAATCAGAGTCCAGGGATTGTATAAACATACCCTGGTTCCCATAACATAGTCTTGCCTTTCCCAGCTCTGAATGGTGATGCAAGGAGACATTCCAGGCCTGGAGAAGAAGACAAAACATAGGCCTTTCTGGCACATCTGTTCGAAAGCATAGCAGAAAGAATTTGAGGCCTTTGCACAGAAGCAAAGCTACAGTCTAAGACAGTTTAAGAACCTTAGAAACTCCATTTTGAATAATTTGTGACTCATCAGTTTATGTTCCTAGATTTAAAATAGCTCATGAAAATTGAAGAGACAAATTTGGGAATCCCAACTACAGGGACTGAAATAATGATATTTAAAAAGGCAAAAGAGTAAAACAATTGCTCTTATAAACTGTGTGGTACAGGTTTAAAGGCATGAATGTATAAATACAGTGGTACCTCATACAACAATTTAAATCCGTTCCACAGGGCTCATTGTTGTACAAAACAATTGCTATACGATGCATGCATCGTACTGTATAGTGATTTTCCCTATGGGATGCATCGTACAATATTTTTTTCGCAAAGTGGTTATTCTCATTGAAAAATTATTGTATGATTTTTTCCATAGGGAAACTTGTTATGCGGGATGCCATTTCCCCCCAAAACTTAATTGTTATGCGATTTCATTGCTATACGGGGTGATTGTTGTATGGGGTTCCACCATACATTGTTGCAGGTTTTATGAGCTCTGGAGCAGTCATGACCTAATGACATGCATGAACCTATGACATGCGTGCCAGAGGTGGCACGTGGAGCCCTTTCTGTGGGCACCCATGTAGTCACCCCAGCACAGAGTTCACCTGACCCCTCTGCCGAGCAGCTCATTGGGAGCGTTTCCTCTCCCCTCCCCAGCACAGAGTTTGCTCTGCCCAGCAGGAGTGTTTCCTTTCTCCCCTGTTTCTGTGTTGGCACTTTGCAATAAATAAGTGGGTTTGAGGTTGCAGTTTGGACCTCAGTCTCTAAAAGGTTTGCCATCACTGACCTAATTAGTTTGACACTCAGGAGATTTTTTTTTATTCCTTCCTAACCAAAGAGGCATTAAAAGTGTTTCATTTTTTGCTAAAACCTTTTAAAAGATATTTTTAAAAGTATAGAGAACAAATAATCAGAAGCTCGCTTGTTTAAGCTGTGAAATTTCTATTTTATTGCTTCGTAGCTTGGGATGCTTGCTTCATATTAGCAGAACATTGGTGCTTTTCCACCCCTCTTGTCACTATAAAATTGTTTGTTTAATTCATACCCTGTTCCAATTGTTGAAAGCACTTGATAACAGTGAATAGGCAAACCACAAAACAATGGCATCAAACAAAGCAATCCTAATAAGATAAAAACAATAATAAACATTAATAAGATATCTACCTAGATGGCACCCAACAAATTTAAAATCTTACAATGATTAATGACACTCATTCTCTATTCGCAGCAGCAACATAACTCTAATCAACAAATCAACAAATTAAATTTAAATCAAAAGTTAATTTAATTTATTAATAAGAGAACCATACACATATATAATTAGTTTTCTTAAGAGGGAAATGCTAGTTGGAAAAGAAATATTTTTAATTGCAAAAGGCCATAAGTGTGGAAACATCTAATTTCCACAGGCAGCCCGTTCTGTAAAGTGGGGACCACTACAGAGAAAAATCTATTCTTGTCACAGTCTTTTTGACTTCCTTTTGTTGTGTCAACATGTAATTTAAGAGCCTGAATGCTCTGGGTACAATTCCTTAGGAAAAGGCGCTCCCTCAGATAATGTGTCCTAAAGGGCTTTATATGTTAACATAAACACTTAAAACCTGGTATGGAAAAGCAACGGGCAATCACTGTAAATGGGATAAGACCAGGGTAATATGATCAAGGTGACCAATATCTGTGAACAGTCTAGCCACTGCATTTTGTACCCATTGAAGCCTCCATATCCGTCCCAAGGGCAGCCCCACATAGAGAATGTTGCAGTAATCAATTTTGGAGATTACCAGTCAGCATTGTTAGGGATTTGCTGTTCAGGAGTGGACAAAAACCTAGGCAATGTGCCATAGATGGTAAATGGCAGACTTAACCACAGGTTATATCTGTTTCTCCATATACAGGGTTGGGTCAAGTAACACGCCCAGATTGTGTACACACTCCTTGAAAGGAAGAGTCACATGCCTCAGAGTGAGGGAAATTTTTCCCAATCTGGGACTGGCTACCCCCAATAAGCATCACCTCCATCTTATTCAGATTCAGCTTGTTTGGAAAATGAGAGCTAGAGCTGCGTGTCATCAGCATAGTGGTGAAAGTGAACTCCAAATCTCTTGATGACTTCAACCAGTGGCCTTGCATAATCAAGGAAACACCACCACCACCACCACCACCACCACCACCCCTCCGCCCCACTGCTTGCTATGTACAATACTGTCAAGTCACTTCTGATTTGTGGTGACTTTATGAGTTAATGACTTCCAAAACATTCTATTGTTAACAACTCTGCTCAGATCTTGGAAATGAACAGCATCTAGTAGTTCCCAACCTTTTTTTGGTCATGGCCCACCTAAGCTTCTCTAAAATCCTGATGTGTCTCCCCCCCTCCCCCATGACATATTTTTTTTCTTATTAAAAAAGCAAACTCCTATTGATTTGGCGGAAGCAGTGCAAAAAAAATCACTGTTAATAACTCATTCTCAAATTGCCCCCCTTACAAATCAAATTGCCCCCTTGTCTGGCATGTGCCCCACCGTAGGAACCACAGATCTAGTGTTAGACTGGTCTTTTCCAGTAAGTTTTTTTCAGGTCTTGCTAAATAACAACTGTGGTTTACTAAGTCAATCTATCTCATGTTATGTCTTCCTGTTTTCCTACCCCTACCCCCTCTTTTTCACCATGCTGTCTTTTCTGGTTAATTTTGTATTTTCATTATATGTTAATGGTAGGATAGCCTCAATTTACCAATTTTTGCTCCAGTGAGAGATTTGATTTGATTGAGCATCCACATCTCTGAATTGCTGGATGTCTATAGTATTTGTAATGCTACATTCAAACACCACAGTACAAATGAATTGATTTCCCCCCTTGTCTTTCCCCCCTGACTTTCTTTTACATAGTATGGATGATTTTGACTTTGGTCACCAGTGACAAGTTTTGCTAATTCTCATCCCAATCCCACCCCTTTTTTATTTCAAAAGGCTAGGGCACATCTTTTGGAAAACATTCACACAATGTCATTTGGCCTTTCTTTCTAAGGTTGCCTAAACCAAGGAAAAGGTTTGGAAATTGAACATCATATTCTAGTCTGCATTCTGTAGAGCGGGCATGGGAACATTAATTTACCTGAGAGATTAAAGGCAGTGTTTGTTTATCTGTTGTATGCTTTGCACTAATTCACATCTGAATTGTGGGTACCGGAGCACAATATCTCACATTCAAAATCAAGTTTTGTTTAAAAAAGGAATTAATATTTCTTGTAGACAACAATAATCAGTGAACTGCTAGTTGAGAAAGTTGTTTGAGCAATCTTTCTGTCTCCAGAGCTAAATGTGGTAGCATAATTTCAGTTTTATGTTTAATTTTCTTATACAAAGACTACATGGTGGGTTTCATCAGAAAAGTAAGCAAATGAATATACACTATGTCTGTTATAAATCTGTTCCTAGAGGGAACATTATTTATTTGATTTGGGCAACTACTTTCTTAATTGCCACATTAATCAGAGTGTCTCTTCCACTGTTTCATATATGCTGTTTTACAGTGAATTTCCCTCCCCCACAAATATCTCTGAAATACTCTACCCTCCTGTAGACCATAAAGGGCAGCAAATGGAGTAGACAATATGGTATCTTCCAGATGTTTTTGAATTACAGCTCCTCTATTCCTGAACATTGGGCTTGCTGACCAATATTTACAGCTTCAAAAGCATTTGGCCACCAGATTGCTTCTCCCTGTAATTATAGACACCAGTAATGCATGCTAAGGAGTGCCACCCCTTCATTTTGTTTATGTAACATGGTTTGCTGCCATCTTGCTACTTGTAAAAATTAATGGGTATTTTTGCTGTAAAGAGTAGCTAAGAACTAAGCCAGAGTTGAGCAAAGTGGAGCCCTTCAGACACCCCTTGATAGCCTTAACCAGCACAGTGAAGAACAATAGGGATATGGTGAATCAGACTTGAGGGTGGTTGTTGTTCAGGAGACACCTTCCTGTAGAAGATAAGAGAGGTAAGAAGTGCGGTGCCACAAGACTCAGTCCTAGGCCCCATGCTCTTCAAAATATTCATTAATGACTTGGATGAAGAATTGCAGAGAATACTTGCCAAATTTGTGGATGACACCAAACTGCGTGAAATAGCTAATACTTTGGAAGACAGGAACAGAATTAAAACAGATCTTGATAGGCTTGAACACTGGATAAAACAACAGAATGGAATTTAACAGGGATAACTATAAAGCTCTACACTTAACAGTCTCAACCTGTTAGTCCTCATCCAGTCCATTATCATGGCCATTTTATGCAAAATCAGACCATTGTTCCAGCTAGCCCAGGAGTAGGCAACCTACAGCCCATGAGCCATATTTGGCCTGTGGCACCAAATAATCCGGTCGCTGCCCTCTCTCCAGCTGCCAATGGAATCAAACCCCTCAACTGTCTGAGGGAGCGTGACCCTGACTTAAAAATGATCTAGCCCATTTAATGTTTTCTTGCTGAAACAGTCTTCCTAGCATTTCTACTTTGGATACTTTTTCTGTACAGTAGACTGAATCTGGGTTCATAGGAGGTGGTGGTTTGTTTTCTCTCCTGCCTTAATCAAAGAAAATAAATGTAACTGACATTGGAGAGTAAAGAGCTACAATGTTACTTTTCTATTAGGTTTGCCAGCCACTGTACCTGTGTATAAATTGATGCCACAAGGTTTTACTCTTATGTCTGATGAAGTGGACTTGATCCACAAAAATGCGTATTTAAATACAGGAGTTAGTCTTTAAAGTGCCACTACTTTTTGTCTTTGTTTGCTTGTTTTTATTTACTCTCTGATATGCTTGCACAGACTAACACAGCTACCACTTCAAAAATGTTGACATTGGAGATAAGCCTGCTATCAATTTAGATCAGGGGTTTCCAACCTATGGCCCGTGGGCCGGATCCAGCCCCCAATGCCAATTCATCCTGCCTGCACTGCCCACACTGCTCCCAGAAGCAGAAGTGAAATGCACCCACGCAGGCGCAAAATGCTGCCATAAATGACCCGCGGCTGTCACAAATGCACTTATGACAGCTGTGGGTGCATTTATGGCAGTGTTTTGTGCATGCGTGGGAACGTTTTACTGAGTGGCCCACTCAACGATGTGACCAACCCATGACCCAAAAAGGTTGGGAACCCCTGATATAGATCCTGCTTAAACAGCAATAGCTACTCTCTCATGCTGTGATTTCCTTCTCCTATCTTGTGTCTGTTTTCTTTTCCCTGTTCTTCCTTTTTCTAGAACCATGGTAAGCTTAATTATGGTTTGATGTTCCTTTTATATTTCTATTTAATTTTTGAAGTTTTGTGTGTGTTCAGTTTGTTTCTTCTGAGGCTATTTTAATTTTATGTCTCTCTCCCCCTCCTCTGTTTTTTCAAAGATGCAAATGTTGGACAAATTTCCAATGGAAGGAGGACAGAAGGACCCTAAACAAAGAATCATCCCTTTTTTGCCAGGTTTGTAGCATGAATAATAGAGCACTCAAACAGAACATTTGCTGTTCTCTAACCACCCTGTCTAATATACATGATTAAAGTGACAAGAGGATTAATTTGTGTTTGGGCAATTTTAGAAAAAGTAGCTGGATTAAAGACAAGTGCAGCAAAGTGTTATGCATGTGCTCCTCTTTGAGATAGATGACCTATTGAGGATACCTCTTAAGCCGGGACAAAGTACAAGTGAAAAATATGTTGGTAGCCTATAACACAAAAGGAGGTAGAGAGAAAGTCCATATTCAGAGAGAAGGGTTAGTTTCTGGGAAGAGAGTAATACGGGTAACTAATTTAAGTGTTATGCTATATGATTGGAAATAAATTAAATTGGTCCTTTTTATTGACTATTTTAGAATCTAAGAAAATAGCTGATCTTGGTTATCTGATTGTAATTTCCTTGCCCCTTTCTCTATTTTTATTTTTCTGCCTCCTTTTTTGTTTCCTCCATTCATTGAGCTGTTATAGCATCAGATGAAAATGAGAGATTAGACCAGTGTTTCCCAACCTTTGGATTTTGGACTTCAATTCCCAGAAACCTAAGTCAGTTCCCCAAAGCACTGATCAGCCAATGTACTGACTTAGGCTTCAGAGAGTTGAAGTCCCCTTGTGGGGCATGGGCCCCACATTGGGAACCACTGGATTAGAGGAAGGGTAGATGTTAACCTTGGATAAAATAGGTAAAATAGATGTATTCAGTGCTGATTGAATGAGTTGCTAGGAAATGTTATGTTTATAAATAAATCTGGTACAGGGATGTATAACTAGCTCAGTAGAAGAAACAGCCAGCAAGTGGTGTAGCCTTTTGGGTAAAAGTAAATTCTGTTGTTGATTTTAGTGTCATCTGACTTGCATGCTTTTTCTCTGATACTGATTGTTGATATAGGAAGAACAACTTCTTTCACAAAGTTAGACTGGGACGTGTCCTTTCAAGAAAATTGGTTAATTCAGATACCTGCATCACAATAATTTGTAGTTTTATTGCCTTCTTGCTATCTGTATCTGAAGCTTATACACTTTTCTCCTGTTTGTAATTCTCTTATAGCATTTCACCAACTGCATGCCCTAGTTAGTATATCTATTTCAAAATTAGGCAAGCAATCTTAATCAAGCTATAAGCATTGATTCCATCAAGTATATGTATTTTTAGATGCAGTAGCTTTCTAAAAGAATTAAGGACATGCTGTTTTTATGCAGGCTGAGTACTACTTAATAGTCCATACTCTTGATTCTAATTCCTGTCAAAAGTGTATGAAGAACTGAAAACCAGTATTGTTTGAGATATCTAAGGGATTCTCCATCTCATTATGAACCTTTCTGGTACTAAGACATACAGGAAAGGCCCTCTTTGGAATAACAACAGCTACAGAGGACTTTTTGACAGACATTCAGGAGAAAAATCTCCTGTCTCCCAGATTGTGAAATTCACCGTTCAAAATGCCTCCACTTACTAAATGTGGGGGTGGGAGGGTATTGTGCTCTGTATCCACAATTCAGAATGCCTTGAAATGGCCTGATATTGCTGCACAGTATCATGCCCGCATTGCTAGCAGGAAAAAGGATATCAGACTTTACATAGCAAATGAGGAGGAGTCAAGATGGGTTGATAGGATCTTGTCCTCATTACCATTCACAAAGAGACACCAAACAAGTGAAAATTCCAGAAGCTGGCTCCCTTTTTTATCAGTTAATAACTTCTCACTGAAACGGAAAGCAGTTGTCAGGGCTGTGGGGTTCATTTTAAGGGTGGTTCAAAAGCATGGACATGTACAGAACCCAGCTGTTAAGATGTTTGTGAGACCAGATGGTTCACAGCATTTTGCATTAGTACTATACAATTTAACATTGGCTATATTTATTCCTGGTCTCACTTTTAGTAAGCAAGCCTTCTGCAACTGAAGTTGCACCAGATATTTTGCATTACATCATCCCTGAATTAGCCATGGTAGGGTTCAGAAAGACTTGAAGAATACTGACAATGAAGATTCCCCACCCACCACCCACCACCAAGAAAGCTGTGTGGCTTCAACTATATCATTTTTTCTTGCTCCAGGTTAAGATATATTACTCCCAGACATTTGATGGGACGAGATTAGATCCGTTTTAAATATATCTGTTGCAGCTCAATTAATTATTCTTACAGTTTCTTCTTAAGTGGAACTGTTATTTTGCATTATACATTATTTTTACTAGTTTTAATTATTTTTATATTTTATCTATGAGATGCCTAGAGTCTCTCTTTTTTTTTTAAGAATGAAAAATGTATGGAAAACTATTAGTATATTGGGGTGGCTCCATAACAGCTCAAGACCAGATAATTTAAAGGATACATAAACCTACTGAGAACTTAAGGCCTGATAATCTTAGGTCTGCATTCATGAGAACAGTGTGATAGAAATGGGGTGTGTTTTTTTAGTAGTGGCTCTTCATCTAAGGACCCTGCTCACAGAAAAATACATGTGGCCCCATAAAATAGTCCATTAAACATTATGTTCCAGTTTATGTTTTGTAGAAGTTTTGTCTGGCCAGGTTATCCTGATATGGTAATACAGTAGACCATATTGCCAGCAACTGAACGCTGTGTGTCAGGCGGTAGTTAACTAACCTGACAACCCTGAGGACTAATGGCATTGGGTGCCAAAGTCCACAAGGAAGGGTGATGCCCCAAGTGGATTAAATCCCACTTGAATCCATTTTATGGAGGGCATGAGCTTCATCAGTACTGGCCTGGGGCTGATGAGGACTTTGCATGCCAAAAAGGCTCAGGACCAGAAAGTGACTTGTGGAACTGGATCCGAGATTCGGGGTCATGCTGTGATGCAGAAGGCAGATGCATTATATTCTTAGGACAGTCTTCATGGTTGATCGCCATGAGGATCACCAATATTTAGATTCAGATACAGCAGAACAACAACAAGAAGAAGTTTTGTATACCAGTTAAAACTTCCTCTATCTTCAAACAGTTCTGTAGGTTTGCAATGTATTATGATAATTTTGTAAGCTGGGAAAGGCTTTGTCCAGAAAGACAGTATTATCTCTCAGTAAATGCTTCTGCATTCCCCATTCCAGTAACTCTATTCCTTCAACACCTAGTGTCTTTTGGTTATCCTACCTGCCTTCCTTGCTGACTCTTAAGGTGGAAAATTAGAATGGAAGGAAATAGCAGTGGGCTTGTGGGACTAAAAGAGACGTGTTTTTGAAAGATAAAAATCCCATAAGAGGCATTGGGATTTGGAGTTTAGAAGAGGGTTAACAAACTAGAACTCCCAAACCAATTTTTTTGCCCCCCTCCTGAACTTCATCAGATATTCTTAGGTTACTCAAGGGAGAAAAATCTTTTAGTCCTTTAAAACATTCCATTTTGCAACCATGCCTTTCTTCAGAAGAGAGCACGGTTTCATTTCAGGAACCCATCATGGTTACTTCCAACAGGCACATTCCGGTTCCAGCTGTTCCCTGGGTTGTGGTATCAGCAATACAAGACTAAGTGTGGCTTGAATACAGAGAAAAAGAGTTTACTGTGCAGTTTTCCTGCCAGAAGAGTGGGTTGGTTGGTTGGAGCGTAGCATAGATATAGCTGCCAGCTTCTAAGACTTGGGCAAACAGGAATTACAGTTTGGCTTTTATTCTCTTTTTTGAAGCCTGATAACCTATTTTTGGAAAGCAAAGGAAGGTCTACTATGAGAGGCGGGGGGGGGGGGGGGAGAGTTTGTCCTGACCTTTGTTTAGGAAAGTTACTTCTTTGGACTGTACAACTTCCAGTCCCCCCCACCCCCCAAAAAAAAACCACACAAAAAAAACATGCTAGCTGGGGAATCCTGAAAATTAGAATCTTACAAGTAACACTACTAAGCTCTGGACCTGGCCTTCATTTTTGTGAAATGTTTCTACACTGGAAAATAGAGATGGTGGCAAACGTTCTTGCAAGCTGGACGCAGAGAGGAGTTTGGTGGGCTCTCAAAAGCCCAGCTAAAATGATTAATAAACTTTAGGTAAAGGTAAGGGTCGCCCTTCCTCAAAAGCCAGTCGTATCCGACTCTAGAGTATAGTGGTCATCTCTGTTTACAGTCTGCAGATGTTTCCATTGTCATGTGGCAGGCATGACTAGACACAGGAGTGTACTGAATGCTGCTACCTTCTCAGTGAAGCAGTACCTATTTATGTATTTGCAATTTCTTTCTTTTGAACTGCTAGGTTGGTAGGAGCTGGGGCAGATGACGAGCTCACTCCGTCATGCAGTACCCGGGTCTTGAACTGCTGACCTGCTGACCTTGAATTTAATTTAATTTCAATTTAATGTAATATTTATATTTATATCCCACTACCCTCAATCCGACGGACAACTCAAAGCGGCTTACAGAAAATATAAAAATACAATATTAGAAATATAGATTACAGAAAATACAGTATATCAACAATATATCAACCTTCCAGTCATCAAGTTCGTCATCTTAACCACTAAGACACCACAGTCCCTTGAATAAACTTTACAAGACTCTAAAATCTTCTGTGCTCACATTCTTTATCGGGGCCAGAAAAGTTTTATCAGTTTTTACTGACTGGTAAATGCCTTGGACCTGTGAGAAAAAAGATCTGTAAAGGTTTTGTCAGCAAGGGGTTGTGGAGTCTTTCGCTGGTAAATATTTAACACTCTGCTGGCCCTGTCCATGTGCACAGTCACTGGTGATTGAAACAACAAGTCTAAGGGTTTGTCTTTACTGTCCAAAGAATCAGTTTCTAATTTTTTTTTGTTTTAATTAGAGTTAAGGTCATGTGGTGCTTGCATTGGTTTGCATGTGATTTGTGAAATCTTATCCATACAGTTTTTTTTTAATGCTGCAGACATTGCCACCAAGCAGCCTCCTGATTTTCCTCTTCCCCTCCAGTCCCCTGTAGGGGTTTTTAAAACATTTATCTCTGATGCTGCCAGTCAGTGGCTCCACCCACTGTCCCTGGTCAGCAGTTCAATTCCCGAGTACTGCAGGACGGAATAAGCTCCTGTCTTTGTCCCAGCTCTTGCCAACCTAGCAGTTCAAAAGCAAGAAATTGCAAGTAGATAAATAGGAACCACTTCAGTGGGAAGGTAACAGCGTTCCGTGTGCTCCGGTGTCTAGTCATGCCTGCCACGTGACCACAGAAACATCTGCAGAAGCAGACAGCGCTGGCCCTTTGGCTTTGAAACAGAGATGAGCACTGAACCCTAGAGTCGGATATGACTGGCATTCGAACAAGGGAAACATTTATTTTTATAACGATGCAATGGATCTTTGGTATGACAGCAGATAAACCCCTAAACTGTTGTAGTGTTACAACGGTAAGGAATGGGGGGGGGGGGATTGTGGGTTTGAGTTGCGGGGAATCCTGCAAACTTTACAGGCCAATCTATATGCATCAACATAGGAATGTGCACAGAAGGACATAGTGGTTCAGGGAGCAATGCAAAATAAACACCCCTGATGGATGGTTTAAAATAATCCACATCTCGGCAGGTTAATGTGCACCTTAGCTGTGCATTGTGTAACCCTTGGGCTTTGAAGTGATTTCAAACTTGGCCACACCAAAGCACATGTAGCCCTTTTTGCTAATTAAAATGCACCCTAACATAGCTCTGGGGACTCTGTCTCTGGAATGGTGGTTTTGGCAACAGTATAGATGAAGCTAAAGTACTTTGGACATCAAATGAGAAGAGACGATTCACTTGAGAAAACCTTGATGCTGGGAAAGGTGGAGGGCAAAAGAAAAAGGGCACGGCAGAAAATGAGATGTCTAGATGGTATTGCAGATAAGAACATAAGAACATAAGAACAGCCTTGCTGGAACAGGCCACAGCCCATCCAGTCCAGCATTCTGTCTCACACAGTGGCTCACCATTTCCTTCAGGGTATTCCTAAGCAGATGCCTTCACCTGCTTAGGATTCCCTGGAAATAGTATTGAGAGCTATCCTGCCTATCTCTCCAACCCGGAGGTTGTCCTTAAGTATCCATAATTATAGCCATTGATACTCTTGTCCTCCATGAACTTGTCTAATCCTTTCTTAAAGCTGTCAAGACTGACAGCTGTCACGACTTCTTCTGGCAGGGAGTTCCATAGACCAGTAATCCTCTGGGTGAAAAAGTACTTTCTCTTATTTGTTTGAGAACTAGTACCCAAAAGTTTCATGGAGTGTCCCCTAGTTCTAGTGTTATGCGATAGGGAAAACAGTTTTTCCTTATCTACTTTGTCCACACCGTGCATGATTTTATAAACTTCAATCAGGTCACCTCTTAGACGTCGTCGTTCAAGATGCAATGGGCACAGAGCTGGGCAGGCTGAGGAGGATGGTGGAGGACAGAGGTGCCTGGTGGGCAATGGTCCATGGGGTCGAAATCGTTTGTGCAACTGAACAACATCAAGACCTTTAAATTCCTCCAGTGAACTGTCATCTTCTGAGTCCATGCCCAAATCTTAACCTATAAGGAAAGGATCTAACATAGGTGTCCGGGAAAGGCTCCCACACCACTGAAGCCTATCCCGTAATGCTCCCAAAACTCCTACCTTTTGTAACGGAGATCAGTCTCGTGAAGGTCTGGAGGCCGAGGGTGGGGCATCCACCCCCCCCAAATGGCCAAAATAGAAAAAAACTACAATTCCCAGCAACCGTTGCGGCAACCGCCAGCCAATCCGAACAGCCACGCCAAAAAAAAAAAAAATCCCGGCTGCCCTGTCCACACACGCCAATGGCCCCATTGCCAGAATGCCTTCCCCTGGCTGAGAGCCTTGCCTTGCTGTTTCGATGCCAGCTTCGAAACAGCAAGGCGGAGAGGGAAGGTGACAGGCTGCTATCTGTCCAGGGTCATGCGTCCCCGGGCAGAAACCAGCCACCCCCGATGGATAGCAGCCTGTCAGCTTTCCTCTCTGCCTCACTGTTTCGAGGCCAGCTTTGAAACAACAAGGCAGAGAGGAAAGATGACAGGCAGGCTGCTTCTCGCCCAGGGACGCGCCACCCTGGGCAGATACCAGCCTGTCAGCATCCCTCTCCGCTTCGCTGTTTTGAGGCCGGCTTCGAAACAGCAAAGCGGAGAGGGAAGGTGATAGGCAGGCTGCTTTCCGCCTGGGGACACACCACCCTGGAAAAAAACCCATTCCAAGACACCCAGCCCAGACAACTCCTCCCAGCCCAGTCCACCACCCACCCAGCCCTTTTTGTTGTTCAGTTGCACAGTCGATTCCGACTCTTTGCGACCCCATGGACCATTGACCTCCAGGTACCTCTGTCCTGCACCATCCTCCTCAGGCTGTCCAGCCCTGTGCCCATTGTGTCCACAATACCATCTAGCCATCTCATCTTTGGCCATCCCCTTGTTCTTTTGCCCTCAACCTTCCCCAGCATCAAGGCTTTTTCTCAAGTGAATCCTCTCTTCTCATTTAAGCCACCCCCAAAACAAGCCCCAGGAACCACCCCACCACACACACAGTCATGCCAGCCGGGCACCTTCGCTAGTGTCTTATAAGAAGGATGAGCCCATGAACAGCAGATTCTTCTTTTTCCATGTCTAGGCCAGATGTGAAACTGCCAAAATGAAGCCACCTTTTGGTGAGTTCATCTGCAGGTACTTTTGCTTGATCTAGTGTGAGAAGAATTAGCCAGCACAAGGTGGCCATTGTGTCTGATTGTGGTTCAAAAATACCACAATTTTCAAGGAAACTCTTTCTGTATGTCAGTCTCTTTTAAAGCTTCCTTCTGAACTTAGACAATTCCGAAGCCAGAGGCTTGGCCAGGGGTGTGCTGGGTATCTTGGGAGGGTGCTGAACAGGAAGTGATGGGGGCACCTATTGGGGGGCTGGGGGGGGGAGAAATCCCATACATTCCCATTACATCTGCCAGCTTCTTGGGGGGTGGGGGGAGTTGCTGGGGTGCACCAGGATGAATCCCTGTATCCCTGTGGGCCAGCACACCACTGGGCTTGGGGAAAAGTTTGGCACTTGGGGTGCAATGAGGTCAACTATTCTTCAGGGGCCAGGCTAAGTATGTTGATGGCAATTGCTGTACCCTGTTACAGAGAAATAGGTTGTGTCTGTATTCCCTCTTTTCTAAATGGGCATCTCTGGAACCCAGCTTGCTTGCTTTGCAATCACGGCACAATATTACATGCTAATGCTTGAATTTCATTATCAGCATGGGGATTTGACGGCTGCTTTCTGATTCAACTAGACGGCTTTCTGGGAAACCCTGACTGGTAACATTATACATTGTGGTCTCTGACGGCTGAAAAATGTTTCCAGTTGTCCTGTCCTTCCAGCGGCCTCTGGCATTCTACACAAACCTCTAATACATTCAGAGTTGAAGTCTGTGGTAGGAACCAAAGGGAACCTTTTAGTTCAAAGCTGTAGATATTCTTCTGTCTGCAATAAACTGTCCAGATTTTTTTTAAAAATAAAACATGCCCCCCTCTACTGAGCTCTCCTCTTTTCTTTCTTTGAGATCTATGTGGGACTGAATCTAGCACCACAACCAAAGAGTTTACTCTTTTTGTTTAAAACAGATTGCTAAATCCTCTCAGGCAAAAAAAAAAAACCCCAAATAAATCCCGAAACAGAAACCATTACTTCCCACTATGTGCACACAGAAACATGAAAAAGACTGGACACCATTATTAGCTGAAGGTCTGGAGAAGGGTGTGGCCTTTTAAAAGCGAACCAGCAGTGTGGACAGAGGGGTGTTCTGGGGAATGATATTTTCCTTAACACTATTTGTTTATTGGAGGGGAGCGTTAATTGAACACCTCTTATCATAAGATGAATATAAGAGCGTAATATGTCAGAGTACTTGCTTGAACCCCTTCAGGTTATGAAAATGAAAGTTTTAGTTTTCTTATAGAGAGCTTCAAGTTTCAGCCAGGTTTGGTTGGTAAGTCCAGGTGAGTCTTCCTTCATTTTGTTTTAGGTAGAGAACATGTGGTTTGATTAAAGTATGTCTTGCACAGTTATTGTCTAAGTAGACAGAACTCCCTGAGGGAATTAGAAACCTGTTCCAATGAATTATGAGTACTCCTATCCTTAGGTCACCCTTGCTTGAAAGCCAGTCATATCCAACTCTAGGGTGCAGTGCTCATCTCTGTTTACAGTCAAAGAGTCAGCACTATTTGCATCTGCAGACATTTCCATGGTCATGTGGCAGGCTTGACTAGACACCGGAGCGCATGGAATGCTGTTAGCTTCCAATTGAAGCAGTACCTGTTTATCTATGTGCAATTTCTTGCTTTTGAACTGCTAGTTTGGCAGGAGATAGGACAGAGATGGGAGCTCACTCCGTCATGCAGTATTCAGGAATCAATTTTCAATTTCAATTTTAATTTATACCCCGCCCTACTCAGCGTTAGCCAACTCAGGGCGGCATTACAAAATCAATACAAATACAATATAACAATACAGAAAACAAATCCAATGCAAATCACAATAGGAACTGCTAGGTTGGCAGGAGCTGGGGCAGAGACGGAAGCTCACTCGACCATGCAGCACTCAGGTCTCAAACTGCTGACCTGCCAACATTCCAGTTATCAGGTTCAGCATCTTAGCCACTAAGCCACCGCAGTAGCTACTCCTATCCTTAAGTTCACTCAAATGGAAGTAGTTTGGAAAAAAAAATCTCTTGAACACCAGAGTTTTTCTTTTGTATCTGTCCTGAATTATTGAGAAATGAGTAGACATCACTCTGTTTGGAAGATTTTGACCCCTTTTGTAGCCTAGTGCCTTTCCTCAAAAGTGATGTGGATCAGTTATACATAATGGAGAAAAATTAGAGGCCATGGATTGCTACAAATAAACAGGTATCAGAGGAATTACAAAGGAGCCTGAATGATTATATCAGTAGAAGTAGAGTAAAAATTACTGAAGGAGATAAAAATGGACAACATTTTGAAAACAACAGAAACAAAGGTGGAATATAAGAAACAACAATGTGAAGATAAAGTAAACAACTGGAAAAACAAACCATTGCCCCCTAGACAATACCTAATAAATATTGTTGGGTAAAGATGATAAGAGCTCATCAAAAGTGGGACCATTAAGAAAGAAACCGAAGGTTTGTTATTGCTGCACAAAAACAAGCATTCTAAACTACTGTTATGAAAGCTAAAATTCGATTAATAATGCAAATAGCAAGTTTGGATTCTATCAAGAAAAAGATGAAATTGTGCAAATATTCAAAGATTATGCGGCTATATTAGTAAGCAGGACACAATAGAGCTGCAAAATTAATTCATTGGTCACTATGTAAAAAATCTAATCTGTCAGCACCCAAGAATTCATGGGAACATCAAGCATAGAAGATGTTAGAAGATGACCAAGTTAAGATCTTGTGGGCTTTCCAGATCCAAACTGACAGACATCTGAGTATAATATACCAAACATAAGAGTAAGAAAATTAAGAGATGTCTTGATAATTGACATTGCAACTCCAGGGGTTGCTGGAATGGAAGATAAATAATTGGAAACATTAACAGAATACAGAGACCTAGAAATAGAAATAACTTGATTAATGATGAAACTCACTTCAGTGGTCCCGTCTTCCAGCTTACAAAACCCTCCAAGAGCTTCATTCCTACACATGATAGGCTTTAGAGTTAAAGGAAGGGTCAAAGGAAGCTAAGGAGAAGAAGGTTAGAAGGGGATTTCCCCTACAGAGGTTTGTTTTCCTTCCAGTCTGTAAAACATTTGGAAGAAAGTAGCTTCTGGATTTTTCACTAGCTTATTTATTTAAGCACACATGCACCAAAAGGTACAATGCACATTGGAGGACAATTCAATTAGTTAATGATGCAGCCAAGACACTGGTAACAGCTGCCCAGAGTGGGAAAATATCCAGATGGGCGGGATATAAATTCAAACAAACAACAAACAAATTAATCAATTTAAAAAACAAACACCAATGCTGCAGAATTCCACAAGCTATTAAAGCCGACTGAAATCTCAAAAATAATGTCATAAAATGCAAGCGCGGCGCCAAAATGGCCGCCACGCTCTTTGCGGGCCCCCCCCACAGGACGAAGGATCCGGGTAGTTAGGGGCGTGGCCAGCTCCTTTACAAAAGGGGTGGCCACGAGGCAGCCGCGCTGCCATTTTAGCTAAGCGACGGAGCGGAGAAGTTTTTCCCTCTTACCTCCGTCGCTTTTGCCTTGACTGGGAAGCCTTTTGGCTGCTGATTTTCTTCTTTCGGCTTCCCATAGGTTGGACTGAGATGCCTTCGAAGAAGAAGGCGGCCGCGAGCGCGGCTCGCGCAGTTCGGAGGCGCAATCCGGGTCGGAGGACCGCGGCTGCGCCTCACCAGCAGCCGCCTTTGCCTGCACCCACCGGGGCCGGTGGGATGGGGTCTATTCCCCCTTGGCCGGAGGCTGGGGACCCAAGCATGAGTCCAGCAAGGGCTGCGGCCCGCGGCCCGCAAGCGGTGGACACCGCTCCTGGTGCTTCCCATTCTACTGGGCCTTCCTCTATAGGGGTGCAGCTCACTCCGGGGCCTTCCAGCCTTGGGGGGTGGTGTGGTCCCCTTCCCTGGCAGGTGCCTACATCGGCCCTACCGGGCCTGGGTGTGGGGTCATGGCCCTATTCGGGCCCCGGGGTACAAGGACCTGTACCCACGCCTGTAGCAGGCGGGCCGGCTGGCCCTTGGCCCCACGTCAGTGTGGAGGCCTTACTGGCCCGCGTTGCGGCCCTTGAGGCATCCCTGGCTCGGGCCAGCCACGCTGGGGCTCCCTTTGGGGTTCATTTTGACGCGTCGTCTGCTGGGCAGCGGCAGGCGACGGGACGGGTCGAGCTGCTTGAGGCGCGTGGCGCAACTTCGGCCACTGCCTCGCAGCTCCCCAACCAACAGGCCAGTGCGGGTCAGGCCCCAGCGACGAGCTCTACGGCGGTCGTGAGCTCCGACGCCCCCAGTGGGCCTGAACCCCCGGTGGGGGCGGCCCGCGGGGGTGCAGCATGTGAGTATGCGGTCCAAACTAGTGCACCTACACACGTGGCCACGTTGGGGGGGGCTTTCCAATGGCCTTGGCCTCGCGTGGGTGGTGCGGCGGTACAGCCGCTGACGCCCCTCCCGGCGACGACAACTACCACCCAGGGCCCCGGGGTGGGGGGTGTTTCCTACCCTGTGGGGAATGTTTTGGGGGTGGCTGGGCTAGTCCAAGCCCCTTTCCAGATGCCCGCAGTTCCTGCGGTGCCTGTCTCGGCCTTGCCGACAGCGGGGTATTCCTTACCACTGGGTGACCACTTGGCACCGGCCACCAAAGAGAAAATATGGCAGGGGGAGTATGTAGATATCTTCTCACTCCTAAACAGGGAGCCCACCAAGGAAGAGAGGGAGGGGCAGGATGAGAAGGATAAGGAGCAGGCACGTCGTCGCAAGCCACCACGTACGTGGGCCAACTGGCTGCCGGCTTACCTCATCTACATGGCGGTGTACCTGAGGGCCCGGCCGGATTTGGCAATTCCGATGGTCCAGTATTTGGACAACATCTATCAGGCGATGGTTGACTTTCCGGGCCCGTCGTGGTTGGCTTATGACGAGGAATTCCGTATGCGGATTCCCCTGCACCCTGAGATGAGGTGGGATGAGCCATGCCAGAGGCTTTGGCTTCTGTACATGACGCCCACGCGCCCCGCGCCAGGGGAAAGATACCATTGTGGACATGCGGTCCAGCGAGCGGCTCCAGCACAGGTTCCCCGCCAGGTGGCGGGGCAGGGGGTTCCAGCCCGCCTGCTGTGCTGGACTTTCTCGTCCAATGGTTCCTGCAATAGGAAGAATTGCAAGTACAGACATGAGTGTCCCACCTGTGCGGGCCCCCACGCAGCCTCTGCCTGTCCCAGGCCTGGAGGGACGCGGGGCAGAGGGAGGGGCGGACAGTGGGCTGGCAAGACTGCCGCAGATGGAGCTGGTTCACCGAAAGGCTCCCTCCCCAATTAATGTGGACATGTTGGAGCGTTGGCTCACATTGGACCCGAAAGGGGAGGATGCGGATTATCTCCTTCAGGGCTTTAGGCAGGGGTTCCGTATCCCTTTCATGGGTGATAGGTCCCCTCAGGATGCCCCCAACCTTTTGTCCCTTAGGGGGAGGGAGGAGGTGGCTGCTGCCAGCATTAATAAGGAGGTCGATGCGGGCAGGGTCGCTGGCCCTTTCCCTGCACCCCCGTTCCCCAACCTTAAGGTATCGCCCCTGGGCTTGGTTCCCAAAAAGTCTCCAGGCGAGTTTCGCCTTATCCATCACTTCTCCTACCCAGCCGGCCGATCGGTCAATGATGCTATCCCTGATGACCTTTGCTCAGTCAGGTATACATCTTTTGACCACGCGCTGCGCATGGTGCGCTCATGTGGCCTGGGTGCGCTGCTGGCTAAGTGTGACATTGAGTCGGCTTTTCGCCTCTTGCCGGTGCACCCGGGCGACTTTGAATTGCTGGGTTTCAAATTTTGGGGCGAATATTACTTTGATAAGGCCATGCCTTTTGGCTGTTCCATATCATGCTCGGCTTTCGAGCGTTTCAGTACCTTCCTAGAGTGGGCTTTCGTCCGCAGGTCAGGGTCCCGGTCTGTAGCCCATTACCTGGATGACTTTTTATTCGGGGGTGAACGGGGCTGGGACATGTGTACACGTCTCCTCAACACATTTCAGACGCTAATGGAGGAACTCGGTGTCCCTTTAGCGCCCGAAAAGACTGAGGGCCCATCTACCCAGCTAGTCTTCCTGGGGGTGGAGATTGACACGATAGCGCAGGCATCTAGGTTACCGCGGGATAAGGTGTCAAGGATAGTGGCCCTTATCTCGGACTTGCTGGCCAAGCGCAAGGCATCACTGAGAGAACTGCAGGTGCTACATGGTCACCTTAATTTCGCTTGCAGGGTGGTCACACCGGGCAGGGCTTTTGCCCGGCGCTTGTGCGACGCCATGGCAGGATTATCCAGGCCTCACCATAGGGTTCGGCTTACCCGGGGTATCAGGGCAGACATGCTTGTCTGGTTACAGTTCCTGAGGGAGTTCAATGGGGTCTCATTTTGGAGGTATGACCTCCTGGCTTCCCCTCATTTTCAGATTCAGTCTGATGCCTCGGGATCCCTGGGTTATGGGATGTACTTCAATGGGAAGTGGGCCTATGGTGGGTGGCCACCGGCCTGGGCAGGCACGGGTCGCCTGCGTGATCTCACATATCTGGAGTTTTTCCCTATCGTGGGTGCTTTGATGCTATGGGGCGAGGAGTGGGCCAACTCGGTCGTGCATTTCTGGTGTGACAACGCGGCTGTGGTCCACATTGTCAATGCACAGACTTCTAAATCACCCAGGGTTATGGACCTAGTGCGCCAGTTTGTGTTGCGCAGCCTGCGCCTCAACGTCCTGTTCAGGGCCAGGCATGTCCCAGGGGTTAATAATGATATTGCTGACGCTTTGTCCCGCCTACAGATCTCCCGGTTCCGTGCCTTGGCCCCGGATGCGGAGGAATTTCCCTCGCCACTCCCGGAGGAGATATGGGCCATTGGCAAGGAGAGGTGAACCGGGCGATTGGCCTGTCGCTAGTGCCACGCATGCGTAAGGCGTATCACCACGCAATTAATTCTTTCAGGGCATTCTGTACCCAATTTCAACTGCCAGGAACCTGGCCGATCCCGGTAACCCATGTTATGCGGTTCATGGTTTACCTGCATGCTCAGGGCCTTGCACCTCGCACCATAGCATCTAAGCTTTCAGCGTTGGCTTTTATGGCCAAAGTGGGAGGTCATGTGGACAGCACCTCTGACTTCCGTGTGAGACATGTTTTGGAGGGGTGGGTGCGCGAGCGCGGGCGTTGCCCGGACGACCGCCACCCGATTTCCCCAGGGATTCTTACCCAGTTGGCCCGGGGCTGGCCTTGCCTCTGTTTTGATACATATGAGGCAGCCCTATTTCATGCAGCCACAACGGTGGCAATTTTTGGAGCGCTCCGCATCAGCGAGCTTGTGATGCTGTCTAAGGCGGATGCAAGTCGTAGGGCACTGGAACTCGAGGATGTCTGTGTTGCCAAAGACTGGGCTCAGTTGAGGATACGCTCCTCTAAGACGGATCAGCATGGTGTAGGCAGTGGTGTGCGACTGCTACGGTGTTCTTTGGCAGGCATCTGTCCGGTTGGTGCCCTACAGGAGTTCCTTGCACTGCGTGGCACGCACCATGGCCCGTTTTTCTGTCACCAAGATGGGTCTCCCCTTATTAAATTTCAATTTTGGAAGGTGACGGGCAAAGCGCTGGCCAGTGTGGGCCTCCCAGGTGCCCGCTATGGCACCCATTCATTCCGTATAGGGGCGGCCTCAACCGCAGCTGCTTTTGGGTACTCCGGGGCTGACATACGCAGCATGGGAAGGTGGGGTTCGCAATGTTTTCAGTTTTATGTGCACCCACTTCCGCCGTGAGTACCAATTCAGTCACCTTACCTTCTTTTCCTCATTTTTCTTTACAGACCCTGGGTGTCGTATTACACCGGTGACAGTATGGCTGGTGGGCCATAGCACGTGCACAGGGCAGCGCGTTACGCTGCGGCGACAGAGTGGGGACCCCGACTGGGACTGGGTGCATACGCAAGTCTCACATGGCATAGTAAGCCCGGGATGTTATGGCGGGAGCTGCTGCCTCCTTTTTTCAGGCCAGAATGCTGACCCGCCTGACATTCTGATCATACACCTGGGGGGCAATGATTTGGGCCAGGTCACCGGCTTATCGCTGAAGCATGCGATTTGCGAGGACCTCGCCTACCTGCATTACGTCTGGCCCGCCACAACCCTTGTTTGGTCGGACATGGTCCCGCGCCATTCCTACAGAGGGGGTGTTGACCTCCTGGCCCTTGGCTGCGCTAGACGCATGGTGAATAGGGCAGTGGTGCGGTTCCTTGTCGGCAGGGCTTGGGGGAGGGTCAGTCGTCACCCCGCTATTAGCCTACAAAATTATGACTTGTATGCAGGGGATGGGGTCCATCTGTCGCGAGGAGGTATGGACCTCCTGTTGAGTGATTGGCGAGCAGGCCTGTTGACCGAGCTGACGGTCTGGGGGGGGGGCGTCAGGCCTTCTTTGAAGCCCCTCCGTGTGGCGGGTAGCACTGGTAAGGTAAACAGTCATGACCCACACGTATCCGGCAGGTTCGCAATTGACTGGACAACACTAGACAGGCATAAGTTGGTTAAACGTTGTCCGGTCAACGACGAACTAGGCGACGGGGTGATGGTGATAGCTAGACAGCATGCATCACCCCGTGGTTTCACGGATACGCGTCAGAGGGTGGGGTCATTAGTTAGATATTGACTACGGTCAACAATTTGTTTGTTGTCAACAAACAAATTGATACAAATAGATACATTGTAACCAATTGCCGTTGGCAATTTTGGGGTGGTACCTTACCAGTGTTACTTCGGCCTGCTTGCCTTAAGAATTATGATTAGTCGTTTTACCAATAGAAATTTATAATTCGGACTAGGGCATGAATCAATAAATGTGGCCCAATGCCGTTATCCACTTTCAATGATGTCTGAGTCCTTTATTGGGGGGTGCGCCTGCAATGCAAGCACGGCGCCAAAATGGCCGCCGCGCTCTTTGCGGGCCCCCCCCACAGGACGAAGGATCCGGGTAGTTAGGGGCGTGGCCAGCTCCCTTACAAAAGGGGTGGCCACGAGGCAGCCGCGCTGCCATTTTAGCTAAGCGACGGAGCGGAGAAGTTTTTCCCCTCCACCCCCTCCCTAGTTAACAGTGTGATATTCTGGTCGCTTCGGGGCTGGGTGGGAATTTTTGGCTGGGACCCACATTGGCTCTCGGGTCCTGGCTTTTTTGCCCATCCCACACTGTTGCTATGGTTTGATATAGGGGTTTTTCTGTTGCTGCTGTTGACTTTGGTCACATGGGCGGGTAGCACTGGTAAGGTAAACAGTCATGACCCACACGTATCCGGCAGGTTCGCAATTGACTGGACAACACTAGACAGGCATAAGTTGGTTAAACGTTGTCCGGTCAACGATGAACTAGGCGACGGGGTGATGGCGATAGCTAGACAGCATGCATCACCCCGTGGTTTCACGGATACGCGTCAGAGGGTGGGGTCATTAGTTAGATATTGACTACGGTCAACAATTTGTTTGTTGTCAACAAACAAATTGATACAAATAGATACATTGCAACCAATTGCCGTTGGCAATTTTGGGGTGGTACCTTACCAGTGTTACTTCGGCCTGCTTGCCTTAAGAATTATGATTGGTCGTTTTACCAATAGAAATTTATAATTCGGACTAGGGCATGAATCAATAAATGTGGCCCAATGCCGTTATCCACTTTCAATGATGTCTGAGTCCTTTATTGGGGGGTGCGCCTGCAAATGGCAGAACGCAGTGATATTGAGAACACTGTGACTCAACCAGTCACAGCCTTCATAATGCTGTGGGAGGTGATTAGAGAGTCTGTAAATGAGGGTAAGTGGTGTGGGAAAGAGAGAGAACTGGAGATGAGTGTTGTGGATCTTTAGGAGCAGCTGGGAGGATTCAGGAAGAATTCAGAAGAAAACCAATAATAAGAGCAACAGAATATTTTCCTAACAAATGGCCTAGCAGCGTTTGTTTCATTCGTGGATTTAAAATAAAGTTTGACTGGTTTTGTTATAATTATCTGAATCTGTTTCATCGGGAGAGCTTTTGGGTTCCACCTCTGCACTAATAAAAGCACAGGAAGTACACAATCTTGTCCTTTCTTGATAGTCCCTTTTTACCTCTACAAATTCTGAGGTGGATCAGAAGAAAAGAAATAAAATATGGCGTAACCCCAGGTCAAGTAAAAAAATAGATAGTGATGGGAAGTGTGGTCACACTCTGTTCTTATATGCCTCTGAGAAGAATGGACAGCTGCTCATTACATAGGTTAAATTGCTATATGCTAAGGAAGTTACAGGACTGTGGTGGCTTAGTGTTTAAGACACTGAACTTGATGACTGCAGGTCAGCAATTCAAGACCCAAGAGCTGCACAATGGAGTGAGCATCTGTCATCTGCTCCAGCCAACTGAGCAGTTTGAAAGCAAGAAATTGCAAGTAGATAAATAGGAAGGAAAGGTAACACCATTCTGTGTGCTCCAGCATTTAGTCATACTTGCTACATGACCACAGAAATGTCTGTAGATGCAGACAGACAGCGCTGGCTCTTTGGCTGTAAACAGAGATAAGAACCACACCCTAGAGCAGGGGTGCCCAAACTACAGCCCATGGTGCCAAATCATCCAGGCCCCACCACCCTCACTGCTCCCAGAAGCAGAAGTAAAACATGCTCATGCAAGTGCAAAATGCTGCCATATGTGCGCCCACAGCTGTTGTAAACGCTTCCAGTGGAGGGAACCATGTGACCGGCCTCCTGAACCACGTGACCAGCCTGCGGCCCGAAAAAATTGGGCACCCCTGCCCTAGAGTCAGAAACAAATGGCTTTTGAGCAAGGGAGGCCAGTTACTTAAGGAAACTGGTGTGTGTATGTGTGTGTGTGTGTGTGTGTGTGTGAGAGAGAGAGAGAGAGAGCACTCTACTTTTGTCATCCTCGTTGCACTCTCCCTGTGTCAAAGGTGACCATCTGCAACAGAGCGCCTTTGTGTAGGCTTTGTGCATGATATAAAGCTGATGCAGAATGTTAGAAATAAAGTTTTAAATTGTGAGAGGAACTTAACACATATAGAAAATTTCCTCATGAAAGTTGGGCTGCTGTGAGAATGGTGCAAAGTTGGTCCAGAGCCAGCATATCTGTGTCTTAAACCTTAAAACAGAATGGTTGGATTGATCAAGCGCAGTGTTTCCCAACCTTTGGTTTTTTGGACTTCAATTTCCAGAAGCCTAAGTCAATTCCCCAAAGCACTGATCAGCCAATGTACTGACTTAGGCATCTGGGAATTGAAGTCCCCCTGTGGGGTGTGCACCCCACTTTAGGAGCCACCAGTATAGTGCAAACCAGCAGTAAACCAACTTACAGTTATTTCTTTACAGCTTATTTTGTCTGCTCAGTGAATAATGCCATTGATTTCTTTTGCATAGTTTAAATGTTATAAACTTGTAAAAGATACGACTGTGACTAAAACACATTGTATAGCCCATAAGAAATAGCTGTCCAGATTTGAAAATGTCTGTACAATGGTGAAGTCTATGAACTATGGGGTGTACTGAAGGGGGAATAGAATGATGGAAACTACAGGGGGAAAAGAGGCAACGGGGGGGGGGGGGGAACACCCGATGAGTTTCCCTGGATTAGCTGCTCATATGATGCGCCAAATCTTTTCAGGAAACAGCTGTTATTGCAGCATGGAATCTTCCAAACTCTACCTCCCTCATGGTGTTCTAGAGCCTATTCCTATTCTTACCATTGTTTTCCTGGAAAGTCTGGATGGAACTTTATAGAAAGTAAAATTTGCCCAAAGGAGAAGGTTTAAAGTTTGGCTTTGAAAAAGAAGAAGATTTAAGAGGAAAAAAAGGTTTAATTCTTGCCCCCTTTCTGACTTTTTACCCAAATCTCTCAACCCAGCCTTTAAAACTGTAGTAGTTTACCTTGAGCATTTAAAACTGTAGTAGCTTACCTTGAGCATTTATTTGCACTCATGTTTTAGTTGGACAAAGCCTCAAGTAGTCTTCAAATGACAGCCAAAACTAATCAAAAAGATTTAATCTGGATCTCTGCTATCAGAATGAGACACTCAATTGTTTCTTAGATTTCTTTTCTCTCTTTGCTAAAAGTAGCATTCACAGTTCTTTGTATTTGATTGCTTGGATCCACTTATTCCTTTCTACAAGTGGAAGACTTACCCTGAATTAGCCAGAGACCTTTATATAAGGCAAAGATAATTGAAAACTGGCTGTGTGTTTTTGTTAGCATGCGGTGTAACTGTGCCCTAAATTTCCATTCAGTCCACTGGTGTGTGTCTGTATCCTACCAGATATGCATAAGAAAGTTTGGATTTTTCAAAATGCTTCATACATGTTGTGTTCATTACCATAGATTGTGTTGTACCCATTTCCTTCTTACCCTTTCTCAAATAAAAACAAGCAGGCAGAAATTCCCAAAGCGTATTTTTATTTGACCAAGCAAAAATGCAGGTGAAGTGTCTTCCCAACAAAGAGATGAACAACCCACATCACTGCGACAAAGAAAGTTGGCAGTTCGAGACCTGAGTACTGCATGACAGATTGAGTGCCCATCTCTGTCACAACTCTTGGGAACATGAAAGGAGCCTCATTTAGGCCTCATTTAGATGAATTTTCATCTCTTCCTGGGACAGGACACAGACCAAGAAGTTTATCTATTAGGGTCATTAAATGAGGGCAATAACAACAAATCCCTCTGAATGTGGAGGATGAATTGCCAGAGAAACAAACCCAGGAAGGACTTGTTTGTTTGGTTTGACAATAAGCAAACTATACGGCAAACCTTCATTGGGGTGGCAGTAATATGACATTATCACATGGTGCTTGCCATCCATAAGCCAATGTTACCATAATTTCTTACTTATTGTGTTACGTGATGGCATCTGTTACATGAAAGAATGATCAGTAAAGGTGTTTGTTAGATATTAATACTGTATTTAACTTCTCTTTGCTGCTTGAGATGTCTGTCCTAACTACCTCTTGATTTGTTAGCCATTTTGCAGTATCTTCCACAGAACCCTGCAGAATGCAAGCCCCTGACACACCTTTAAGTTTGCACTGAATTCCCACAAAAGAATGTGGGTTCCTTGTGTCTGGGAATGAAGCATTCTGTCTGGGGTTCAGTCCTTTGTGAGCAAATGTGATAGGGTTTTTTTAAGCTGACAATAGGCTGCTTCACCTTTCATCTGACAAGCACAGTTAGAAGCTGTAGCCATCATGGGCATTATCAGATCATTCCTGGCAACTGCCTTTTCCTTCTGCAAAGATAATTGCATCCATATGTTTAAAAATGAGCTGGAGGGGAAGCCAGAAGATTGCTTATTTCCAGGAGTGATGAAGAATGAATTTCTTTGGAATTGGGACTAGAATGGAAACTGCAAGATCCCCATCAGAGTTGTGATGAGCGAAAGCAACAGAGCGCAGATCGGGTAGCTGAAATGAACATACTGTACTACTATTTCTGTCCAAAAATAAAGTTGCAGCTATTTTTTTATCCAAGTGATTGTCTCTTTGAACCACAAGTATTTATGCACACAGCTCTTCAGGCAAACTAAAATTAATCTGCTGACACTTTTTAGTTCCTTCACTTTTTCATTTCAATACTTAATATGTTACCTTGAACTATTGTACTATTGAACTATTGACATCCAATAAAAACAGTTGCTTAATAATGACTTGAGGAGGCTGGTGGAGGATAGGGGTGCCTGGCGATGGTCCATGGGGTCACGAAGGGTCGGAATAACAACAATAATGCTTTGAAGTGATTTTGAATATAACATGGAAACCCCATTAAATGTACCTTTTCCTCCTAATTAGATGCTTTAAGCCAGTGTTTCCCAATGCTTTTTGAGTTTTATAATAGCTTAATAACCTGTGACCCACCATCACATTTGCATCATAAGACTTTTTAATGGAGTAAAGAAAACACATGGAAAATAGATTTTTTAAAACTGCTAATGTGGCTGCTTTGACACATGACCTGCCTTACAAAATGGTGCTCCCTCTCCCTCCACCAGAGACTCTTTTCCTCAGTGCAGTGTAGCATAACCATCGCAACCCGCCAGAAAACACTTTGGAAATCTTTCATATGTGGTAATTTCTAATAGATACATAAGCCTCTGCATGTTTTTCTTCATCTCCTATTTCAAATCTAGGATACTCAATCCAGCCCTTTTAACTAATGAAGATGGCTGCCTTAGAGATGCCCATTGTGGAAAGCAAGCATCTATAATTCAGCTTCACAATAGCACAAATCTAAATAACTATATACACAGAGACAATGCCAGCTCACTTCAGAAATAAAATAGAAAATAGATAGACAGCGGTGGGCATCAGCAGGTTCAAACCAGTTTGCTGGAACCGGTAGCAGAAATTCCAGCTGGCCCCACTCATCCACGTTTTGAAATAAAGTAGTCCTAATTCGGGTGCAACACAGGGCTTTCCACCTGGCCACGCCCACCATACCACACCCACAGAGTAGGTAGTAAATTTTTTTGGATCCCGCCACTGAATATAAACTTGAATACCACAAATATGAAGTAGGGAGCAAGTACAGTATGTTTAGGTGTAGGAAGTATATTTATAGAACAGTCTTTGAGACATGTTTACTGTGTATCCTGGAGAGATGATTATGTGAGTATGGCAGTGTTTGCTTACATAAAACAGTTGAAGGGTCCCATCTTTTATGTGTGCCTGTTAACCGCTGATATCTGCAAAAAGCTTTTTAAACATGTAAGGGAAAAGAGTTAGGTAAATCTGTGATTTACTCTTGAAGGGAAAGACAGGAAACTTGGAATAGATCATGGTATTTATTTATGAGCCCTCAAGTTATAATAAAATACAGTTATAAAGAAGCAAAAGGAATTTTCTGGCTTTGTTTGTTTATTTGAAAGTGTATGCTGGCTTTCCACTAAAACATGTCCAAGACAACTGATGCTGAAATATCAATAAAAATAACAGTCACAATTAAAGATTGAAATATATCTAATAAAAAATACAAATAATGAGTCAATTGTACCATTTACCACTTTAAACATTCCTTCAGCAGCCAATCAGATTTGCCCCCTTAAGCCTGTTGTCTAATAGAAAGTCAGGGAATCATGTCTACATTTTATGATATTGACAAGATTCCTGACAGCTAAAGAAGAGGGCATAACCTCTATAGCCAACTGGATATTTCAGTTCATGTCAGCTCTGCAGTGAGCCTTCATTGTTTGCAACATTTATAGCCTGCCCTCTGGTGCATGCACCACTCACGGGGGGGTTACAAACATATAAACATCAAAACAACAACAACTAAAGCAATTAGATGAAATGCAACTAATAACCTTAAAGTATAATACCAAAAAACATAAAAACATTAAAGAAAAACATGGATACCTATATATCAATATACAGACTTACAGCATCAGAGATATAAAAACATTTAAAAATAATTCCCATCCAGTCAGCACAATAAAAACATCAATAGTGGTAGCAATAGCAGCAGATAACCTAGTTTCAGGGCAAATCATATTGCAGTCCAAAAGATATTCATAGCCAGGAAAAGGCTGCTGAAATAACTAAGTCTTTGGAGACTCATAAAACACTAGCAACAGTGAGGCTGATCTTATCTCCACCAGCAATTCATTCCAGAGGTGGTAGAGTATGGCGGAGAAAGTGCTTGATTTGGTGACTGCCTTCTTCACCTCTCTAGATGTGACCATTCAGAGCCTATACATCTAGGTGCTCCAAGCATAATTTCTGAGGAAGAGGTGCTCCCTTAGATACTTAGGACTAACCAAAGGTGCTCCACTTGGTTAGTCTCAAACCATTCAGGGCTTTATAGGCCATCAGCAACACTTTGAGGTTGGCCCAGGGTTACAGTTGGCATATGTCCCGGAAAACCGGGATTGTCCCGAATTCAAAGTTGAAAAAACTGTCCTGGACGGTTTAATAAAATTCTTGTTAAAGTCCCAGATATTCAAACACTCGCCATCAAAGAAGGATCGCTTGGGATGCAAGCCTCCTGGGAAAGAGGATGTTAAAGGGAAGAGACAATGAGCCAATCGGCTTCAAGTGTATTTGCATACAACATAAAGAGGATTTTTCAGTGGTCTTGTCTTAAACACAGATTTTAAAAAAATGAAATTGAGGTACACAAGGCTAAGACAGTAGAAAATTAAGTGATATAAGTGTAAAAACCAGTTCATTGAAATATCACCATATTACGAGATGCTGTGGGAGGGAAAGAGATTTAAAATAGAATTATTACAGTATTTATCTCTTCCACTGCAGCTGAGGCTGGCCTGTTGAGGCTGGCCTGCTGCATTGCTCCCTGTGAGGGGCAGCAGTGGTGCTAAGGTAAGTGCCTAGGGGGTGCTTCCTCCTCCACCCGGGGGAGCCCAACACTCCTCCCCCCTGGCTCTGGTATGAGGAGCATACCCCTCGACACCTTGGTTTTATATAATAATAATAATAATAAAAACAAAATAATAATAATAATAATAATAATAATAATAATAATAATAATAATAATAATAATAATAATAATAATAATAATAATAATAATAATAATAATAATAATAATAATAATAATAAGGGAGACTTAGGGGAAAATACTAATATGGGAGGGTGGCAGGAAAGAGGGGTAAAATATGGTAATTTCCTGGCCAAAGCGGGACACTTGACAGTTATGCTCCACTGAGAGGGCATTTTTCTTTTTGAAATACTACATTTTCAAGATGTTCCTGGCAATGTTGGTGACAACTCCGCCCACTCTTCATTCTGTCCTGCTGGCTGACTGAGAACCCAGGTGGGCAAATTAGGGAGAGGGGAAACACACACCCTGGTCTCAGTTATACAAGCCATGTCAGCCTTCCCTCCAGGATAAGATCTTGGATGAGTAAAAATGCAACATGCTCTAGTTCCAGTTTATACAGAGGATGCCAAAATGTATACATATTTCAAGATATGTTATCTATGTCTTTTTGAAGTTGAATTGAATTACAGTAGCAATGTGCAATATGACGTTTGCTAAAAAAATAATGCTAGCGTCACCATGTGACAGGCAGAGCCAAGGAAAATGGCAGGATCACGTTTGTCGTTTGAGAGTGCAAGACCATTTTGAAGTGGTATTTGAAATTCGAGAATTTTCTTCTGACTTAAAACCCTTTGACCTATGGGGTATACCTATGGGGGACCTTAAAGGATGTGGTGTACCATAGAAAACCAGCTACACTGGCAGTACTTCAGGTAGGAATTGAAACAGCATGCACAGCGATACAAGTAGACTCTTTGGTCAACATTCCTCAAGTAGTAGCTTGCCATAATCAGTAGTGTCTGGATGCTGATGGTAAACACTTTGAGCACCTCGTGTAATTGCAGAAGTCAAATGTGAATTGTATTCATCTTTGGTATTAGTATATACTGTATTGAGTATTAGAATTTTAATAGTTCTTTCTTAAAATGTACATACAGATAAAATGTGTTGGAGATGTAAAGATACAATAGGAACATATGAACACATGTGGTGGAGTTGCACTGCGGTAAATGATTTTTGGAAAAGAGTTGAAAAAGATATTGGTGAAATAATAGGCAAGAGTATTAAACTGGGGCCGGATACCACTATGTTAACAAATGTGGATTGTATGAATTTAAACAAGGATGAGAAAGTGTTATTAGAAATAATGCTGACAATGGGGAGACAGTGCATTGCTAGAAATTGGAAAAATGATGTAATTATACAGACCGAAGAATGGTTTAAAGAAATGTGGAATTTAGCATTGAATGATTAACTTGGAAGATAAAGGGGGAAAAGGATAATTTGAAAGAGAATAGATTCTGGAACATTTGGAAACCCTTTGTTGATCACTCACTTATGGGTGTTGAAAGAAATAGACCTGTACATGATTAAAGTAGTTTTTGGATTTAAAATAATGTGATATCTGAGTTCTCCGGGGCAATGTATATAATCACTGGGTGTTAATTATGTGTAATTCTGTTTTTGTTATTGTATCCTATCCAAGATGGTATTGAATGGCTTAATGGGTAAATGACCTAGTAGTGTTAGTAAATGGTATTTGAACAAGGTTAGATAATATATTACTAAGTCATAATTAAGAGGATTTATTTTTTAAGGGAGGTTTTAATGTATTTCAAATATAATAAATAGATGTTAATTGTATTAGGATAGGGTGTGTTTCTTTTTTTCTTTTTCTTGCTTTGTGTAGTTGTTTGTTTATTTTGTACTTTGGTTATTTCAGTGTATTATGTATTTTATTATGTATTGTTTTTTCTTGTTGTTGTTTAAATATAAAAAACAAATTTAAAAAAAGAAAAGTTTTGAAACCGGCAAACTTCAAAAAATAAAAAGTAAAATGTACATACATTTTGGCACTTTCTTTCAGCATGTTCATAAGAGATAATTATAACATTTTAGCCCATGGTGATTATTTTTTTAAAAAAAGAAGCATTCATAATTTTAAAATTTGTTCAGTTTAATTTTTGTTCAGTTTTGCAACTGAACAAAACATCTTCTTAAAGCAAGTAAAGTATTCCTGCTCTTTTCTGACATGCAACAGTGATATATTGTTGCACTGATTTTTTTAAAGCTGTCTGAAACCATACACATTAATCCTGAAAGCAGCATCAGCATGTCTGTTATCAGCTGGAAAAAAATGACACAAGATAAGTTGTTATGAGCCCTTAAGGAGCACTTGTGCTTTTATGTTCTCTTGTCTGCTGCTTTAAAAATTGTATAACTCTAAAAAACAACAATGCAGTATCTCTGGATCAAAAATAAAAAGCTCACATGTTCATGAATGTTGTGGAGAAGTGAGTATGCATTACTGTGATTGCCTATGCAAATGGCAGGACAGATTAACTGGCCATTTATTTTGATTGCCTGTATGTTTTATGGGCACATCAATAAGAAAATGTGGGATATAAATTTCTCTTTAACTCTAGAGGCTGGGAATCTTGGAAATAAGCCAACTCAATCATTGTCTGGTTCCTAAATATAAAATGCAGCAGTGCTGACCCCAGTTACTGGAATAGTCAGTTACCATGAACTGAAAAAATGAAATGGAAATTTCTTGATGATTTTGACTGATTGAATGTGGCATTCTCCAGCTAAGTGCACTCTAGATATGCTGGACTCCAGCTCCTAATTGGGGATATAAATCTTTGTTTTTCATCCTTACAGGCACAAATGAAGAATTACAAAAAAAAAAAAATCTCTGATGAGATGATGAGATATTTTCTGGTCTCATTGAGTTGACAGGCTGTTTTGGGTAATTTTTGCAGTTGCTTAAATTACTCATGATTAAGAAACTGCTTCTTTGTTGTGTGGACTTTAGAAGCTAAAGAAGCATCCAATGGGTTGTTTGCACTTTTTAAAATAATCAGCTAGTACTTCTGTGCTGTATGTTTGCGTGCGTTGCTTCTTAAAGGGAAAGAACATTGCTAGAATGCCATAGAGACACTGACCATAACCTGCTTTTGCATCTGTGCACATGGCATAACCTTTGGAAGCAAACTGCCTTGAGTTAAGATATCACTGTAGGCCAGGGGTGCCCAAACTTTTTGGGCCATGGGCTGGTCACATGGTTCAGGGGGCTGGTCACTATGGACCAAGGGCTGGATCAGGCCCCCAATGCCAATTCATCCCATGAAGCCGTCATTGCTCCTGGAAGCAGAAGTAAAACATGCCCACTGCCTGGGTTTCCTTCTTGCAAGATAATTTCATTCCTTTCCATTTAGGAAAGGAAGAAGAAACAGTGAACATCTTAAAATGTTGTTGCTGAATTACAGATACTGGAATTATTCAGCTCTGGTTAGGCTCTCAGAAAGGGTTAATTGGAAAAAACATGATGAGAGCATTCTAGGCCATGGTCTGCTTAAATGTTTGGGCTTAATTATTGTTCTTAGCAGCTTGTAGACATGATGAATTTTTAGTAATTAGGTGCTGATGTCATAAGCTTTTTCTATTACCAAATAATACCATGTTTGAATAGCTGAATAGCAATATCAGCAATAGCAATTACACTTATATACTTCCCCCAAGCGCTTAGTGCAGTCTCCGGGCAGTTCACAAGGTAATTAGCACTTTGCCCTCAACATGTGGGGTAGTCATTTTACTGACCTCTGAAGGATGGATGGCTGAGTCAGGATTGAACTCAGATTGTGAGTTCTTAAAAGGAAACCACTGCACCACAAGGGCTGTTATATATGGGAAGAGAGTTGTCTGTAATTGGCTTGGACACTAGTTTATTGTTCTTGTGCATGTTTCTGTGTGCCTTACAGTGATATTTAAACAACATTTGTTGGCTTGGTCTGAACAAGATTTTTTAAAATACAGTATGAGACAGCTGTGATGGACACCTCAGCAATTTACATTTCAGTATACAGTATACTGATCTCTTCAATAGGTTTGTAGTACTGTATCTAATATGCTTCCAATTCTGATTCCTTACTTGGGAGATGGCTGACTAGCATCTAGGAATTGCAAAATAATTGGAGTAGTCAATCAAATTATTTGCTATGAGCATGGCACAGGTCACTGCTCTCTTCCATTCCTTGGTTGCCAATGGAAAGGTACTGGCAGAACCCCAGAAAGCTTTCCAGTTATTGACATTGAGTTTGGAATAACTGGGCAAGGCCTTTCCCAACTGCTGGCCTCTGTATGTTTTAAATTGTTATCTAATCATCCAATTACTAGCATGCCTCTTTTTTGTTTCTTCTTCTTTAGGCAAAATCCTCTTTCGCCGAAGCCACATCCGTGATGTTGCTATTAAGCGTCTTATACCAATAGATGAGTACTGTAAAGTAAGTGACATTTTCATCTGGATACAGACTTGTATGTAGTTGCTTTCTCTTTAAATAAGTAGATTATATGTGTTGATAACATCTAACCATATATATCAGTTATAGTTTTAGTGCATTTTTGTTTGACCAGGACTCTCACTAGTAATGGACTAGAATTTAGGTTACTCATTCTTCCTCAACCTGGTGCCCTCCCAAGTGTATACAGTTGAGCTGCTCTGATCAACAGTCAGAAAGGTCACTGTGTATGCTGATTAGTGGTGATAGGAGCTGTACTCAACCAGCTGAAGAGTACCAGGTTGGAAAAGGCTAACCTTGCAGTAGTGTACAGAAATAGAGAAGCTCCTTAGATCCTTGCAGAGCATTATGCTCAATTACTGTCTACATTTATCATTCGCCAAGGATTTCTGTCTTCAGTATGTTTAGCCAAAAACTATTATCACTGTGGCAGACCTACCAAAACCCATAAATAAGATATGTTCTACTTTTCAGCTGCTTTGTAACAGTAATAGAGGACACATTGATATTTCTTTAAAACAAATAGTCAGGACAGGATCCTACAGGATGCTTTTAGAGTAGAATTCTCCACTAGCATACTTATTCTTTGTTCACACCACCTTGGTTTACATGCTGTTGAATCTGCGGTTGTCAGACTGGAAAACTGCTTGACCTGGGAGGTGTTGGATATCTCCCTGTGTGAGCTACAAAATGGTAAAATTACTTGTGTGATCACTTGTGCAACTGCAGCTCCCCGGTGGCTCAGTGGGTAAAAGCACTGTGCTTGGAGACCGAAAGGATGGGGTTCAATTCCCTGAGAGCTGCACGATAGGGTACATGAAAGGAGCCTCATTTGGGTGTCCCCTAAAAAAAATCCTTTCAACCCAGAGTAATCTCTGACACGAAAACACACACTTGTGCAACTGCAGTTGTATTACCAGTCTGTCCCAAGAGCTTCTAAGATCAACTTAAAAAAAAATAGGTTCATGATTTCCCAGCATGGGTCATAAGAGGTTGAGTACCTTCTGGTAATTGTACCACTGCAACATGTGAAATATTGTCTGTATAACAAAAGAAGAGAAACCATTATGGAAATGTTCTCTTTTATTTTGCATGTAGGGAACAGATCAGTGAATAATGTGCAAAATCTTCAGTCTGATTGCAGCTAAAGATAAATTTCCATTCAGTCAAAAGGCTGTGTAGGTATCTCTCTGTACAGGTTATTGCTCTCCTCAAGGTTATTATTTTACCAGATCCATGTAAGTAAGAAAATAATATAGCAGTCTCTTCTCATGCCATGCAGTTGTTTTGGCTTGGTGTTAATAGTCCCTTGAAGGCAAGGGCATTAGTGGCAATCTGTCTTCTTTCCTCTATTACATTCTTGGCTAAAAAACCCCCATCAAATTCTGTCCATAGTCTGGAAAGTAAAATCTTTGCATTTGTTTACCCAGATTTCTTGTTGGTTTGGATTCCATTGAAGTTAAACATAATTGAGACTACCTTCTTCAAATATCAATCTGCATAACAAAATCGCTGCTCAATGTATTGCAATTATTTTTATATAGAAGGAAGTAACTCACATGGGATCTGACTATTCTAACAGTTGACACCTCTTAACGGCTTTCCTGTGGCTGTTGTAATGTGTTTCTATTAATAATGGGGAGAATTAGTTTACGTTCAAAGTGTCTTTCTGTAGCTAAAATGCTGTGGTTGAAATGCGAGTGCAATCCCACATGGGGATCTGATAAATAGCTTGCAGTGTTGAATTCTTAATGCACATTAAATGTGTGCTTAGGATAGCAAGAAACAAGATAGGTGGAAAGAGATAAACAGAGGAAATAAATTGGCAGATGATGTTTGCCTGGTTTTTATTTCCACCATCATACCATTGCTTCAAAAAAGGTAACGACCTTGCTCAAAAGCCAGCCATATCCGACTCTAGGGTTCAGTGCTTATCTCTGTTTATAGCCAAAGAGCCAGCACTGTCTGCATCTGCAGACGTTTCCATGGACACGGGGCAGGCATGCCTCGACATCGGAGTGCACGGAACAATGGTTACCTTCCCACTGAAGTGGTACCTGTTTATCTACTTGCAATTTCTTGCTTTTGAACTGCTAGTTTGGCAGGAGATAGGACAGAGATGGGAGCTCACTCCGTCATGCAGTATTCAGGAATCAATTTTCAATTTCAATTTTAATTTATACCCTGCCCTACTCAGTGTTAGCCAACTCAGGGCGGCATTACAACATCAATACAAATACAATATAACAATACAGAAAACAAATCCAATACAAATCGCAATACATAATTTCAGCAAGAGCAGGAAGCAAAAAATACAATGCAATAAAATATAATAGGTCCACAGTCAATCCCTACCCTAACCCCAATACAAATATTCGGCCAACCCACCGTCTTTTAAGTCCGGGGTGGGGTGGGGGAGGAGCTCCAGCGGTGGAGTGGCCAGGAACCGCGGTGGCAATGGCGGTGGCGCATCCGGCCAGCCCCCACCTTTTTTATCCTCCCCGACCTTCCAGTCAGCAAGTACAGCATCTTAACCACTTGAGCCACTGCAGCCCCAGCTTCAAGAAAACAACCAGCCAAATTTTGTAAATGTGAACAATGGATATTGCTCATCACTTAAATTTCTGAGTGTCAGTTCAAGTGTGCTACAGTATATAGATCAGTAATCTTTTGTTAATGTCACTAACTTTAATTCAAAAGGAAAAGTCCCTCATACTAGAATTTGTAGTTGTTTTTAAGCCAACGAAATCAGAACTACACTAATATATTCGGTTTTAATTATTTTCCTTTATGACAGCTAAAACCAGGGAAAGTATTTTTGTAATGAGAGAAGGAGTTTTCATTCTGTTTCATGAAATGATTATTATCACATTCATACATGACGACAGCTTCTGGATTATTTTGGGGAAACACAGCAAACTAGGTAACAGTGCATCAAATAGGTGCTGGCACATAAACACGCACAAGTAGGAGGCAGTCCCTAAGGGAAGAGAGACTGCAGCTAACCCATGCCATTCATGGCATATGAACTAAATCCATTTACTATGACATTATGCTATAGGTAGTATACAACCATTTTATTATTCATCTCTCCTAGATAATGGTTACTTGGCCTAAATATTACACTCTGCTAGTCTTCTAATTTGCTGGCATTTAATTCTGCATTTCATGCGGCGGCTCCTTTTCTGCCCTCTGGGTGGGCCAGCCCGGAGGGCGGAGGCAGCGGTGGCAGCTCCCACCTGCACCGAATCCCAGGAGCCGATGGAGTGGGCCCCTGGGAACGCACAGGGAGTGCTGCAGGCAGCATCATCATCGTCTCCTTTTTTGCCTTCTGGGCGGGCCAGCCCAAAGGGCGGAGGCAGCGGCGGCGGCTCCCATCTGCGCCAAATCTCGGGAACCGATGGAGTGGGCCCCCAGGAATGAACAGGGAGTACTGCAGGCAGCAGCGGTGGCAGCTCCTTTTTTGCCCTCCGGGCGAGCCAGCCCAAAGGGCGGAGGCAGCTGCAGCGGCTCCCACCTGCGCCGAATCCTGGGAGCCGATGGAGCATTTGCTAAGAAACAAGGGTGGATAATGGATAGTATCCTCTCACTTGTAATATATATTGATATGGCCATCAAAGATTCATATCATTTTATTTCACTTTATTTTTGTATACCGCTTAATTCAACAGAGGTGACTCTAAGTGGTTTACATGAAGGAAAGTGCAAGAAACAGTAATAATAATATGCAAAATCAAGAACATTAAAAAATCATAAATAAACAAAATACAATAAACAAAATAAATACATAATAATGTAGACAAGGGCAAAAGTCCAGCAAATACAATAATACAGTCCCGATAAAAATACAGTAGCATATCAGGGAACAACAATCAACCTGACAGTGGGGAAAAAACAAATCAATTCACCCCAGCCCCCACAAAAAAAGTCCTAGAGTCAAAAGTCAAGGAAACCTGCTGCCGCTATAAGCCCAAAGTCCTGGCCAGCAGCATGGCGGCAGTGGTGGGGGATCCCAAGAGCCGATGAAAAAGTTCACGGCGGCTCCCACCTGCGCTGAATCCTGAGAGCCGATGGAGTGCCCCCCCCGGGAACTTGCAGGGAGCACTGCAGGCAAAGGCAGTGGCATCTCATTTTCTGCCCTCTGGGCGGGCGGGCTGGCTCAGAGGGTGGAGGCAGCGGTGGCAGCTCCCACCTGTGCCGAATCCTGGGAGCTGATGGAGTGGGCCCCTGGGAATGTGCAGGGAGTGCTGCAGGTAGCGGCAGTGGTGGCTCTTTTTCTGCTCTCTGGGCGGTCCGGCCCGGAGGGCAGAGGCAGCGGTGGCAGCTCCCACCTGCGCAGAATCCTGGGAGCCGATGGAGTAGGCCCCCTGTAATGCGCAGGGAGCACTGTAGGCAGCAGCAGCAGCGGCTCCTTTTCTGCTCTCCGGGTGGGCCGGCCCAGAGGGCGGAGGCAGCGGCGGCGGCTTCCACCTGTGCCGAATCTGAGGAGCCGATGGAGTGGGCCCCCTGGAACATGCAGGGAGCGCTGCAGGCAGCTCCTTTTCTGCCCTCTTGGCGGGCTGGCCCAGAGGGCAGAGGCAGCGGCGGCGGCTCCCACCTACGCCAAATCTCAGGAGCCGATGGAGTGGGCCCCCGGGAACGCACAGGGACTGCTGCAGCCAACGGCGTCGGCGTCTCCTTTTCTGCCCTCCAGGCGGGCCTGCACCGAATCCCAGGAGCCGATGGAGCATTTGCTAAGAAGCAAGGGTGGATAATGGATAGTATCCTCTCACTTGTAATATATATTGATATGGCCATCAAAGATTCATAGCCACAGAGAGGATAGACTCAAAACAGTCACTATATAACTAACTACTCCATAGGCTGCACTTTTTTCAGCATCCTGAGTCTAATATCCACTCGCCGCCGAGCCCTCTGAGCCCCACTTGCTTGGAGGACTGAAAAAGCCGCTGACGCCGCCGCACCGGAGGATTCCCCCCGCCCTGCCCTGGAGCCGGGTGTGTGTGTTTGTTTTTGTCTTAGATTTTGTGTATGAGGGTGACCCCTAGGCTCCGTATGTGTCATTAGCCCGGGCTCTGTGTGTTGTTCTATTCTATTTTTTATGAATATTGTTGTGATTTATATCTTCCCCTGATTTGTATCTTCCCCTGTATTTATTGCATTTATATTGTTTGTATTGCTGTATGTTGTATTTTGTTTTATTGTATATTTTACTGTTGTGAACCGCCTTGAGTTGCCCGCTGGGTAAGAAAGGCGGTATAGAAATAAATCTATAAACCTATAATAATATCAATTACCTTTTTAAAAATGGCAACATTTACACCAAAAGGGCTACGAAGGTCCACATAGGGTTCAGAAATTATACCAGAATCAGGTACAACATTCTATCTCATGCAATCTTGAAGGCTCTTATAAGAGTTAAGTTTTTCTGATCCTTTTCCTTCTTGCAGTAGGCGTGTGTGTGTGTGTGTGTGTGTGAGAGAGAGAGAGAGAGAGAGAGAGAGATAAATAAATAAATAAAATGTGAAGAGAAGCATGCAGATTCCTGTGGTTTGTGGGTTTATCACAACTGCTGAGTGCTACAGGAATTAATTGTCACCACATCCTCTTGGGAAGCTGCATAAGCAACAATAGATTCTCTTCTTTTACTTCCCTCAAAATGGGAGCAAACATCATTTCCGAAGAAGATAACTGTAGCAATGTAAACATAATTGCAAGAAGGCCAGTGAAAGTTTGTATCAGTTGGGCAACATCATAATGCAGGAGCCCAGAAGCTCAGAAATAACAGAGGATTTTGGTACTGCAACATACAGTATTCCAATATGTGTGCTTCTTCAGAACTACCAGACTTATATGTACCTATGAATGTTCACAATCACTAAGCAAAGGATGACTTTGTGTGTCATGTAGAAAAGGAGCCTTGTCTCTTCACAAACATTTGCAACATCCTTAGAAGTACAGAAAGAAGTGGTAATGCTATCCCTGCCTAAGTCTGTTCATTCCAGAAGCAAAGTCACTGATCTCCTTCAGCTGAATATCTCTCACTCATGTATAAGTGATTGGGACTTACATCCATGTTCATTATATTGAGATATAGAAAGATAGTATCCATAAATTGGCTCCAGTTTCAAACACTAAAATGGATCCCAATTCACACAAATACAGGCAGTTGTTTCCATCATACTCATTGATAGCCATAAGTAAAGTGTACTAGAACCAGGAGCATGAGGGGTTTTGTTTAGAGCACTCCTGCCCTGTTTCCATCATACTCATTGATAGCCATAAGTGTACTAGAACCAGGAGCATGAGGGATTTTATTTAAAGCACTCCTGCCTTCTTCAGTTGCTGAACGTCCTTAGAAAAGGCTTGTAGAGAGCTAGGATGTTGCTGAGTGGTTGATGGCATTGCACTATAGCAGCCAAACAATGTCCTGTACCAGCCGTGGTCTTTTTATGCTGTTTAGATGCCCAGTCATAGATCCGCTGTTCACTCTTACTTGGTAAATAAACAAGGTGGTGTGTGGGTGTGTGTGTGTGTGGGTGTGTGTGTGTCCCAAACCTATTACTGTATATGCACTTACAGACATGGTGGCACTGGGAAAGATCTTGCTTTGGATTTCATCTCTCCCATGGCAGAGTTAATAAAACAACTGTGAAAGCAAGTCAGTAAAGGATTCTTGTATTCCCATCTGCTGTGCTTGCAAATGCTTTTAAGCACTTTACAAATGCTGACTTGGGAGTTGGTGACTATGGGAGCAGTCTTTGTGTAATCCTTCACAGTTCAAGAATGGGAAGATGAGCTCTGTTGCTCCTTCCTAACCCCATCCCTCTAATCTCTAGCAGCAGGCCATGAAACTTACTATGAAACTCCACACAGTAATTATTATAGTAGCCACAGAGGCAAAAAAAGTATTACTCTTGGGAAATGCAATGTTCTCAGATAATCAAAAATACTGAATTGAGAGAAGATGATGTAGTAGACCCATAATGGTGAACCTTGGCACTCCAGCTGTTTTTGGACTTCAATTCCCAGACGTCCAAGTGTCTGTGAAACCACACAAATGGTTTTACTGCATGGATGCACAGTAAACCCATTCGTGTGGAATCACAGTGACTTTGGCTTCTGGGAATTGAAGTTCAAGAACAGTTAGAGTGCCAAAGTTCACCATCACTGTAGTAGACTATGAGTTGTATATGAGAAATAAACTAGCATTTATTTTGCTAAAAAGGGATTAAAACCATAAGACTGCTACTACCTGGACCCTGATGTTTCTTTCCGGGCAGTTGGTTGTAGTGCTCTGTTTCTTCAATTCAGAAACAAAATTCATTCTAGGAAATTAACTTCTGCCTGTCATTTGTAAGTGGCTGATTTGTGCGTGGACGGCAGACCAGGACTACCCACAAAGTGTGCTAGATACCTGCCATGTTTTGTTCATATGCAGAATGACAGTTTTTTTTATTTTCCAAATAAAAATGGGGCTGGGGTGGCTCAGTATTTAAGAAGTTTGCCTTGTTACCTGGAAGGTTGGCAAGTTGACCCATGTGCTGCATGATGGTTTGAGCTCCCATCTCTGTCCCAGCTCCTGCCCAACCTAGCAGTTCGAAAGTAAGAAATTGCTAATAGAGCAATAGGAACCACTTCAGTGGGAAAAGATCTTGGGGACCTGAAAGGAGCCTCATTTGGGCGTTCCCTGAGTGGAGTTTCTTCTGCAAAATTCTTTTCAACCCAGAATAATTTCTGACACAAAATTATTATTAATATTTTCCAAATATCTAATTTGGTTTTTTTCCAGGCTCTGATCCAGCTGCCACCATACATCTCGCAGTGCGATGAAGTCCTTCGGTTCTTTGAGACAAGACCAGAAGATCTAAATCCTCCAAAAGAGTAAGTTGGTTCTAAGGCTTATGCCAATGTAATTGGGAAGCAGAGCAACATAGGTAGTCAATGAAAAAGTGGTTCTTAAAAACGGATTGAGCTCCCGTCTTTGTCCCAGCTCCTGCCAACCTAGCAGTTTGAAAGCAAGAAATTGAAAGTAGATAAATAGGGACCACTTTGGAGGGAAAGTAAACAGCGTTCCGTGCGTTCCTGCCAGATGGCCACGGAAATGTCTGCAGAAGCATACAGCGCTGGCTCTTCGGCTTTGAAACAGAGATGAGCACTGAACCCTAGAGTCAGATATGACTGACTTTCGAGCAAAGGAAAACTTTACCTTTACTTTACTAACTTTCTGTTTATTTCATTTTTCCAAAGTAGAAAACCTGTGTATAGCAAGCACATGGTTACATAGCATTTTGATAAACTGGAAACAGATTTCAAATAAACACAATGATTAATAAGAATAAATGAAACGATTCAGGGATACTTTATGAACAAATAAAAGCCACATAACTTGTAGTTTTAACAAACACACAATATATGCTTATCAGAGAGTAAACAAAACAGAACAGCAAAAAAGACAAAAAATGTTGTGGCAACTTAAAGACTAACTCCTGTATTTAAATGTGAACTTTTGTGGTTCAATATGTGCTGAATCTCAAACTTCTTAAACAAGTTATTGCATTTAAAAGATTTTATCAATAAATATAGCAATTTTTTAATAGCATCAAATTGTGAAATTGTGTTGTTATGTCTGACGGTAATATGTGGAGATATTTCAGATCTTTGAGAAGTACTTTGCTTTTCTTCTGATCAATTTTTGTATGAGAAAAGGGTGGCCAAATATTGAAAACTGGCCAGAATCACTTGAATCCCACAAAATGTACTAGTTACATCAGCTGGTATGTAATGAGGGATACAAGCAGAAACTTGCTAGCTAATAGCAATTTGCCACTGCATTCTACGGTAGTATATTTATGCCACTACAACTAACTAATAGGATTCTGGCAGGTGGTTGGCAACTTAGAATCTGGCCTGCTAATGAGAATCTGCATCACCATGAGCTCACCCATTTCAATCTTCCATGCCAGGCAAATGAAATGGGCTTTTCTCCTCCTTTTCTTTGGTCTCATAGAACAAAGCTGTACAGATAAAGAAAAGACCTGGTCTTTATGAACAGAGAAAAGATGATCTGCATCTGTATTGTTCAATACAATTAGCCTCAGATATTTTGCAAAACGACATAGACATAATCATTTTACAGAACAGAAAAGACAGACCTTATTTTTTTGTAAAGGTGTAAATAGGGAATGCTGTCTGCATATGCTGGAGACATATCTGAACTGACAGTGACTGTGTTGAATTTCTAGTCTGATCTTTCTCTAGTCAGAGCAGAAGGTAAGACAGGCTGAAGTGAGGTGTGCGTGATTGGTATAGGGAAGCTGAGAGATTGAAGCATAACTTCATTTATTGGTGTTCTCATCTGTCATTTCAGCTGTGAAGACTTACTAGGAGTTCACTGTCTGATACTAAGCTTGTTTTTGCCAAGGAACTCCTACTCTCTGATTAACTATTCTTTGTCAGTGTTGGTGAGCTCATTACTATTACTAACAGAAAGTGAAACACTAGCTTCAATGGGCAGCTCTTCCTTGGTATCTCAATGGGAAAGGATACTTTTGCAGCTCTTTCTGTTCCTTGTGTCTTAACCACTGTATCTACAAGCGAAGTGATAATTCTGTATGGTATCACTAGTTCATCATGCATGTAGCATCTGAACTTGAATTGCCTGGTCAAAGCGTAGCAGACTGTGCCAGTAGTAATGGTGTTTCTTGTGTTTATTTTGCCAATTGACAAAATTTTGCCAATTTGCCCTCTAACTATCAGAATGTAATTTTTGGTTGCATAACCTATGATGGTTTACTCCAGAAGCAACCCACAGCAAAGTAATTTTCCTGTTGCCAGTTTCTTGAATACTTTGTCCTAGCAAATAACAACCACATGCTTGTGTTTTCTACTCAAAACAAGAACCATCTGAAATCCATATCTCTCTTTCCTTTCATGATGCAACACTCGCCTTGTGACTATGAGTGTATTGTGGCCAGAAGCCTCTTTGTTAGGAGTGCAAGCATAAACATTGGCTAACAGATAACTAGAATGTGCAATTATGGAAATAGATGAATTGTGTAAGTTGAAATTGAGAAATATTTTATTGTTTTAGTGAGGTGAGAAGGGGTTCTGTTTCTTTTGTGCTGGAATAATCTGCCCTTTTAAACACAATTTGTATGAAAACTGTTTTTAGTCAGTGAGGCAGGTTTTACCTTTCCAGATGCTTCTGAACACTTTATACTGCTCCTCTTCCTTGCTCTTTCTAAATATCTTGGTTTGACTTAGTTTTTTCATGGGTACATGTTTAGCTTAGTGAATTATCCCTAAAGTCTTTTAATGGAGAATGTATGGTCAACCTTTGCTCCCCAGCCACCTTCTTCTTCTTGTGCCATATCCAACTGTGAATATTGGTGATCCTCATGGAGATCAGCCATGAAGATTGTCCTGAGAATATAATGCAGTGGCCTTCTATCCTTCTGCATCGCAGTGTGACACCTGTACTAATGATCCAGTTCCATGAATCACTTTCTGGTCCTTAGCCCTTTCAGCACACAAAGTTCTCATCAGCCCCAGGCCAGTATTGATGAAGCTGCTGCCCTGCATCAAGATGGATTCAAGTGGGATTTAATCCACTTGGGGACCATCACCCATCCCTGTGGACTTCAGTACCCAAGGCCATTAGTCCTCAGAGTGGTTAGGTTAGTTAACCGCCACCTGACGATTGGCCTTGAGTAGCAGGCAGTATGGTCTATTCTATTACCATAGCAGGATAACAGACTGGACAGACTGGGCCAGCCACCTGGCTCATAGTATTATTTGCCTGTTAACTCACAATCCCTTTGGTATTTCATCAGCCAGTGCAATGAGAAACATAGTGAGAGGACAGACTTACATATTTTTGAATAGCATGCAAGTGGATATGATATATGGCAGGGGTTCGCAACCTATGGCCTGCGGGCCAGATCCTGACCCACGATGGCAAATTATCCAGCCCGCAGTAACAACCCCAGAAGCAGACCTGTTTACGACAGCTGTAAAAGCACCCATGCCTGCGCAAAAGTGCCCGCCACAGTTTATGGCAGGGGAAACCATGTGTCTATGTGTCTGAGGGGGCTTGGTCCAGCCCATGATGTGAAAAGGTTGAGAACCCCTGATATATGGAATAGTCTTTCTGTAGGCCATTCATGTTAACTTAACCTATGTCTTCATGGGGTGAGGAGGCATCATTATTTCAGACTTTGTTCAGAAGTCATGTTTTAACATAAAAGAGTCAGTGTCATTGGAGTAGGAATAAACCTCAGGTATGCATTTTCTACCACATTTTCCTTTAGCATGTAACTGGTGTTTTTTAAAACCATTTGAGGGAAACATTTTTGTTTTGTTTCTGATTTGTTTTCATTTGTTTTTCTCTTATTTTGTTGTTCAGTTGCACAGTCCAGTATGTAAGATCCTGGTAACTTTACATGCAGGTAAATGCCTGCTAGCTTCAATCCTCAATGTATTTCAGAGAAGCTGAAACTCAGAGATGGATGTGAGTGCTGTATAGGTCCTGGTTTAATCCCCAGTATCTCCAGTTAGAAGGAAGAAAGAATCGTACCTGAAACCCTAGGGAGCTGTTCTAGGTAAATCCCAACAATTGTAGGTTAAGTGGACCTTAACTTCTCTGCTTTTCTTTCTTTTAGTTTATAGCACATTCTGAAACATAGTTTTGACTTGTCCTCCTATATAGGAAACTGTTCCTAGTTTAAAACATGTGCAGAAGTAGTAGGTGATACCTTTTCTGGATTATTGTTGTTGTTGTTGTTGTTGTTGTTGTTGTTCAATTTATATGCCGCCCCACTCGCAAAGCGACTCTGGGTGGCTAACAAAGAAATTACAAGATATCACATCATAAAAAACATTTTGGAGACATTTAAAAAAATCCCCAATCACAAATACAAAATATCAAGTCATCACAAAAACACTTCAAAAATAATACTTCAAAAACAATACACAAACACCTCACAAACTCAGCCCCACCCACTATGTCCATTTCCCTCCAGGCCGAGCTGGCCAAAGCAGCGTCCGGTGGCAGCATTATTTTTAAAGCCAGCCGGGCCGTGCAGCTGCTGCTCCTTTCCTCCTCAGCCAGGGTAGCTGAGGAGCGTCCGCTGGCGGTGGATCACTGAATAAAAAAAATGCAAGCTTTCATGATGCGTGATCAGTTCATCAGGCATGCATTCAAATGTTCCTGGCATGGTGGTCTGCCAGGCTCTGTCTTTAAAAGCAGCAGTTGAGTTGATGCTTTGCCTCCATTTTTCAAACGCAGGAAACAGGCCTCTGCTATTTGCTCCATTGAGGCTGCATACCCGTTCTCCAGCCAGGTCAAAATTTAGTGTTTTTTAAATGAAACTACAATAGTAATAGACAAGAGCCAGATAATGTTAGTTAAATATAGGTTTCTCTTAGAAACTGTGGTGTATTTAAGCGGAAAACCCAAGAAAAGAAGTGTCGTCCCATACCATGTAGAGAGAAAACAAATGTCCTTTCTTTTGTTTGTTTTTGAAGAAAATTGCATCCACCATATGCATGGAAAAATGTTACTTTGAATTAAAAACTGAAGTACTGTACTTTTTAGGTTGAGGGGAATCTTAAAACTAGAGCCGAACTCCACTAGTTGAGTAACAAAAATACTGTTTATGTTGGCAATAGGGATCTTTTGGTCTGATGCAGTTCTTATTGGGACATCTGCTATTCACTTTAATTGGATGCAATTCTGATTGCAAACAGCAGGTGTGTGTAGGGGATAACGTATAATAGTAGTTGGCCTACATAACTGTTGGTTTCCTCAGAATACCGTGAACTATTTCAGCTTTTAATTTAATGTTAGAAGTTTATGTTATGCATTCCTGACAAAGCATCTTCTGACTACTTCCTGTAGCTTTGGGGTGAAGGTGCACCATTCAGATAACTTGAAAGACCATGTGGTGTTTTTTAAAACCATTTGAGGAAAACATTTTTGTTTGTTTCTGATTTGTTTATCTCTTATTTTGTGGTTCAGTCGCACAGTCAATTCCGACCCTTTGCGACCCTATGGACCATTGTCCTCCAGGCACCTCTGTCCTCCACCATCTTCCTGAAACCGCCCAGCTCTATGCCCATTGCATCTATAATACCATCTAGCCATCTTATCTTTGGCCGCCCCCTTCTTCTTTTGCGCCCCACCTTTCCCAACATCAAGGCTTTCTCAAGTGAATCATCTCTTCTCATTTGATGTCCAAAGTACTTCAGCTTCATCTTTACTATTTGACCTTCTAATGATCAGTCAGGGTTGATTTCTTCTAAGATTGACCTATTTGTTCTCCTCGCTGTCCAGGGGACTCTCAAAACTCTCCTCCAACACCACATTTCAAAGGCATCTATTCTTCTGCGCTCAGCTTTCCTAATGGCCCAGCTCTCACAACCATATAAGGTTGAGTTCCTCAGCCATATCCTCCTTCAATGTTATTCCTCGTCTGGTGAGCTCCTTCCGCCATCTTCTAATTTGTTTTTTGCTCCTGCATACCCTCAAGAGTGTTTGTTCTTGCCATAAAGCTCTTCCTGGATCTGAGCCCGAGGACTTGAGGCACATATCTATTTAGAAGATGTCATTCTCTTGCTTAGTTCTCTCAGTGTCCTTTGCTACTTCTCTCCTTATCTTACGTGGAGTGACGGCAACATTAGAATATATTTTCTCAACTGGTATAGGTTTGAGACATCCTGTTGCTGTATGCGTTACTTCATTAACAGAAATGCCAATTTGTTTCATGTGTGCGAATGCACTTCATACTGGAGCAGCATACTCTGTTGCAGAGATGCTCAAGGCCAAAGCTGATGTACGCAGTGTGGGAAGATTTTATATGAAACAAGGACAACTTACAATGAAGTAAATAAATGGGGTTATTGTGAGGAAGTTTCTTGGGCATACAATATATGAGGATTTTAAGGAATTTTCTTTGAAACAACAAGGTTTGTTGAAAGCTCTCAAAATTGAGATGAAATTTCTTAATGTTCTTTTAAAAAAGCTGCAGTTACAATTTTTACATTCTTGTTCAACCAAGATAGATTTAAGAATCATGTCAGAGTGGGACTTATGTTGTGCTTCTTCATGTGAGAGCAGTATTAATGCACAAACTCTTCTCTCTGTGCCTTGCTTTTTGGCTAGAAGGAGAACATAAGAGGGGATTTGTCATACTGAGAGTGGCTTAAAAGAGTCATCTTTGCCTCCTGCAGTAATGTACTGCTGTGTCTCAAGGACATCTCTGTTGTGTTACATGCCCCAGGTAGAACACACTTGGTGTATTTATTAGGTGCAGTTTAAAATGTTGATTAATAAAAGTCCTTGACACTTTTCTGGAAGGAGTGAGTGAGCAGTTTCTCCAGTGCTGCATTTCTGATCCACAGTCAGCCTACCAATCACAGTATGGAACTGTGCAATCAGACAGGTTGTGGTGCTGCATTTGAGACTTGGCCGGATATCATAATTCATAGGACAAGATAAACAAATAGTTCATTAGGGACCTTGAAGGGGAGCCAGCTTTTGTAATAATAGATGTTTTCCCCCATAAAGTAGCAAATAGAAGGAGAGGAAAGGGACAGGTTGTAGTGTTGAAAGCCAATTATAGCATTAATTTGGATAGTTCCTAGTTTCTGATTATGCCTCCATTCTTTTGCTGGAATTTCATACTTGTTTCTCTTCTTCCTCTGAAGCTAATGTTCTTTTTCATGTCCTTCTATCTCTTTTTCATCTTCTAACCTAGTACTCAACTTTTCACATGCTAAAATATCATGAATTCTACACTCATTGCACTGCCTTTTTCATCTCTCCTCCAGATTCTTTATTTTGTATCGCTCTCTCTGGCATTTTCTACTTCAGTATTTGTTTCCCTCACACATTAGTTATGAACACAGTAGACTCAACCCCTTTTTTTCTTTTCACACTTGTTTTTAGTCAGCTCAGTATTCACTGGATATAGATGTAGCTTCGTGGGAATACAATTTCTGCAATTTCCCAGCCAGTATAGCTAGAGTGAATGTAATTTATTCAAGTTGGGACATTATTAGAATCCATGCAAGCTTTTGTGTTTCTGTCTCTGAATAGATTACAATTCCCGGAGTTTACCAAGAACCTTCTTTGTATTATAAATCCCAGATTCTTCAGTCAGCATGTCCAATTGAGAGCTACTTTGCCATGCTATTTAATTTGAGAAATTCATAGACATATGCATTGAAAATTGCATATGTCTGTCTCTGCCTTTTTTAAAAGTAAGAGGACTGTGAGCGGAGTTCCATAGTCAGTATGACATGTCAAGATACCAATATCCACTTATTTAATTTGGGCATTACATATCAGGAGAAGAAGAGCATGGCATGAATGGAAACCTACTTGTGATCAGTAGGAACTCACCCTCTGATAGTCTGGTCAATTGAGGAATTAGATATCAGTATGCACTTATTTAAGCTGGGACATTAGTGATACACTCTCAAAATTTCCTATTTCTACTTCTCTTTCAAAAGCTCTTTTGAGTTGAGACAACTGCAGCTCCCAGAAATTCTGCAAATACATTTTTTTTGGACTACAGCTTCCATAATACCCCAGCAAGCATGGTCATTGATGCTTAACCTATTTAGTCTGTTCAGCTAGGAAATCAGTGGTATCTTCAAAATGTAATGTTTCCCTTTGCTAACGTGGTTAGAATGTAGGTTTTTCAGGGAATGCAGACTTCTTTATCATTTGCATCTGAGGCAGTAAGATTAGTTTATGCTATACATTCCATTGGTGGTCAGTCATGTTTATTTTAGATTTTGCTGACATGTGAACTCAGTATAGATTAATCCAAAGAGGCCTAGGAGACGTGTCTGACTGTTGAAAGTGTTCCTATTTATTGATGCAGCTTACAAATAGGCACAGTTTGTTTTGATTCACTTTGTGAAGCTTGAACACCATAGAGTTCTCAGTCTTGGACTGGAGTTTTACAGAAACCCTGAACCACCAGAAAGGTGAATGATTGGGCCAAATCAAACCTCAACTCCCACTAGAAGCTTAAATGGCTACACTGAGGCTGTCACATTTTGGACATATCACAAGAAAAAACTCACTAGGAAAGACAATAGTCTTTTCCAGTCAACTGGAAGATGGTATGGATTATTCAGTAAAGAAAACCATAGGTATTACTTTGCAAAACCTGAGCAGGACTGTTACTGATAGGACTTTCTGGAGGTTAGTAATTCTCATGGGGAACAAACCTGATAGAGCATAACAATAGTAAGCCTTTTTTTAAAGTCAGTTTTGGTCTAATGCTGTATAACTCAGGCATCTAGGCTATGTAAGGTAAAGTCAGAGTGGCAGCTTGCCTGTTTTTATACAACCTTGAAGGATAATTGTTGGATTGATTTTATAGATCTACTAGCATAGTTTGCCCGGTGTTGCCAGGCTGTTTTAAACTGTGTTGGAAATTTTTTTTGTTAATGTTTGTAAAAAAGAGGTTAGTGTATAATTGAAATTTTTAAAATGTTTATTTATACACAATTTGTTTTTGCCGGGCTGTTATAAACTGTGATCAGGTTGTTGTTGTTTTTTGTGGATTAAAAAAAGAACAAAGGATGATATATTTTTTTATTTAACCAAATAATGTTTTAGTATGTGACTTTTTTTAATAGTTGTACTGTAGGCAATAACTTTAGTGTCGGGGAGGGGGGCTTTCCTTCCCGTGGCCTGGCCTTGTTGGCCGGGTCACAGGAACCCCAGCAGCGCTTCAGGCAGCATTGGGGAGCGGGGCTTTCCTTCCCATGGCCTGGCCTCATTGGCCGGGTTGCGGGAACCCCAGCGGTGCTTCAGGTGGCGTTGGGGAGGGGGGCTTTCCTTCCCGCGGCCAGGCCTTGATGGCCGGGCCACAGGAACCCCAGCGGTGCTTCAGGCAGCGTTGGGGAGGGGGGCTTTCCTTTCCGTGGCCTGGCCTCGCTGGCTGGGACGCAGGAACCCCAGTAGCGCTTTGTATTTTTATTTTTCACACGCCGCCTTCCTCAGCGTTCTGCGCGCTCATGGCGCGCGGGACACTGGGGCTTGTAGTTTTGCGTTTGTGTTTTCCATTTGATTTTGATTGGCCGTGGCGCGTTTATAATGTTCTTTTTGCTCACGCCTCTCATCCTGATTGGCTGTGGCGCACCACGCACAAAGAATGTTTGGAATTGAAGTCTTTTCTTTTTGTTTGCATTCGTGGGTCTCCTGCCCCACTAGCGCATTTCTCAACCCAACAGTTACCTCCGAACCGGGTTCGGGCAAGTGCACGAATGCTCGGTATGGGCTAGTATGGCTGGGTGCGGGAGCCTTTGTCACATTACAACGGTTAACACTCAGATTTATAGGTATAGATACAACATATGACCCTTGCTTGGATTATTCATCATGGGAATGAGGAATGGGTTGTGCTGCATAATGTTGCCCCTGTTATTGTGTAAATTATGATGCATCCCTTGTTGGCATTTGCAGATATGTCGTGAATGTACGTAGAATAGAAGCCTCTACATGTACAGTTGTATGTATAAAGACCTCTTTTCTACAAATGTAATGAGATACGCATAAAAACTCAGGAAGTGCAGCACAATGGGTGTGACATACAGTAGTACATTGCAACTATAAGATGTGCCCTTGCATGATGAAATAAGTACAGTTTTGAAACCTAAATAAGGATAGAGAAAAAGTAGAATTAATACAGAAAATAATAGGAATATAAACAGCAGTGTACTCAGTATACAAGGACAGCAAATCAGAAGTAGATCAATAGTTGTAGAAGGGTAAGCGGGATTGTTAGTTTCTCATATTTGTCACTGTTTTTGCTAAATCTACTTTATGTGCAGTTTTAACAGAACTAGGTTTAAACAAATGACTCTGTCAAAATTACATCTGGTTGGACCTTATACAATTATAAACTGGAAAGGCTAAGAAATATATCGCCTTTGGCTCCCTCCTTCGGCTCCCTCCCGTGGCCCTGCTGGTCGCGGGAGGTGGGAGAGAAGCCCAGCTGTTCTCCATCACGGCAGGGGCCGTGAAAAGCCGCCGCCGCCACCCCAGACGCCAGCGCCTTCGGCTCCCTCCCGTGGCCCTTCTGGTCGCGGGAGGTGGGAGCAAAGCCCAGCTGTTCTCCATCGTGGCAGGGGCCGTGAATAGCCGCCGCCGCCACCCCAGACGCCAGCGCCTTCGGCTCCCTCCCGTGGCCCTGCTGGTCATGGGAGGTGGGAGCGAAGCCCAGCTGTTCTCCATCGCGGCAGGGGCCGTGAAAAGCCGCTGCCGCCACCCCGGACGCCAGCGCCTTCGGCTCCCTCCCGTGGCCCTGCTGGTCACGGGAGGTGGGAGCGAAGCCCAGCTGTTCTCCATCGCAGCAGGGGCCGTGAAAAGCCGCCGCCGCCACCCCGGACGCCAGCGCCTTCGGCTCCCTCCCGTGGCCCTGCTGGTCGCGGGAGGTGGGAGTGAAGCCCAGCTGTTCTCCATCGTGGCAGGGGCCATGAAAAGCCGCCGCCGCCACCCCGGACGCCAGCGCCTTCGGCTCCCTCCCGTGGCCCTACTGGTCACGGGAGGTGGGAGCGAAGCCCAGCTGTTCTCCATCACGGCAGGGGCCGTGACAAAGCTGCCGTCGCCACTCCAAACATTGGCCTCATGGGAGGTGGGAGCGCGGCTGAGGACTGTTTCATCAAGCCTGGAGTTGTTGGACTTACTGGACACCCGCCCTGGTGGGAGCAGGGCGGGGAGGAGAGACTGGCTAAGCCGCCTCCAGAGCTCCTGGTCTCCTCATTCTTTCCTTAGTGTGAGTAGGAGTGGGTGGAGAGTTCGAGAACAGGGAGATGGACTGGCCTAGCAGCTGTTGATGTTTCCTCCACTGATGAGCTAGGCTCCATCTGGGACATGAGCTGTGCTCTGTCACCTGGGGATTTTTGAATATTGAATTGTTAAATGATTTACTATATTTTGTTGTTGTTTTCCATAAGGTTTTACCTATATTAACATGTCCATTGTGTATACAAGCTGATTCTTATTACTATTGATGTTGCTCTGTATTGATATATTGTATTTTGTGGTTACTGTAATGTAATTTGTGGTTGATTTTTTTTGTATTGAACCTGCTTGTACATTTATTGTATTTACATGTTGTAAGCCGCTTTGAGTGGCACTTGTGTCAGGAAAGCGGGATAGAAATTAAACGTAATAATAATAATAATATCTTGAGGTGTTTGGGAGCTGATGGAAACTCACTAGTTTTAGACAACAGTACATGCTCTTGGGATCAATTGGTGGAGTTATCTAGACCAGGCTTTCTCAAGGTTTTTGGGTCGCGGGCCTGACCATGCCTCCTGGACTGCTGATTGGGCCAGTCACGTGGTTCCTCCCACCCAGAAGTGGAAGTAAAATGCATGTCATGCATGTGCAGAATATGTTTTAATTCTGCTTCTGGGATTGGTGAGGGCGTCGGGGGTTGGATGAATTAGCATCGGGGACTGGATTTGGCCCGCGGGCCATAGGTTGAGAATGCCTGATCTAGACCCCAGAGAACCAGAAAGAAGATACAGTACATACTTAAGGGATTCTTCCTTCAACTGGAAAGAGGTGCATTTTTTCCTAAGTGCAAGAAGGAGTTCTTACTGTGAACAGGACAAAAAGTCATTGCTGAGTCAAAGGATTTGATTGCTAACAGCCTTGAGCTGCAAATGGTTATTAAAACATCTGTATTGTTGAACCAGAGAAAAGCAACAGACAGGATATATTAGCCTCCTTGCTGGCTTCTTCTTCATGCTGGAACTGTGTATTGCAGATATCTATGGATCATAGTCATCTATGCCCTAGTACATTTGATAGCTCAGTGATTTAGTTATCTGTTTACAGAGCCAGAGGTTGGGAGTTCAATCCCTCACTCTGCCTCCCTTCAGAAGAACCAACGTGTGCAGTCATAGACAAGCTGCACAGTCTCAAAGCACCCTTAGAGGAAGAGAAAGGCAGGACACTTCTCTGTGTTCTCTACATAGAAAACCCTAGAAAGAGTTGTCATAAGTCATAATAGACTTGGTAGCATGCAGTTATTACTATGTCCCAGTAACATTAAAGGAAACAGCCATTTCTTCTAATAGGAATACTGTACTGTAAAAGTAATCAACTTTGATTCATGCTATAATGGGGAAGGAGTGAGTGTACCTTTAAAAAAAATCTACTGCTGTATCCCTTTCAAGGTGGGGGAGCAAATATGTGATGTAGTGTGCCTGATATATTATTTGGGTGTCCTGATTTGTCCTTGGTGCCTTATAAGTAGATCTGGAGCAGGGGTTCTCAACGTTTTTCAGCTGTGGGCTGGACCACATCCCCTCAGACTAGGCCGGATTGGTGGTCCCCCACACACCATAAACTCTGCTGTAAAATGTGTCCATGGCTGTCGCAAACACTTTTACAATGACCACTGACTCATTTATGGCTGTAGTAAAGGCGTTTACAATGGCCGCAGACTCATTTACGGCTGTTGTAAATGTTTATGTGGTTGTAAATTAGTCCACAACTGATTTCGGCGGCAGCTAGAGTGAGGTCAGGGGCCAGATCATTTGGTGCCATGGGTCAGATGCGGCCCACAGGCTGTAGGTTGTGAACCCCTAATCTGGAGAGTCAGGAAGGAAGAGGAGGCGTCGCAGAAAGCCTTGAGGAGCTCTGTTATCAAAGCTTCCACTTGGATAAAAGAGCACCAAGCCCTGCCTCTGGAATGGATCAGACCTCTCCGGCATTTAAACCAGAGGGGAGGGGAACAATGTTTGGCCCTGTGAATATTGTTAACTGCAGTTCCCATCAGTTTTACCCAAAATAGGGTAAGAGAGTTGCAGTTTGCTAATATCTGGAGGACCAGCACTAGATCTAAACATGCAACAAAGACAATAGATGAGCTTCTTATTTGTTTAAAAGTCAGTTTACATGTGACTATTTCTCAACCTCATCTCTGTTTATAACCAAAGAGCCAGTGCTGTCTGCATCTGCAGACACCTCTGTGGACATGTGGCGGGCATGCCTCATCACCGGAGTTCATGGAACACTGTTTACCTTCCCACCAAAGTGGTCCCTATTTATCTACTTGGAATTTCTTGTTTTTGAACTGCTAGGTTGGCAGGAGCCGAGACAGAGACAGGGAGCCTTCTCTGTCATGCAGTACCAAGGAATCAAACTCTGACCTTCCAGACAGCGAGTTCAGTGTCTTAACCACTTGATATGCTTACCTGGTCCTTATTTGAAAGGCTAAAAGATCTGCAGAATATGAGGCATGATAGCATGAGTGCAAGTGGGGGTGGGGAATCTTATAGATACTGCTGGGTTCTGTTTTGTAATCCTACCCTCTTTAGGCCAAGCTGTTTGCCTTGCAGTAGAAATAAAGACAAGCTACCATACAAGAAAGCATATTCAAACATAAACAGCAGCCTTCCTCAACTGGCTACCACCTTGCCCTCTCCACCCCACCACTGACCACCCAGCTAGCATACAAGGACATTCCTTTGAGGCTCTTTGGAGAGCTTCTCCTGCCACACACTCGGGCTAGAGGCCAGGGTGTGTGTATTTTCCAGGATCCACTCACAGGATTCTAATGCAGTACAAAGACCTCACATACCACACGCCTGGCTGCCTATTGGGGTGTGTGTGTCTTTTCAAATGAGTATTCCAAACATAATAAACTTTTCAAAGATTTTAAATGTAAAATTTTGAATCAAGTAGCAGAAGCAACAAGAAGAGCACAAATACATCCCAAACGGAACACTGCAGAAGCACATGCCTTCTGGGCTCCATGTACCAATGAGATGCTGGGGCATGAATTCCTTGCAGAAAAGCCTTACAAAAATCTCTTTAATTTAAAAGAAGAACACCCTTGTCTCTCAAAGTCTTCTTTTGTTTAGGGATTTAAGGCACAGAGATATGTGGCTCCAAGGGAAAAATATTTAAAGCCCTAAAAATAAATACAAGGTAAGTATCTTATACCACCATGAGGAATTGTATTTTTAGTTGTCCCTCCTTCACACAGGGAATGATCATTCTGTTACTTAAATTAAGGTGATAAGAGCGTAAAATCTTTTCATCTGTGACTGCCCTTCTTACATAATTAAAACTTTACAATCAAGGGTTTCCCTATCTACTTGGTTAAACTATACATTTCATAGGGGTTGCACGTGTGCACACCCCCTTTCAAAGCCCTGTATTGTTCTGTCTTCCTTGACAGATTCTCTATTTTTAAAAAATAAATAAATAACTTCTGAAATTGAAAGTAGACTCTTATTGTCTCTTATGCCATTGTATACTAATACTAATCTTCATCAATACTAGCCTGGGGCTGATGAGGACTTTGTGTGCCAAAAGGGCTCAGGACCAGAAAGTGACTCATGGAACTGGATCAGTGGTACGGATGTCATGCTGTGATGCAGAAGGCAAATGGAAGGCCACTACATTATATTGTGTCCAGAACAATCTTCATGACTGATTGCCATGAGGATCACCAATATTTGGAGGAGGAGGAGGAGAAGTGTTTCTTTCTGCAACATTGTTAGCATAACGGGTAGTGAGCATGATCCATTCTCACATTTCCCCTTTTTAACATTTGATCTCTAAGGAGTATTTTATACTTCTGCAAGTCTATGTCTTCTCCTGACAGCACTGATAACTTCCCTCTTGAGCCATTGGCGTTGCTGTTTTGGCTACACTTACATCCACATTTGGAGAGCATATACACTATACATTGGATACTTGGAGGTAGAAGAGGTAACATAGTAAAATGAAGGCTAGAATGGTGATGGTAGTACCTTACTGCTTTCTGCACCTCTCCAGTAGCTTCAGGGCCCTGCCAGTAAATCAGTTTAAGAGAGCCAAAAGGAAAGGCACTTTGCCGGCTCCAGCGTGGGTTGAGCCACCACACCCCCGGACTTCGGTCCCAACACCATCGGGGCAGAAAATGCCGGGAGGGGCGGCGCGGAGGAGAAGAGCTTGGCCGCCCCCAGCACCAGCTGTGAGTGAGCCGACACACCCCCGGGCCTCCGCCCCCACGCCATTGGGGCTACAAAAGCCGGGGAGTGTGGCGCGGCTGGAAGGAACTTTGCCGGCTCCAGCGTGGGTTGAGCCACCACACCCCCGGACTTCGGTCCCAACACCATCGGGGCAGAAAATGCCGGGAGGGGCGGCGCGGAGGAGAAGAGCTTGGCCGCCCCCAGCACCAGCTGTGAGTGAGCCGACACACCCCCGGGCCTCCGCCCCCACGCCATTGAGGCTACAAAAGCCGGGGAGTGTGGCGCGGCTGGAAGGAACTTTGCCGGCTCCAGCGTGGGTTGAGCCACCACACCCCCGGACTTCTGTCCCAACACCATCGGGGCAGAAAATGCCGGGAGGGGCGGCGCGGAGGAGAAGAGCTTGGCCGCCCCCAGCACCAGCTGTGAGTGAGCCGACACACCCCCGGGCCTCCCCCCCCACGCCATTGGGGCTACAAAAGCCGGGGAGTGTGGCGCGGCTGGAAGGAACTTTGCCGGCTCCAGCGTGGTTGAGCCACCACACCCCCGGACTTCGGTCCCAACACCATCGGGGCAGAAAATGCCGGGAGGGGCGGCGCAGAGGAGAAGAGCTTGGCCGCCCCCAGCATCAGCTGTGAGTGAGCCGACACACCCCCGGGCCTCCGCCCCCACGCCATTGGGGCTACAAAAGCCGGGGAGTGTGGCGCGGCTGGAAGGAACTTTGCCGGCTCCAGCGTGGGTTGAGCCACCACACCCCCGGACTTCGGTCCCAACACCATCGGGGCAGAAAATGCCGGGAGGGGCGGCGCGATGGCAGAAGGGCTTCTCTTATCCCACTTTCTTTAGTTGGGTGTGAGTGAGGGCCCTTTCTTTGAGTTTTGTTTCTCTTGTTATTATTGAACTGTTTTGTTTATTATGTTGTTTAGGGTAATTTGATATTGTATTGCTTATGCTTTTGACATTTTGTATCTTACTTGCATATTGCTTTGTATTATTTGTATTGTATTTTGTATTGTTTAGCATCATTATTGTAAACCGCTTCGAGTTCCCTTTATGGGGAGTAAAGCGGTATAGAAATCTAAACAATAAATAAATAAATAAATAAAGCTTTGCCAGAAAAATAATTTAGCTGGTGTGTGTGTGTGTGTGTGGTAGATTCCATCTCAGTTCATTTGCTTATCATGTTCATTTGTTTTGTACATTTATGTCCTTCCTGTCCTCCAAGAAGGTCAAGGTGATACACATGACTATCTTCTTCTTTTTCTCACAGTAACCCTGCAAATTAGGTGAAACTGAGAGGTGTCTGGTTCAAAGTGACACAACGAGTTTCATACTCACATGAATATTTGAACCCAGATCTCCTGAATCTTTGTCCAGCTTTCTTAAACACTGTGTCACATGAACAGGGGCAGTTTAAGCAACTTTCTTTAAGAGTGATAGTGCTTTTCCTAGAAAGACTACTAATTTTCAAAGGTAATGACCAAACATGTGCAGTTACTTTGAAGAATTTTGTGACAGACACATTTTCACAGACAAGGAACCTTTCAAATACTCTTCTAGTAGCCTGAAGTACATACTTACTGGGTTAAAGGATTTGATTAGCAACATCAGACTACTTGTAGCAATTTCTTGCATAGCTTGATGTCTTTTCTACTGTAAAGTTTCCATATGAGTAAAAAGGAGCATTAACTGGTTGAGAAGACTTCCTATATTATGCAGACTTTATCATCCTCCTGGTGAAAGAGATTGGCTCAGATGTACTGGTGCAGATTGCAGAGTTTAATTACAGAACTCTGGGCATTTTATGGACACTGACTCCCCTCCCCACTTGAGTAATGTTCTTTGACAATTCTGGCCTTCCTGGAAGGCCAAGAATGGTCCCAGAATTTCTGTATTTAGCAATATTTGAAAGTCCTTTCTTAGGACACTTTGACTAGAAGAACAAAGCAGGGATTTGTTCCCCCTTAACATAATTAGATTAAGGTGACATGTTGGTTTTGTTTCAAGGTCCCCCTTTTTGAGTAAAATGATATAAGCTTTTTTCTGTCTGCAAGTCAGCTGAAAGTGGTCTCCTATTTAGTGTCCCCCTCCCACCCTGAAAATTTAAGTGCATTCTAAACTCCTGTAATATCCTCTAGTTCTGTCATTTGTTAGTCTTTCTCTTACGTCTTTATGGGTTCACACCACATTGCTTTCTCCAGTTGCTGAGGGGGACGATAGGCAGAAGGAAGGAAACTGCAGGCTGCTACAAGCTTATTGTTTCCTGTCTTGTCTGGGCTCTTGTTTGTAGAGGTATATCTGCTCAGGCTAGGAAGGTCCCAGCAATAAAGCAAATGTGCAGTTCCTCCCTCCAACCCCAGACAGGATGGGTTGCAGAAAAGAGATGTGGAGGGTGATGGGTTACACTTAATGCGTTTAGCAGGCAAGGATAAAAATGCTCTGGACTTCAAAGCTATGTAGTTCTATACTTGTCTGGAAGAACCGACTGAGTTCCCATTGGAGTCTCTTTTCCCCCTTCTACCTAAACCAAGGACAAATGCTTAAAGGCAGACATTGTCATGGCATTCCCACCTCTCCTCTTTTTCTTCTAGGAAACTGGTTTATATGAGACAATAGAAGGGTTGGACCAGGGGTTCCCAACCTTTTTACGCCGTGGGCCTGACCACACTCCCTGGACAGCTGAGCAAACTGGATCACACCCCCAGAAGTAAATGTGTCTGCTTCTGCATTTACGACAGCTGCAGGTTCATTTACAGCTAACATAACTGTGTTTATGACAGCTGCGGGTCATTTACGGCTGACGTAAATGCGTCCACTTCCACTTGTGGATGTGGCAGCAGCAAGCCACATGAAATGATGCCACAAGCTGGGTCCAGCCCATAGGCCGCAGGTTGGTAACCCCTGCATTGGACACAAGGCCAAACCTGTGGATTCTTGATACATGCAAAACCTTGGACTTATCTGCACTATCTGCTTTCTATCTCAGTTCAGTTTTCTGCCTTTTAAAAATAAAAATGCTCAATGTGATTTTTCCCTCCCATCTTTTTGCTTCTTAGCATGCACTGCTTTGCAATTATTTCATCAGAGTATTCTGTGGTTTGTGCAGACTTTAGTTCACGCACAGAAAATAATTCAAGGTAATAGTTTGCTTTTGGCTGGAATTCAAAATAATTGTTTGCTGTTACTATCTGGGATACCTAGAAGAACCTGACAACTCAGGGCATTTGCTTCCTTAAATTGCTCTTTGATCCTCAAGCCCAACAACTTTGTCTGAGCTTAAAGCTGTGTTTGCACAAGCTGCTTTTCACAGATAATTACTGACTACTGATGTTAGGGAAACTGGTGTAGTCTGCACTCCATCCTGTGAACTGTCAGACTTGTGGATCACTTACACAGTTATGGATAGGGAAGACTGGTACCTCGTTATAAAGGTACTAGTAATTTTCTGTCCTTTTCCTTTCTTTTCTCCTTTTGGATAAGAGGTGATTTGGTACAGAAACCTGGTTCCCTTCCATGCCATTTTATTGTTACTAATGAATCATTATATTCTTTCCTTGCCAGTACTGCAGTTGCAGGTATTGTGTGCTTGAAGTGCTGTTAAGCCAAAAGAAAATACAGTAAATATGAAGGTTCGTGGGTACAGGAAAAGACTGTTTTACAAAAACATTCTTGAAAAATTACTCCATACATTTGGAGTGGTGTTAGTTCATTTTCTTGTCCTATGGGTTCTCTCACAGAAAACCGATAAAGCACAATAATACCTGGGTCTTTGTGAGAAAGGCACTGCACAGTATACATATGCTATAGTATAGTATACTTGTGCTGGCTGGATAAGTCAATGGTTTAGGCCAGGGTGCCCAAACCTTTTGGGCCGTGGGCTGGTCATGTGGTTCAGGGGGTGGTCACTACGGCCCAGGGCCTGGATCCAGCCCCGACACCAATTCATCTGGCCCACAAAGCCCTCTTCACTCCTGGAAGAGGAAGTAAAACATGACCATACAGACATGTTTTACTTTCACTTCCGGGAGCGATGAGGGCTCCGTGGGCCTGATGAATTGGCATCTGGGGCCAGATCCGGGCCCCAGGCCATAGTTTGGGCACCCCTGATTTAGGCACTTGGCTATGAAGTCAGAGGTTGGGAGAGTTCAGTTCCTCACTGTTCCTCCTGAGATAAAGAGCCAGGCTATGTGGCTGTGGGCAAGCTGCAAAGTCCCTGGGTTTCCCCCAGAAGGTGGGAATGGTAACCACTTTTGAGTTCTGTCCACAGAGAAAGCCTTGAAAAGAATGGCATAATTGTGCCAAATATCTTCTGTTAGATAATGAAATGTAATTTAGCTTTCAAAGTTTGAGCTTCTATGAAGATGACCATTCAAGGAATAGGCATCTTACTTTCCATGACACAAGGAAAAAGCCTTCTCTAGACACAGAAGGAATGAGTAAGGCCAGCCTGCAGGCTGAAGAGAGCTCCTTGCAGATTGTTCTCTGGTGGGTGGCTTTCTATATGGATGGTGTCGACGAGTCTTCTCTGATGATAGTTGGTCACATGCAGTGAGAACAGTATCCAGAAAAACTCTGTGTGGCTTTTCACTTACATATGCCTCCACTGTGTCACTTTGGCTCATTGTGGGGAATTCATCTGCAGCTGGATTCAGCTGTCAAGTCTTTCCTGGGCCTTTTGTCCAAGCTTCTCTCCTCCCCACCCCCACTTGAACCACTGAAGCTGCCAAAAGATGCCATGTGCTTTCACCAGCACTGACATACTGTATAGCAAAAATATGTAACAAAGCCCTTCTCATGCCGCCACCACCCCTTCTCCCAGAATTGCTGTCAGTTTAATCCTCTACCTGTTGCTTGATACAGGCCAACTTGCATTAATGTCGTTTTCATTATGTGGACATTTTTAGGATCTGCAGTTCCTTGCAGGGGGAGCAAGACATGAAAGGAGAGAGAATTTAAATTGCCTGTAGTATACACCTGTGAGTGGTAATTGACACTTTTGCATATAAGCAAGATAAGATGATTAGGAGGCAGCAGAGGGAAATGACAAGGAGGATAGTAACTGATTTGTAGTACTGCAGAAGGAGAAATTGTGTCTTTGGAAAGATAAATTTCCCTTGGGTCTTCTATACACAAGGTAATTCCATCAGCATAATTCAGATAGTGAGTGAATGGATTGTATAGATTGCCAAAAGCGTAAATTCTTGTTTCCTCGGTCTAGCTCTTTACTTTTCATTAAATGAGCCCATTACAATGTTTTCCTAATCAATTTCTTTTTTACCTTTTTAGGGAACCCATTGGAAAGAAGAGATCTGGTAAGACAATTACCGTACTTTTATTCTCCCCACATCTCCTTTGCCCTTCTGTTGTTAGACTTTGTCCTACCTTTTGTCCAAAACAGAGCTCGACTGAAGTATGTTCTTGTACAAGCTGTCTGTTGGGGATGAGTCTGGAGGAGTCTGTGCTGAAGTGTTCCTTCTTTCAACTTTGTCTTTTAATTCTCTATTTCTGCTTCATTTGTATAATCCAATGCAAGACTGACGTGCATGTGTTGTGTGTATAGCATCATTACCTCTTTGTTTGCAACAGAGTGCTTTGAATATGTTTGCCTTTGTTGCAGAATCTTATTCAGTGTTCTTGGGACTGTACAGATAACCTACAGACTTTGTCCTGATGCTCTGTGGGATGGTACAGCAGGAATAAAGATGGGCCGAGCATCTCTCCAGTCTGTTCTAGTGTAAAGGGACAAGCCAGTGGATTTCAATAGGAATGGCCTCTCCTGTTATATTGCTGCTTTTATCCCTGACCCTGTCTGAACCTTTCCCACTTTGGTCATCTTTCACGGCAGCATTTTAACAATGACTCAGACAAGTTGACTGGAAGGAAAAGAAGTTATAGAATGGGCACAATAGTAAAGGGAAATGAAGAGGAGCAGGAGCTTGTTGGTGGAAGCAGAATGATGGTGGTAGGGATATTTCCATAATAGAGGTTCTGTGACTATAGGACAGTGATGGTGAACCTTGGCACTCCGGATGTTCTTGAACTTCAATTCCCAGAAGCCCTAATCAGCAGGAGTGCTGACTTGATCTGAAGAACTTAACAAACACAAATATACTTGTTTTTTGTTTCACACTTGCTTTCCATATCAACATGCAGATCTTTCTGTTTTAGTTGTGGAGTTCAATGTTAACTGGTTATATTCTGAAATACCAAAATACCAGGAATCCAGCTCTGAGGGGAAACTGAAGTGACTCCCTTAGACTGGGGATGCCATACGTAACATAAAACCGGAAATTGCACGGGTTGAACCTGTCCCGGCCTGGTTCCAAAAGAATCATTTAAAATTCCTGCTTTTCATACCAAGGGGGTTTGAAGAAAAAATAATTTAATTTTTAATTTAATTTAATTGTCACATTTATATACCGCTCACTCGGCCAAAGCCAACTCAGGGCGGTTCACAATAAAAATTAAAAAACACATGTTAAAAACAGTTAAAACTACCCACCCCCTAAAAACAAGGGCTGCAGGATCCAAAATATGGACTTTTTTCTTTTTATTTATTTATTCATTTATTTATGGATTTATATCCCACCCTACTCAGTGCAAGGCCAACTCAGGGTGGTATTACAACATATTAAATACAATGTAACCATACAAAAATGCAATAGAAAATATATATATAATAATTACACATCAGGAAAAAAGGACAATAATCTGGGGGGGGGGGTCGGAGCCCAAGGTTCAACGTCCTCAAACAGGGTTAACAAGGGGTGGGCTCAACAACTACGTCGGAGCCCAACTCCAAGTCCTCAGCCGCATCGACAGAGCGAGGACTCCCGCAGCCAAAGCCAGACCGGGGAAGAGGGCTGAGGTGAGGCGGTGGCGGCGGCCAACTTCAAAGTCTTTTGCCGCACTGGGAGCCCAGGTGTTCGCTCTCCCCCGCGGCAAATGCCAGACCGGGGAAGAGGGCTGAGGTGAGGTGAGGCTGGGCCGGAGGGATGCGGGGCCAGTGGCCACAGCTGACTCCCATCCTGGGCCGATGGCAGGTGCCCAGGAGAGTCACGGCGAGGCTTCTCAGCTGCGGCATCTTCTTATCCCTCCAGTCAAGGCAGGGCCGGAGGAAGGCGGAGCTGGTGGCCACAGCTGACTCCCATCCCGGGCAATGGCAGGGGCCCGGGAGAGTCACGGCAACTTTCTTTCCATCCAGACCAGGTTAGACATTCAAAACTTGTCGATCCGTTCCTGAGAAAGAGAGACATCACATTCACTGTCTGCACATGAAATTATCTGGACGTGTTGACAGCAGAACTTGGAAGCTGTCACTGGTTCCCATTGATTTCCTGGCTTCCTGACTGTGATCCATAAGATGAATTCGCTCCCAATTCATAGTCTTCAACATATTTGTATTTCTTTTCTCTATAATATCTTTTCTTCATGAAATATAGGACAATAATATCACACAGGACTGTTGCAACCCCAAACAGGGCTAAACCAGATCCAATATTAATCATTGTAGGAATTATATCGAATTTTCCCGCATTCCCAAACACCATAATATCAAAATGGATATTGTAGGCCTTGATGAGAGTCCGGGAATCTGTGCCGTCAATAGAGCTGCGCTTCTATTGAACACCAGCAGGTGGCGCAGCAATAGCAAAGGAAGACAGCCAAAAAAAAACTGCACCATTTTATTGCTGCCTCTATTGAAGTCACGGCAGCAACAGCTTGTGGAATGAGCTCCTGTCTTTGTCCCAGTTCCTGCAAACCTAGCAGTTTGAAGGCAAGAAATTGCAAGTAGATAAATAGGGACCACTTTGGGGAGAAGGTAAGCATAATTCCATGTGTCTAGTCATGCCTGCCACATGACCACGGAATATGTCTGCAGAAGCAGACAACGCTGGCTCTTGGGCTTTGAAACAGATGAGCACTGAACCCTTGAGTCAGATACGATGGGCTTCCGAGCAAAGGAAACCTTTACTTTTACACATGGCAGTCCTGGTTTGAGAAGATAGGATTATGGTAACCCAACCTTAGACCTGCCTGCTTACTTAAAGTTTCTTCCTTGGTAGATTTGGATAACATAAAGACAGAATAAACTATATAACAATTGTGTGTATTCCCAGTGTAGATATACTTTTCTGCTTCATTTCGGTAAAGCCTGAATCTCACTGAACATACTCTTGGCTCCCAAATACATCAAACACAAGAGGTAGAGGTAGATAGAGGTATTGCAAGCAATCGGGCTTACCCTGGTAATGGCCACCTTGTGTTGCTGGCTAATCTTTCTCACACTAGGTCAGGCGAAAGGACCTGCAAAATGAACTCGCCCAAAAGTGCCTTCATTTTGGTAGTTTCAAGTCTGGCTTAGACACAGAAGAAGAAGCAGGAATTAGACATTCTGCCTCTTCTTCTAAATAGTTGTTTTCTTTATTGCTGTCTCTTCCAAAGGATTGCATTTTGTTCATGTAGAATGTCTGGAGGTAAGTGTAGGTTTTTCTGTTTTACTTGTTTTTCTTCACTGCACACATTTGATTCACATGGAATTAAGGTTTCTATGAGACAGGGGTGGCCAACCTATGGCTTGCAGGCCGGCCCCAGCCTGTGGCACCATATCATGTGGCCCACTGCTGCCCTCGCTGCTACCAGAAGTGGAAGCATTTGTAACAGCCGTAAAATGCACCCGATCATGTATAAACGCACCCATGCCTGCCGTAAATGCACCCGCAGCTGTTGTAAACATGTTTATGGCAGACAAAGGCATGTTTTACAGCAGCATTTATGGTGGGAGGAACTACCTCACTGGCCCACTCAGCTGTCCAGGGGCATGGTCTGGCCTGCAATGTGAAAAGTTTGGGAACCCCTGCTATAAGATATATTTTCCTGATTGCAGTGTAGTAGATGTGCATGAAACATGGTTATGGCAGGTAAACTAGATCCATGAAGGAGATGAAGTGGTCACCTTCTTTAATAATAATAATAATAATAATAATAATAATAATAATAATAATAATAATAATAATAATAATAATAATAATAATAATAATAATAATAATAATAATAATAATAATAATTGTGTGCCATCAAGTCAATTCTGACTTACGTCAACTTTTTCCAGACTTTTCTAGGTAAAGAATACACAGAAGTGTTTTACCATTCCCTTTTTTTTGGGGGGGAGCTCTGGGGATGTGTAGCTTGTTCATGACTACACAGGCAGTCTCTTCTCCCTGGTGACATAGTAGGGAATAAAACTCCCAACTTCTGGCTCTACCTAAACCATTTTGCTATCAAGCCAGCTGGTACCTTCCTCAAGATCATATAAGGGTCTCCTTGTTTTGCTTAATTCTTGCTGCTGTGTAGAAAATGTAGATTCAGTAATCCACTTTGTTCCAAGGCTCACCATGTTTACAAACACTATATAGCAATAGCAATTACACTTTTATACCAACCCATAGCACTTAGTGCACTCTCTGGGCAGTTGACAAGGTAATTAGCATTTTGCCCCCAACATGCTGGGTACTCATTTTACCAACCTTGGAAGAATGGAAGGCAAAGTCACAATACAGTGGAACATCATACAACAATCACCCTGTATAACAACGAAATCACATAACAATTAGGTTTTGGGGGGAAATGGCGTCCCACATAACAATTTTCCCTATGGAAAAAACCGTACAACAATTTTTCAATGGGAAAACCACTTAGCAAAAAAAGTTGTACTATGCATCCTATAGGGAAAATTGCTATACAATGCATGTATCATATAGCAATTGTTTTGTACAACAACGAGCCCCGTGGAACTGATTAAAATCATTGTATGAGGTACCCCTGTACTTTCACATCTCTGTGTTGGTTTTAGTACACCTGTCTCATATCGTTTCTCCATCCTTTTTGTCCTTCACTAGGAGTTATCCAGAGAACGGCTTCTTTTCTTCTGAGAGGTAGTAACAGCAATTTGTTGTTTGGCCCCTTGCTTTCACATTTCCATTCTTCTGGGCAAGACACGCTCATCCTCTTGGGCAGTCTAGGCATCACTATCTTGCTACTGCTTTATAAGGTTGCTGCTTCCCCTGGGTAGAAAACAGTGAGGAGAAAGGAAATTTCATCTTAAAAATCGACATTGAGTAGAACTGTAAACTAACCAGCAGAACCCAGTGGGTTGGTTTGCAACTAGCTGGGTGGCAGCTCTCTTGCTTTGCTGGTGGTGGTTGCAAGGTTTTGGTGACAAACTGGGATGAAATCACAGAGTGGCTTTAATGGATTTAATTTAAAATGACAAATAGCCTGAATAGGTAGCCTTCCTCTTTTGCAATCATTAACTTAAAAACACACAAAAGATAAATGATCTGTTGATTAACACTTGGGTTGATCTTTAGCCACGCATAGGTAATTTTAGGTTTTAACAAGGCTAAAACAATTACACAATATTAAACCCATCTCTGCTAATCCATTTATGTGCATATGTAAGAGATTTTAAAAATCGGAGGGTTAGTAGCTGCATAAATTAATACATAACTGTTAGAATTACTGAGATTAATGGATATGGCAAGCCTAACATCCATCTTCTTTCTCATGTTAAAATCAGAAATAAATAATTTGAGAACTAGTTGAAAACCAACCATGACAATTGTTTTGTATTTGGATAGAAAGTGATTAATTGATGAAAAAGAAGAATCAGGGGTCTAAGGTTTTCCCTTATTTGGTGTTTGTTTCTGAAGTATAGTGAGCTCTAGAGCGATCCTGTAGGCCATCTTGACTGCTGACATTGGTGTCACATCATTCAGGCCTGGCCTTTGTCATGTAAAGCTTGGTGTCCTTTTTCTTTTTCGCAATGCAGTCACAATATTAGAAATCAGCATTGGGCAATTTCCTGGCATTTTGATTCATGGTTACAGAAGTAATATCCCACATCAATAAATAAAAATTGAGTTAATCTGTGATGGCTGGTCACCACATAATCCTGACCCCTGTTTTCTTTTTTCGGAAAGGTGGGAATGGTGTGCTACTTTAAGAGCCTCAGACTTATTTTAGAGAAAGCTGTTTCTCTTGTTCATACAACCTCATGGTTTAGTGGTTGGCAGTAATTGTTTTGAGAAAAGGAGCAGCTGAAAATAATTTCCAGCTTTTTCATTCCCTGCTGTTTACTGCTTTGTGTTGCTGGTTTAATAGGTACTTTGGAAGTGCCAGAGCTGCATATTGAATCTGCAAATAGCCCTGGAGCCTATGAGTAATTATACATCCAGTTGGGGGCAGGAAAATGTTTCTCTTTTTCTTTCCTGTAGTTGTTTGCCTTTTGTCACCGGATGATTCCACTGTTCAGTCTAGTAAAAGTAGCACTTTCAGCTGAACAAGAGGTGGGCCTTATATTCCTAAAGTCCAAGTAATATTATCATGATAACTTCTTCCAATCATCTTTGTTTACCTGACTTTGAGAACCTGCCTTTCATTCACAGCCCATAAAAGTTGATGTTACTCTGTTTCTTTTAACCTGTTTGCTATTTTTTTTTACATAAAACACTCTGTAGTAGAAGATCTGGAACCTGTGGCCCTCTAAAAATGATGGAAGTCCACATGCCTTAGTTCCTAACTATTGTCTATGATGGGTGAGGCAGAAGGGAGTTGTAATTCAACAACAACTGGAGTGCCATAGTTTCTCCACCTCTGCTTTAGATAATTACAGGAACTTCTGAGCATTTTGGATTTCTTAGGCTTCCTGTCTTTTATGCATTATTTTGTGATGTTCTTCTTTGGAGCAAGTTTTGCCATTGGGTTTTTCTTGGGATTCTACAGAGCCGAGAAAGTCTTCCTTTTAAAAAGTTCCATCTGCTCATGAGGTGGAAGAATAATCTTATTAAGTGAGCTTTTGCATATACTGTAAATTCTTTCATTAGTTTCCATCCTTCCTTACAGGTGACTTTACGTAACCTGTCTTTTTTCTTCCTATATCTTTTTCTTTTCTTCTGATGCATGCAAAAGATGCAATATTTCTCCTTCTCCTCTGCATGCAAGGAATAGCAGAAAAAGAAACATAATCAATCACGACATGTGGAAAGAAAGATCAAGTATGCAGCAGTAGAGTAATCCCCCCCCCTCCACTTACTCAAATGAAAATTACAGTATCTCCCTCTCTTTTAAAACAGTTATGTTGCTCTCACGTTGATTTAATGATGGATAACCTGATTCTGAGATTTCCAATGTATAAAGTACTTCAGAGTGGTCTCTTACGATGTACATAAAACTACCAGTAGGAGCCACCCAACACATTTTTCTGCCTGAGAGAAAAGTGTGTCCTCTCACCTTCTACATGTGCACAAGTACCCACAGCCACCCAAGTTATCATAGCATCCGAGGGAGATCCTGCAGCCACCATTCTCAAGCAATAAAAATAATAAAAAATACTGTAATACTTAGTTCAATAACTTAACAGTTTTCTTCACTTATCTTGCCCTTGTGTCCAGTAATGAAAAGTAAAACATTGTTTTCATCAGTACTGATGATATGGAATTTCATGGCACCTCAAATAGAATTCTGGTATTGAAAAGAAAGCCATTTTGTGCAAAAATTCCAGATCTTGTATAAAACTGTGCATTTCATTCAGTTGCCCAAACCTAGATTAGAAGGAGCTTATTTTAACAATTTGAAGCATTGAAAGGAGCTGTTTGCATCTTTCTCAAAAATTACCTAGTCTTTCTCTCTCTCTTTTATGTGCATATGTATATGTATATTTGCACATGTGCACCCTGCTTTTCAAAGGAAAAGGAAAGTAAATACATTTTATGCAAATTAGAGAGGAATCATGAGAGCATTAACAGCTTTTTGTAAAACTTTCAACTGGGGGAAAGGTTTCAGAAATCTTTTTCCTCGTGGTGGTTCTCATGATGTAAAAACAGCCTATATTGACAAAGAATCCTTAATGTATTCTTTCCATCTTTATTTAGCTTACCCCATAGATAAACTCTGCTGTACATTTGCGACTTTGATTTGTATTTGTATTTTAAAAGCAAATCTCAGATTCTCTTGAAAGATGTTTCTCTCCTGGTGCATAAATACCTTACTGGTTTTTCTCTTCTTTATTCTATTTGCATCTCTCCCCTGAAGAGCAACCAAGATAATAATTTACAATGAAAAGGAAGAAAATGTGTTTAAACTGCAAAAGCTAGCCAAATTCTTGATGACTGTGGTTGCTCAGGCTCCAAACCCCATCCTCCGGATGTACAGACCTAGAAATCTTGCTGGGCTCGATGAAATGACCACAGGAAATTACTTGAGATATTTGTCTTTGGGAAAGAGCCAAGCAAGATCTTAGCTAAGCACGCAGCCTTGTGAACTTGTAAGGTTAACAGGATTTCAGCCAGAACAGCTGTCTACTGTAGCCTAACCCAACAAACGTTTTGACATTTTGCAGAAAGATTTGAACACCAGTGTTTAAAATCACAACTCTTGCTACTTGACCTCATTTTGCCTGCTCTACCAAGTCCCTTTCCTCACATGGACTGTGCAAACTGGAATTGAAATGTGTAAAAATCAGTAAACTAATGATCAAGTCAATCAATTATTGACTACACTAAGGCATTTGACTGTGTGGACCACAACAAGATGTGGCAAGTAATTAAAGAGATGGGAATACCAGAGCACCTCATATGCCTCCTGAGAAATCTGTACATGAACCAAGAAGCAACAGTTAGGACAGAACATGGAATAACAGAGTGGTTTGGAATAGGAAAAGGAGTAAGACAAGGCTGCATTTTGTCACCATGCTTATTCAACCTATACACAGAGCACATAATGCGCAGTGCAGGGATGGAGGAATCACAATATGGGATTAAAATCGCTGGGAGAAACATCAATAATCTGAGATATGCAGACGATACCACCCTAATGGCAGAAAGTGAGGAAGACCTAAAGAACCTCTTGATTGGGCTGAAGGAGGAGAGTGCAAAAGCTGGCTTGAGACTCAATATCAAGAAAACCAAGATAATGGCAACAGGCCCCATCAGTTCCTGGAAAATAGATGGGGAAGAAGTAGAAGCAGTGACAGATTTTACTTTCTTAGGATCAAAGATCACTGCAGATGGGGATTGTAGCCATGAAATAAAAAGGTGACTGATTCTTGGGAGACAAGCGATGAGAAACCTGGGGAACATAGTGAAAAGCAGAGACATCACATTGCAAACAAAAATTAGAATAGTCAAAGCAATGGTTTTCCCAGTAGTAATGTATGGATGTGAGAGCTGGACAATTAGGAAGGCTGGACGCAGAAGAATAGATGCTTTTGAAATGTGGTGTTGGAGGAGGGTTTTGAGAGTCCCCTGGACAGCGAGGAGAACAAATAGGTCAATCTTAGAAGAAATTAACCCTGACTGTTCATTGGAAGGTCAAATAGTAAAGATGAAGCTAAAATACTTTGGACATCAAATGAGAAGGGAGGATTCACTTGAGAAGGCACTGATGTTGGGAAAGGTGGAGGGCAAAAGAAGAAGGGGGAGGCCAAGGATGAGATGGCTAGATGGTATTGTAGACACAATGGGCACAGAGCTGGGAGGGCTGAGGGGGATGGTGGAGGACAGAGGCGCCTGGAAGAAAATGGTCCATGGGTTCGCAAAGGGTCGGAGTCTACTGTGCGACTGAACAACAACAATGATCAAGGTGTCTCCCCTGCCAGGTAAGTATAAGGGGAATCAAGAATATTGCCATCAACTCTGACACAGCACAAGATTTTGCTCAGGGGCTCATCTCAGGAGAGTCAGTGCAGACTGAGTGTGACTCTATCTCAGCCGCGACACCCCTACCCACCCATTGACAGATCAATGACCAGCATAGGATGAAAATCCTCTCTCTCCCATTGTTGCAGGATGGCACTGCCACCAAGAGGTAGACACCCTAAATCTCCTCTCTCAATTTGACATCACACTAGTGCAAGAAACCTGGACAAGGACAGGCATCTTTCTAAATAGATATCACTCACATGCAATAGAGGCATCAGCAGGTTTGAGCTGAGGGTGGGCTGGGCTTACTAATCTCCACTCTGTGTCCAACCACTGCACCGCTTAGCCCTCTCAATCAACTGGTGATGGCTGCCAAGATCAAGCTAGGAGACATTACACTACTGATAATAAATGTATACCTACTTCCGCAATGCAAGAAATCTAAAAGTCGCAGCTTCTGGACCAAACTTGAAAACTATATCCCTGAGTTAATGCTGACACATCCAAAAGTGTTTGTGATATTGAGAGGTGACTTCAATGCCAGGATGAGGCGAGATGATAGTGCACTGTTTGCACACTACCATCTTCCCCCGCCCAACCTGGAGGCTGAACTTCCTCACCTCAACTGCATTTCCAAAGATAAGAAGCCAAATTATGCTGGGCTATGCAAAAATGGCCATCAGACTCCATCTCCAAGTATTAAATGGCACCCTCCCCGCAGACCATCCAGGTGAATTCACTTTCCTTTCAGGTTCTAAAACCAGCACAGTGGACTACCTCCTTGTCTCCAAGAACCTCTTCCCCCTAACAGAGAACTTTGAAGTCGGTCCCCATCTCGAAAGACATCACTTCCCTATATGCACATACATTATGCTTCCTACTTGGCAGCTCCATCTGGAGAAACAATTTTCCCCATCTATCCTACTCACACGACAAGGCAAATGTCATGCCAAATGGTATCCACCCCTTGATGAGAAGATTAAAAAAACTGGTACATATGCAAAACCTTCGCCAGGAACTATTGTCTGTAGACACCATCCAGGATCCATTGTCAGCATATGCAAACATAATTTGGGAATGCCAGCAACATCTAAACCACAAGATCAGCTCCGATGCCAAGGCAACCTTATACTCTTCCAGGCCATGGTTTGACAAGGATTGCATATAGGCCAAGAAAAAGCTCACCACTGCCTATCTCATGCACAGAGGCAATGTGCCTATCTCACGCACAGAGGCACAGTCCCTCCAGTACTTCCTAAACCTCAAAAAGGACTACAAATGGCTATTGACTCATAAGAAAAAAGAGGCAATGAGGGCAACCTGGTCACAGCTTGTTCAGGCAACCAGATCAAAAGATTCAGCCCTGTTCTGGTGCATCACTAATACCAGCACTAACTCAAACCTGTCACAGTTAAAAGTCCACATCCCCCAGAACTATGGGAGAACTGTACCAAGATACAGTCACAGAAATAGATCCACAGACTGATGACTTAGAAAAGATGTAGGATGGCACTGCCTTCCCAACTGGCCACCAGTATCTAAGTCAGAAATTGACTCTCTCATCACCCAACTCTGCTCAAGCATGGCCCTAGGGGAGGACCTTATCTCCCCCCCCTGAACTTTTAAAAACAACAAAAAATGGTGGTCCCCACTTCTGGCCTTGTTGTTCACCCACATTGACAGCAGTGGGCAAATCCCTAAAGATTGGGAATCAGCAGTCATTGTATCCATATTTAAGAAAGGAAACAAACCCAACCCCGGGAACTACAGGCCAATCAGTTTACTCAACATCATCAGTAAATTTCAGCCATCTGTGCAACAAACTCAAGAGTTGGCTGGAAGAGGAAAACCTAATCACAGAGGAACAAGCTGGCTTTAGGGAAAGCAGATCCACAACAAACCACTGCCTAGTCCTCCAACATCTCATCGAAAAATATTCCTCCAAGAACTCAGTATCATTGTACGTTGCTTTCATCAGTCTAAAGGCTGCCTTCGAATCATTCTCCAGGATCAAGCTGTGGGAGAAGCTTGAGAAAACCTTAGTTGACTGCTGGCTGCTCTACCTGATCCGCACTCCACACCAACACTAACCTTAAGGTCAGACGTTCAGACGTTCTCAGCAGGGACATCTTACGGAGCCAGTACCCACACAGAAGGGTGTCAAGGTATACTGTAAGCAAGGATGTCTACTATCTGTAAGCCATCCAGAGTTGTTTTTGAGTTGGGCAGTGATAGAAATATGAAAAATCAATAAATATGGTTGACCATCTAAGAAGCCCTGACTTCAACCCTCCCAAGCTTGTTGACAAAACCATACTCCTATATGCTGATGATGCTGTAATACTCTCTAGGACTCCAGTAGACCTCAGAAGGTCACTGACAACTCTGGCTAATTACTGTAACAGCAACCAATTGGAGATCAGTTACCAGAAAACCAAAGTTATAACATTTGCTAAAAGACCTAAGAAACACATCTGGATAATAAATTGACATAAGATAGAGAAGGCCACCAGCTTTAAATATTTGGGAGTAGTCCTCCAGGCTTCAGGCTCAAGAAGTGCCCATACCACACACACCGATCTTACAGCTCAGAGACTCGCCTTCACCATACTTAAATTCCTGAGGAAAAAAGGAGGCCAATACATCCCTGCTGCACTCAAGCTATTTGAGTCCAATTAGGCCCTCCACTTAACAGCTTGGCCCTTATGGAAAAAGTACAATCCAAATGCTTATGTGCAGCTCTCCATATACACACACACACACCCCGGTATCCAACACTACCCTTTGCCTGGAGACGGATATGATAAAGGTTGAGGCAAGACCCTGGTTAGCCACCCTCAGCCTTCGGCTCAGAATTCTGTTTCATGCCAGTGGCCTGGCTCCTTTAACTCTCCAGGATAGCTTCCAATCAGCATGTAAAAGAACAATCCAATCCAGACTGCAGTACTTTGGCTCAAGGCAAAACAGGCCATCAAACAGAGAACACTAGACATGGAAAGGTGAGAAGACCTAGCCAAGGCCCCTACCTTCCTGGCTCCAGAGTCTTGGAGATACATTGTTGCCCCAGCCCCGTACCTGCTCCAACTTGAGACGCCAAGACATCAGAGGGCATTTACGTTAGCCCACTGCCAGGCCCTCCCTTCTGCAGTCCTCGAGGGGAAAGTTCCAGAGGACACTGATGCCAGAGAGACTATGCCCCTGTGACACTGGAGATATCAAAACCATAGAACACGTTCTTTGCATCTGCCCTTTTTATAGAGGCATCTGGAACAAGTTAATATTTCTGCTGCTCTGAAAGTACCTTGGCCGGTCAAACAGCACATATACCCACTGGCTGCTATTGGATGAAAGGCTCACCTTCACGCACAACACTACCAGATTCTGCACTGCAACATGTAAGTTCAGAAGGACAATCCTGGCAGGTCTTTCACCTAATAAACTACTAGCGTTACAGTAGAGGCTTAGTAATAGCTATAACATTATTGATCTTATGTACTAATTTTACTTCTCCCTAACTTTGAGCAGAAACGCTTCTTTTTAAGTACCCTCATTTTAACTTCTGTCTCTTGTTATCTTTTAAGTACAGTACCCTCATCTTAGCTTCTGTTCCTTTTACTGTTCTATGCTGGTCTTGGCCCGTAATAAAGATTGATTGACAGTAAACTAATGAGTAAGATAGATTGGAAGAGACTGGTGATGTAGAAGTGAACACTAAAAAAGGCAGCACTTGTTCTATAATTCTTTCTTAGCTTACAGTAGGGGTGCCCAAACATTTTGGGCCATGGGCCGGTCACGTGGTTCAGGGGGCCAGCCACTCCAGCTCATGGGCCGGATCCAGCCCCTGATGCCAATTCATCTGGCCCACGAAGCCCTCATTACTCCTGGGTGCAGAAGTAAAATGCGCCTGTTGGATCAGGCCCACGAGCCATAGTTTGGGCACCCTGGCGAACAGTGTCATTTGAAGAATCTCTGTTAAGTCTCATGGTCAGAAATAATTAAACAGAAGCAAGATTCCAAAAGCTGGAACAGCAGTCATGGATCTGAATGTCAGTGGCTTTGTGGCTGAACTGATGATACGCTATGAACAGGATACATGTTGCAGATGGCAGAATAGGATTGAGAATAAGTTGGCATCATTCTGGACAGTTTGTGATAGGTTGATGCAGATGAGGGATGAATTCATGACTCCCAGTGATTTCTATGTGGCATTATTGCATGCAACCTCGAACTTAATTAGCAGAGAGCAAGTTCTGCATCCCATTCCTGGAACAACTTCTCAAATTTCATTGTTATCTGAGGCGTATTAACTTGGTGGCAGCAAGGCTTTTGTGAGCCACTATCTCATCAAAGTCATTTATGAGATTGAGAGACAAAAACACTTTCCCCCATCTTATGGGTTTTGCTGAACATAACTGAAATATGTGTTGTGACTATCCTGATGTTACAAATTTCATTTCTCACTTTACTGCTAGTTGTTTGCAGAGATAGTAAAACTTAGGGGGAGGGGGAGGAAATAGAAGCACAGTGACATTCCATCATGTATTATAAGTTCAGTACATGTTACTAAGGGGAAAAGGGAAAGAACATATGGGATTCATGCTTTTGGTGAGGCCATGAGATTTCATTAATGTTTAGCGTGAGATGCAAGCTCTGGAGAGATGTCTGACAATTTGCAGTCTGCAGTGGCTCAAGTGGCTAAGATGCTGACTGGGAAGTGGAAGGTCAGCAGTTCGATTCCTGAGTACTGCAGGACGGAAATGAGCTCCCATATTCGTCCCAGCTCCTGCCAACCTAGCAGTTCGAAAGCAAGAAATTGCAAGTAGATAAATAGGGACCACTTCGGTGGGAAGGTAACAGTGTTCCGTGCGCTCCAGTGTCTAGTCATGCCTGCCACATGACCACGGAAACGTCTGCAGAAGCAGACAGCGCTGGCTCTTCGGCTTAGAAACAGAGATGAGCACTGCACCCTAGAGTCAGATACGACTGGCTTTCGAGCAAGGGACACCTTTACCTTACTAAGGCTTAACACCAGTGTTTCCCAACCTTTGGTTTTTGGACTTCAATTCCCAGAAACCTAAGTCAATTCCGCAAATCACTGATCAATCAATGTACTGACTTAGGCTTCTGGGAATTGAAGTCCCCCTGTGGGGCATGGGCCCCACGTTGGGAACCACTGCTTTACACTATTCTCATTAGTCATGTCCAGGTGGAATGGTAATCTTGCCAAAGTGAGCTCTGTGTTTATGCATTTATCCCATTCATTTCTGCTTAGGCCCTTCTGCTAACAAGTAGAAATAGTTGGCTTAGTGTGTCCCACAAATGTCTGTTGAACTAAAATGCATAGTATTTTGTCTGCTGTGTGAGGGCCTCTAGTCCTACAAAGCTCAAATAGTGAAATTAAGTAGCAAAGGAAACATCTGATATGAGAACGCCATATCATATCATGCATAGGACATAAATTTCAGTTTACCAGGGTTACGGAACACATGTAGCTATCAGGGCCCTCTGATAAAAAAATGCTTCCATAGCTTAAAACAATGAACAGTACACAGGTATGAGGTTGGATGAACCTAGCAACATGATTCTCCATTGTTACATGTTCCTGTCTCCATAAAACCTTGTCTTTTAGGGTTTACATTCCACTCTAAGATATGTCTTTTATCAATTGTGAGCAATCTTGGTGAAAGCACACTGGGATATGCTGTATTTGGTGACCAAAAATGTGTGTCTTATTCCCAAAACACAGGTGGAGATTTGGCGTCTGCTGATCCCATGGTCCTAGAGCAGTATGTGGTGGTGGCAGATTACCAGAAACAAGAGAGCTCCGAGATCAGTTTGTGTGCAGGCCAAGTGGTGGATATAATTGAGAAGAATGAATCTGGTAAGGATTGATTGATTGACAGTGTAGATGTCAGTGTAGACAAAAGTGCTTGCATGCAGGAATTCATCCTCTTCATTAAGTTTAATGCTGCTTGTTTGTGGAAGCGAAGGGGACAATGAACAGGCTGGCATAGTGTCTCTGGAAACGTTGCCTTGTGGCCAGCTTGTGGGGACTGTCTTCTGTCAGTGCTAGGTGCTGGTTTTCAGAAACACTCATTTAGCATTTATTTCAGCCCCTGACCCACAAGTCACTTGCCTACCTAACTTTATGCTGCATTGTCCTTAGAAATACATTTTGCAGGCCCCTAAGGCTCCCATTTCAGTTTCCACATTAGATTAATAAGAGGAAAGTGCCACTCATAACTGCCTTTTCAGGTGCTTTAAAGCAATCATAATTAGCTTGTGTTACTAAAAATTGTCCTAATCTGTTTAACAGGTTGATCTATCTGTGTGCTTAGAATTTGATTTAAGCTTTCTTTTTCAAGCAAGATAATGTGTGGCATTTTTGGACTTACTTATTTGAATAACATAAGGAATATGTTCTGAAAATAACTTTAAAGTGGCATTTTAATCATGAGGATCTTTCACCCTTTGATATGCAGTTCATTTTCTTCCTCCCAGAAAAAAAATGGAGCAACTTGGTTGCTTTTGTTGCTGCGAGTTTAAATATCAACTAAAAATATTTGAATCTTTATGAATAATTTTAACTGCTTATAATTCTCTACATAAATAGCTTTTCATTTTGCTTCATGTCATCTCATCCATTCACAGCAGTTCATTGAATGGCTTAGCTTTCAGGTCAGTTCATTCTTTTTTTACAAATTCTAAATTCATGTAAAAGCATAGATGGGATTAGATGGGAATATATGGGATTATGGTATTAATTATGCTGGGGTTTCCTATTCAAATTTAACAAAATACAGAAATAAATCTAAAAGAAATACAATCATTTATATACAAATAGGTCTCAGCATTTCCTCGTTTTTTCCCCAAACTCAGTCATCCTTTAGTGTGGCAAAAGAGGGAAAAAATGTGGTTCCCATCTGGTTCTGTAAGACATTATGATCTGCTGTCTTGAATCCTACTGAGAGAAGGCAGAACTTACTTCACACTCCAGAATTGTCAATTTCCCGGGGTCATTAGCATAGACCACCAATCCTAAAGTAGTCTCTGATTTTGGAGGCAACATTTTCACCCATATGAGCACATAACTACCACTCGTTCTGGATATGCTCACTCAAAGAGAATACAATATTGTCCTGGAGGCAAAACATTCTCATTCCTCCTTGACACTGGCTGGCCTGAGAAGTTCCCCTCAATGCCAGTACTTGGATGTTGCACAGTTTTCTGGCAGAAGATCTGAAACAACTGTTGATGTTCTCCAAAGTGCAAAATTATAGGTAGATGGGAGAGGATAAGCCTTCAGCCCCTTCAGCTCTGAGAATGAAAGGTGATCTGCGGTAAGGAAGAGTTATTTTGTCCTGAGGAATTTTTTCTCTTGCAGCACCCTAAATAAAAGAAGAGGAGATTGCTTGTAGGCTGGAAGATGGATGGTTATTCTGGAATTCAGTATGGTTTTTCAGCTAAGACGGCCTTCCTTTGTGTTTAGGTTGGTGGTTTGTCAGCACATTGGATGAGCAAGGTTGGGTCCCTGCTACATGCCTAGAAGTTCAGGATGGTGCGCAGGATGAATTTTCGATGCAGCCTGAAGAAGGTGAGGAAATAGCTCAAAAAACCTCCCCTATTCCATTTTGTCATCTGAAGTATTACTGTGCTTATTCTTTCAATCATTCTAGGTTAATTAAATTTTTCAGGATGGTACCCAGGGAGGAAAAATCCCAAACTGGCTGAAAGGCAAGAGTCATTTTTGGAATACAGTATAAGTATTATGTTCCTATTATTAGCAGGCCACCTTAATTGTCAGAAAGAGTGATGTCATTAACCTTAATTGAGGATGTCTTTTCCCTTGGCCATCAGCCCCTGAGTAATCCTCGCTGCATGAGCCACAAACTGCAGATGTTTCTGATGAGAACAATACAAGTTCCAAACTAAATATGCCCTATACCAATGATGGTGAACCTTGGCATTCCAGATGTCTTGAACTTCAATTCCCATAAGCCCTGATCAGCAGGAATGCTGACTTGGGCCTCTTGTAACTGAAGTTCAGGAACACCTGGAGTGCCAAAGTTCATCATCACTGCCCTATACAGTTGCTTAAATAGTTTCTGCATTAGGAACAACCTGTCAGGACAGCTGCACCTTTCTCCTGTGCATTAAACATGTAATATGTGGTTACACCAACTATTAAGATTGAAAAGCTTAGAGTAATCTACATGTAGCTCCCAATGGTTTCCCATCTCAAGTTTGACCAGGCTGACATCCACCTAATTTTAATAGTTCTACAAGTTTAAGTACTACACTTTGAGGGCAAAAACCAACTTAACAGGTCTAAGTGGTTTCCGGGAGATGTCTCCTTCCAGGTAGAGGTCTCTTAATAGTAGCTGTCAAATAGCATTGTATAATTATTCTGTCTTCCCTTCTTAAAGGATTTTTTTTTTGTGAGAGAGGGAGATGAAAGAATCAATGGGGAAACTAGGATTAGAAATTAATGATAACATTGTCTTGAACATCTTCATTTTACTGAAACCTAGACTGGAAGCATTCAAAATCAGACGTGTCTCAGATTCCTATAAGGATGTCTTTACCACATGTCTTCTTCAAAGAACTTGGAGGAGCAAATACTTGTCCTTTTATTTTGTTACACAAAATATCCAGCCTGTTGTACATGATAACTATTGAAGGAGCAAGATGTGTTATTTACTATGGCAGTGATGGTGAAACTTGGTACTCCAGATGTTCTTGCACTTCAATTCCCAGAAGCCCAAGTCAGCACTCCTGCTCATCAGGGCTTCTGGGAATGGAAATTCAAGAACATCTGGAGTGCTAAGGTTCGCCATCACTGCACTATGGAGTTGTTCCACTCCTTTAAGCATGGCTGATAACTTCACGATATGAAGGTCTGCCTTCTTACATCTTGTTTTATCCCTCTCCTGCTTCTCCAACATGCTCTGCCCAGTCACATGGAGATACTGGTCTCTTCCCAGACATCTGGGCCGCCGTCGGACTCTTGGGGATTTGTACACCAGTGGATGGGGTCAAGGTGGATTCTGTGGATATTTTGTTTGTGGCCTTATTTTGTGCTTTGGACTGGCTTGCCTTTGTTTTCTGCCTGTGCCATTCACCCTCTGTGGCATTTGCATGCCTTCTTGCATGTTGTAGAAAATATATTTCTTGAGAACCATCCTCTATATTGTTTTGCCTGCACCCTTTGTCATCAATGTTAAACTTTTGTTCAGCTGTTCCTGGTTAGATGTATAATGAATGCTCAGTTTATTTCTTTTTTCTTTTCTCCATTTTCAGCACATTTTCCTGTCTTGCAATGCAAAGGCTCTATGTGAACTCTCCTAGAAAATCTTGTGGCTCAGTCTTTCTCTTTTAAACTTTAAAAAATATCTTTCTGTAAAACACTGTGGCTGATCAGGCAATTTCTCCACAAAATATACATGGTTGTTGAGAACCAAGGGATAGCTTGTGCAAATTAAGGGAGAGTTGTCGAGTGAGGAAAAATAAATTCATGTGCTTTTTTGGCCACAAGATAGAAATGTATCCTGCAAATGATTAATTTCCTTTTCTTCAAAGACAGTATAACACTAACATGGTTATTACACCTGCCATTGAATGAAACTTTGAGGAAGATTTTATAGTATTTGTGGGGGGAAACTGACCCCGTATAAGTTGACTTTCTTTCTTTCTTTCTTTCTTTCTTTCTTTCTTTCTTTCTTTCTTTCTTTCTTTCTTTCTTTCTTTCGCATGTCCTGTTTCAGTGATTGAACTGAAGCCATGCATTATCAGTTATAGCAATATTAAAAATCAGACTTACCAAAACTGGTAGTTTGTAACTCTGCATAGCAATTGGCTAGTCTAATATGTACACTAATCTGATATGTTGACAGTGATAAAGCCTTGAAGTCAATTTCTGATAGGTCTGGCCATTGGTTAGCTCCTTTTGAACATCATATCTCATATTTGAGGATTTAGGAACATCAGTATTCCATGATCATGAGAGCTGCGCTGGCTATGTTTCTAAGTACTTACTTGCCAGAATCCTATTGCAAACATAGATCAGTCTTGGAGGTGGCTGTGGGCCACTGACAAGGTATGGTTGATTGTGCAGCTGGCATGTGCCTAGCAGCTTGTTAGTTCACCATGTTTAGAAATAGCAACATCGATAAATATTGAATATGATTTTTACCACTGCGTTTTGCCTTGACAGTGATATTCCTTGATCTATCCTCATTTTCCCTTATTCATTTGTTCAGAATAAACTGCATAAAATCTTAGCTGATTCATCTGGTGTTTGGCTTCACACTGGTCAACCTAAAAACTCATTAACCTTATTATTAATGAGAGAGAATTCAAACTCTCTTCCTTGGTCCAACATATTGAAGCCTCTGCCTCCATGATGGGCATTTTTTTTAAAAAAACTTGACTGTTAAATGCAAAGAGACATTTAATATCACATGAAGTTTGGCCTTCACTGTGTGGCAAAGTTAAGCATTAACTTTTTTTGCATTGGGTTTAAAATTAGTTTCAAAGTCAATCTAGAAACAAACAGAAGGCCACTAATGGAAAGTACAGGTTTTGGTTATATTGTGGCCCCTGAGTGGTTTCCATGCAGTTCTCATTTTCTTTGTCCTTCTCACTACATCCTGATCACGTCTTACCATCTGTTTAGTGTGTTCATATATTCATGACTGCTGATGTACTTCTGGCATGTTATATATTCACAGTTAAAACTGTTGTGGTGGTGAGTGATTTGAAAGCACAGTGGAGATCTTATTAATTGTATATTGGGGTACACAGAAAGAGCCTTCTTGAAGATTCTGGTATTTTTGAACCACAACTGGGCATACCGCAGGCAAATGGCCACCTTGTGCTGGCAAATCTTTCTCACACTAGGCAAAAGGAACTACAGAATGAATATACCAAACAGTGGTCCATTTTGGCAGTTTCATGTCTGGCCTAGACACATAAAAAGAAGGTGCATACTCAGTCACTTGACCTCATTTTTGTTGCCAACAGGGCTACAGTTTCTGGTGGATGTGAGAATCTGCCAGAGCTCCTAATACTGAATTAATGGTTTATGTTAATGGACTATACCACTCCAAGATACTTCTTCTGTTTCTGTGGCAGCAATCCATAATTAAATAGAGTTTTTAAAACAAACAAGCAAAAAGGAAGTCAAAGATAGCCTGCTAATCTATGGAAATAAAGACAATATCCACAGCTGAACAGTTCTTTTTATCAGCGGCAATTAAAATGTTATGTTATCCTAAACCTTCATCAGGCTAATGGTAAAAAGAGAGAGACTGATTGAGAGACAAACAGGAGAGCAGGAGAGTTTAGAATGAGGCTATATGCTGTGTCCTAGTGGTCATATGAAGTTCACATTCATTCTCTAGGTAGAGATTGTGTACTGAATGAGTTGTTGGAAGGTGAAGGTGTATCACACAACAGTTCATACTGAGAGCTAATAAAATAATTGGGTCTCTGTTTTGAAAACACAAAGGCCAACAGTTTCCCGGGGACTTCTGTTATGCTTTGTGGGAAACTCTCAAACCTCTGTGTTGGCATAAAGCATGTGAACATGAACATATCAAGGTTTATGTATGCAAAACCAAATATTAGCTTTTAGGTGGTACCATAGGTAAGAAATGACAATTAAAAGCCAAATTGTTAGGATTACTTAAATCTTAAGAAGAGATGAAACACTAATAGTCTGTTGGGCTAGGAGACTTGGGAGATTTGCTCAGGGATGAAAATTCACAGAGGGCGAAATGGCACTAGTAAAACCTTTTCTTAAAATATCTCACTTACCCTGAGACTCCATTTCTGTATGTTATTTACCCCCTAAGTCAGAACTGATTTATAGCAGCCCTAACATACAGGAGGGAATGGAATCTACAATGCAAAGTTACTCTTGTGTTAGTTTCATTCTGAATGGATTAATATAATGTTTTCAAAACTGAGAAAGATATAATTACAGCAACAAATTGAAAGTAGAATTCTCAGGATCCACAGATCTATAAAAGAATAGTTTAGAGTGCAGATGAATACTGGGCACTGATGATTATGATGGCTTTGCATGCTGGAAGCCAGAAGCAGTTATGCTGTTGTTACAGTGCAGATGTTTGATGTGCGTGTGATTACTTGCTTCTCTTTTAGGTAGTCAGATTGCCATGTTTCTGCTGCCATTTTCTTCCATGAAAGCATAGCTGGTTCTTCCTTTTCTCCTCTTTGGAAAGAGAAATGACAGAAAATGATTTCCATAGCTTGGCTTGAAGTCTGCTAAAAGCCTTGTATTTCTGGTGTTGCTATGTTTTTTTTCCCCTTCTGCAGAGTAACATTTAAAGTAACTCTCAAGATTTGGGAAAGTTATAAGGGATGATTAATTGTTGGCTGTAGGGGATAGCGGTAGTAGAATCACAAAGGTGTGTTTATCTGAAAGGTTGTTTATGATGGTGTGGCCCTGCATAAAAATAGAAAGTCAGTGGGAATGTATTCTTTAGAACCAATGCAGCTATTAATTGCAGCTGATTTATGTGTAAGATAACTAAGCAATGGCACACTGAAAGAGGAAAGAGCATGGTTTCAGTCTTCACAGAGGAGAAGAAATGTGTGGCTCTCTGATGTCACTGGCAGGAGCTGACAATTTGAACAAAGAATTATTTGATAAAGTTGTTGAAATAATATAGACAATGATGCTTAAGCTATTGGGTATATTATATTTAGGACTAATGGGAAGGCAGGCTATTTAGATCAGACTTATATAATCCAAAAAGGGATAGCAGTGGCTTAGTGGTTAAGACGCTGAACTTGACAACTGGGAGATCAGCAGGCGAGCAGCTTGAGACCTGAGCGCTGCATGACAGAGTGAGCTTCCGTCTCTGTCCCAGCTCCTGGCAACCTAGCAGTTCGAAAGGAAGAAATTGCAAGTAGATAAAGAGGGTAAACAGCGTTCCATGCACTCCAGTGTCTCGTCATGCCTGCCATGTCCACAGAAATATCTGCAGATTCAGACAGCACTGGCTCTTTGGCTATAAATTGAGATGAGCACTGAACCCTAGAGTCAGATACGACTGACTTTCGAGCAAGGGCAACCTTCACCTTTACCTATATAATCCAAATGCAGCCCAGCACCAGTGTGTGCTCCCCTATATTTCCATGAACGTCTTTCTTTTGGTTCCTGTCTGGGATTAATAAAACAACTCTAAGGGAGTTGCCAAGACTCTGGCAGGACATGATTAGACTTGTAGGGGAGAATTCACAAGTTATACAGCTCTGACTTCAAACGCTTGCATTAGAGCAGGGGTGCCCAAACCTTTTGGGCCACCGGCTGGTCATGTGGTTCAGGGCCACTGTGGCACTGGGGGTAGGATCCAGCCCCCGACACCAATTCATCCATCCCACGAAGCCCTCGTCACTCCCGGAAGTGGAAGTAAAATGCGCCTGTACAGATGAATTGGTGTTGATGGCTGGATTCAGCCCCCAGGCTGTAGTTTGGGCACCCCTGCACTAGGGTTTCCTTCCCTTTAGTGGACAAGGTACAAACTGGTTTATTTATTTATTTATTTATTTATTTGTTAGTTAGTTAGTTCGACTTATATTGCCGCTCAATCAACAAGCGACTCCAGGCAGCTTACAACATCGTCCCATAAAAGCATGTAAAACATATAAAACCCCACTAAAAAGATTAAAACATTGTCACATTAAAAGTATTAAAACATCTAGAAAAACCCACTCATCTAGCAATACCCACCCACACCATCCCAAAAAAAACCAGAGACAGAGATAAAGGAACATACCTATTTAGACAAGCCAGCAGGCAGGGGTCATACTACCGTTTATGGACAATTTTGTGGACAAATCTGATTGCAAATCTTCATGTACCATATAGAGTACTGAATTAAATAAAGATTAAATAGTTTTCAAAAGAAGTCTGTTTCTGACAAGCATTTGTTAATTTTAGGTCTTGATTGCCCCCACCCTTTTTTTTGTTGTATTTTACTTTGAACAGAGGAAACATACATGGTAATTTATCCATACATTGCTCGAGACGAAGATGAAATAAACCTGGAGAAAGGGGCTGGAGTGGAGGTGATCCAGAAAAACTTGGAAGGATGGTGGAAAATCAGGTACGTTTTCACTTGACGAAGGAAGAAGTAATGGGAGGCAAAGACTTTAGTTTACAAGGGATAGGCTGTGCTTTTTTGTTCATAGCGTGGTTGGATAACAAATGCTGGATGCGCTTTTCTGTCATGCAAAGGAATGCAGGCTTTTGTATCAGAGAAAGAACAGGAGTAAGGATATCTGAGTGTAAATGCACAGGACTCCAGAGGTATGCAGATAAGCAGAAATGTACTCTGTCCAGAGCCAGAGCCAGGATTCTAGATGTGGGTGGACAAATATGTTTTCAGGGTGGGCAACAAAGCCTCTTTTTGATGCATTCCTATGGGAAACCGCGCTTTACCAGGGTGGGCAAACTGCTAACTCAGGCTGGGCCAAGCCCACCCTGGCAACGGCCCTGACTCAGTCCCTGACTATGTCATGTTTTATTTGGCTTTGGGGAGGTAACAATTTAGTAACACTTATTCTCCAGGAAGAGGAATAAATAGGGACAACTCATTTTGTCTTTATCTCTCTAACTTCCTTAATTTCTCAAAGAATAAGCTCATGCTGTGTTTTGTAGATTGTTTTCAAAGTTCAGGACTCCCCACCCATAAACATGAAAGGTCAGAATCCTGCAAAATGTAGTTGTGTAAGTTTCAGCTGCAAATGGGCACTAATTAATACATTGCCACTTACATTCTTACTCAGGTATCAGTTGCACAACTTACCACACAACCTGGAATAGCAATAGCAATTACACTTATATACTGCCCCATAGCTCTTAGTGCACTCTATGAGTGGTCCGCAAGGTAATTAGCATTTTGCCCCCAACATGCTGGGTACTCATTTTACTGACCTCGGAAGGCTGGAACACCTTAGTCATCCCGGAGTCCAATCAGGATTTAACTCAACGTCAGCAATTTTGGCTGCAGTAGAGCATTTTAACCACTGCACCACCAGGGCTTCTAAGTAGAATGTGAGAGCCTCCTCAAAAAGATTATGGTATTTTTGAACCACAATCGGCCATTCCCTGGTAGCAGTAACCTTGTTGTGCCAGCTAATCTTTCTCACACTGGTCAGGCGAAAGGAACTGCAGAATTAACTGACCAAAAGGTGCCTTCATTTTCACAGTTTCACGTCTGGCCTAGAAACAGAAGAAGAAGTAACTTGTTAATTTGTGGTAGGTCAGTTTACATAACTATAGTATTCTGGTAATACTGCTTTTAGAGAAATTGTTCTTGTGAAGTTGAGAAAGAAAGGGAAGAGAGTAAAATTTTCTGGTGATGTGTGATAAAGACAATAAACAAACCCTTGAATCAAAGTGCTATTTTTAACTCATAGATGCTATCAATTGAATGAAAGATTTTAATGTCTATCACAAATACAGGTGACATAAACCGCTGAACTGCTTATTGGGATTTGGACAGTGCCTCACGTCCTGCTAAATGTGTGGCTTAAACCACATGCTTTTGAAAAAGTTTCCTGTAAACCAGTTGCATAAAATAGGAAATAATATGGGCGTAGTTTAGTGGACAGATGATCTGTCTTTTTCATTTGAATGGAGATGATGGCTCTTAAATTCAGTCCTCATCTAAAAATTTTGAATGTTCCATGTATTGATGCATTTGATATGCCCTTGTCATGTCATGTGCTTTGTATCTCCATCATAGGTGCCTTGGTTTTGTTACAGCCCCCCTCAGTATGACTGAATGTTTCAGTTGCTTTGTGTTACAGTAGTTGAGCTCTTTGTTATGAAATGAGGAAGAGGAGTATGTCTTTATTCCAGGGGTGGCCAAACTATGGCCTGTGGGCCATAATCTGGCCCACAGCACCAAATCATCCAGCCCATGCCACCCTTGCCACTACCCGGAAGCAGACTCACCCCATGCATGCACAGATAGCTGACATAAATGTGTTTATTGCATTTTATCATTAGGGGGAGCATATGTACCAAAGACAAATTCCTGGTGTGTTATAGCACACTTGGCCAATAAAGGATTCTAATTCAAATTCTAATATACGACACAGGCATATTTTACAGTGGGAGGAACCACATGATTGGCCCGCTCAACCATGTGACTGGCCTGTGGCTCAAAAAGTTTGGCCACCCTGCTTTATTCAGTCATGTGATATGCTAGAAGTCCTTCTCTCCAGTTCTGCCATTCTGATTATGACCTCATTGAGGTCTTGTTCCTTATCTCATTATAAAGGTGAACTTTATTTCGGCTGGCTGATTTGCAGGAGTGGTCTAATTGGTTCCCATATGGTGAACCCGTCTGAAATTAGCAATTCAAATTATACACAAAAAATATGTAAAATAAAAATGCTCTCTCCCTCTCCAGTTTTGGTACCCTGAGTATATGAGAAGTTGTGGGAATGTGCTTTAGTTTTTGCGGGCATGATGCTATGTCTATATCACTCTCAGTCTGAATTAAATATGAAGCTATGGGAAGGTTCAGAGTTTGATTTGGTTCTCTTCAGAGGACCCCACTTTCGCCCAGACCTCTCTTGAATCTCTGCAAATCAGTTTGATGTGTGGTTTAGTCTGTGTTAATTAGGACATCTGGGCATTACATTACAGTCCAAGGGCATTTATAGATTGGGTTACCTAGTATGAATTGTAGATATTTTAATTTGGCCTCTGCCCAGATTGGTGGGTGACACTCAATTCTTATTTATTTATTCTATCTCTCATTTTTTGTTTTTGTTTTTTCCCTTCCCCTTTTTTATCTCCCTTTTGTCTTTTTATCTCTTATTTTTTCTTTTCACTTTATCTTTATATCTTAAAGGGTTAGGGAGGGTATTGGAGGGTTTACTCGTTTTTAAGATTGTATTTTAGATAGGGGTTTTATGTAATGTTTTAGCTGTAAATGTTTTTTATTGTTTTTGCACTAATTGTATTTTCCTTGTGTTGTAAGCCGCCCTGAGTGGTGCTCGCACCAAGAGGGTGGGATATAAATAAAATAAAATAAAATAAAAATAAATTTTCCATTTTCTAACCCCAGAAGGTAAGAGAAGCATTTTTTTAAAAAAAAACTTATACTATTGGGGTACACCTCCCAATATTTGTAGATTAGGTGGAACAGAAATGAACTTAGTTTTTGAAGGGAGTTACAGTCATATGCAAAATTAATAAAATAAAACCCCCAAAACAGACCTCTGCTCAGACTTTGGGGGAAATTATCTGTATGGGTAAAAGCTGTCCTTGGAAGGACAAATATTGAAGATGAAGCTAAAGTACTTTGGCCACCAAATGAGAAGAGAAGACGCACTTGAGAAGGCCTTGATGCTGGGAAGGATCGAAGGCAAAAGGAGAAGAGGATGACATAGGATGGGATGGCTAGATGGCATTTTTGACGCAATGGGCGTAGAGCTGAGTGAGCTGCATAGGATGGTGGAGGATAGGGGTGCCTGGTGTGCAGTGGTCCATGGGTCGGACTTGACTATGCGACTGAACAACAACAAGGGGTTTGAGTTGAATCTATATATAGGACAGCTTTAGTTCTTGGCTATAGGGAAAAGTACTGAAAGATAGAAAGTAGTACAGAGTCTTACTTGTAACATCTAGAAGTCTCTGTAGAAAATACCATCTCTTCTCTCAGATTTCCTTGGAGAAATAACTTGTCTATATCACATTCAATCCCCAGATTCAAAGTAATAGTTACACTCCATGTAGGATGATGCCTCTTCGGCATAGATCTGCAGAATCAGTTGCTTCTGGGTACTGCTTCTGAGTCCTCTTACTTTGCAAGACTTACCTTGATAACTGAAAAGAAAGGCGATAGTTAATCCAGCTAAAGGTTTTTCTGGTTCAGTTAGTTTAATTCTGACATGATGATATTCTTAGAAAAGAACATACTGAGTAAGCCAGAAACCACACTTTGTTTTCTGTAACCTTCCACTGAGCCTGTAACATTGGCAGCCATCACAGTAGGGAAAAGAAACACATTCACATTTAAAATGGACAAAATACATTCCAGGAAAACTCAGGTCTGTTCAAGCCACAGCATCTGCCATCATCTGATCATAGTGTGTTTGTCTCAGGTCAGGGGAGCGGTCCTGCCCTGTGGTTGGTTTCAGTCTTTGATCTATGGCAGATGGGATTGTTGGATGTGGATTCTTGAGTCATTGAAGGCTAAGCCTTGGTAGATGTTGAATGATTTTTTTTTTGGGGGGGGAGGATGTGGTTTCATAATGTAGGTGTCATTTAATGGTTTCATTAAAAGAAAGTAGTCTGTGCAAGCTGAATAACTGCACTAAGCAGCTTAAAAGCAGCATGTCTCCTTTTTTACATGCTACAAAAAGTATGCACTCCTTTACACCATGTAGTTCCTGTATTTATTTTCTGTAATATATGAAAACCATTTCCTTCCTACATTTTTGTGACATAAAGAGGTGCAATTAACCCTTGATTTCTGCAGCATATATGTGTAAAATGATGGTGGTGGTGGGGAGATTTTTGCACTTCACACATGATTAGAGGAACATATCCTTGTGGTCTGCAAACATGTATTTGCTAAAGGCCATAATACATGATGTAGTCTTAGTTCTCCTGTCTTACAAGCAGGGCCATCTCCTTGCCACAGCTCAGGGAATTCTCTACAAGGCTGTTGGGTAAAGTGGATGAGGCCCTTCCAGCAGTAGGGGCTTCAGGCTACCTACCCGTTGACAGGACCACCATCAGAAATTTCTGGGCCCCATACAAAGCAATCCTATTGCCCCCCCCCCACACACACACACTCTTTTCTCTGTCGCCACACTCTTATGGCCGCCGTCGGCAGGGCCCCTGTCAGCTCCAGGCCCTAAACAGCAGTACTGGTAGTACTGCCCTGATGGCGGCCCTGCCGGTTGACTTGATACCAGGATAATTGATAGCTACTTTGACATTTTTGCAATTTGTTTTTCAAATGTTTCATCTGCATTTTCTCTTTGATTGGGTGATCAGTAGTAGACTCCAACTATCATATTCCTTTTGCCCCCTCCACCTGGTCATATCAAACCAGATGTTCTCAACAGAACACCTGAGCTCATCCTCCTGCATTTCTGTGCAGGGATATGTATTTTGACATATCCTGTGAATCTGTCTTCCATTTTGCCCTTTCTGTTCTTTTTTGAACAACTTAGATCCTTCAGTTGTTATGTTCCAGTTGTGGAACCTATGGCACACATGCCAGGCGGGGCACTCCCAGCCCTCTCTGTTGCCATGTGCACAGAGTTCACCCTGCCCCTCTGCCCAGCAGCCCAATGGGAGCACTTCCTCCCCCACCACAGAGTTCACCCCACCCCTCTGCCCAGCAGCCCAATGGGAGCACTTCCTCCCCCAGCACAGAGTTCACCCTGCCCCTCTGCCCAGCAGTTCAATGGGAGCACTTCCTCCCCCCAGCACAGGGTTCCCCTCTGTTTGGGCACTTGGTCTCTAAAAGGTTTGCCATCACTGAGTTATCCCTATCCAGTAATATATATACCCTCTTGAACTAGAATGTTCCTGTTCTTCTTGTTTGTTTCCCATACTCCTTGCATTCATATATAGACACTGGAGAATGTGTGATTTGTGGTCTCCTTTTCTTTCTACATCCTTGAGAAGATGATTGTACATAAACCTTAATCTATCTTTCCCTCTGAGATTATGTCTCCCTCTTCATTACAATTCTGTTTAAAAGCCTCCTGGTGAAGTTTTTCTTGCTGTGTCGAAGCACATTCTTCCCAGGTCTTGTGAGGTGAAGCCCAGCCCATGCCAGTAGTCCATCTTCCAGAAAGCATAGCCCATGGCCCCAAAATCCAAATCCCTCACATTAGCACCATCTTCATAGCCAGTTGTTCACTGAGAGTGTTTCCCTTTCCCTTTCCGTTCCTCTTCTAAGCACTGGTAGGATGGATGAGAAGACTATTTGGACTCCAGAGTCCTTACATTTCCTTCCCACAGCTTCAAAGTCTGATGTAATTTCTTCATAATTTCTCGTGGTTGTGTAATTTATTCCTACATAGATGAGAAGAAAGGAATATGCATCTGTGGGTTTTATGAGTGATGGCAATCCTTCTATCACATTCCTAATGTGTCCTCCAGGGAGACACCATACCAAGCAGTTCCAGGGATCTTTCCAACATATTTCTGTTTCAGTCCCATGCAGTAGAGAATATCCTGATACAACTAACTTGTTCTTTTTTGTAAGGTGCTGGATCAGTGTCTTCTTTGCTGACCATCAGCCTTTCTAATGTCGTCCTGTGGGGTTCCCTGTTTGTCTTTTTCTGCATGCTGTTTACCAGTTTCCTCTTCAAGAATCTGAAAGCATTTTTGTAATTCTGCTTGCTCTTAACTGTGACACTCTCCCATGGTGTTTCCTCTTCTATGTGTGTTCTCTCCTCAATGCAACAACCAACTCATCCTATTGCTGTTGTCCTAGAGAACATGGGCTATGCTTCCTGGAAGATAGACTGATGGCATGGGCTACACCTCACAAGAACTGGGAGGAGAGAATACTCTTTAGGCATTTGGCACTAAATTAAGAGTAAGAGAAGAGTTTCAGTAATTTGACTAATAGCAGGTTTGTTTTCCTTCAGGTATCAAGGTCAGGAAGGCTGGGCCCCAGCATCCTATCTAAAAAAGGGAAATGGCGAAATTTGTGTACCAAAACCAGGATCTGCAGCTTCTGCTCACTCATATGCATTGGATTTAGATGGAATTCCTCGGCAGCAGAACTCAACAAGTCGAGATAAAGAGGGGCAAAACAACCAAAGAGAAGGGCGATTTGATGGCCGTCCATTGCCAGATGTGGACCTTAGGCGAAGTAAGTTGGGAGTAGTGACCAAGGTACTTGGTGGTTTGTGTTCAAAACTAGTTGGGCAGGATGCAGGGAAGCCTACAGAACAGGATTTGCAGTTTGCAGACAGGCAAGGGTTGCATGTCTAGAAGCTATTGGACTGCAGCAAATTGGTAAGAGCTGCATCTGGCTTGACTCTTTTACTTTGCCTCCAGTCATAGCTCTGCCAGAATGTGGCCCAAGACTCTTCCAAAATGGATTTTGGACCCTGGCCTGCAAAAAGTTCCCCCATTTTGTTGTAGAATATTTTGTCCTATTTGGTCAATAGTTGGATGAGTGGAAGATATGCATTCAGAAGAGTTCGTGAAGACAGACAATTAATTGTGTCTGTCTTTCATGCTGTCCTACCTCTCTTTATTTACTTGAACGGATTTAAAAAAGTAAACAGTGGCCTCTCTCCTCAGATAGTAGTGCTACATGCCTTGTCCTACATGTGTTCTCTCATGCAAATGTCTGCTGCTAATGAATCATTTCTTAGCTTGGAAAGCAGATGTCTGGATGCTGGAGATTTGATGCTTGGTTCCAGGATTATCTATCATACAGGTTTAGTCACAAAGAAAAAGGTCTGTCTACAACAGAAATTCTCAACCTTTTAAAGCCGGGGGCCAGGTCATGCTCCCTCAGACAGCTTCGGGGGCTGGACAGCCATTTTGCCCTTTCTCCAGCACATGGCACTTCCTGGTGTGGTGGAGGTGGTGGGGAGCCACATGAAATGGTGTTGCAGGCTGCATCTGGCTCACAGGCTGCAAGTTGAGAATCCCTGATCTACACCATTCTCCCATATATGTGAATATCTAACTTGATTTTCTTTGCCTTTCCCCATTATTCAATGCTTTTATTTGTTGGCATCTCATCAAAGATCATAAAGATGCTCAAGATTTCTAGTTACTAAATGAGAAAGTTGATTATTAGTCCCAGGTATAGCTGGAAAGACCCCAGGCATAGTATTATTCCCAGTTCTTATGATGCCTTGTCAATGCCTGTTCCCTTCTGAAGAATCTTTCTATATCTTTGGATTACAGTTAAGTATTTTCTTGACAGAGTCGCCAAAAATGAGGCAGAGGCTCCCTCCTCGTCGAGATCTTACAATAGTAAGTATTGTTCCCAGCCGGGCTTAACTAGGCAACATTGCTGCTTTTCTATATGTATTTCTGCACTGTACTTTAAAAGAAGCATATGTGTAAAACATTAGGAAAAGGGATACTTGTCTTGGTAAATTCTGTGCTTTTGCACACATTTCTATGTGCAAAACATAGATGTTCCACATGTGTTGTGACTATCATGCTGTTCTGAGCATGATTTATATGAGAGTAAGTGATGCTCAGAACAGAATTACGTCATTGCCCCCAAAGTATTCAATCTTGGCAATTAGAAAGATCAAACCTTATACATACCTGTTGTCTGAACCCACACCCGAGATACTCAGAAAAGTTACTTTTTTGGGATTACAATTCTCAGACTCCCACCTGCCAGCAAGGCTATGCTTTCTGGAGGATTTCAACTCATCTTTCCCAATAGCTGAAAAAAATTACTGCATGAGAAGCTTTCTCGATGACCCTAGGATACCTCTGGGCATTTTTGTCTGTCTGACATGGGTAGTCCACAAATTGTTAAAAGGCCAGTTGTCTTCCCTGAGTTAACTGAGGGTATCTTACATGTGAGTGAATGCACAGCATTTTTCAAATGGCTGCACTTGTCTCTTCTAGTGTGATTAGATTTAGGTTTAGAGTAGATTCAGAGAATTTGGTTGGCATAACAGGTGATGTGAAATAAGGCTTTCCTATGTGCTATATAACAATGTATGCTGCTGAAAACATGCATATTTCAGCCATAATGTGAAAGAGAGGTCCTAAGAAAGGTATTTTAGCATAGGCAGCTTCCAGGAGTCTAGAGATAGCACATATGAAGCACTGACCTCAGGGGCTGCACATCGTCCCACACTCTCAATATGTTTTACTGGGGAAAAAACCTTTGCACCCATACACAAAAAGCAGCTAGCAAAATTTAACAAACATAACAAAAACAAATGGATAACAAAGGTTTGGGGGCAAACATAGACACACCCAGAGGATTCAAGGAGACCTTCTGAGTGGGACAAAGACCATTCTTGCTTTATGTAGGCCACTGCATCTGCATATGATTGCCCATGGTGACCTTGCATTTATTTTGAAATTAATTGAGTGTCATGATTTTGGAAAATAAAGTTGACCGTTTGAAAGAGCATGTAGCCCTAAGCACACACATACATGCACACGTGAGATGATTGGGCAGCTATTTTTCATATCTCCATTTTTCCTCGGAAGAGTTTTCCAAAGCAGCCCTAAAAGCAGTGATGCACTGAAGCAGGTCCTATCCTGTTCAGGAGAACCAGTAGCGGAAATTCCCCTAGCCATGCCCATCTGGCTGGCCACACCCACCTTCATACCCCATTGCGTTGGCCATGCCCACAGATTTGGCCCTGCCCACAGAGGTGGTAGTAAAATCTATTGGAGTATATCACTGCCTAAAAGCAAAGCAGTCAACTGCATTCTTTCATTACATAAGAACATAAGAACAGCCTTGCTGGAACAGGCCACAGCCCATCCAGTCCAGCATTCTGTCTCACACAGTGGCTCACCATTTCCTTCAGGGTATTATTCCCAAGGAGATGCCTTCACCTGCTTAGGATTCCCTGGAAATGGCATTGAGAGATATCCTGCCTATCTCTCCAACCCGGAGGTTGTCCTTAAGTATCCATAATTATAGCCATTGATACCCTTGTCCTCCATGAACTTGTCTAATCCTTTCTTAAAGCTGTCAAGACTGACAGCTGTCACCACTTCTTCTGGCAGGGAGTTCCATAGACCAGTAATCCTCTGGGTGAAAAAGTACTTTCTCTTATTTGTTTGAGAACTAGTACCCAAAAGTTTCATGGAGTGTCCCCTAGTTCTAGTGTTATGCGATAGGGAAAACAGTTTTTCCTTATCTACTTTGTCCACACCGTGCATGATTGTATAAACTTCAATCAGGTCACCTCTTAGATGTCGTCGTTCAAGAGTGAAGAGGCCCAACCGTTGCAGCCTCAGATGGCAAGGAAGGTGTTCCAGTCCCCTAATCATTCTGGTTGCCCTCCTCTGCACTTTCTCCAGCTCCATAATATCCTTCTGGAGGTATGGCGACCAGAACTGTACACAGTATTCCAGATGGGGCCTCACCATAGATTTATAAAGAGGCAAAATGACACTTGCTGACTTATTTTCTATACCCTTCCTAATGATCCCTAGCATTGAGCTTGCTTTTTTCAAACTGGCACACTGGGTTGACACCTTCATTGAGTTGTCCACCAGGACACCAAGGTCCCTTTCCTGGTTTGTCGCAGAGAGTTCAGACCCCATCAGTTTATAAATGTAATTGGGGTTCTTTGCCCCAACATGCATCACTCTGCACTTACTAATGTTGAAACTCATTTGCCACTGTTTTGCCCACTCCCCCAGTGTCAAGAGATCCCTCTGGAGCTCCTCACAATCTCTCACAGTTTTCACTACCCTGTATAATTTAGTGTCGTCAGCAAATTTGGCTACCTTGCTTTTTACTCCTACCTCTAGATCATTTATGAAGAGGTTGAAAAGCAGGGGTCCCAGTACTGAACCTTGGGGGACCCCACTCTTTACTTCCCTCCACTTGGAGAAGTGTCCATTTAGTGCTACCCTCTGTTTCCTGTCCCTTAGCCAGTTGCTGATCCAGGACAAGACCTGTCCCTTTATTCCATGACTGGCAAGTTTATTCAAGAGCCTTTGGTGCGGGACCTTGTCAAAAGCCTTCTGAAAGTCCAGATAAACAATGTCAACTGGATCCCCCTTATCCACATGCTTGTTGACACTCTCAAAAAATTCCAACAGATTAGTGAGTCATGATTTGCCCTTGCAAAAGCCATGTTGGCTCTCCTTTAGCAGCACCTTCTCTTCTATGTGCCTATTAATTCTATCTTTTAGGATGGTTTCCATCACTTTACCTGGGACACATGTCAAACTGACAGGTCGGTAATTTCCTGGATCACCCCTGGATCCTTTTTTGAAAATTGGTGTTACATTCGCTACCTTCCAGTCATCAGGCACAAAGCCTGATTTGAGGGAAAGATTATATATTTTGGCTAGGAGATCAGCAATTTCATCTTTAAGTTCCCTGAGAACTCGTGGATGGATGCCATCTGGTCCTGGTGATTTGTTAGTGTTTAGTTTAACAAGACATGCAAGGACCTCCTCCCTTGTTATTTCTATCTGGCTTAATTCTTCGGTTTCCCTCCCTACGAAGATAGGCTCTGTTTTGAGCATGTGGCCTCTGTCTTCTTCAGTGAATACTGAAGCAAAGAATTCATTGAGTCTCTCTGCAATCTCTGTTTCCTCTTTAATAACCCCTTGCCTTCCATTGTCATCTAATGGTCCAATGGCCTTCCTAGTTGGGTTCTTACTTCTAATGTACTTAAAGAAGTCTTTGTTATTTCTCTGAGTATTTTTAGCTATACGCTCCATTCTTTGCTTGTGAGTTTGTTTTGAAGGAGAAAATAATAAATGAGGAAACCAAAGTCTACCATAAAAAACAAAACAAAAGACCTTTGCTTTAGATAAGATAAGAACAGTCTTTAAATATGGATGAAGGCAAAATCTAACATCCATGGAAGATCCTGAGACTGTTGGTTTCTTATAGAGATGTGCTTTTGTTTTCTTGTCAAACCTCTCTGTGCTTGGCAGCTGTAAAATCAGTGGAGCCACTTGAACCTCCTTGCTGAACACAGCCTCCCAACCCCCATCCCCACCCCCCACCCCGGATTCTGAAGAGCAGACTGTAACATTCCCTGGGTGAAAGCACGCTGATGTATATTTTGTGTGTCTATCTGTCTTGTCTGTCTGCAACAGCCACGTGGCCTCAATCTGCCCAAGCCTCCTGTGCCTCCTCAAGTGGAAGTGGAGTATTACACCATTGCTGACTTTCAGACCACCATCCTTGATGGCATCAGCTTCCAAGCAGGGATGAAAGTTGAGGTGAGTATTCTGGTCCTTTCCGATATACCCTTCCTTAGATCTTTCAGATGGTTGGCTATGGTAGCATTTTTGTTCACATGGGAGTTCTCTTTTCTGCAAGAAAAGGCATGCATATCTTAACCTATAAGAAAGGGGTTGGGCCGTGCATGTGCAGAATGCGTTTCCACACCCGTCGGCCTATCCCATAATGCACCATTCACACTTACCTTACTTCCCTGACATCATCGTCACAAGGGAGAATGAGAGAGGGTCCTGCGCCCCACAAATGCCAACAAAAAACCCTCCAAGTCCCAGCATCCTCCGCGGCATGCCACAGCCAATCAGGCAGGACGCCCGAGCGCAGAGGAGGCGGGACAGCCAGTGCGCGAACACTGAAGCCAATAGCCGCTTCGCGCGCAAACGCACCACAGCTGAGGACCTGATGCGGCCGGGCAAGGCACCGCTGTAGGCGCTGCCTCTGCCCTGCTGCCCCTTCCGCCCTCAGCCATGCTGCCTGAAACAGCAGAGGGAGAATGGCAAGGGCGAGAGGCATGTATCCGTCAGGGGAGGTACCAGAAAGTGGCCAGTGTGACAACACATTTTGAAAAATAGGTCTGGGGAAATTTTGGAAATTAGGACTGGGTTAGTGTAAAATTTGTTTTGAAAACAGAGATAAAGTATTCATAAAGAAATAATTAATACATTTGTGGCCAAGATCGTATTGTGCAGTTACACCTGCAGAAGAGAAATGGTCCAACTCACAATGGTTTCTCACAACAATTAATGAGTCCCCACCAGACTGATATACACCCAGAACACCAAGAGGGTTTTTATTAATTATGATCTTCTTCAAGTGTACCTAAGCAATAGGATTTTAGCCAAGAGGTAAGCCCTGCTGAGAAGGAGTAAGTGCTTCTGAAATTCTAACCTCTGCCTCATGAAGTTTTAGTATTTTCCCAAACTCTGAAGAAACACTTGGAAAGATTGATTTGTTGGACATAGCTTTACTTAGAGTCATTAAAAGAAATGCTCCTTAAAGGCTGTTAGTGGATAGCAGTCACCATGGCTACATATTGATAGCTGTGCCTGGGGCAGTATGTCTCTGAATATCGGTGCAGGGACCCAAAAGCTCAAAATGCCTGTTGCATGAGTGGCCTCCTTTCTGGCTTCTCCTGTACATTTTTTGGGACATTGTGGGAAAACAATGTTAGACTGAACAGCCCTTTGGTCTGATCCAGCACTGCCTGACCATGCAATTTTTCCTTTGTGTGATCTTCCTAAACCCAAAAATGTATTACAGTAAAACCCTGACTTACAAATGCCTCGAGTTCCATAAAATTCGACTTACACAATGATTTTGTGCTAAAAGCACATCCTGATTTGCACAATTTCCTATGGGTTTGCTTTGAATTACATAAAGATTCTTTTTCCTATGGGTTTGCTTCGAATTACGTAAAAAAAAAATCAATTTAAGCAAAAGCCTACGGAACGGACTTTTTTTTCATAAGTATGGGTTTTACTGTACTGGTAGTTTTGTCTGGAAAAGATGAAGAGCCTATCATCATTATAGATGACTCAATACTGACATCTAGTGACCATGATGTTGTTTTCTTCTCTCATCACAATTCTTGCAAACATGAGGCAACTTGGAAGGTGGCCCAGTATTTGTGTTGCTCTGTGTTGTACACTCTAGCACAGCACAGGAAAATGCTTCCCATAGTAACATAAACCACCTGGAAATACTTGTTTAGTTTGCTGGGCCATTTCATACTTGATACAGAGATAAATTTACATATGGTACTGAGTATTTCTGCAGAAAGAGATTGTAGGCAGTCATAGCTCTTGTGGATAAATGTGCATTTTATATACTGTATCTGCCAGCATATAAGATGCAAATAAGACACACTCCATTTTCCGGTGTATTTTGGGGGGGGGGAGTGCATTTATACACCGGCAAATATGGTATGTGTAAAGGTGTACATACAAAATATCTGCTTCTACATCTATGAAATGGCATTTTGGATGTGATTCTTTAGCACTTCAAATACAGAGCTCAATAGTAAAAGAACGTTAAGCAAAAGTAAGAGACAAAATAGTTCTAAAGATCATTAAGAGAAAATCGACCTTCAGTAGTTGCTTAATGTAAATTTTGTTGACTGTGAAGTAGAATGGTCAGATTTGAGGAGACAAACTAGAAACAATTCTCCTATTGAAGAGCATGGTTCGATTTAATTGAACTTTTCCTCTGTCATTGATGGCGGATGCCAGAGAAGCCAGGCGTGATATAGTCCATGGGGTCGCAAAAGGTCAAACTCAACTGTGCGACTGAACAACAAGAAATTACTCTCTCATGTGAATCTACAGGAGAAGTAGGCAACCCTCGACTCCTCATGCCTTTGTGCAACACACATGCACGAATGCATGCATGCACTCCCCTACTGCAATCGCTACTCCAAAACCAGAGGACAAGACATGCAGGCATTGTGTACTCCTTGTGTACTCCCTTCCACTACAGAATTTTGCTCCCAGCAGCTGCACCACCAACCATCACTCTGTTTGGCAGGCTGTTGGCAGCACAATTCTTCTGGGCAACAGAGTGCCTGCTCCGTGTAGCGCCATTTTTCAGCAGTGAGGCACAGATGGCAGATTCTCCACTCCAAGAAGTTGGCCATCCCTAGCTGCCACTACCACTGTCATAATCATGGTTTTTATTTATGTGCTGCTTTTCTGTGGTAGAAACCATGTTTTTTGATATATTTACTTGTTCTGTGAGCCGCCCGGAGTCATGCTGTCGAGGGGGCGGCATACAAATGTAAATATACAATACAATACAATGTTTAAAGCAGCTTCTGGTAATATAGAAATACATTGCATAATCGAATAATTTCCCATAATTGACAATTACAACTTAAAATTTAATTAACTATGCAACAATGTAAACATCTCATGACAAGAAATCTAAGATGGGCAGTTTACAGCAGAATCAGTCTAGTTGCTTCATGCTGCCTATTCAGCACTCAAAGGGCTTTAAAGGTAGGTGAGATGCTCCAGGATCTGCCTACCACTGCTATCCACCTCCCGTCCAGTGATTTTCTGTAGTCAAACAGTATCTTGAACCTGGGTCTTTGAGTCCTAATCTGACAGTTAGTCCATTAGACTAAGATGTATTAAGTTGCTTAATGCACTAAGATTGCCCTCAAATTGCACTAAGACTTAATAACATCAGGAAAGAATGAAATCGAAATGCTGGTTTAAAAGTTAATGAATTTTTTTTGGGGGGGTTGCCCCAAAGATAAATCTGTCTCTAGTGGCAGTGCTAAAGAATACTCCGTCCCCATTTTTCTCAGCCACTTTGAGTAGCACCTTCTTTGGAACCCCATCTGCTTTTCAGGATGAAATAGACATGGGCTTGGAGAGGAACATGCTGCGAGTCTTGCTTACTGTAATTCACAACTAGAATCATCTTTAGGTGTCCTTCTCTGCAGTGTTTAAAAAAATGAAGGCTTAGCTTTGGTTTCTGATAATTTTACGGTTGCTGAGCAAATATAGCCTATGATCTGATATTTGGTGCATACATTTTTTTTATGAAACTCCCCCTAACACCCCCCCAACCGTTAGGTTTTCTAATCAGTGTTTTAGATGAGTAGGTGAATTGCATGGGGATAATGGTTACTTTCATTTTCTTCTCCAGGTGATTGAGAAGAACTTAAGTGGTTGGTGGTATATTCAGATTGAAGAGACGGAAGGCTGGGCACCAGCTACCTTTATTGATAAATATAAGAAAACTAGCAATGCCTCCAGACCAAACTTCTTGGCACCACTACCAAGTGAAATGACCCAACTCCGACTTGGCAATCATATGGCAGAGAACAACACCAATGGAGAACCTCTTGGGCCATCCCGGCCTCTCCCGGAAGTGCCACCTAATGGCACAGATTGTGGAGTGAAATGGAAGGGGAATGACGCCTGCAAGGGAGCCACACCTGAGGGTGGTGAGGCCTCTTTGTGTGTTGGATATGAGGAGATCTCTGATCAGGATATGGAGCAAAAACCAAGCCTCCCTCCAAGGAAGGAATCTATCATTAAATCTGAAGAAGAATCCATGGAAAGGCAACGTCTGGAACAGAGGCCACCCCCAAAGCCTCCCGGTATGGCTTTGCCAGCAGTTCCTCCAAAGCAGACCATCTCTCCGAGGGACAGCAAGAAACCTGAGCTTAAAACAGAGAAGGGGAAGTTGTTCCAGTTGAAAAATGATATGGGATTAGAGTTTGGGCACAAGGTTTCACCCAAAGAGGTGAAGAGGCCTAATCTCCGGCCCATAGTCAAACCAAACAAGCCAAAGGTTGAGCCTCCGGAAGATAAATCTGAGCCAGCGAGCCAAAACCCATTCTTGAAATCAAGACCACAGGTCAGACCTAAGCCAGCAGCAGCACCTAGGACTGACCCTCCTGCTCCTCAGGCTGAGGATAAACTAGACATCTGTAATTTGAGGAGCAAGCTCCGGCCTGCGAAAGCCCAAGAGAAGCCTTTTGAACAGGATGCTCTGCCAAGTGAGAATGCCTTCCCTAGCAGTGGGCTTCTGGCAGAATCCTCTGTCCGTTCTCAGGAAAAACCAACTGTTGAGGTCCGGCCTCCCTCCAGACCAGATAGCCAAGTGTTTAAGGAAGCAGCTTTACTCAAATTTCCTCCCAGCTCCTCAAAAACAGGTGAGAGTGAGCCCAAAGGCGCTATCCCTGTCCCCAGAGAGCCACCTCAGCGACCTGTAGTACCACCCAGGAGGCCTCCTCCCCCAAAAAAAGCCTCGGCACCACCACCTGCACCTTCCTTTGCCTCTTCTCTGGAACCCAAAGCTCCACAGAAGGAAGCGCCTGAAGTCAGGGCTGCCCCATTGCCCAGCAGGCCAATGCTAGTTCCTCCCAAAGCCAAAGGCTTCTTGCCAGCTGTTTGCCAAGAAGATGGCAAAATGAAAAGCAACTTAGGCCAAAAGGCACCACCCAAGCCCACAGAAAGAGAGAGAGTGTCTACCCCCATTGTTAGTTCCGATGTCTCCAGAGAATCCCTCTATGTAGCAGTGGCAGATTTTGATGGAGATGAAGAAACCAGCAGCTTTAAAGAAGGGACCTTGTTTGAAGTCCGTGAGAGGAACAACAGTGGCTGGTGGTTTTGCAAGGTTCTTGCTGGAGGTCCTTGTTGGGAAGGCTGGATTCCTTCCAATTATCTAAGAAAAAAGCCATAGTCCCTCCATTTTTGTATTCAGCAGCAGGAGCAGCAGCTCAGCATTCCCCCATTATAATATCAAAATATTTAATTAGCTTATTTATAGTTTTTCATAAGGCTGGTTCTATTATATAAAACAAAACAAAACAAAAGTATCTGGGATACCATACATTCCATTTTGTTTATTTTCCAAGAAAAAAAATAGTAGGAGAAGCAGGTTTTCACATAGTGTAGCTCAGCTGTTGCTCTTTCTTTTTGTAATGCATTCCCCGAACAATGTTTTGGTAGGTAACCCATCTCCAGCCTCTATGAGATTTCGAACTATTGTCCCCTCAGAGAACTGACTAATTGAAAATGTACAGATTCTGGAGCAAACAGTAGTGAACAAAACTGGGATGGAGGATGGGAAATGTAGAATTGGCTTATCCGAGCCTATCTTCTGGAAGTCTAAAAGGGAATCTGTTTTTAGCTTGGGAAAATCGAGTCAGTCTCAGTAGCCAAAGTAAAGGAGAATAGGAAAAGCCACCTTTTCACTCTTCTGTGTCATGTGCCATGTTAATACAGTAAAGTGTAGCCAGGAGCTTAAATTAAGGCTCTGTTGCAAAAAATAATAATACATAATAGGTAAAATAATTATTATATTAGATGCAAAGGCCTGTCCAGATGGATAAGAGTCTTTGTGTTTCAGCCTTCTTTGTCCCTTGCTTGAGCAACCTCTCTGCCATTATAGATGTCTCTTGCATGACACCTGGTGTTCCATAACACCTGGGTGGTAGGTGATGTGCACAGGTATGCTAATGAGGTCTGTGTGGGCTCTGCTTTGCAGACCTCTGTATAGGCTTGTAGTTTTTAGAATTAGATTCTTGTTTTAGTCAATAAAGGTTGGATGCCGGATTTTTATTAGGTAGTTGGAAGGCCCCTTGTCAACAGGTCCCTCTGCTTTGATTGTCAGAGATCCTTCTTCATATCGTTTATCCCATTCAGTAGGATTACCCCACCACTTTAGTCTTGTTTTTTCAGGCTGGCTGAGGGGTGGTGATGGCTGTCACAAGAAGAACTGCTGCCTAACCTATTGACGTGTGTCTAAATCTGGATCCAACCAAAAGGACATTGCTACATAGTTCATGCTGTTCAGATGTAAAAGTTTGAACAGTAGAACATGGTGCTGCATCTTGCATAGATTGCACTGCTGCATTTCTCTAAGCACCTGCAGATATGTTGCTTGTGTTGTTTTGCCAAAGCTTCCCAGTCTCGTAGCGGCATCTGCCAGGGTGATAACTTTCCGGCAGGTACCAGTAATTTGGTCATGCAGGGCTTCCTATGCTATGGTCACAAACCAAAATTCATTGGGGAGGGAGATAATTTGCTGTACAGTACTTCTCCCTCTATTTTTTATTCCTTGTCTGATTGCTTGTGTGCTACTTTCCTCAAAAGCCTGTTTTCCACTTTGTGTTGGTTGAGCAGTGATTATAAGCCACCATAGCCATGGATATATTGAAAATTTCGTCAACCAAAAGTAATATTTCACAGAGTGGTGTGAAGTGAACTTTCCACTTCTTTTGATCTTTCAACTAGTGTTTAACTAAGGCTTTCAGAAGTCTGAACCTAAATGAATCCATTATACATCTAGATCCGTGGTTCCCAACATGGGGCACGTGCCCCACAGGGGGGAATTTTATTTTTAAGGAGGCTAATTCAAGAATAAGTTAACAGTTAATGGCCTTTTAGGCTTCCTCCATGTGAATAGTTCACTTTTTGAACAATAAGAATTATATGTCACCGGCGGTGGGGGGCGGGATCAGGATTTTAGAGATGCTTAGGTGGGGCATGGCCAAAAAAAAAGGTTGGGAACCACAGATCTAGATAATGGCTGAAGTCTCTGTATGTAATATGTAGATATTTATAATTCAGTTTCTGTTACCCAAGAAAAATCATGAAAATCTGGCTTCAAAATGGCCTTTCTAGAGATTTTCCTAGCTTAGATTCCGATAGGCTGAATCTCATCAATCTGCTCATCTTTATTGTACCAATACAGTATGTCCCTTTAAGCCAGGGGTGCCCAAACTACTTCCCGTGGGCTGGATCCAGGTCCTGAAGCCATTTCATCTGACTTCTGATGTTCTCACCGCTCCCGGAAGCGGAAGTAAAACACGCATGTTCACGTTTATGACAGCTGTGCGTCATTTACGGTAGTGTTCTGCGCATGCACGGGTGCATAATACATCTCCCACACACATGTATTTTACTTCTGCTTCTGGTGGGAGGAACCATGCGGCCAGCCCAATCAGCTGTCCAGGGAGCGTGGTCACGCCTGTAGCCCAAAAGGTTTGGACACCCCTACTTTAAGCAGTAGCAATTACAATATGCTTTTAGTACACTCTCTGGGCGGTTCACAAGGTAATTAGCATTTTACCCCCAAAATGCTGGGTACTTATTTTACCGACCCTGGAAAGTTGAGTCAACCTTGATCCCCGTCAGGATCAGACTCACAGTCAGCAGTTTGGGCTGCAGTACAGCAATTTAACTATTGTATGAGGAGGGCTCCTTACATAGATTTGATATTATTGTTTTTTAAAGGGGGGGATTTAAAATATTTTTAAGAGAAGGATTTAAGGATTTGGAGAGAAAAGCAGGATAGAAATGAAATAGATTAATAAGATTCTAGCTTCTGGTATTTTTTCCCCTAGAAAATCTGTACTTCAAATATTTGTGGCTGCACCCCCCCCCAAAAAACAACAACAACAACAACATGTTTTGGCCACCAATTTACTAGGCATTGCCATTTCAGTGCCTCTGTTGTGTTTCTTCTGTCCATTCCATTAAGCAGTTCTTCTTGGTCATTGTATGATCCATAGATAGGAAAAAAAATTGGAGGCCTTTGTGAGAACTGAAAATCACCCTTCCCACATTTAACCCTACTCTTATCACTACTTGTTTCTTGGTAACTACTAGAGCTGTTGTTGAACAAATGCTGTACAATAGTAATTCCAGTGCACTTCACAGCTGCTCATTACCTTTCATCTTTATCTTGCTGGATATGTGTGTGGTACTAAAATTATAGCACACGTTCCAAAATAGAGAGTTCAGTAATCATGCAGGTGCTGTTTTAAAGGGAAATTACTTATGCCATTGCCATTTCCTCTCCAACACCTATTTTCCTTGAGGCAAAGGTACTTCCACATTAGGGAAGAGTAAGGACTCATGTCCCAGTATTTATCTGTGTCTTCTACCTTTCTGTTGTTGGTAAGCTTTCACAGAAAGCAGGCAGAGGGCCAAATCACACGTTCAGAAAAATCTATTTCTAGAAGGAGTATTCCCACTAGTGGTTTTTAAAAAAAGATGCACTTGGAATATATGTTAAAAGGAAAAATGTATGTCCTTTTTATTACCTAGTGAATGTTAACAGTGACTTCCTTCATGTGTATACAGTGGTACCTTGGATAAAGTCTGATTCGGATAAAGTCGCGGTTTTCATGCACACGTGATGCATCGCATAAAGTCCAAAACCGCTAAAAAATGGATGTTATCCGAGGTATTTGGTATAGGAACCTCGGATAAAGTCCATTTTTTGGACGTTATCCAATGCATTGCCCATTTGATTCAGATAAAGTCCAAAATCGGATTAAGTCCAAACTTGTGGAACGGAGTTTGGACTTTATCCGAGGTTCTACTGTAATTGCAAATTTCATGTAACAAAGCAGATCCTTTTGCTGGGAAGAAAATGTAGTAAGAACAAGAATGGAGACATTTTTCTGAATGTTTGCTCTGGCTTTACGGGAACCTTGGGCTGATTTGCTGTCTGGGCTGCCATTGCAACTCTGACTAAAAGCAGGCCATGGAGACACATCTATGCCTTAGGTTTTATTATTGAGAAAAAGTAGGAAGGTGACATTTGTCTTAGTACTCTGTGGTCATGTTCAAAAAGGAGAAATGATGAAAGATCGCTTGTTTACCATGCCATGAAGTTCATCCATTTGCTACATGTAATACGTGTGAATCTAGCAAGCTCATGGACCACGTCGGAGTAATCAGTATGAGGATAAAGGAATTCGAGCTCTTGCTTACCAAAGCCAGCTTTACAGCCGTTTGAACTGGGAATGTTGGGAGGTGGAAAGCTGCCTTAATGGTCTGATACTCATCTACAGTCTTTAGACGCCTGTTTTAATATCTAATAGTATGTAAACATGTATCAGTCTGTATGTTACTGCGGGTGGGGCTGGAGGGTGGGTGGGATCTCTGAGGATAATAGATGTAGCCTGTGTTTAAAATCATGTATACTTCCAACACTAAACAATGGTGGCGGTTGTTCTTTTTTTAAAGGCGAAGAAATAAAAAAAAAGGCTTGACTGGTTTCAAGCTGAATTGTTACAACATCCTGTGTGTGTGGCTTTTGTTTTTCCTTCTGTGGTACTAATTGGCCAAGGGCTGTTGCCTTAAGAGTGCAAAAATAATAATAGGGACAATTAGGTGATTGAAGAAAGGTGTTGTTTTTCAAGATGTACTTCTTACTCTTTAATTGTGAGGTTTTGGATAGATTGACAGGGATGAAGTGCTTAAGGGGCAGATGTTTTTAAAGAGAGCCACTCCTTGATTCTGTAGGTGACACTCTGAAATTGCCTCCAGAGCATGGAAGCCTCCATCACCAGCAGGGCTGGAGGGTTTTTTGCCCTTCTTTGATAACCTTTTGAAGCTACCGAAGAGCAAGGTTATTCTGCATACAATATGCGTCACCTTACCTGAGCAAAGTTAGAGATGCATGTTAATTTAAGGGTTCTGCTGCTTGGCTGGTGTATGACACCTTGTGGGATAAATTGGTAAATTGCATTATAAATGCTTGAATTGTTAAACACAACAAAGGACAGACTTTTCTCCTGTCAAGGTTCCTTCTGCCTCATGAACGTTTTGCAGGATTTCTAAATGTCAGCCAATAGGCGAGTAAAGGTGGTCTGTTAAAACATTCTAGAATTACATTTTTAAAAGATCTTTGACAAAAGAGTTTTTCCAAAGGCTCCTCTGCAGACTTAGCAGTCACAAGCCTAGGGGACAAGCTCCCTTAAGGGTTGATAACGGAATTACAAAATAGAATTGAAAAGTTAAAAATAAGTTGTCAGAATGGAGATTAAGAATCAGTTGGATCATTGTGAGGTTATATAAAATAAATTCATTAATTAAATAGGATTAGGACTGAGCAGAGAAGTGGCTAAAGTTTTGGAAGTCGTCAAATTATTCAGGGCAGTAAAATAATTTGGAGTGGAATGCAAACAGCTATCCAAACTTGATGATTTTAAGTAAATGGTAAATAATGCACATTATAATAATTTTGTGTCAGAAATTCTAAGTTGAAAGGATTTTTTGCAGAAAAAACTCTGCTCAGAGAATGCCCAAATGAGGCTCCTTTCATGTCCCCAAGAGCTGGGACAGAGACGGGTGCTCAATCCATCATGCAGTACCCAGGTCTTGAACTGCTGACTTGTCAGCCTTTCAGCTTAGAAGACGAGCTTCTTAACCACTGAATCATTGCAGCCCCATAATGATACACATTGAAGCAATACCAGTTTTATGTTAATACTGAAAGGATCATCAATGGATGATGACTGTCGAGGAAGGAGAGATTAGAGTTGTGGGAAGCCTGACAAAATATGTGGAAACCTTTTTTAAAAGGGGGCATGTTGGGGATAATTTAAAATATTGAAAATAATTTAAGTGGCCAGTACTGTATCCTATGAACAGTTATACTTCGGCTATAGTCCCAAGAAACAAAATGTTTTTTTTAAGAGACAACATGTATTTAAAGAAGGGAACATGAGGAAAGTATACAACATTGTGTGGTGTGAATAAAAATGATTGAGAAATGTTTCTTCTTTCATTAACCTTAGACTGAAAATATCATAGGCTTAAATTCTCTATAGCTCGGAATAGGCAGAAAATTTATATGCCCAACTTGAATTGTTAATATCATCTTAAAATCCCTTAATTTAGGGGGCTGGGATATACGAGACCCCTTTCTGATAAATGTGCTTGTCACCAAAAGAACTGGGCTTCTCTTGTGTGTACCACCAACATCTCATATGGTTTCACTTACAAATAAGGATCCTTCCTTCCTGTCCCATGGTGGGAGGCCTGCTTTATTTTGCCCCTGATGGATTTCCACCACCACAGGAAGACCTTCAGCAGATAATGTGAAGGTTGGTTAGGTATTCTCTTCCCTGGACTTTAGTGCCTTCATTATGAGTTTTGCCATGTTCAAATGTTTTTTATCCTGCTTTGTATTCTTGTTAACTCTAGATATTCTTTGAAAAGAAGTACAGTTGTTTTTAAACAAGTCCTAGATCTTCACACAGTAAATAATTTAACATATAAAATCCCTTGCCATTAAGATATGATAGCCAGTAGCTTGGATGGATGTAAATGGCTCCAGGCATTTTCTGAGGGCCAGCCTTTCCGCAGTACACCAGCTTCCATCAGTCCCTGGCAGCATTGGTCACATGGGGAGGGACCAGATTCAGGAGGGGAGATGTATGAGGGATAGGGCTTTCAGTCATGGCACCTTATAGGGTGCCTCCCTAGTTCTGACAGTTGTCATCCTAATGGGGATCTCGGCACTCCAGCCAGTCCTTTGTAGCCAAAAGATCATCATCCAAAATTTGAAAGACATATCCAAAGGATTGCCAAGGTCCAGAGTCAGAAAAACCCTCAAGGCAGACTCGGGAAGACAATGAGGACTGCATGTGTTCCATAGTGATAGAATGGTGACTGGAAGGGAGGAGGAAGCAGGATTCTGGGACATGAATAGAATACCCGGAAAGAAGGGAAAGGCAATGCAAAATCTTGAATGAGAATATTTTGTTAATAGGTCTCTAACTAACTGCAAAGCATTTTTCCGTGAGGTTTCCAGGCAATCAGATTTATTCCTGTGAAATTCCACATCTTTTAATAGCCAAGGGGCATCATCCCCAGGGCAGCAGCTCCTCTGGTGGCTTAGTGGTTAAGGCACTGAGCTTGGAGACTGGAAGGTTGGGTTTTGCTACCCAAAGGCTGCACTTGGGGACATGAGAGGAGCCTCATTTGGGTGTCCTATGAGCGGAGTTTCTCCAGCAAAAATCCTTTCAACCCAGAGTAATCTCTTACACAAAATTATTATTATCCCCAGGGCAGTTGCCCATGGCTCCCCTCTGCTGGAAACAGGATGTTGGATTCAATAGTGTGTCTGGTGTAATGATCCCCCCCCCAATGCCCCAACTGAGCTGGATATGAAGTAAATCTTGTCTTTATTTAACTAGTTCCATGAAGTGTTGCTTCTTAAAATTATAGTTACTGGGGGAGATAGTAGGACATGTTAGTATTAACAAGAATACTTGGTCACTGAGTATTATTTCTGTGAAAGTGGGTGCAAAACAAAGCAATTGAGGCCAGGTACGAGTGACAGCACCAAGTGCCAGAGAGAGGTTTGTTTTGCTACACACAATAAAATAGTTAATTGAGGCCATGATCGGAAGGACTTCAGCTGGATAAAATGTCCAGCATCAGTGGTTCTCTTTTGTGGAACTGTTATCCTGGAGCTGAGCTCGGGAGGGAAAATTCCCAATCACTTCCTCCAAGCTACCTTTCTAGACAGTGTCGTTTGCAGGTGCACCCCCCAATAAAGGACTCAGACACCAATGAAAGTGGATAACAGCATTGGGCCACATTTATTGATTCATGCCCTAGTCCGAATTATAAATTTCTATTGGTAATTGACCAATTATAATTCTTAAGGCAAGCAGGCCGAAGTAACACTGGTAAGGTACCACCCAAAATTGCCAACGGCAATTGTTACAATGTATCTATTTGTATCAATTTGTTTGTTGACAACAAACAAATTGTTGACCGTAGTCAATATCTAACTAATGACCCCACCCTCTGACGCGTATCCGTAAAATCACGGGGTGATGCATGCTGTCTAGCTGTAGCCATCACCTCGTCGCCTGGTTCATCGTTGACCGGACAACGTTTAACCAACTTATACCTGTCTAGTGTTGTCCAGTCAATTGCGAACCTGCCGGATACCTGTGGGTCATAAATGTTTACCTTACCAGTGCTACCCGCCCATGTGACCAAAGTCAACAGCAGCAACAGAAAAAACCCCTATATCAAACCATAGCAACAGTGTGGGATGGGCGAAAAAACCAGGACCCAAGAGCCAATTGTGAGTCCCAGCCAAAAATTCCCACCCGGCCCCGAAGCGACCAAAATATCACACTGTTAACTAGGGAGGGGGTGGAGGGGAAAAACTTCTCCGCTCCGTCGCTTCGCAAAATGGCAGCTCGGCTGCCTCGTGGCCGCCCCTTATATAAGGGTGCTGGCCACGCCCCCTAACTACCCGGATGTCTTCGTCCGGTGGGGGGGCCCCGCAAAGGGCGCGGCGGCCATTTTGGCGCCGCGCTTGCATTGCAGGCGCACCCCCCAATAAAGGACTCAGACACCAATGAAAGTGGATAACGGCATTGGGCCACATTTATTGATTCATGCCCTAGTCCGAATTATAAATTTCTATTGGTAATTGACCAATTATAATTCTTAAGGCAAGCAGGCCGAAGTAACACTGGTAAGGTACCACCCAAAATTGCCAACGGCAATTGTTACAATGTATCTATTTGTATCAATTTTTTTGTTGACAACAAACAAATTGTTGACCGTAGTCAATATCTAACTAATGACCCCACCCTCTGACGCGTATCCGTAAAATCACGGGGTGATGCATGCTGTCTAGCTGTAGCCATCACCCCGTCGCCTGGTTTGTCGTTGACCTGACAACGTTTAACCAACTTATACCTGTCTAGTGTTGTCCAGTCAATTGCGAACCTGCCGGATACCTGTGGGTCATAAATGTTTACCTTACCAGTGCTACCCGCCACACGGAGGGGCTTCAAAGAAGTCTTGACGCCCCCCCCCCCCAGACCGTCAGCTCGGTCAACAGGCCTGCTCGCCAATCACCCAACAGGAGGTCCATACCTCCTCGCGACAGATGGACCCCATCCCCTGCATACAGGCCATAATTTTGCAGACTACTGGAGGGGTGACGACTGACCCGCCCCCAACCCCTGCTGACAATAAACCGGGCAACAGCCCTGTTCACCATGCGTCTAGCCCGGTCCAGGGCCTGGAGGTCGAACCCTCCCCTATACGCGTGCCGCGGCACCATGTCAGACCAAACGAGGGTTGTGGCGGGCCACACGTAATGCAGGTAGGCGAGGTCGCCGCAAATCGCATGCTTGAGCGATAGGCCGGTGACCTGACCTAAATCATTGCCCCCAAGGTATATGATCAGGATGTCAGGCGGGTCAGCGCTCCGGCCCGAGAAAAGGAATGGCAACAGCTCCCTCCACAACATCCCGGGCTTACCATACCATGTGAGACTTGCGTATGCACCCAGTCCCAGTCGGGGTCCCCACTCTGTCGCCGCAGCGTAACGCGCTGCCCTATGCACGTAGCTATGGCCCACCAGTCATACTGTCACCGGCGTAATACGACACCCAGGGTCTGTCAAGGAAAAAACGAGTAGAGAAAAGGTACGGTGACTCGACTGGTACTCACGGTGAAAGAGGGCGGACATAAAATTGAAAACAGTGCGATCCCCACCGCCCCATACGGCGTATCTCAGCCCTGGAGTACCCAAAAGCAGCCGCCGTGGAAGCCGCCCCTATTCTGAATGAATGGGTGCCGTAACGGGCCCCTGGGAGGCCAACACCGGCCAGCGCTTTGCCGGTCACCTTCCAAAATTGAAATTTAGTAAGGGGAGACCCATCTTGGTGACAGAAAAATGGGCCATGGTGCGTGCCACGCAGTGCAAGGAACTCCTGTAGGGCACCAACCGGACAGATGTTTGCCAAAGAACACCGTAGCAGTCTTACTCCACTGCCTACGCCATGCTGATCCGTCTTAGAGGAGCGTATCCTCAACTGAGCCCAGTCTTTGGCCACATAGACATCTTCGAGTTCCAGTGCCCTACGACTAGCATCCGCCTTAGACAGCATCACAAGCTCGCTGATGCGGAGCGCTCCAAAAAAGGCCACCGTTGTAGCCGCATGAAACAGGGCTGCCTCATACCTATCAAAAACATAGGTCCTGCCAGCCCCGTGCCAGTTGGGTAAGAACCCCTGGGGAAATTGGGTGGTCCGGGCTACGCCCACGCTCCCGCACCCACCCCTCCAAAACGTGTCTCACACGGAAGTCAGCGGTACTGTCCGCATGTCCGCCTACTTTGGCCATAAAAGCCAGCGCTGACAGCCTGGATGCTATGGTTCGAGGTGCAAGGCCCTGGGAATGCAGGTCAACCATGAATTGAAGTAAATGGGCCACCGGGATAGGCCAGGTATCTGGCAGCCGGAATAAAGCACAGAATGCCCTGAAAGAATTGAATGCGTGTTGATACGCCTTATGGCGCTAGCGACATGCCGATCGCCCGGTTCACCTCTCCTTGCCAAAGGTCCATATCTCGTCCGGGAGTGGCGAGGGAAATTCCTCTGCATCCGGGGCCAAGGCGCGGAACCGGGAGATCTGCAGGCGGGACAAAGCGTCAGCGATATCATTATTGACCCCCGGGACATGCCTGGCCCGGAACAGTACATTAAGGCGCAGGCTGCGCAATACAAACTGGCGCACCAGGTCCATCACCCTGGGTGATTTGGAAGTCTGTGAGTTGACAATGTGGACAACGGCCGCATTGTCACACCAGAAATGAACGACCGAGTTGGCCCACTCATCACCCCATAGCATCAAGGCCCCCAGGATGGGGAAAAATTCCAGGTACGTGAGGTCCCGCAGGCGCCCCGTACCTGACCAGGCTGGTGGCCACCCACCATAGGCCCACTTCCCATTGAAGTACATCCCATAACCCAGGGACCCAGAGGCATCGGACTGTATCTGGAAACGAGGGGAAGCCAGAAGGTCAGACCTCCAAAATGACACCCCATTGAACTCCTTCAGGAACTGGAGCCAGATAAGCATATCTGCCTTAATGCCCTTGGTTAGTCTGACCCTATGGTGGGGCCTGGACAAGCCTGTCATTGCGTCGCACAAGCGCCGGGCAAATGCCCTGCCCGGTGCGACCACCCTGCAAGCGAAATTGAGATGACCATGCAACATCTGCAGGTCACGCAGTGATGCCTTGCGTTTAGCAAGCAAGTCCGAGATAAGGGCCACTATCCTTGACACCTTATCCCCTGGTAACCTAGAAGCCTGCGCTACCGTGTCAATCTCCACCCCCAGGAAGACTAGCTGTGTAGATGGGCCCTCGGTCTTTTCGGGCGCTAAAGGGACACCCAGTTCCTCCATTAGCGTCTGAAATGTGTTGAGGAGACGTGTGCACATGTGCACCCGTTCACCCCCGAATAAAAAATCATCCAGGTAATGGGCTACAGACCGGGACCCTGACCTGCGGACAAAAGCCCACTGTAGGAAGGTGCTAAAACGCTCGAAGGCCGAGCACGATATGGAACAGCCAAAAGGCATGGCCTTATCGAAATAATATTCACCCCTGAACTTATAACCCAGCAACTCAAAGTCGCCCGGGTGAACTGGCAGGAGGCGAAAGGCAGACTTAATGTCGCACTTAGCCAACAGCGCACCCGGGCCACATGAGCGCACCATGCGCAGCGCTTGGTCAAAAGATGTATATCTGACCGAGCAAAGGGCATCAGGGATAGCATCATTGACCGATCGGCCGGCTGGGTAGGACAAGTGATGGATCAGGCGGAACTCGCCCGGTGACTTCTTGGGCACCAAGCCCAAGGGTGACACTTTAAGGTTGGGGAACGGGGGTGCAGGGAAAGGGCCAGCGACCCTGCCCGCATCAACCTCCTTAGAAATGCTGGCAGCAGCCACCTCCTCCCTCCCCTTAAGGGAAAAAAGGTTGGGGGCATCTTGGGGGGACCTATCACCCTGGAAAGAAATACGGAACCCCAGTCGAAAACCTTGAAGCAGGTAAACCGCATCTGCCCCCCTCGGGTACGATGCGAGCCAACGCTCCAGCATGTCAACATTAATTGGGGAGGGGGCCTTTCGGTGGACCAGCTCCCTCTGCGGCAGTCTTGCCAGCCCCTTGTCCGCCCCTACCTTTGCCCCGCGCCCCTCCAGGCCTGGGGCAGGCGGAGGCTGCATGGGGGCCAGCGCAAGAGGGACACTCATGCCTGTACCGGCAATTCTTCCTACTGCAGGAACCATTGGACGAGAAAGTCCAGCACAGCAGGCGGGCTGGAACCCCCTGCCCCGCCACCTGGCGGGGTGTCTTTGCTGGGGCCGCTCGCTGGACCGCATGTCCACAATGGTATCTGTCCCCAGGCGCAGGGCGCGTGGGAGTTATATACAGAAGCCACAGCTTCTGGCAGGGCTCATCCCACCTCATCTCAGGGTGCAGGGGAATCCGCATACGGAATTCCTCGTCGTAAGCCAACCATGACGGGCCCGGGAAGTCGACCATCGCCCGGTAAATGTTGTCCAAATACTGGACCATCGGAATTGCCAAATCCGGCCGGGCCCTGAGGTAGACCGCCATGTATATAAGGTACGCCGGCAACCAATTGGCCCACGTACGTGGCGGCTTACAACGACGTGCCTGTTCCTTATCCTTCTCATCCTGCCCCTCCCTCTCCTCTTTGGTGGGCTCTCTGTTAAGAAGGGAGAAGATGTCGACATACTCCCCACGCCAGATCTTCTCTTTGGTGGCCTGGGCCAAATGGTCCCCCAGGGGCAAGGAATACCCCGCTGTCGGCAATGCTGACACCGGCACAGTGGGAACCACGGGGATCTGAAAAGGCGCCTGGACCAACCCAGCCACCCCTAACACATTCCCAACTGAATAAGAGGTACCACCCAAAACTGGGCCCTGGGTGAGTGGTGAAGTCGCCGGGTGGGACGTCGGCGACTGAACCGTCGCACCACCCATCGAGGCCACGGCCACTGGAATGCCCCCCCCCAACGTGGGTAGGTGTGTGGGTGCACTAGATTGAACCGCATACTCACATGCAGCACCCCCGCGGGCCGCCCCCACCGGGGGTTCCGGCCCGCTGGGGGCGTCGGAGCTCACGACCGCAATTGAGCTCGTCGACGGGGCCTGACCAGCATCAGCCTGTTGAGTGGGGAGCTGCGAGGCAGTGGCCGAAGCTGGCCCACGCGCCTCGGGCAGCTCGACCCGTCCTGCCGCCTGCCGCTGACCGGCAGACAATGGATCAACCTGCACCCCAAAAGGCACCCCCGGGTGGCTAACCCTCGCGAGGGATGCCTCGAGGGCCGCAACGCGGGCCAGAAGGGCCTCAACACTAACGTAGCCCCCTAAGCCAAGTGGGGGCAAAGGGCCAGCCGGCCCACTGGGTGCAGGCGCCGGTCCAGGTCCCTGGACCCCGGGGCCCATATACGGCCACGACCCCAGGCCCGGCCCCTGCAGGGCCGGGGGGGTACCCTGCCAGGGGAGGGAACCCAGCCACCCCCCATGGCTGAAACCCCCCGCAGGAAGCTGCGGACCCATGGAAGAAGGCCCCGCAGAATGGGCCGTGCCAGAGGCAGTGGCCACTGCTTGCGGGCCAGGGGCCGCGGCCCCAGCTGGGCCAGTACGCAGACCCCCGGCCTCGGGCCAAGGGGTAATTAACCCCATCCCACCGGTCCCGGTGGGCTCAGGCAAAGGAGGCTGCTGGGGAGGCGCAGCCGCGGTCCTCCGACCCGGCTGGCGCCTCCGCGCAGAACGAGCCGCGTTTGCAGTCGCCTTCTTCTTCGAGGGCATCGCAGCTAACGATGGGAAGCCTAAAAGTCAAGAAAATCAGCAGCCAGAGGCTTCCCCGAGCAAGGCAAGAGCGACGGAGGTAAGAGAGAAAAACTTCTCCGCTCCGTCGTTTCGCAAAATGGCAGCTCGGCTGCCTCGTGGCTGCCCCTTATATAAGGGTGCTGGCCACGCCCCCTAACTACCCGGATGTCTTCGTCCGGTGGGGGGGGCCGCAAAGGGCGCGGCGGCCATTTTGGCGCCGCGCTTGCATTGTCAGAGTTATGGTACTCAGGCCTCTTTGTTATTCCTGAGGTCCTCAATGGCCTGCCTCTGCAAGTGCATTACATCTCTAGCAGTGTTCCTCAAAAATTGTTCTCCAAATCAAAAGCCTGTGGGCTGCCTAGGGTAGTTAATTCAACCATTGGAAGCATTTTACTTTGCCTGTCACTGTAGGACCAAATTATCTAAAGCTATGAGCAAGAGAGAAGCAGCTGTAATTCGTTAGGATAGATAGAAACCTGTTTGCTTTTATGATGGCTGCATTTAGCATTTCTTAGCATGGTTCTGCAACTCCTCCAGTGGCTTGGTGTTTAAGACGCTGAGCTTGGAGACTGGAAGATTGGGTTTTGATACCTGAGAGCTGCACGGAGACATGAAAGGAGCCTCATTCAGGCGTCCCCTGAGCAGAGTTTCCCCAACAAAAATCCTTTCAACCCAGAGTAATCTCTGACACGAAACTATTATAGCATGGTTCTGAGCTTCATACAATCTCCACTGTGTGGAGCTGTAGTAGCAGCTACCAAATGCTGTTCCTAAAGTTGCCACTACTGTACTGCTTTTCTTGCATTCAACTTCTAACTGGAGGCAGCCTGGAATTAGGTGTTCTGATTGTTTGTTCAGCAACATCCTTTGATCTCAAGGTTAGTTCCTGAATGATCATACAGAAGCCACGTTATAACCAACAGCATCAGTGAATATATACGGTTCTGTGCATGTGTTAGACTTGTTTATCATTACATCTGAGAACCCTTGCTCTAAAAAAAGGCTGCCCTTAGGCAAAAAGAATGGGATAACTAGCTATTGCCAAGTCATTCGAACAGTAAATTAACTCTTACCAGATAGTTCTACAGATAGTTGGTTTTCTACAAAGCATCTAAATAAGAGTTATGAGTAATGGACTAGGATTCAGGACACATGGGTTCAACTCCCTAGCTCTGCAATTGAAATTCACTGGTTGGTAGAACTGGAAAAGCCACTACTTACTGTACAATTTTTGTTGCATTCCAGTAGTTAGGTGAAGGGTCCATCTGCGTGGTTTTTTTGCATGATCTTTTCTTTCTTTTCAGATAGAAGAGAAAGGGGTAAAAGAACAGGAGCATTTGTTATTGCGTGCCATCAGGTTGCCTTGTGACCTCCAAAAGGTTCTGTCATTAGCAGTCTTACTCAGGTCTTGCAGATTCAATGCTAAGGGGCTTGCTTTACTGAGTCAATCCATTTCATGCATACTCCCCTTTTCCTGCCCTCTTCAAATGTTCCTAGCATTCCCCCCCCCTTCCCTTTAATGATAGCCTCAGCTTAGTCATTTTAACTTCCAACTAAACTACTAGTTGAAACTTGATTTGTCTTTCTGGTGGTGCATGATCCAAGGTGAGCATGTGGACATTTCAATGGGGCACCTGTGTCATATATTTGTTTGGGTAAATGTTTGCAAGAAAGTCCTTACACATCTGGCTCCTTTGCATGCATCCTCTTACTGTATAGTGATCAGTGGTGTCAGTTTTAGGCCACATTCATTTCCTCGCCACAAAGGGGAGACATTGCAAGCCACTGATACTTCAAGATACTGTGAAGTTTTGGGTGAATAAGGACTCAATAAACCTGGGACAGAGAGAAATGGACATAATAAATAGTGCTTTCCAAACTTTATTCTGAGTCTCCTGTGTCTTCTCAGCGAGAAGATGGATAATGGCAGATAAACAGCTTGGAAAAGTGTGGCCAGTTCATTTCCTCACTCCTAAAAATTGTTGAAATAACAGCCAACCCCCTGTGGAGAGACTTTTTCCTTTTTGCACATTTAATAGCTAAGAGGAATAGTCATGGAAAAGGCTGTATGACATCTCAAAAAAGCATTAATGCACGGCTGCATGAATTCACTAACAGGATGCTCGGCTAATACGAAAACCACATTGTGGCAGCCTGTTTGCTTGCTTTTAATCATTTAAACTTATTAAAGAGTATTTTGGCACCTTCTAAAAGAAAGTCACATTGATTAGCCTAACACAGTCTTACCGTAATCATTTGAGAAAGAAGGATGGCGCTAAAAGGGCTGTGCCCAGTTACTGGAACTGTCTGCCAAGTGAAAAAGTTTTGGGAATTGTTTCTCAAGTTTGTAACATGCAGGCAAGGAGGGGGCGGCTCAGGGAGGTAGCGTAAAACTTACAGTACAAGCCTACTTGCACTAAACTGGAGGGGACAACTTAGATTTCTCTCAGGCTCCCTTCCAGTGAGCCTGGGCGTATTGGTGTGCAGCCAGAGACAAGCAAGGAGGCCCTGACCCCTGCCAGAGTCGAAGAAGCTGAACTGACACCTAGTCTTAGTTGTAAAGGAGAAGTGAGAACACACGGATGAGTTTTAGTGCCAAAACTGTCACTGTATTTGGCTGCCTTGTGTTTTGATATTAAGTAGACAGGATAATAGAACTCAGAAGAGGAGCCAACATTAATGGAAGAGGTGGAGTCCCACATGTTGGTATACTATTCAATACACGAACAGCTTACATGGGGGGGGGGGGGGGTTGACCAGCAGGTTTTGGCTTCTCTTAATTCCTAAAGCAAAAATCTTAGAATTGCAGAGCTGGAAGGGACCCTGTGGATAATCAAGTTCAGCCCTTCTGTTTCATTACACTGCCTAGATCCCTGCCACACTATTTGCTGGTGTGTTGTTTCTGAATGTTACGGCATCATCGATTTCAGAGTTTGGTGAAGAATTTTTGATAATTAGGATTTTTAGATACCATACTAGAGTCCCCTGTGTGTTCAGGCAGGTTCGTTCTTTCTTTATTCATGTCAGATGCACCACCAGCATATAATAACATAAAAGCTAAAATTAACACATCTAAAGGCACAATAGAATTAAAAAGGGTTAGATGATATTTATCCAATATTGGGCCACTTCGACAGCATTTCCTCTTGCCAACATAAGGCCCTCCTCAGTGCATGTTGAGGGGCATTGTGTGCATTGTATCATATGGGAGATAGTTTGTTCTTCTCCGCATTCACACAGGCTGTCATCTACAGGGAAACCCCACTTTCTCAGGTTAGCCCTTGATTTTCCTACCCTTGCACACAGTCTATTTAAAGCTTTCCACACAGGTCATGGTTGTGCTTGGGCTGGTGGTACAGAGTCATGTGGTTCAGGCAGGTGTTGTCCAGTTGCACGAATGTTTGCAAGGCTTCCCATGATGTTGTTTTTCTATCACAAAATGGTAGCATTCATGTGCCCTGACTACCGTAGTATTTCACAATAGAAAAGATGGGAAGAATGAAGTACAATCGACCCTCTCTCATAAACCAACTTGAACTGAGATGATATAAACTAGGCAGAAATGTCTGAGGGGTGTGTGTGTACATGTGCCCCTCTCCACCCCACTTAAAGTGTATTTAGCATAATTGGAACTGAGTATGGAAGAGCTCCTGTTCTGAGCAGGGATGATGATGTTTCTGGAGCCATTGCTCAGAAGACCCAAGACTTTCTGAGTAGCAGGGACTGTGACATCATCTGCCACCCCAAACTCCACCTACCTTGTTTCTTCTGAGTTTGTTTACAAACTTCACAGTAGCTGGGAGTGAAACAGTTGCTCCAGGAACAGTACGTTGCCACACCCTATCCCAGTGGTGGTGAACCTATGGCACGCATACCAGAGGTGGCACTCGGAACACTCTCTGTGGGCACCCATACAGTTACCCCAGCCCAGGGTTTGCCCCGCCCCTCTGCCCAGCAGCCCAGAGTTTGCCCCGCCCCTCTGCTCAGCAGCCCAATGGGAGAGTTTCCTCCCTCCCCTGTTGCTGTGTTGGCATGTTTCAATAAATAAGTGGGTTTTGTGTTGCACTTTGGGCACTCAGTCTCTAAAAGGTTCGCCATCACTGCCCTATCCCCATGATAAGGCAGTCTTGAGGGTGGTTTGGGCTTGAATGAGCAATTACGAGCCCTTAAATTCTCAGAAGATATGCTACTCATTCAGCTGGAAGGAAACAGAGCTTTCAACATCAAATCCACTGGTCTTTTAGGTTCCATCGTTTTGTCTATGGCTTCACCAAGCAATACAATCTGGACCCCAAGCAGCTCTTTGAAGCAGAATGTGGGCCTTAGGCTAAGTTTTCCTCTTATTAGGGAGCTGGCCAAGAATTGTACAACCTTCCTTCAATGTGGAACAGGAAGTACAGTACAGTAAAACTCCGACTTACAAATGCCCCATTCGACTTACATAATGATTTTGTGCTAAAACCATGTCCTGATTTACATGATTTCCTATGGGTTTGCTTCGAGTTACATAAAGATTCTTTTTCCTATGGGTTTGCTTCGAGTTACGTAAAAATACATTTCCCTATGGGTTTGCTTTGATTTACATAAAAATGTCATTTTTCCTATGGATTTGCTCTGAGCTACATAAAAAACAATTTAAGCAAAAACCTACGGAACTGACTTTTTTTCCTAAGTAGAGGTTTTACTGTAACCAGCAATTGCAAAATTAAGGATCCCAAATGTAGGCCTCCATGACAGAAAAAAAAAGATGGGAATATAGATCCAAAATAATATTTAAAAGGTCTCTCTCTCTCTCTCTATATATATATATATATATATCTATCTATACTAGCAGAGGTTGCCCGGCATTGCCGGGCTGTTTTAAATGGTGTTGGAAAGTTTTTGTTGTTGTTTTTAATGTTTGTAAAGAAGAGGTTAGTCTATAATTGAAATTTTTAACATTTTTATTTATACAAATTTTTTTTGGTAGCCTGTTATAAACTGTGATGAGTTTTGTTTGGTGTTTTGGTTTTGTGGATGAAAAAAAAGAATAAAGGATGATATACTTTTTCCAAAAAATTTATTTAACCCAATATTTTTAGTATGTATTTTTTAAAATTGTTGGACCGTAGGTAATAATTTTAAAAATGTGAAAGTACATGTTTTTCACAATAAATGTTTTTAAACTGTGTATTGATGCTTTTGTTTTTTATTTGAGTAAAAGTTCAGCACAGGATTTTTGAATAGTTTTTATTTTATTTTATTGACATCTGTTTTTGATTTGTGTAAAATTGTGATTTTGTGTTATTTGTTTTTACTTGTTTTTACTCTTGGGGCTTTTTGTGTGGGGCTGTTGTGTCTTTTTGAATTTTTTTTACTATTGTGGGCAGCAAGTGGTGCTGGTAGGGGTTATCTTGTATTTTGACTGTTTTTTCTCTCGTGGCCTCTGGGTGGAGCTTCTTCCAGTAAGTAGTCTCTTTCTTTATTCATTTCTTTTCCAGTCGTTGTGGTGTGAGGTCGTGTGGTGGTGAGTTGGCTGCATTTCTTTATTTGGGGTGGTGGTGGTGGTTGGATTTTGTGGTGTTTGGCTGGGTGCTGTGTGTGTTTCGAAATTTTGGTTTTTGTTTACTTTGTCTTGTTTGTTGGTGTTATTTTTGTTTGTTTTTGTGTTTTTTGGTGTCCTACAGGGGGATCCCCTCTCTGCCGTCTCCCCTGGCTCTGGAAGGCTTGGTTTCTTCTCTTTAATATGGGGCGTGTGTGTGTGTGGGGAGGGGAATCCCCTCTGCCAGGTCCCCTGGGGTCAGGAGGGTTGGGGAGACAGACTCCTTTGGTCCCCCCAACCCTCCCAACCCCAGGGGAGCCAGTAGAGAGGGGGAGCACAACACACACCCCAGTGATATTAAAGGGGAAACTCCGATTAGGAGCTTCAGGCGCCGTTGGGGAGGGGGGCTTTGGTTCCCACAGCTTGGCGAACTTGCTCTCCCGATGTTTTTGTTTTTGTTTGTTTTAATTTTTGCGCGCTGGCTTCCTCAGCGTTCTGCGCGCTCATGGCACGCAGGACGCTGGGCCTTGTAGTTATGAGTTTGTGCTTTGTGTTTGTGCTGCGTTTTTTAAACAGTTTTCTTTTGATTGGCTGCAGTGCGTTTCCGAATGTTCCTCTCAGCCTGATTGGCTCTGGTGCGGCACGGCGCAAGGAATGTTGGGAAATGAAGTTGTTTCCCTTTTTTCGCGTTTGTGGGGCTGTTGCCCCACTGCCTGTTTTCTCAATCCTTTGTTGACCTGCGGACCCAGATCGGCAGTGTGTGCACGAAGGGTGAGTGCAGGCAAGTAGGGCAAGGCACACACACACACACACACACACACACACACACACACACACACACACACACACACACATGCGCGTGCAGACTGCATGGGGAGGTGTTGCTTAATAGAGACCCTCTCTTTCTTCTTCCGTCTGCTGGCTGCAATTTCTGATATATTGCTAATCTGCTACCTTCTGGAATTTGAATCTAGTCCTCTGTAGTTTACACTGGCACTGCAATATCAGCTGGATCCTAAAACTGTTTTTTGTCTCAGAATGTTGCATTCTCTGAGTTGCATTCTCTGAGTTAATACAGTTACCCATGCTACTCAACCAATGTGGTTTAATATTGAACCACTATGCTTTCTTTTCTTAGTTTTTGCCATTTGTGCGGCTCTTGTGTCCCAATAAAATTCCCCTGAGAACTAGTTTTGTGTCAGTATCGTTTAGTGATGCCAATCCATGGCAAGGCTGATTACTGGTCATGGTTCGAAGATGCCTTACACATGTTTATTCTCAAAACATCTTTGTGTTCATGTACGTGTACTATTAGCATATGTAAGTCTCTAACATCATCTTCGCCATACAATTCAGTACTGCTCAAAGATCCAGACTGGAGCTATGAGGAACTTTCAAAACAAGGGTAGTTGCTTCAAAGTCCTTGACTTATATGGCTCAATGATGCTCAGATGATTCTTTTCGCTAGATCATATCCACTTGAAGCCAAAAGGAATACTTACAAGCCAACATTTTATTTGTTTCATAAACAAGTAAATTTTTATATTAATGTAAAACAGGTCAAAATAAAAAACACAGACACACACACTACAGATCACAATGCTAGATAGGTATTGATGTGTAAAGAAGAGCAAACTTCCCTCCCCAAATAATCTGCTTTGAAAGTCTGTTATACAGAGAGAATAAAATCTGTCTCATTTTAGAATATGACATCTAGTCATGAACCAGCAAAATATCAAGAATTTTTAGAAACCTGGAAACTTTTTTTAAAAGTCTTTTTTTATACAAACAGGAAATGGGGAGCAGGATGGCAGCAAAATTTCAATGAAAACATACTCTTTTTCATTCCAATATCAAAAAAGAAAGTTCTCGGTGAACACATAAAATTCTATAAAACTACCAGCCATCTGTGCTAAGTTACTTTTTTTCCCCTCTCCGTTTTTAAAGTTGCATTAAAAAGGATAAAAAGTGCACAGACACCCTTATAAGGCACAAACAGATTTTCAGAGACTTTTTTTAAAAAAAAGAAATAACATGAACAAAATTGCTAAGTAACCTCCACTTCTTAAATATTACCAGTCAAAATTTTGAGAATTCCTTATGAGACTTGAGTTAGTAAAGCTGCATATTCCTTCATGCTCTTTTCCCTATTAGTTTCATAGTCCCGAGCTGTGAAGTTCTTCACCCTGCCCTCTCCTCAGATGGCACTCCTTTGGGAAAGTCCATTCCAAGGGCAAAAATTAAGATAAGGCATAGCTCCTACTCCTCCTTTCTGCCAAACATCTCAGCCTGTAAACCTCTTTCTAAAATGCTAATTTACTTGTGAACCGCCCAGAGAGTGCACTAAGCGCCAAGGGGCAGTACGATTGCTTTGTTTTGCTTTTAAAACACAGCTGCAGCAACAGCTAAGAAACGGTGGCATTGGATGGTGCTCTAACTTCATTTAGGGCAAACCCAAAGCTACAAACCAAATGTTTGGGCTGGTTTTGTTTGTTTGATATGATGGCAGCTGATGGCATTAAACTGGTATAACAACAATATTTTAAAGAAATCCAAACACCCATGGGACTGCCATCCTCAAATAGTGCAACATGTTAGCAGTAGGGACATTTCGAGAGGTAGTGATTAGCACCAAGGACCATTGACTGCCCTGCCCTGCTTCCTTAGACTTCTGTCACTTCCACAAAACTCTTAAGAACATTCAGTTATTCTTGGCAAGCGCCTCTAAACACTTCACTGTTTGTGACTCCTGACACTACTTACTGAAGCTGCCACAAAGAAGTCCCATTCAAATTCACTCTGGCCAGCTTGCTGCCCAGTGACGTCCTACACTGACTGGGAGGCGGAAGGTCAGCAGTTCAATTCCCGAGTACTGCAGGACAGAATGAGCTCCCATCTTTGTCCCAGCTCCTGCCAACCTAGCAGTTTGAAAGCAAGAAATTGCAAGTAGATAAATAGGGACCACTTCGGTTGGAAGGTAAACAGTGTTCCGTGCACTCCGGTGTCTAGTCATGTCTGCCATATGACCGCGGAAATGTCTACAGAAGCAGACAGTGCTGGCTCTTCGGCTTTGAAACAGAGATGAGCACTACACCCTAGAGTCGGATACGACTGTCTTTTGAGCAAGGGAAACCTTTAAGATGTTATGGAAAGGTTCTTATGTCTGCGGCATTAAAGCAACAGAGGGGTTGGATTACACTCAGCAAACCTTTGAAAGCAGAGGAGTCTCTTGGAGCTCACTAATTCAGTGCCAATTAGCAGGCATCGCTAGTGGCTGTTGCATGTGCAATCACAGAAAATAAAGGCGCAGAAGTTGTGTTGGCTCAACCTAGAAAAGTTTCACACTGACGAAAATGTGTTTTTTGTTTTGTTCACGTAATCAGTACAACAAGCTGAAACGATCAAGAGCAGCTTGTGTGAAAGCAGGCCTGTTTTTAGGCACAGACCTTTATAGCAAACTTTATCTCAGGATAAATAACCAACTTGTGGTTTGAATTAGCTTTTTCTCTGGATTTAAATACAGACTTTATAGGCATCTAATTGCCTACAATTTCTTCACAGAGCAGCTGACAATCCAGCCTATCTCCAGTAACTCCCCATCCCACCTTGCAGCTTTGACCCTGTCCAGTTTACTACAGGCTTTCACACAGAAGTGCAAGACATGCCTACCATTCAGAGGTCGATGAAAACAAGGGCATATTGTTGACCTCAAAGAAGGCAAAGGCAAGGATCCATCTTCAAAGGTTGAGATAGCATCCAGAATAACAGGAAGCTACCTCCAAGGCTGCATATCATCACCCTGCTTATTTAACTTATATGCAGAGTACATAATGTGTAACACAGGGATGGAAGAAGCACGGGCTGGAATTAAGATTGCCAGGAGAAACATCAACAACCTGAGATATGCAGATGATACTACCCTAATGGCAGAAAGCGAGGAAGACCTAAAGAGCCTCTTGATGAAGGTGAAAGAGGAGAGTGCAAAAGCTGTCCTGAAACTCAACATCACAAAACCCAAGATCATGGATGGCATCCAGCCCCACCACTCCCTGGCCAATAGAAGGGGAAGCAGTAACAGACCTGACTTTCTCGGCTTCTAAGATCATCACAGATGGTGACTGCAGCCATGAAATAAAAAGACAATTAATTATTGGGAAGCAAGCTATAAGAAACCTAGGCAGCATAATAAAAAGTAGGGACATCACCCTGCCAACAAAAGTCTACATAGTTAAAGCAATGGTCTTTCCAGTAGTAATGTACAGTATAGCTGTGAGAGTTGGACCATAAGGAAGGCAGAGCACAGAAGAACAGACACCTTTGAACTGTTGTGTTAGAGGAGACTCTTGAGGGCCCCCTGGACTGTGTCATCCCGGGCGCACCAAGGGGCTCTCCTAGCGTCACGGATTTTGAAGTGGAGAAGGCTCCGAAAATTTCCCAAGGCTGCTGAAGCGAGGGGACCAAGCCAGAGGCTGCTCGGAGCAGCGGGGACAAAGCGCGATCACCACCGCTGTAGTTGACACTGAAATGGTCAGCAGCTGGAGCAGTCCGCCTCTGGCCCCCGCAGCTGTGTGTCAGGGGGGCAGGACCAGCCCGCAACAGAAAAATTTTGAGCACCACTGATTTGCAAGAAGTGTCACCATAGCTCAAGTCGACATGTATGACTTGAGACACTCAAAAGTATTACACAAGGATTGGTAGGTCTCATGTATTATACTATTGTCCAAGCCACTCTAAAATAAAAAAGATTTCCTGTTGATCCCAATATTATTCAAGAAGCCTGGGGAAATGATGCTAATTTGTCTGTCAATGCTTTGAATTGTCTTTTTTTTTTTAAGTACGCCACAACAAGAACAAACTACAACTAAAGACCAAGGATTTCACCATTGGCATTTAGCAATGTACAGACTGTTAACAAACTGTGCACTTCAGTGAAATTCCTTCATCAGGAGCTAAAGGAAAAAAAGTCAATTAACCAAAGACCAAGCTAGAATAATACCAGGCAACCTCTGAAATACAACAACTGCTACAGCAAATGGGATGGATGAGCATCAGGAAGCCTATCTATATCCCAGTGTACATGGTATGTACAAATGGGCTCATCTCACTGGAGCCACTGGAACCCTGCAAGCTTAATTATATTCTCTGCCTAACAAAGAAATGGCATGCCTTACCTGTTATGGCCAAAGACTGCATTTAGTTTACATCTCCTAAATAGATCAACAAGCTTTAGAGTAAGCTACCCAAAAGAGGAAAAATGAACCATGCCTTCTTCAAACTACTGACAGCCTAAAGCAGGGATTCTCAACCTGTGGCCCACAGCACCACTTCATGTGCCCCACCACCACCTCCACCACACCAGGAAGGGCCATGTGGTGGAGGAAGGGCAAAAATGCCATTTGGTCCGCAAAGCTGTCTGAGGGAGTGTGACCTGGCACCCGGCTTAAAAAGGTTGAGAACTCCTGGCCTAAAGGCTGAGCAGTAAAGAGAAAAAAAACACAGCAACTTTGGTATCAAGGCTTTGATCAGAATCCTACCATTGCTGTGGTAGGAAATGGTTTTTTTTTATCCTATATTCTTCTCCAGTACAGTAGCTTGCAAGATAAGGTCACAAATTAGTTGCAACACAAGGGATTTCCAACTTTGGAGAGCATCTGTTGCATGCTAGAAAGGATTCTCAAGGTAGACAGCTGTTGCATTTCCATCAACCTTGATAGCATTTCTTTCTGCCAGGCTTCTGTTGAGCAGAAGGGGAGAGGCTGTTGTAGGGATTAGTGAGGGAACTGCCACAGTTGTGGGAGGGCAACAGAATTTTTCCACAAGTTCTGATTCAGAAAAGAAAACCTGCAAACTGGCCACATTTTTAATCGCTTGCAATAGCCTCTTTTCCAAAGGCCAAGTACATTTCACATACAATTCAGACTGTCAAACCACCAAGCTGCTTTGATACCAACCGAAGTTCATTTGTCTTTTAATGCCAAGCATCTAAAAATAGCTTGCAAATCCTTTTTCCAACAAACAATGCCAAATGCAAATCTTTTTCAATTTCAATAAGAGGCCTCTATTGTGGGGCAGAAGACAACTTCCTGAAAAGGAAGAAATGAGAGATCCCACATGGCTGCATACTTTGCTGACAAAAATCTCAGGGGGGAAACGGAGGAAAACATTCATCACCAGCATTCACAACTCACAAGTCAGGAAACTGCAGAAGCCTGTGGCTAAATTCTAGGCCTGCTTCCCCCTCTGCTGCATTCTGCTCCAAAGGAAACTGCCACATATCACAGATGCATAGCTGTAACCGTTCATAACCTCCACAGTATACAATATGCCTCTCCTGCAAGCTGAGACATGTGGCTTTCAATCATTTAAACTCTTCACATCATAATGCGCTCTACAGTTGCTTACTACAACAGCTGGGAGCCTTGAGTCATGACTAACAGAAGAGGCAGTTGCTCTTCTCAGAAGCTGTTTACTTTTGGTGTTCAGAAGACATTTATAGCTTTTTGCTTCTCTCTCTGATAGACTTGAGTTACCCCCGCATCCTTCCTGCACCTGGATCGCAGACTAAGACGCCATCTCAAAATGCACAACACTGAGCAAATCCACCCCTCTTCCAGATCATCTTACAATGTATGTTCTGTCTCTATGCCTTATCTTCTCATGCTTGAAACTGACTGGTGAAAAATGCCTTCGAAGGAGTCCTGCTTGCAACCAACTGAGGAGTTGCCTAACCTGCTAAGATATCTCAGCTATAACAGAAGTGCCAAGATTCTTCAAAATTGGTCAAATGAGTGGCTTCTCCCCAAAAATGAGATAGCTGAATGCTTTAATGAAAACACCCAATCTTTTCTAGGATCAACACAGCAAGTGTTTATGGAGCTCAGGCTGCCGCCCTCCTTTAACCGACTAGAGCAGCATCTTTACATTGCCCTCTACAGCTGTACCTTCCGTCTCTACAAGGACCAGAGAATTTCCCAATTCACTTAATTATCCCTGATTTGTTTCTACTGGTCAAAACACTGAAATATAGACAAAAGAGCTACTCAGTAATGACTGAGCACAATAACTCATAAGCAGGGACAGTAAGGTATGACAATTGTGAACAGATTCCTCCTCTTGACACTCACTGTTCACCCCTCAAGAAGAGGGTGAGTGAGGAGAGGTTACGGACGGTAGATCTTAATGATGTCTTTGATGGCCCGCCGGCAGATCGGGCAGCAGGCATTGAGTTGCTTCTTCAGCTTAAGACCACAGGTGTTACAGAGGCACATGTGTCCACAGGTGTAGATTACCACATCCACCTCATTGTCAAAGCAGACGGTGCATTCCCCATTCTTGCTGCTCACGGGCTCTGGAGGAGGAAACACGGGAGACACCGGAGGGCTCAAGGGAGAACTCGGTGCAGTCACTAGAATAAATGGAAAACAGAAGTCTCTCAAAAGGAGTTTGCTTTCTCTCTTACTTGGACCTTAACTCCACATTGGAAACACATTCTCTCTAGTCTTGGACAGTCAAAGTACACAGGAGAGTTTTAACATTATATGCGGTGGCTCAAGTGGTTAAGACACTGAACTCGCTGACTGGAAGGTCAGAGTTTGATTCCCAGGTATTGCATGGTGGAGTGAGTTTCTGTCTTTGTCCCAGCTCCTGTCAACCTAGCAGTTTGAAAGCAAGAAATTGCAAGTAGATAAATAGGGTCCACTTTGGTGGGAAGGTAAACAGCATTCTGTGCACTCCGGTGTTAAGGAATGCCTGCCACATGATCATGGAAACATCTCCAGAAGCAGACTGCACTGGCTCTTTGGCTATAAACAGAGATGAGGACTGAATCCTAGAGTCGGGATACAACTGGCTTTCAAGCAAGGGCAACCTTACTTTACCTTACAGTATGATATTGATGGGGTGTGAGGGCCTCTGCATAATTATTTCTTTCTACTGTGGCTGGAGCACAGACAAAAGCCCTTCACACTGTGTTTCTACCTGCTCACAAAAGCAACTTCCTGAAACAGTAATATTGAACTGAAGCTATTCTTCAGATAGCCATTGACTCCATGCAGGGGGAAAAAAATCACATGATTTGTATAGGACAGTGTCTTCATGAAAACAAGTTTCCTTATTCAAAAGTTATTTAATGTGTTACAATAAATTAGATTGGTGGCCGTTGATAGTTACCCAGTGATACATTTTCTAGTGTTTAGGAGCCTGGCACTTTTACTTGCTAATAAAGGAGAAAGCATTCTGGAACAATTCAGAAGGGGTTCTGAAATATTTTATTTTGTAACTAGCAAATCTGTCCAGCATCTCACATGTTCTAAGCCCCCACAAAACCCTCTTCTCCCTTTAATCTTGCCTCTCTACCATTCTCGGTCTCTCTCCTTGCCCCCATCCCAATGCTCATTCATCTTAGCATAGTGCTAGTCTCACCCCACAACTGCATCCAGCTGCTTCCTCTCACCAGCTTTCTCTCCCCCCCCCCCTTTCCATCCCCACGTACTCAAGAAACAAAAATGTAAATGTTTGGTTAAAATCTGGCATTGTTCAGCTTCTAGTGTTTAAGTAACTGGACACCATAGGTTTCCTGCGTTGAACTGGTCTAAGGTGTATGCCATGTTTGGTTGCTTTGGTTTTTTCTTTGCTTTCATTTTATTGAGGACAATAGATAATCTCTGACATAGCCCACTACATGTGTTTGTTGGGCCCACACAGACTCCCTGTGTGTAGTAAAGCCCAGCAATGCACCAACCAGCAGCCTAAGGACATGTGGGCATTCCTCTCTCATAGCAAGAGGGTTTGACACATGAACACAGTGAACGGTAAGATGTTTCCTTTAAGACAAAGCAAGTCTCAAGTGGAACAGTGTGATTCCTCTTTCAGACCAAGGCACTGGATGTGGATACACAGAGCAAGAAAAGCATCTCTTACCTAGGGATGATTCAGAAGCAGATGAAGACCTGTTCACACTGAAAGCCATGTCTGAATCGCTGTCATACTGGGAGCCACCAGGGGATCCTGAGGGGGAGACAGTCACTGGGCTGGACTGCACGGTCCCTGAAAATATAAATAGGGTTCGATTGAGCTTCAGGGTTAGGCAGGAAGTTCTTGAGCATTAAATTCTGAGTTGAATTTAACAGCATACACTTGAATCGAAACAAAGATTTGTAAAAAAAAAAAAAGTCTCCAGTTCCATTACTTGATTTGGTTAAAGAAAATGAGATTCCTGCAGTCTCCTCTCCTACTGTTCCTGATCAGTTGAGACCACAGAAGATGCCACTATCTGATGGGCAATATTTGAGAATTTTGCTTTGATATTTTTTGTTAAGTTAGACTGCCGTTTTATCTAGTAAAGATTGCCACTGCAAAGGGGCTGATTGCCTAAATGATCTACAGAGGCACCCAACCTTATTCAACAAAATCCATTTACACAGGAACTTCTAGAGAAGAACTCCAAATTGGAAGATAGAAAGTTGGCATCCTGCCTCACCCTAATTACCAGAGTGGAGCTCAATTAAAAAGAGGTGTTTGTCAGCAATGAGCAGCGCTGTTAGCTGAATGGACCTCCTAACCCCACTCCACTTTCAATATCACATGCTAGAGATAAGAGCACAGCATGGCTATCATCTTCATGCCCAGGGTGAGCATCTGGTTGGCAGTTCTTGGAAAGATGAAGACCCAATGGGTGACTTTCTAGGTGAGCTTACAATTAATTAGTGAGCTACAGTAATGCAGGCTGATGGCACCTTTCATCCTGAAGCATAAAACTCAGGTGATCTATCAATGCACAGTGGAAATGGTTTGTGATAATGCAGTGCTGGTGCTAGAGGCCACTGTTACACCTTTGCAGCTGTGCTAAAACTACTGCATGTGCATACAATACAGCTGTTGAGAAGTCATCTTGTCCACAGCCCCTACTTCCATACACTGATCAGATGTGAGCACAATCTCCCGACCCCCCACCCCAGCCCACTGGATGTCCCTATTGGGCCCACACAGACAGTGCAGACTAGCACACACTCCCAGTTTATGAAAATAATATGAGCAAATACAGCAGGTCCCACTGACTCTTCACATCATCTGACATATAAAACCAGGTTTCAGCTTCATCAATGTCAATGCAAGCCATTGTTCTTTCCAAGGAGACTTTGATCAGACAACAAAACCCAAGTCTTACAGACAGGCAAAACCATGCTTAAAAACCAACAGGAAGGGAATGTTCTAAAACATGGGGTCCCCAACCACCAGGCTGTGGACCAGTATCTGGTCATGGGCTGTCCCGAACTGGAACACAGGAGTGGGTGGCGCTGGGAGTCCTGAGGGCAGCCTTCTGCCCTCAACGTGCTCTGTCGGGTCTGCCCAGAAAACGGAGTGAGAGCATGGGCTTCATACACAGCAGGTAGGCAGGTGGCCTGGCTACTCCTCCACATTGCTTAACTATGGTGGCGCTCCACTCCTAACTGTGTGCAGTGTGATACCTCACTGCCCGAGTCGAATGGTGTGGCTGGCAGACGCTACCAGTCTGTGGAAAAATTGTTTAGCATGAAACTGGTCCGTAGTGCAAAAAAGGTTGGGGACCCCTGTTCTAAAATGTCTGTCTAGAATCTTTTGACTTTTAACTTAGCTTTATCCTAGTTAATGTTAAACTGCACTTACCCAATATTTTGAGCTGATTGATTACACCGTGGATGGTGAAGAACACCCACAGTGACTGTGAGGTATCCACACACATCAGCATTCCACGGTTCAGCCCATTTATTCCATGGTGCACTTCTCCACTGGGCAAGACCATGAAGTTAAGGATGTCACCATTATTGAGGACAGGGAATCCTCGGCAAACCACCCAGTACTCCTTGCGATCCAAGAGGAAGTCTGGATCTGCCGGGAGCTCGTTTGTCCGTAAAGTACCTGGATCGCAGGAAGTGATGCCAAATGTGAGGGCCCCATAATAAGGCAGGCCCAAGTGTCCCACTTCCACAAAGAGATTTTCGCCGATGGGCAACGGCCGGTCGGAAAACACCAAAGTTCTATTGCTCTCTTGCCAGTTGGTGCAGGCAGACATCCGGTCCTGAGAAAGATTAATGTCAGGTCCCCGAGTAGGGTGGAAATGCAGGTCGGTATCTAGAAAGGCAGGCACCACTTGGCCGAGCTGCCTCCTGCTTGGGCAGCAAGGGATTGTATGGTTGTCTGCTGGCAGCCCAGGCATACTGCTCAAGTTCAGATTGGCGATTTTGGCCACCACCTGGTTGTTCTCCAATTCATTGTTGTTAAAGTTGGCTGAATCATGGCTGCTCTGGGGAAGGCAAGTGCTGAGGCGTGCATTGCTGAGGCGGGCAGAAGTCATAGTTTCTGCAAATACACTGTCTGTAAAAAAACACAACAAGCCATTTTATATGAAAACTGATACTGTAGCAGAAAAAAGAGGACTTTGGACAAGGGCTGAGGAAGAGTCTTTTCATCAGCTGTTCTTCACCAGAACTAACCACTGACCCAACCACTAACAGAAGTTGTAGTTTGGAGACAATAATTAGGAGAAAGCTGTTCTTACTAGTCCAACTGTGTTTCCATCATTCCATTCTTGGTGAAGAAAGAAGACCTCTATGTGGAAACGTATAATTCATGAGGTGGAGAACAGTATTTTTATTAAATAAAACCCCACCCTTTGACCTTCTTATTAATGGCTCCATGATTTGCATCAGGAAAATATTGTGCAACAAATACTCTCAATATTTGTGCAGGAGTCCCTGTTGTGGGATGCTTCAGACAAAAACAACCTGTTTGTGCTTACTGATGTTCCACTCTCTGTTTCTTTCAAGTGAGAAGATTTTTTTGCAGACTCTGCCTACTCCAGAAAGAGAGAAAGTATTGCTTTCCAAACCCCATAGCTCTCCTTCCCTTGTCCTTGCCAACTGAATTCACGTAAGAGGGACTGAAAAATGAACACAATCACTTTCGGGATCATTAATTTAAAAATTGTGTAACACGCTGCAATTAAAAGCATAGGAATGACCTTTCCAAACATTCTGAAGCACATTGGTCTCTTTGTTACTCACAGATCATGGGAACAAGTAACTGACTCTCTCACAGAAATATATATAGTTTAACAACATCAGATGTCAAGAAAACCAATAGTCAAAAATCATAATAATTAGAATCAGGCTGCTTCTAATTAGTTCCTTTCCCAAAGAGCCAATAACAAGAAATGAATGGGCAGTTTTAGTCAAAACAAGTAAGACCATTTGAATTCTTCAAACATTTATCTTCCAAAAGCCCTGGACCTCAAGACTCTTTCCTGGATGGGCTCCCATTTTAAATGCTAGGCAAAAATATTAGGCAAAAAGGATGTCTAGGTGGGCTGATCACTCTTTAGTCTTAACCAAGTGTTTCGTATTTATGAGCAAGGAGGAAATCCACAGTGCAATGGGTTGGGCCTCAGTGAACTACTTTTTTTAAAAGGACTTTTTTTTGGTAAATTTGTTTTTAAAAAGTTATTATGTATAGTAATCTAAACCCACTCAAAATTAAGTTGAACCAAATCCTTTTAATGCATTCATTATGTAACTTACAAAGGATCACTTTACGCTATCACTGAAGCTAGATTATCTTTTGCAACAGTGTCCCACAGTTAAGATGACAGCAGTGCCAAATCCTCCCTTTCAAGTCAGCTCAAGAGCACTGGTAAATTAACACCAGACAGGTTAAGCTGAGTAGGCTGCGGTGGCTTTGCTCTGATAACCCCAAAGTGCACCAGCGATATGCATTAAGCTCTTGTTCCAAGAACCATTGAGGCAACAGCACATGAGATCACAGGCAGCAGATCTCAGGCCCTTCCTTTGTCAATGCAGACTTGTCTGTATGAACAAAAATAAGTTCACAATCATGCCTCATTTGAACAGCACGTCTAGGTAGCCAGATGGAAGCCAAGTTATCACCTGAACTCTGCAGGTCAAAATGATAAACTAAGAGCAATAAATGTATTATCTAAATGGGCAAATAAAAAAAGGCAAAACCCCACACTTTAGAAAACTTTCCAAAGCCTTGGAAAGAGATATATGACACTGCTATGCCCTTCTGGCATCCTCTGATAAGCAGAGAAGCTGCTGTTTCTCTTGTGTCTGGGCTGCCGTTTTGCTTTCCAAAAGGACTCTGGTACAACCTCTCACATTGCAGTTCTGCTCTAAGTGGCCCTCAGAGGAGATAATTGATCCAGAGCCCAAACTAAAGAGGGGAAAAGAAGAATGTAGCACTACCTTGACCCACAACATGCACAGCTGGCATAAGTGATTGCGACCCCAAGACTGAGTGGCTATGGATATGGGGTCCCGCCTTATCCCGGGAGCTACCATCTTTGGTTTTGGATGGGGCTATTCTGCCCCAGACCGACCCGGTGCGCAACTTGGGGGTCCTCCTGGATTCGCGGCTGCTGCTAGAAGAACAGGTGGCGGCTGTGGCCAGGAGGGCCTTTGCCCAACTTCGGGTGATTCGCCAGTTGCGCCCGCTCCTGGACCGGGACTCTTTGCTCATGGTCACTCATGCTCTGGTTACCTCCAGACTAGACTACTGTAATGCGCTCTACATGGGGCTGCCCTTGATGACCATTCGGAGGCTGCAGCTGGTCCAGAATGCGGCGGCCCGGGTGGTGATGGGGTGTGGACGTTATGCCCATGCCTCACCACTGCTGCGGAAGCTGCACTGGTTACCAGTTTGTCTCCGGGTGCAATTCAAGGTGCTGGTTTTGACCTTTAAAGCCCTATATGGTAGTGGGCCAGGTTACCTTAGAGACCGCATCGCCCTAAGGACGTCTGTCCGTCCAACCAGAGCGGACCGGAGGGGCTCTCTAATTGTGCCATCGGCCAGGGGGGCTCGCCTCTCTGGCACAAGGAGGAGAGCCTTCTCTGTGTCCGCACCGGCCCTTTGGAACCTCCTGCCTGTGGAACTGCGTCTCCAGACGGAGTTGTTGCCCTTTAGAAAAGAACTAAAAACCTGGCTGGCGGGCCAAGTTTGGGGTGCAGGTGGAGGGGTGGCTTCCGTTGGGTGGTTAATATAGGGGAGGATGCCTGCCCCACGGTTTCTTCAGTTCCTGCACCCCTCTCTTTTTAGGGGTGGGTTCTTATTGCTGGTTTTTATCTGTTTTATTTGTTTTTATATGTTTTTACCCATTGTTGTGAACCGCCCGGAGTCGGCTTTGGCTGAGTGGGCGGTATAGAAATTTGACAATAAAATAAAATAAAATAAAATAAAATCTCACCGGCCTGCACTCATTGGCCACTGTTGGGGCACTTAAGAGTTTGCAAATTAAACTCTGGTTTATCCTAGAGATGCTGGTGCCATGTAGCTGCTGCTTTACCAGGGAATTTATGTATCAGAAATATGCTAGTACAGTGGTGGCAAACCTATAGCAAGTGTGCCAGATGGGGCACTTAGACCCCTCTCTGTGGGCACATGTGCCACCATCCCAGCACAGAGGTCACCCTGCTCCTTGGCCCAGCAGCCCAATGTGAGCGCTTCCTTCCTTCCTTGTCTGGGGTAAGGCATGAGGGTGCACCATGGACGGCAGCCTGTTGTGCCTGTGGCGAAGGTGAGTTGTTTTTTCTAAACTAAAACCTCAGTATTCAGGTTAAATTGCCATGTTGGCACTTTGTGATAAATAAGTGGGGTTTGGGTTGCAGTTTGGGAACTCAGTCTCTAAAAGGTTCGTCATCACTGTGCTAGTATCATGACAGGCAGGCAGTAGACATTGGCATTAGTTCTTTGCATTTCAGAAATACAGTTTCAGCCATGCACAAATTTAAAAATCTGTTGTCAATATATATGCCCTGATGGATCCAATTTAGTTGAAACTCAAACTGGCAGTACTAAAGAGAGTGTCAAAGTCAGATTTCTCCTTGCTTCCTTGAGATAACACTGCCTTCATGGATCAAACCTTTGATCTATGGAAGGGGTGGTAAGAAGGGGAGATGTGGATGTACTTGTAGATCCTTTCATCGTCTGCAGTAGATGTGCAAACACTTCTAACTTGCAGTTCCCCCGGGTCGTAGTTTGGGCACCCCTGGTACAGTGTAGCTTTACACTGGCATAGCAAGCAATAAGGCATTAGAGAAGCACTAAGCACCATCAAAGGAAAGAAAGTTAAAGCCACCTCCACATTGATGTTTGTTTATGTGCATTAGCATCAAGATGGCAGAAGTCAAATAGTTTTTAATTAGGATTAAAGGAACTGGGGTTTAAGTAGTGTCCACCTAGATACCACATTCAACTATAAGGCAGCAAAAAACTTCACTTTCCAGGTTTTATTACATCACTCCAGATTATGCTGTATCTTTCATCTGCTTTATTCCGGCTCGCCCCAGTAGAGAATACACTGGTGTGAATACTAGTACTGCACTGAAGTGGACTGATCTGTACATTTTGCCAGGTGTGTGTCATGTGATGATGTTGCTTTGAGGTGTGTTTCTGCTAACCAGTTTGGTTTGGACTACAAACCACATCATGTAACATGGCTGGTTCTGACAGGTCCAGAAGGTCTATCCTTGAAAGACATCACGATCAGCCTATATCACACCTCAAAGAAAAACCACAGTGGGATTGGGAGACAAACAAAAATTACATACTTGTGACTTTTTCCACCAGGAATAGACTCAACCCCTTTTAATTTTGCAAGGGTTTCATCCATTGAAGGGATGAGTATACTCATGGTAACTAAAGTAGCAAGTAGATGTGACTGGATGGAAATGGAAATGTCAAGCTTTGTTAACTAAGTTTCACATTTTCCAGCAGCATCATTTGAGTATGACTCCTCCAGAGATATGTTCAGAAGAAACCAAAGGCTGTTGCAGGAAACTACATAATAATAAATGATTTTCTGTCATAAATTATTCTGGGTTGAAAGGATTTTTGCATAAGAAACTCTGCTCAGGGAGTGCCCAAATGAGGCTCCTTTCATGTTCCCAAGAACTGGGACAGAGATGGACGCTCAATCTGTCATCCAGGACCCAGGTCTCGAACTGCCGACTTGCCAGCTTTCCAGATAACAAGACGAGCTTCTTAACCACTGAGCCACCGCAGTCCCTCGGAAGCTACATAGCATTACAGTACAACAATAAGCTTCAACAGGAACCTCTTCTTCCACAGCCTCCTTCTATTTCTACTACAGGATCTGGGTCAAGCAAAAGATTAGAGCCCAAAGTCAATGTCTCTGTATCCACCTTATGACAGAGGCCAGAAATGCTGTTTGATTTTCCTGCAGGCATGTAACTCATTTAAATATATATATATATACAGAAGGAAGATGCAAACACAAACATGTATACCCACCTAGGATTTGCACTTCATGGGTGATTCCATAGACATCAATCAGAGCCCAGAGAGGCCCAGAGACTTTGACGCCACAGTGAAACAGCACTGGCTCTTCGTCATTAACGCTGTAGAAAACTCTCCCATGGCGATCGACCCAGAATGCCAGGATGTTGTTTCTGAGTGCAAACCTCTCGGGCAGAGCCTTGGCCCAGAAGCCTGGCCGCGTGACCAAGTCAGGGCAGGCATACTTTGGTATATCATCTGCACTCATCTGCGATGGATCATGAGTAGTAAAGCCAAAGCGTAGGGCTCCACTCCACCCATGGTGCACAGAGACTAGCTTGAGCCGCACTTTCTCATAGAGGTGGACGGGTCGGTTGGTGAAAGTGATGCCATTGCAGAAACTGTTCCTCCGGGTAGCCTTGCGGGAATGGGCATCCAGGCGTATGTTTTTCCCTTTGGCCTGGAAGTGGAATCGCGGAGGCTCAGTAATGGTGAGGACTGACCGCCTCTCATGGCTACTGTTAGGCAGTGTGTAGTAAGGCCTGTGGGAGATTGAGCGGGCCTGCTGGCTGGTGTCTGCAGAATGAAACAAAAAAAGCCATATTAGGAATCCTTGCTCCTTGGAGACTTCTGGAAATTGAAGCCTCCTTCCAAAAAAATACACAAAACAGCACACACTCCTACTCAGCACTCCATAGCAGGGGTGCAACGGATGGGGTTTTCATGTTGCCACTGTCACCAAAACAGACAGTGACTAGTCACATACTTGCTCTACAACCACTTCTCAATTGTGAACTCTTTAGAGCTCTTGCTCACCTTATTTATCTTCCCCTCTTATTTGCAAGATAGGTGGAGCTATCAGTCTGGTGCAGCACCCAGGGAGCTTGTGTGGACTTAAAGGGAAAATAAAGCAAAACAGACAAGCAAAAAAACCCTCCAGCTTGGAGAGGGGTGGGGGAGAGGAGAGATAAACAAGTTGATATAACAGCAAGCAGCTGCTGGTGTTCCTCACTCTATTCCATTGGTATTTGAACAGTGAGTGCTCTAGATATAAGGGAACAGCCTAGGCGGGGTGGGGGAATGGGAGAGACACATAGGCAGGAACTACATGTTTCAGATAACCTGAAGTAAGTTTTTTATTTTTTAATGGATTTATTTATAATTCAAATTTTTATGCCGCCCAATCAGGCGAACCCGACTCAGGGCGTCTTATTGCAGATTATCTGAAAACAGGTGCAAACTGGCCTGTTTCACACATCCTGTTCTAATGTGAAGTCTTGCTCTAAAGCAGGATGTGGAGCAGTCCTTGGCCTGCAAGCTGGCCAGTGGTGGGAGGCTTCCCATCACTACGGACAGCACTGAGGGTCTCTGCCGCTTTGCCCAGTTGCATGGAAGGAAAAAGCCACTGGAGCAGCTCCATCCCCTCCCTGAACATAATGTCACCAGTCAACCAGCATCAAGATGCCAGTTGATGGGTAGAAATGCCATTCTTGCCTGAGAGGTGGCTTCAACAGCTGTTTTGGCCACATGTCAAGCCCTGACCCAGTGCCATTCAGTAGTTGTAAAGTCTCCCAGCACTTGCCAGTAGGATGGAGCCCCTGGGGTGGTTTTAAAATGGCACAAATGCACCCTTTTAAAAACTGCCCCATGGTGTCATGTGAAACAATTGAAATCATCATGAAGAACTTTGGTCCTTCCTGAAAGGATGGTTGCAGCCACACTCTTGCTAAGTGAATTGAACATCCAGAGAGAAACCCAACAACCAGAAAACAGTTTATGGCTTTGGAACAATGCCACCCCTTCTATTTCAAGGGGTGGCATTTTATCGTTACAGTAGTCATCTTTATTCCCAGGAGGTGACCTCCACTATTCAAACAGAGTGAAATGAATCCACATCTTGGTGACCTGTGTGATGGCAACTATTGTAATAGCCCAAGCAAGCAAGCAACCATCCCTGACAAGCAGCTTGTTCTATGCTGCAACTGTATCTACAATGTTGTTTACAACTCTGCAAACTAGCTTTCCCCTAGCAGTTGCTTCAAAGTTTGATTTCTTTCCAATGTTTCAGCATCTATTGGAGCATATTTTGTCCCATCCAGCTTTTAAAAGTATATCTGCAAGATACCACAGCTGAATTATAAAGCCAAAGAAAAAGAAAGGGAAAAGAAAATGCCAATCTGAAGCTCACAAGCACAACCGAGAGATATGAAAGGGGAGAGGGGTGGGGGGGGGAGGGGACTTGGCTCCTACAATGCTGGTTTTTTAGGGCCAACCTATGCTTTCGGCATATGGCAGGAATGGCGTAATGGCAAGTATTCAGTAATCATTTCCCTTATTTTTAATAAATGACACAGACATGCACATCCTTAGGAAGACAAGATGAAAGCTTTTGGCCTAATAAATCACACAGGAGAAGGCACAAACATTGATACATCTGTATATTCTCGTCACTAACCATTACAAAAAACCTACATGCAAGCAACGTAAAGGACAAAACACAAGAGACTGAAGTCTCGCTTTAATGGTAAAATATATCTCATTTCAGGCATAAACTTTTCTGAACAGTAGCTTCACATTCAGAACTATTGCACTCTACAGATTGGAAGGGCCTCATACAGCTCAACACTCTCCTGTACCTTTGCAAAATCCAGTTGTTAATAGCAAATGAGTATGTCTCTCTAATGTGCTGGGGTTCTCATGGTGTGCATGGTTGATTTTTAAACAAGCCAAATATGAAGGGACCAAACGTAGATATCCGCAAGAAGAAAAAATCGTTTGACTCGGCTCATACAACTATGATGAGTTTAATTCACTGGAATCATAAATGAACAGATCCAAATTCCATCCAATATAGGAATTTTCAACTTTTTCATCAGGGATCTAAATCAAACATAATACTCATATCCCTTCACCCCACCCAACACCCAGAAAGACTTTTTTTTGTCGATATACCCCAAAGGCAGTCAAGTGTAAGTTCTCAGTTATAGTCTCGGAAAGTTTAATGGAAGCCAAACCCCTCTCTACAGCCAGACTTAACAGTGCAACCTGTCTACGCAAACGTCTGAATAAACCCACTGAAAACATTGGGACTTACTACCAAGTAAATACACATAGTCTAAGGCTGCATGACAGGCTGCTCTATTATTTTTTAGTAAGATGGAACTGTTTTACCTTCTGTTTTGAGCTGCCCAACCAAGAAAAAGAGACTAGCCTGCACCCAATTCTCTTTCACAGGAATGTGATCTAAGGAAACAGCCCAAAGTAACTTCCACTGTATGAAAGTAAGCGCGACAAACTGTTCAGGCCTGTAGATCAGGGTGCTTAAGGAGAGAAGCACAGGGACTGGGACCAGTAAAAAGACAGCCAAATCTGGCCAGAATAATTGGAGTGATATCTGTTACAGACCAAAGTCCATAGCAGGAGCTGTGCCTTCCAGAAGTCTTCCCGGATATGTTTGTAATGTAAACATCCTGCCAAGGAGGATAGATTTATTTATTTATTTATTTATTTTAAGAAAACCTTTCCAAATGGAGGGTGGTGGCAGAAAGATATCCAGAAAGCCTGATTTAATAAACGGGAAGGGAGCATTTAAGCTTCTTGGGAGAAGTGTTGGGGCCATAAACTACTCTCTCTAGCCTTTCTTGGCATAAAAGATTCATCTGGAAAGAGCCTGGAGAGCAATGATCACCAGCAACTGTTCACAGGCAAAAATAATAGTGTTTCTGGCCACAGCATCTTGGGAATTTCACTTTCTTTTGCATTAACACCTAACTACAAGGCTGACATAGAGAGGTGAGAAATGCTCATCCTTTTACGACCCTTTTAAAACACTCAGGCACACACACACACACACACACACACACACACACACAGCTGACAGTTTTATCTTCAGATGACAAACAGCAACAACACTTTAAAATGTATCTTTTCCTGGTATTTATCTGAAGAACAAAGAGATACGGGGAAGGACTAGAACAACAGTAACTGTACACTTTGCTACTTAATGAATAATAAGTTACTGATAGGCTTAATGGTAAACATTCCCAGACATTCAAGGCAACAATTTATTTCACTGAATGACTGAAGATTTATCATAAACTTCAGGAAGATCATGATAAAAATAAAGACTGCAATGCACAAACTTATCAATTGCTAGTATTTCTGCTTTGGTAACAGGGCTGCAACTTGCTCCAGTTATAACTATTGGTATGAACAGTATACATCTGCTTCGGAAATGGCAAAATTTCAGGCTACTTTTGTTCAGCACCATGGTTCCAGTGCCATCTGACCCAGATTTATTAGTAACTAGCTATTTTGCCTGGCCTTGCCGAGCAGGTATTGATTATGTGTTGGTGGTAGGGGGGTGGCTTATTTGGGAAGAGACGATTCAGTCAGAGCCTTGATACCCAGGTTGCTTTCAGAGGAGGTAGCGGAGTGGGTTGGCTGCCTCCTCTGAAAGCAACCCAGTCAGAGCCTTGATCCCCAGGTTGCTGCCTCCAGCAGACAAGCGCGAAACGGAGCTCCACGTTTGGCCCTTGCCTGCCGGAGAATGGGTGTGCTTTCTCCGGCAGGCAAGGGTGGAACAGAGCTCTGCATTCGGCCCTTGCCTGCCAGAGAATGGGCACGCTTTCTCCAGCAGGCAAGGGCCGAATGCGGAGCTCCGTTTCACCCTTGCCTGCCGGAGAAAGCACACCCATTCTCCGGCAGGCAAGGGCCAAATGGAGAGCTCCATTCCGCCCTTGCCTGCCAGAAAAGGGGCTTGCGCACATCCAGTTTTGCATGTGGCAGTTGGTTTATTTTTTGGGCATGCGCAGATTGTGCTGCCCGTGGGATTCTATCTTTACTTGTGCGCATGTCTCATCAACGATGGCACGTGGACTCCCCCCCCCCCCGTTTGTGCGTGCACAGTGTTTTTTTGTCTTTGTGGGGTGAACGCCCCACCCTCTGCTCCCGGACGCTTATGGCGATAGTGGCAAGGACAAAAGGTAAGTGGCCGGTGCATTATGGGATAGGCTGGGCGTGCACAGATGTGCATTCCGGACACGCAAGGCCCAACCCTCTTCTTATAGGTATAGATAACTACAGTGGTTAGGATCACCCACCTTCTGGTTTTAAAAGCTTCACTTTTCTCCAAAATATTTGTCTATGCTTTTTCCAAGCCTCCCAAATCAAGCCTAATTGCCTCAACCAGGACTAGCTGCTAGAAAGAAGGAGATAGCAGAGGTCCATTCTAATAAATAGACTGATCTATTTAATAGGTAGGGGAACTAGATGCCAAATTGCCAACATACATTGGATCATGGAGAAAACAAAGGAATACCAGAAACAAGTCTATCTCTGTTTCATTGACTACACCAAGGTCTTTGACTGTGTGGACCACAACAAAATGTGGCAAGTAATTAAAGAGATGGGAATACCAGAACATCTTATATACCTCATGAGAAATCAGTACAAGTCAGGGCTGTAGCCAGGATTCTAGTTTGGGGGTGGTGGTCGCAAAGGATCAGAACCGACTGTACGAATGAACAAAATTTAATAGGGACAAAACTGTTCCACTGTCTTCAGCCATAATATCTGGACCATCACAGACTGTGCAAAGGTGCTATAAACATAGAGAAAGACATAATAATTGCCATTCTATTTTTCTTTATAAGCTCTGTTTTATCCCTTGTTAGCACAAAGGTCTACAAAAATGAGGTAAACAGAGCACAGGTATCAGGCGGGCTTTTTAAAATGTGCATAATTGTCTATGTATTTACTTAGGCAATGGATCAAACCACAGAATTTGAAAAAGATTGCCCAATAATGTCAAAAGAGATGGAAAATCAGTATAATTGTCAAAACGTCAACTTCATTCCAAGCTGATGAACAGGAAGTTTAGGCCAGGGGTTATTTTTTAAAAGAGGGGAAAAACCAACAGGAAAGCACATGGTGATTATACAATAGGAAATTATCCAGAAGGAAATGAATGGATTTTTTTTATAATGCCAACCTTTACTCGTACAAACACCTGTCAGTTACCCTTTGAAAAAATAAAGTACAGTACAGTACTTGGATGGAGCCAGGAGAAGCACTAGAATAACAAAAGAGCATTGAAAACACAGCTGCTGCCCCCACACAGCAAGTATCTTTCTAGTAAGATACTTTTACACGTATTAGCTAAAAATCAATGCTCTCTGTAAGAGATGGGGAAACAATTGTGTCGGAAACAACTGCATAGACTAAAAATCAGCCCACTGGTTCACCCTAATAAATATCTTCATCTCTGTCATTTTCGGTCCTCAGAGAAGGGAAATTAACAACCTTTATGTAATATGGGGCCGATAAGCAGCTATAGATTTGATATCTCATAACGTAGTTTAATGATTTTCAAAGATATAGTTAATCTAGTCAACATATACAACAAAACATAAGCATTGCAACACCTTTAAAACTAACACACTTAAGTGTGAGCTTCCATAGTCCCTTATCTGCTGCCTCAGGCAAACAGGGGACTCAAGAGGTTAAGACGCTGACTGGGAGGCAGAAGGTCAGCAGTTTCATTCCCGAGTACTGCAGGACGGAATGAGCTCCCGTCTTTGTTCCAGCTCCTGTCAACCTAGCAGTTCGAAAGCAAGAAATTGCAAGTAGATACATAGGGACCACTTTGGTGGGAAGGTAAACAGCATTCCATGTGCTCTGGTGTCTGGTCACGCCTGCCACATGACCATGGAAACGTCCGCAAAAGCAGACAGCGCTGGCTCTTCGGCTTAGAAACAGAGATGAGCACTAAACCCTAGAGTCGGATATGAGTGGTATTCGAGCAAGGGAAACCTTTACCTTTTACAGGCAAACAGAATGCAATATTTAGGCCACCAATTTGTGCATACAGGACATACTTGTGGGGTTAGGGACCAAGGAAAATCAGGCAGTGACTTATGTAATGCAGTTTCATTTTGACAACCACATGAATAACACAAGTAAGTTAACTTTCAAAATCTTCTTTACATAAACCTCATGGCAACAGAGTAATTAATAAGCCTCTCAGACTGGTACAAAGTGATTTGGCTGCTATCTTTGAAGTGCAAAGTCAATAAATTTTGCTTTCATGAAGGAGTTGGTTTTGCTGAGGCCAGAGTTTTGCCAAAGGAAAGAACTTCTTGGTTACACACATTGTACTCCGTTCCCTATGAATCATACAGAGATACACTGTCAGCAAAGGATGTCACAGATCACATAAGAAGAGGAATAAATAAATTCACCCCTGATATTGTGAGTGGCGCTGTTGGGATCTGCAATGATATTGCCAGAAAATATTTGGGGATACTGTTGGTGTATAGGTTGCAGTGGGATCTTTTCCCTATTTCTGTACCCATTTTGTTTGGCCTATTTCAGACTCGTAATAGTTTAAGAAGCTCTCTTTAAACAACCATCCATTAGCCATTATGTATAAATCCACAGATGCATATTTGCTTATTTCCTGGAGGCTTACATAATTGACATTTTTTCAAAGTTTATTACCTATGATGAGCTGTGTTCTTTATGTATTGCCAATTTAAATGTTTACTGCTGGTTCTGAATCCCATTTCCCTTGTTCCCTAACACACATACACACACCCAAACCTTGTACAGTGTGCTTATTAACCAGTGGCTTAAATACTGTACTGAATATGTCTAAGAAAGTGGATTATAACCCATAAAAGCTCATACTGAAATAAACATACAGTAAAACCCCTACTTACGTAAAAAGTCTGTTCCATAGGCTTTTATGTAAATCAGTTTTTTACTTAACTCAAAGCAAACCCATAGGAAAAATGGATTTTTACTTTACTCGAAGCAAACTCATAGCAAAATGATATTTATGTAAATCGAAGCAACCCCGTAGGAAAAAAAAAATAATTTTTTACTAAACTCAAAGCAAACCCATAGCAAAATGTTATTTATGTAAATCGAAGCAACCCCATAGGAAAAATGATTTTTTAAAACTCGAAGCAAACCCGTAGGAAGTTGTGTTATGTAAATCGGGACATTGATGTAAATTCGGACATGGTTTTAGTGCAAGAATCATTATGTAAGTCAAATTTTATATAACTCGAAGCATATGTAAGTTGGGGTTTTACTGTATTAGTCTTAAAGGTGCTCAGTACCATATTTTTGTTTTGTTATACATTTAATTGATGAATAGGTGTTAAGAGCCCAATGTAGTAATACCCAGTGGCTTCATTTACATACAGTAAAACCTTGGAAAGGTTTGGATAATGGAAAAAAAATCTCATAATGAAAATAAATTAAAGGGAAAAGGTAAATGGTGCCCTTGGATAACAGATGATGACGATGACGATGACAACGATGATGATTATTATTATTATTTTGCATACCAAAAACATTTCCAGGGGTTCTCAACGGCACCAGTAGAGTCTTGTAAGTAAATCCACTCTGGTTTTGGGATTGTTCAGGGTGTTCCCATCCTGTTTAGGGGGCTATAACTGATGAGGGGGGTAACTTCCCATCTGGAGTTTCTAGCTATGCATTGGATTCTGAGAATTGAAATTCACAGAAACCAGAAGTTGCCCTCCCTGCCATTTTAAAGTTTAAAAACAGGGTGAAAACACCCAAAAAAAATCCCAAAAGTGGAGTGGATTCACTTACAAGACTCTACTGGTGCCATGGAGAGTGGCGGAGACCCCCGAGGACCTGGTAAAAGTGGCTTTTTTAACCTTCAGAACAGATTTATTATTTTCAATGCATTCCTATGGGAAACTGCATTTTGGTTAATGAAAATTTCGGTATACAAAAGGTCCCGGAGAATGCATTTATTTTGTTAACCAAGGTACCACTGTACTTAACTCTGTATTAAGTGTTAGAATATGAGTGAGACCATGCGAGATGCTGAGTTCATGCACATTTTTGTTCTCCTTTCACATGGCCATTAAAAAAAAAATCAACCAGGCTTCTGTTTCATTTTCGGACATTCTTGGGTTGTCACCAATCTGTGAGAATCAGGAAAATAGGCATTGCTTTGTTAAACAAGCCAAAGACATAATCCAGGATTTGAAGTTTGGATTGTTTATCAATTGACTAGAGTGCATTTTAAATTACAACCTCTGAATCTCATAAAACTACCCACCCAAGAATTTACTAAACTCTGGTCTATTCCTTCAATTTGGGGAGATTTTTTTAAAAAAACCTGGAGGGCTACAGTAGCCCATTCCAATCTAATCAAGACCACATTTTAAAGGTCAGCCTATCAAACAGAACATAAATAATCCAGGGGACAGTATCTCACAAACAAGGGATAAGACGAACCAGCCAAGGTTCTTTTGAGTCCATATCATGCTAGATGACAAACAAGCCACATATTACAGGAACATGCGAATCTGTCCAAGCTCCACCATCTAAGCCAGCTAAAGAGACTGGCTTGGATGGTGGAGCTGGGAGGCGATTAAACTAGGAGGCAATTCCTTCCTAAAATCCCCTGAGCAAGAAGCAAATTGTCTACTGATAGTAAATATCAGTAACATCCAACATCCCTTCCCAAGGTGCAAAAGGCTCAATATCCCATTATTATTTGTGTGTGTGGGTGTGTGGGTGCGTGCGTGCATGTGTGTGTGTGTGTGTGTAATAAGAGATGGAAAGGAATTATTCCTGACCACAATGATCTATATGAGAAATAAGGCAGTGTTGAATATACTTAATGAATCCCGGTCCATTTTGGCAGTAGGTTACAGGCAAATAAACAACATACAAACCTAAGGTTACATATGTAGCACTAACAAGAATGTTCACAACCTTATACTTATGAAGTTTTCCTATTCACTGAAACTGATAGGTAGAAACAAAAAAGGCCGCTTCTTCACACACGGCAAAATTCATTTACAGAAGTTACTAGTGCAAAATGTGCCAAAGGCTGAAAGGTTAGAGGGCTCTGAAGTTGAATTAGACCAATGTATGGAGAGTACCTCTATTAATGGCTACACAAAATCATGGAAGCACAGAGACAGAAGGGTCCTGTAAAGCCATCAAGTCCAACCTATTACTCAATACAGAAATATCATTCAAAAAATCTATCTGACAGATAGCTGTTGGAAAGCTCACTACAATTTGAGGTAATGGGTTCCATTAACAATAATTTCATGTCAGAAATTATTCTGGGTTGAAATAATTTTTGCTGGAGAAACTCTGCTCAGGGGACACCCGAATGAGGCTCCTTTCATGTCCCCAAGAGCTGGGACAGAGACGGGTGCTCAAACTATCATGCAGTACCTGGGTTTTGAACTGCCAACTTGCTGGCCTTCTAGCTATCAAGGTGAGCTTTTTAACCACTGAGCCACCCCAGCCCCATTAATGGATATGGAGCCCCCTTGTCCACCTGGAGTGGGTCATTAAATATCAGTGCTAGAGAGCAAGAGCAGGAGACAGTTGTGGCTTACATTGAGACATTTCCTTGGCCCCCGTGGAAGCAGTAAGCTGGAAGATTGCCCTTTAATATATTCTTGTGAAGCATTGGCAGGGGAATACATTATTTATCATTAGACATGTTTCCAGTGTTAACATCAAAAGGGGAATCCTGTGGTAGGATTCTCAGATGAACATTGAGCTTGCATCTCACCACACATTGCTAATGCAGATTTTGCACAGTACCCACAAACAAAAGATGCATTTCCATTGCACATCCTGTGTTGATGATTCTTATTGCTAACATCCAATTCTACAGCAACTCTTGGAACCTCTCATCCAAAGCTTGCTACCAAAATTTTGAAAGCCATTTCAGAATCATTCCTTTCTGTACCTTTTTCTTTCCTTTAATACATAGCTCTCCTTTATCTGCTATGGCACTACCTATTGTAGTTATTTTGTGTATATATAAATAATTCCATACCACAGGATGTATTACCACCCTGTCATATAGTGAAAACTATCTCCTCCACTCAGACCAGTTTTGCCCCCAAGCCAGTATCATGTAGAGTAGTCATCATACCAAAAAATGAAAAGGAATGTTTGTCTTCAACCCATCCACCTCAGGTTAAAGCAGACTGATCACTTAACTTCTGCTCTGAAGATCATTTTTGCATTTCTACAATCACCATATTCGCTAGCGTATAAGACCCACTTCCCCACCTTAAAATACACTGGAAAATGGAGTGTGTCTTATACTGCATATAGTGGCCTATCTTGGTAATAACAGGGCGCATCTTATACTCCAATGCATCTTATACGTCAGCAAATACAGCATTCTATCTAGAAGCTCTGCTTTCACTTGTTAAATTTTATTTCAGAGGGTTCAAAACAAAATTCTTACAATTTCCTTTGATATAAATAAAAAGAGCTCCCTATCCTAGGAGAAATGTCCTGACAACTTAATGCCTCCCTATCGTAAAACCCCCACCAAATTAAGTTAATAACTTCAGTTACTTCTTCCAATTCCTTATAGATTCATCTTTGCAGTATGCCTATAAACCAAATCAACGAATCTCTAAAGCCTGATATGTTAATATCTTTGTACAGTCCTGGGACATACCGCCTGGTCTCATTTCAACAGATGGATAGTAGGAGTAGTTCTACTAAACTCTCAGTCTAAAGCACATGAGACAAGAACTCCAGAGAGCTATACTATCAACAAGTATCAAAGCTGGTCCTCACAAATCAATTACTGTTTAATGCTTTTTCATTCTCCCCTGGGTATTAAATTGCTTCAAGCAGAATCATGTACTCCCTCGGTGAATATAGTGCAGAGCTTTTAATTAAGCCAGAATATATGATAGCAAGAACTGACATCTAGTCCAGCCTATAATTACATGATCACTCAGGAAAAGAGCATTTTCTTTTCTCCAAACCCCCAGGTTACAGCTATTTATTTATTTTAGCACAAATACTGCTGATCTACTACCTGAGGTTTGATGAACGCAAACAGAATGAATAGGTAGAGGTGTAAACAATTTGGGGATTGTTGACAAAGAAAAAACCAGATGTTTGAAAACAGAATTTTTGTTGTAAGCTTGCAGTTTGATCATAACTGCCCCAGTTTTACTCCCAGAAGGCCAAAGTCACAAGGACGAGTCTATACTGACAGATGTTCCTGGACTGTGATGGAGCAAGCAGTAGGCATACACAGTGCTCTCAGACTCATGAAAGGGTTTCGTAATAGCTCACATCCTGCACTATAGATACAGCTGAGAAAGGCAAAATTGTGGGCTCTTACAACTCTTCTGGAATGGGATAAAACCCACATTTTGGAGGATCACATTCCTTGTCTCTGACAGTGAAGCCCATCTGGCAGAATGAAGCTTCAAGTACTTGATGTGCAATTAGAGTTTATACCCACCTCTTCACAGAGGTACAGATTCCCAGCTCTCCAGATATGGATTAAACTCCGACTGTCATCATTCCTTACATCTGCCCAGTCTGGCTAGGACTGATTAGTGGTAGTTGCACTTACAACATTTGGAGATCCCTAGTCTTTCTCTAGGCTCTGAAACACGAGAGCTTGACCAACATTAACAATGCTAAGAACTGAATCATAATGGGAACAAATGAGATATTAAAGACAATGCTCAAAACAGGTAAGTGCGCCAACATGTGATTGTAAGGGAAACGCCCCCTTCTCTTGACTCCAAGATGTTTAAATTAACTAATCCCAAACCAAGCATATTCCAGATATCCTGCACTATGGTTTCCATCACCCACGACCATTAGAATGAAGGGCGCTGGGTAGAGGAAGATACAGGTACTGCTTTTCTAGTTTCAGCACCACTTACATTCCCCCCACTGCTTTTCTAGTTTTAGCACCATCAATTCACTATACATCAAATGTTGTGCATACTTCTGTTCTGCACAAGCAGAAAAAGACACACCCTGAAAGCTTCAATCTTCACTTTAAAAACAGTTTTATCTCAGCACTACAATTTTTTAATTGGGGGGGATTGTTTTGTTTTGGTTGTTATTTATACATTTGCTCAGTTTGTTTATTTTTTATGCTTAATTTGTTCCAAAGATTTTTTAAAAACAAGAGTGGGAAAATATCCCAGATGGGCAGGATAAAAATGCAATAAATAAATAGAAGCTCAAAAGTTAGGCATTATCTGCTGTATTTATTCTAAGCATCAGAACATTTTTGTGTTGGTTTGTTTGTTTGTTAGAGGAAGAAATGTTATTCCTTTAAGGCATGTAAACTTAAAATAAAATAAAAATGCAGCAGAACAGCTGGAATATTTTACACATTAAATTGACTATCATCTTTTCTGGAAAACAAGGTTGATCCTCTGCTGTGATGTTATATCCATTGCTCAAAGGTTGAACAAATATGAGAGGAATCTTTTTAAATATGATATAACACACTTTAAGACAGGGGTTCCCAATCTATAGCCTGCGGCACCTAAAAATCCGGCCTGCACCACTCCAGGAAGCAGAAGTTAAACATGAAAACGCTGCCATAAATGCACCCGCAGCTGTCGTAAACACATTTAAACTAGACTAGTAATCTAGACTAGATTACTGTAATGTGCTCTACATGGGGCTGCCCTTGATGACCATTCGGAGGCTGCAATTGGTCCAGAATGCGGCTGCCCAGGTGGTTTTGGGGTGTGGGCATTACGCTCGGGCCTTGCCACTACTTCGGGAGATGCACTGGTTGCCAATTTGCCTCCAGGTGCAATTCAAGGTGCTGGTTATTACCTTTAAAGCCCTACATGGCAGTGGGCCGGGATACCTGAGAGACCGCATCGTCCTGAGATTGTCTGCCCGACCAACCAGGGCAGACCGGAGGGGCTCCCTAATTGTGCCATCAGCTAGAGGGGCCCGCCTCTCTAGCACAAGAAGGAGGGCCTTCTCTGTGTCTGCCCCGGCTCTTTGGAATCTCCGGCCAGTGGAACTGAGCCAATAGACGGAACTGCTGCCCTTCAGGAAAGAACTGAAAACCTGGCTGGTGGGGCAGGTGTGGGGTGGTGGTGGAGAAATAACCCCTGCCTGCCGGCTGGTTAAATAAGAGCCATCCTTCCTTCCTTAACATGTGCGGGTGGGGTTTTAACAGGGTTTTAAGGGAATTACTGTTTTAAATGGGGTCTATTTATTAAGGGGGGGGTCATAGTGTAAGCCGCTCAGAGTCTTTGTGATTGTGGCGACTTTAGAAATTCGAACAAATAATAAATAAATAAATAAATAAAATTTATGACAGCCTTGGGTGCATTTATGGCAGCATTTTCTGCATGCATGGGTGCACAGTGTGAAGAACCACGTGACCAGCCTGCTCAACCACATGACTGGTCCGTGTCCTGAAGCGTTTGGCCACCCCTGCTTTAGGACCTCACTAACCAAATGACATGAATCAATTGTGATAGGATGGCAGCCTGATCAATCCTGTCTAGAAAGTGCTTAAGGACTTGAAAAGATCTTTTGAACAGGAAACGGACATGCAGCCTTACCACTGCTATAGATTCAGAAGGAAAAAAAACAAAACACATTTCTTTTGCACATTTTGAAAAATATACATGAAAAGAAGCATGTCGTGGCTTCCAAGGAGAGGGGACCTGAGAAAGGAAGATAACAACACTGTGACTGGTTCTTTCAGGGGGCAAAATGCACATTTCAGAAAGAATGCCATTATAAGTTAAAAACCATCCATATTCCAAAGACATGATACATGTCTTCATGAGAGAGCAGTCATAACTGCAAACAAAATCCGTGCATTGCTAATCTCTCAATGGCTGGCTACAAAACAAAGTAAGCTAATTTGCAAAGTGTGGGGAGTGTAAGAAGCACTTGCTGTAATGATCACCCCTTTTCAACATCTAAGAATTTTCCCTTCTGATGAAAAAGCTCTCTGCTAATACATCTGCCCCTGTAGGAGGACAAGCAATAAGTGCACAGTTTTGCTAACTGCATATATTTGCTTATTTATCTCATGGATTGGCTGGCTGGAAGAATCTTTTTTGGAAAAGGCAGAGTATATTTTACCAATCAGTGAAGCACTCAATATGACCCCATTTTTTATTTTAAAAAAACCAGAACAATGCAAATTTCACTGAATTCTAGGCCAAGGAATCAAAGGAACCATAGCTCATAAGAAATAGACTTCATATGTAGCATAAAGTTCATAAAAATTCCATAAAAATTCTTGTTATACACAAGGGTGTTATTGGGGGGTGAGGCAGAAGGATAGTTGTTCCCAAATTACATCCAGAACTTGGGAAAAGTTATTTTTGGGACTGTATGTTGTCTGGGTGATCCTAGAACAGTGGTGGCAAACCTATGGCACATGTGCCAGAGGTGGCACTCGGATCCCTCTCTGTGGGCACCCATGCAGTCACCCCAGCACAGTTTGTCCTGCCCACCCAGCAGCCCAATGGGAGCGCTTCCTCCCTCCCCTCAGCACAGAGTCCCCGCCGCCCCTATGCCCAGAAGCCCAATGGGAGCATTTTCTTCCTCTCCTGTTGCTGCATTGGCACTTTGCTATAATTAAGTGGGGTTTGGGTTGAAGTTTGGGCACTCAGTCTCTAAAACGTTCGCTATCACTGTCCTATAAGTTTTAATCAAAAAAAAAAAGAAACTTTTTCCACGTTCATAGTCTATGACTGTACCATGGTTTTTATCTGAAACGTGTACCTCATGAGCGTACCTCATGAGGACTGACATTATTAAATCATTATCAGTTTGGCATGTCAAAACATAATAACCAGTTTTGTTCTTGCAGCTTCAACTTGTAGTGTGCACTTTTTCATACAGCTTTCAGAACAACAAACTGGGCTGTTCTCAGAGGAAGCTTTGTGGGTTGCACATGTGACAATATTTTTTCCCCAAGCCAACTCAATCATCTGTCCCATGACATGTCCTGGAGCAATGAACCTTTGCACACGGCAGTTCCTCTAAAAATAAAAAATAAAAAAACTCAGTTCTCTGCAATGGGAATTCTCTGTACAAAGGCAAGCTTCAAACATATCAAGCTTCAAACATATCATTACCAAGTCCTGGAATTGTTGCCCCCAAAGGGAAAATTACCTCAGGGCCATGTTGTCCTCTTTAACATAATACCATAACGTAATAACTGTAGAGAGAGCAAACAACTGATTTACTTGGTTTAGTTTCAAGTGCCCTTAGTTGACAAAATATAAAAGATCAGGGAAGAGTTTTCCTTCCCCCTTTCCTTACTAAGGCAAGGCATTTCAAAGAGAAAAATTCCTCAAGGCTGCAAATGACTCTTTCAAGATCCTCCAAATCAGAGCTCAGAAACACTATTCTTTTGGACTAAAATGTCCAGAATCCCTGAGCCAGCAAGGAGCTCTGAAGGGCATTAAGATTTATCAAACAAAACTGAACATCAGTTGGGGGAAAGGCTTCCCCATTAATACTGGGAACCCCTAATTGTCTGAGGAATGAGCAAAGTCAATAGTAGCAAAAGGGAAGAGAAGGGTCTAGTCTAAGCGTCATTTAGGGAAACACTTACATCTATAAAGAATCTGGAGCATAAGATTGCCTATCACCCTGTATTTCTTAGTGCTACTTCTTTCTGACTCTCTTGCTCCCTTTAGCTCAAAACCCTGTTAAGCTGCTGCTGCTTCTGCTGGATTTGAATCCAAATATTGGCGATCCTCATAGTGATCAGCCATGAAGACTGTCCTGAGAATATAATGCAGTGGCCTTCCATATTGCAGCATGACACCCATACTACTGATCCAGTTCCGTGAGTCACTTTCTGGTCCTGAGCCCTTTTGGCACGCAAAGTCCTCCTCAGCCTCAGGTCAGTATTGATGAAGCTGCTGCCCTGCATCAAGATGGATTCAAGTGGGATTTAATCCACTTGGGGACTATCACCCTTCCCTGTTGACTTAGCCAAGGCCACTAGTCCTCAGAGTTGTTAGGTTAGTTAACCGCTGCCTGACACTTGGTGTTGAGTTGCTGGCAGTATGGTCTACTCTATTACCATAGCAGGATAACCTGGCCAGACTGAATACACAAAAGCTACACAAAATTTAACACATTTTTTAAAAAACCGAATTATAAACTAATTTATGGCAGAACAGTTGAAGATTGGATTTCAAATCAGAGTTCTGGCTCTCAGGGCATCCTTGTTTTCTCCAGTCCCTCCAAAGGTAATATTGTAACAGCACATTCGTGGCAATAAAATCAACTGGGAAGTTCAGCGGGTTGGATACAAAGAAGATTGAACAAAACTCTGCTTGCTCAGTGAGGTTTTCATGGCACCTCCTCACCACCATAGCTCCCGAATGCTACTACTGCAGGTCAACATACAATGGGCGGATAAATTTGCAGGAGGACAGGGGATTTGCCGTAAATCAAGGAGGTTGCCTTGCATGTACAGAAATGCCTCAGCAATTGGCATCAATCCCAAACACCAAGTTTTCTGAGAAATTACTTAATTCATTAGAAGCTTTTCCATTTCTCATTTGGAAATTAAGCATCATTTAAACCAGAGGTCTTTTAGATGGGTCCGCCTATTTTTCATCACTGTCTACAGTGGCTTTGCAACAGTGTCTTAAGGTGACTTTGGAAACAAGAGAGGAAGCACACACAAATATGAGGGGCAATGGTTGCTATTCCTGTGATACATGTCTCAAAGTCCTCTTGGGTATCAACCTTTACTAATATGGCTTTCGGGCAAATGTAACCAAAATGCAGTCTTTCAGTTATTACTGAATTGCAACTCTCATTAGCCTTTGTCAGCATAGACCATGGGTTTTTAATCTATGGCCCACACGCATCCGGCCTGTGGTACCATTCCATCCAGCCCGTGCCCTCGCTCCCACCACCACTGACATCCTTTCCTCCTCTGCTTAGCATATCCCTAACATTGCTCCCTGGCAGAGCGGATGTTGTAAGAAGGCTTACAACATCCGCCCTGCTACATATATCAGGGTTAGGGACATGCCAAGCCAGGTGGAGGGGAAAAGGACGGCAGTGTAGCAGAAGCGGAAGATGCCCATGCCCACCCACATCCTTCCCGGGTGCCGCTCTGGCAGAGTATGGGCAAGGACAGCCAGGACCCTTGCTTCACCCACGGCAAGCTGGTAAGCAGGGAAGCAGCAGTGGTGACATGTGTGTGTGTGTGTGGGGGGGGGAGTTTGTGGACCGAACTGGTGGTGTGGGGGAGTGTTTGCGGTGGCGGTGTGTATGTGGGAGTGTTGGCAGTGGCGTCAGCATGGGGGGAAGTGTTGCCAGGCCAGACTGGTGGTGTGTGGGGGAGTGTTGGCAGTGGCAACATGGGGGATGGGGGGCTCGGGGTGGTTGCGCCACCAACACTGCCACCAAAGGCGATGGCAGTGGTGACACCAGTCTGGCCCACCAACAGTCTGAGGGGGCATGATCCGGCCTCTGGCTTAAAAAGTTTGAGAACCCATGGCATAGACAATGATGGGAAATAGTGAGAGCTGCAATTAAACAACCTTTGGAAGGACAAAATTTATCCAGTCCTGTTCTAAAGCAAGACTTTGATTTTGGAATTCATGAAATTCTCTTGGACATGTATTAACATGATTATTGGAACTGGAACAAGCAATTACCATATATTTAAATATATCAAGTCATTCCTGCAAGAATATCACCTGATAACAGTCAAATGTACAAACTGGTTATGATGAGCAGCATTTTATTAGAAGCTATTATGAAACTGGATTACAAAGAAATCAACACAACCATTGCTGGTTCATGGGTTAAAAATACCAACAACCTCCCAATCAAAATTGAGAGAGATAGAAATCAAAAGCCCACCATTAGACAAGGCCTTCATTACATAAAAAAGTAAAATTTCAGAAAAGGTTGCATCGTCACCAGGCTAGGTTTTACAAAAGTGGCAGGTGGGGGAAAGAAACAGACAATCAGATACTGTATTTGGATGTGAAGTCTACAACCTGTTTTTGTATCATCTAGCCCAGGGGTCAGCAAGCTTGACTCTCCAGATGTCCTTGGACTTCACTTCCCAGAAGCCCTGACCAGCAGGTGTACTGACTTGGACTTCTGGTAATTGAAGTCCAAGAACAGCTGGAGAGCCAAATTTGTTGACCCCTGATCTTATCTAATGACTCTTCTACCATCCAGTCTGATAAAGACTTCTGGAGAACACTAAAGTTTGCAAAACATTCTGCCATTTGGTAAAACTCAATAAATACAGAAACTGGGTTTGGGATCCTTTCCTTCTGGATTTTAATCTTTCCAATATCCCTTGTGCTCTCTTCTGCTGAAAAATACAATAAACACAGCTACTTGTCAGATAGATGGAAGCCTCAGAGCCTTTTCCAATTTGCTGCAATGGATTACATTTATTTGATGCCCAAATTCTTTTTCTCTTATATTTCCTCCAACAGTAGAACTTTAGAAAGATTTGTTTATGTGCAAGGAATTGAAATATAAACATGAAGGACATAAAATTGGATGAAACCTTTGGCCATGGTCAAAGAAAAATGTGTTGTCACCAAGACAGGTTATTAATATTTCCACAATTAAGCCTGCATGTCAGTCTCTAGTCTAGACGATAGTCATTATTACATGTGGCATTCATGCTACAACACTGGCCATTTGAGTCAACCACTGGGAACTTAATCTCACTTTTACTATAATGAACAACTCACACAGAATTTTTCTACACCTTTCTACTCCTAAAAGCTACCAATCTTCACCTGCGTGTTTGCAGTTGCTAAAGAAAATACATGGATGTTATTCTACAGTAGGTTGGTTTTTTTCTTTTGTTTTACTCTTGGTTGACTATTTCATAAAGAGCATTATGCACCTAACATTCAGATGGGGGGACAGAATCATAGTACCAAAGTACCAGGTATAGATAAAGGTCACCCCTACTCAAAAGCCAGTTGTATCAGGCTCTAGGGTTCAGTGCTCTTCTCTGTTTATAGCCAAAGAGTGTCTGCAGATGTTTCCATGGACACACGGCAAGCATGCCTAGACACCAGAGTGCACGAAACACTGTTTACCTTCCCACCAAAGTGGTCCCTATTTATCTACCGGTACTTGCAATTTCTTGCTTTCCAACTGCTAGGTTGCCAGGAGCTGGGACAGAGACGGAAGCTCACTCCGTCGTGCAGTACTCGGGTATTGAAGTCCAGCCAAAGTACCAATCTTAACCTATAAAACCAAGTGTTCACCGTTGGAACTGGCTATAGGTTGCTATGCATCGCCCTACTGACCCGCACCCACCCTTCGTGCGCACGGCCGAATTGCCTATGCAGGTCAACGAAGGATTTAAAAATCCGGCACGGGGGCCTCAGCCCCACAAACGGCAAGAAACGCAAAGAACTTCATTACCCAAAAAGCATTGCGTTTCGCCCTGCTTCTTCGAGCGGCAGCCAATTAAGAGCGCAAAAACAACGCTCTCAGTCTTTCCGTGCCGCGCCGCAGCCAATCAAAACATGCGTATTAAAACCTTGCCGAGTCAAGGACGCTGAAACCACAGGGAAAAATACAGATCCCAGCATCCTATTCACTTTAACAACATATAAGGAGTTACTATAGCCAATCATCAGCTTCGGAGCAAACGCGTCAAACATGACGGAACAAATGATGACCAAACGTTATAAAAGGAGCTCCATTGCCTTGCAAACCCCTGCACAAAGAACCTGGGGAAACACAGCGCGGCCAAACAAAACCAAGCCGCATGAAAACAAACCGAGCACAAAGGCAAAACACAAATGGAAAAATACAATCCCCAGGGTCCTGCGCGCCGTGAGTGCGCAGAACTCTGGGAAAGCCAGCACGGCAAAAATAAAAATAAAAAACACACATCAACACAGCACAGGTAACGGAAGCACACACCCCCGCCGCTGGGCTACCTTACCCTGGGCCTCCCAGGGAGGCCAGCACCCGGGAATGAAAGTCCCCCCCCGCCGCTGGCCTTCCTTACTGCTGCCCACCCAGGGAATACAGCCCCCCGGTAAGGAAAGCCCACCACCATCACCACACCACTGGGCTTCCTTACTGCGGCCCAGAAGCCAGCCCCCAGGAAGGAAAGCCCACACACAACACGACGCTGGGATTCCCCCCCCCCAAACAAAAACAAAAACGCCGTGGGGATTTGTGCAGTCCGGCCACCAAGACCGAGCCACGATGCCCACACCCCCACCAAAACAAACAAAGCAACAAACACAATGGGGGGATTCCCACGGGCCGGCGGCATGGATATTCCAACGTGGCCGGCCTGCGAAAATACCCCCAACCTACATCCCCCCCACCCCCCCACAAAACCCAACAACACAACCCATAACAGAAAGGAGCACACACCTTTAACCTCCAGCCTCAACGAGGAGCACATGTGCAATGAAAAAAGAACGGGAAGAAAACACAGCCCACAACTGAGTTACCATTTCAAAATAGTGCAACAGCACCACCCAGTGGCTACAGCAAAAATTACACTCCATGATTTCAATTTTATCTCCCAGAATTTACAAAAGGTAAATTAGTTTTTAAAACAATCAAACATATCCAAATGAAAAAATTAATCAAACATAAATAAATAAGAAAACACTAAAACAAAAAGCAAACATCTAAAAACAGTCAAAAACATCAAATTTTAAAAAACATACACTTACACATTTAAAAAAAAATCCATTATTTGAAAAAAATATATATAAACCTTTCCTCTTTTTAAAATCCAAATTTATTATAACACTTTAAAACACTACCTACGTATAAAAAATATTTTAAAAAAATAACAAAACTCATTTAAATACACATACAACAAAAATCATCCAACAACCATTTTTCATATTTTTTAAAAATAACCCCCAAAAAAGCCCGGCAACGCCGGGCAACCCTTGCTATTTCACTTATAAATACAGAGATCTGAAATCCCATTTAGTCCCCTGGACCCTTATGCTGCACTGAATACAACCAAATTAGGAGATGTCCTATGAGCATGCATACACAAAAACAAAGATCACATGTCATTAATTCAACTTTTAAAAACCTGATCCAGCTCCCAGTTTTATTTCAGCAGAGTATTTACCTCCTGAGTAAGATTAGTCATCCTTTGTTAACATGCTGCTATCATATTAATTCCTCCCACTGTCTGAAAAAAAAAGATCTATAGGATGACTGTGCCCAAATACTAGAGGGATAGAGCTACCTTTACTGATTGTACACAACACCATCGGTCCCGCTACTTGTGAAATTCAGAAATCAACAGGACCTTTTTTAAAGCCATAAAAGTATTGTTCACATATAAGAAAGAGGCATCAACAATGCAGGGGAACATCATGGTTTGAAGATCTTTAATCTTCAAACCATGAAGGGACTGCAGTGGCTTAGTGTTTAAGACAATGAACTTGATGACTGGAAGGTCGGCAGGTCAGCACTTTGAGACCTGGGTGCTGCACGACGGAGTGAGCTTCTGTTTCTGTCCCAGCTCCTGCCAACCTAGTAGTTCGAAAGCAAGGAATTGCAAGTAGATAAATAGGGACCACTTTAGTGGGAAGGTAAACAGTATTCTGTGCACTCCCATGTCTAGTCATGCCTGCCACATGTCCACAGAAACATCTGCAGACGCAGACAGTGCTGGCTCTTTGGCTATAAATGCAAATGAGCACCGAATCCTAGAGTCGGATATGACTGGCTTTTGAGTAAGGGTGACCTTTATCTAATCCTAATCGGGAAGGGGCAAAGCAATGACTACATGGGAGGTGGAATGGAAAAAATTATCCAGGACAAGAGCAGTTCTGACTGATCTGAACACCTCGAAGAGCACAGAACATACTACACAATATGTTGCTTGTCAATGCTACTTGGTTAATGTGTTGCCTGCTGTGACAAATGAGGAAAGTGATGCAAATGTTATGAATTCCAATGCACATTCCTGCTGCTGCACAATATTTATTAGCTTTCTGCTTGCAGCATTTCAAATGCCAACTGTCTAGTTTTCTTAGAATGCAACATCTCTCAATGTTTGCTGCTGAGAAGCTGTAACAAATAAAAAAAGGTTTAACAATGTGTGTGTAAATTTGCTTCCTCTCTCAATTTCAATCCCCATCTGTTAAAACAGTGATCTACTTTGTGAAATGTCTGCAAAGACAAAACTACAGACTATAAAATTAATTGTGGCATCACGACTGCAATTGTATAGACATTTACTAGTGAAATAAACATGCATACGCTTGCACGATAAACAGATAAATTATTAGCAACCACTTTACTACAGACATGTGGGCTTGATTTCTGGGGAAGGATAGAGGCAGACACATGTGTGCATGTGTACACCACCACCACCATCATTTGCACTCAGGTTCCAAACAGTTTTTGAAAGGACAAATCAAGATGCCTATTTAAATATGCAATGAACCCACCCCCAAGCTGGTGCCCTCCAAATGTGCTGGATCAGACATGGAGCAATGCTATGTGGGAGTGAGAAGAAATATAGACCAGCACCTCCGGAGGGCTCTAGCTTAGAAATGTCTAAGAATAGCTTTCTGTGAGCAAAGGAGGAGGCAAAGTGCTAACCTCTCCACTGGTAAGGCAATTTTGCTCATCAGCAACACTTCTGGATAGGAAGGATTAGCCAGATTAGCCCAGGGGACACTAGACAATACACACAGTGCTTTCCACTGTTCTGGGAGGTACCTTCTATGACATGATCATTTCGTCTTCTTAAAGTTTCCTAAAACAAATGTCCTACTCTACGCAGCATTATTCTTCTTCCTTCTCTTTTGGACAGTTACAAGAATGCAAACGTTCCTTCAGTCAGCCACAGAAGGATTATCTTCCTATATATCAACAACAACAGGTAGGCAAAACAGTTACCAAAAAGAGAACCAGCTTTGTTTTCAAAGGGAAGGGAAATGATAGTATTATTTCAGTTCATGTAAGCAAGATAGGCAAGCCAACTAGTCGTAGACTACATGAAACTATGCTGGGAGGGATAAAAAAAAATTCCTCTCTTTTTGGAGAGCCAAAAATCCCACAATGGATTGGGACTTTCTATCAGATTATGGTCTGTTATGTTACTTCTCATAAGCAGTTCAAACAACTTTCTGGCAAAAAAGAGGGAACTGTTTTGGGAAGAATGAATACATGAAGAAACAAAGGAACTATTTTATTTTATTTTTAGAGAGATAATGAGCCTGCAATTCAATCACTATGTTGAAGAACAATTTATGAACAAATAAAAGAGTCAGTACTTATATGTAACTCAGAACTTATATGTAACAAGTATATCTTCCACATTTGTTGTGTAGTAATACTATTAATAATTGTGTCCTGTCAAGTCAATGCTGATTTGTGGCAACTCTTTTAACAGTTTTCTAGGTTGAGAGTACTCAGAATTGTTTACCATTCCCTTTTTCTGGGGGCATTTTGGGATTTTGCAGTTTACCCATAGCTATACAGGCTGGCTTTTTTCCTGAGAGGCATGGTGGGGAATTGAATTCCCTAATACCTACTGTAACTCATTGAGCTATCCAGCCAGTATAGTTAAGCTACTATTACACTAAAAGCAGTTATAATGATAGTTGTGCTATTACTCTGCTGCTCTGGTCAAAATGCCCCATTCCACTGCATAAAAGGTTAACATGCTGTAAATACAAAATTCAAACAATAATATGAAAATATCAATTATATCCATAAAGCTATCATGCTCATCACATCACTTACAGATTCAGAAAGGAATTCTTTCCTTTAAAATGTTTATGATTTAAGGCAGGAGTTTTCAACCTATGGCCCTTGGGCCAGATCCGGCCCACAATGCCATTTCATATGGCCCAACGCCAGAAGTGGCAGAGACAGAGGGACGGAACATCATCCCGGAACCTTTGAGATGAAGGAAGTGTGTTCCCAGACAGACCCAAAAGAGGGATGGACCAAAACTGAGGAAGTGGGCAGTGTCTCCTTCCGGAAGCATAGGCCTCAGAAAGAGTGTTCCTAGCCAAAGGAGGAAAGGACCACACTACCGGAGGTTGAGCACCTGAGGTGTTGCTGGAGATGCCGTGAGGAAAGAGGCGAGATGGGCCAGAGCCACTCCAGGTCCTCTGCGGAAAGGGGTCAGTATCCCCCAGCCTTCACCCAGAGGGAGGGTGAGGAAGGGAGAGAGGGGCCTCTGATTCTTCCCCCTCACTTAACAACCTTCCAAATGCTTAATGTAAGTTAATGCCCCCCCCTTTAAAAATAATCATATAAGGAAATAGTCCCCCCCACCCCACAACCTCATAGGGTTGTGAGTGGTGGTAGAGTGACTTAAGGAGTAAATGCACCCATGGCTGTCGTAAATGCATTTACAACAGCTGTGGATGCATTTTACGGCAGTGTTTATGACAGGGGAACCACCAATCCGGCTCACTCAGCTGTCTGAGGGAGTGTGACCTGGCCTTGCAGCTTGAAAAGGTTGAGAACCCCTGATTTTAAGAGATATAAGACAGAACTCAAAATAGGCTTAATACGTATGAAGTCAGCAGATGTCCATGCAAAATGGCAAACAGAACTCCAATTAGTCAGGTAAGTCATTGAAATGATGCCAAGAAAATATTTTAAAATAGGAGGTAGAGCACACATGTAGCAGATAAGGGCTGGTTGAAAGCAGTGTCCATCGCCTATAAATGTACAGTAAAACGTCAAGTTATGAACGTCTCTATTTATGAAAAACTCGAGATATGAAAGGAAATCCCAGAAAAATAATGCTTTGAGATACTATAAAAATTTTGAGATTCAAAAAGTTTTTTGGGGGTCTTCCGATGCTTCTCACATGGTGGGAGGGTGTTTGAAGCATTTGCACTCCATTTTTTTGAATTTTTCATTGCGTTTTGGCACCACCAGAAGGTCTCCCCACAACTAGGAAGTGCCAAAAATTTCCCCCTTCCCCGCAACACCTGATTGTCGGGTACAATGTGCCAAATATGCATTGAAAACCAAAATAATTCGTTCCGGAGCTCAGAAAAAACAAAAAAATTTTTTTGTCTGTTCAAAACTCGTTCTAAAGTGCACTTTGGAATTTTCACCATGTTTTCACCACTTTAGAAAGAGTTTTGAACAGCTGAAAGACTTTTTTGGCTTTTTTCTGAGCTCTGGAATGGATTATTTGGTTTTCAATGTATTCCTATGGGAAACTATGTTTCGAGATACAAAAAACCTTGAGGAACGGATAAATTTTATATCTCAAGGTACCACTGTATTGTCTTGCACTGCACTGTGTTAACTATAATGTTTATAATATGCAATCAAAAATGAGAAGTTGCATGTTTAGTTATCCAAACCAGAACTGTCCAAATATAACTGGGAAAATTTATTAAAAGACAAAGATCAAACATTTGCAAATGCAGTTCTGCAAATAGTACATGCCAGAAAGACACACAAAAATTTCCCCTACCACTCCAAAAGCAGAGTCTTCTAGCATCTAAGGTTTTATTAAATATTCCCTGGTATGCCACCAGTATTAAAAGAGTCTCTTTCTTTCTTTCATAATAGTTCTCTACATGCATCCCATCTACTTCAGATAGCTGGAGACCATCAGAAACAAACTGGGAGGGGAATGCAGGACTGTGCGCGAGGGAAAGTCCCGCTGCATTTGTGTAAAGCCTGCTCATGTAAGACTGGGTTTAGTCCTTGAAGTTCAACCTGACCAAGGTGAGTTTTAATCCATGCAAACTCATACTCAAGAAACCTATGCCTCTTTTCAAGTGCGACTGTACTCAGAATTGTTGCAAAGACAAGCAAGCAAAAAAAAACAAACACATGCATCTAACTTGTGTTGGATGGATCAAACTGGAAGAATTTATGTCACTTAGGAAAAGATGTACAAGAATGAAAGGTCTCCCAAGAGAAAAGGACCTGAAATGTCCCACCTTAGTTGCCAAGAAGAAAGTGGCCCATATAAAATATGTGGGGTGGTTTTTTCGCCTCCAGATGTTGCTGACAAAGAGAGCATCTCATTCTACATTACTGTCCATGTTGGACAAGGCTGATGGTAGCTGCAGCCCAGCTCACTACCCACTTCTAATATACATACTTTCTAGGTGCAAAAACCTGCTTAAAAAAACCATAGGCAAAATTCCTCAGAAGTCCATATATGCAAAGTCCATATATTTTCAGAGGCAGGATGGAACCACACACACACACACAAAATATCTCATTTTCATCAGAAAAAATACAGAAATGTTCCTAATGTTTCAGGCAAAAGGGTTCTCTCCCCCGCCCCCTTCAAGATCAGAGGATGCGGAATTACACACCAAGTGTATCACAAATTTTGCATGAACAAGTCTCACTAGGAAGGCCAAGCACTGAATGAGAACACTGATCAACTCATCAACTGCTTAATGGTAATCATCAGATTTAGGTGAGCAAAGGATATAAACATACTCTCCCTTTCATTCTACTAACCAATACTGTACTGATGAAATTACATGCCAACATTTCCCCTTTCTGTAGCTAGTTACCTAGTAGCTAGATATCCAGCAGGAAAATGTAACCCAGTTTCAATACACCTAAAAGAAACATTTGACAAATTTCTGGTGTATATGATATATCACAACTATAAAGATCATGAGCTAGAAGATTGAGATTGTTGGTTGATATTTAGTTTAATTGTTGGCTGACATCAAGGCAAGCCACCATACTTCAGCATCATTGGCTAATTCTAATATAGTGGAGCATGGCTGCCATTAAACTTCACAACCCCCCCCCCCCCCCACTAAGTATGCTTCTTTCTTTGTTCATGTCAGACACAAATTACAATTAATAAATATATCAGATAGTTTTTGCCCAATAACAGGCAACACCAAGAGCATTTGGGGCAGTCAATGTAAAGTCTTCCCTAGTACATTTTGAAAGCTATAGTGTAAAATCAGTTCTCCTTCGTATAGTTTGTGAATCCACACTCATGGGTTATGCGCCTGCGCAGAACGGCCGATCGGAGGCTTGAAAAGCTATTGGTCAAAAGTTTTGGCGGTAAGACCGCCCACCGTACCGCCCACCCTGAGGCGCCCGCGCGCCATTTTACCTCAGTTCTCTTCTTTCCGCCGTAGCAGCAGGACGATCGTTGAGAGCTTCCTCAATTTTTTCGCCCTTCTGAGGGAAAGTCTTTTGGCAATTTCTAAAATTTTTCTCGGTGATCTTGTCCTCTGGGCAGGATCGCCACCCCGGCTCTGTCTCTTCTCTCGAGTGGATTCAGTAGCCAATTTTTTCGCATCGATCACCGTCTCCCCCCTCAAGGGGGTGGCGGCTGGTCCGCCCTTCGGGGTACTTGCCTCCAGAAACTTCCACTGGAAGAATTTTTCCGCGGTTGATGGCTGCAGCGTTTAAACAGTGCACGGCTTGCCTTAAGAAGTTCCCGGCTTCCAACGGACACAGCCTGTGCCTTTTTTGTTTGGGAGAGTCGCATCAGAGCCAGTCTTGCCCGCATTGCAAAAAGTTTACGCGCCTCGCGGTGCAGAACCGAAGCAATCGGCTCAAGGCTCATCTGATGGAGCTCGCTCTGGCTCCCGCCGCGTCCGCTTCCACATCCGCCGCTGCCGCCCAGCCACCGCCGGCCTCTTCCTCCGTGCTTCCGATGAGGAAGAAGAAGAAGAAGGACAGGAACGGTGAGAAGAAGCGCAAGCGTGGGTCGGAGAAGAGACGGTCGCTTCTTCCCACCCCGCGCACACCCGCCTCTCCTGGGCCTTCGCCGCCGTTCTCGACTGCCCGATGTCCTTCTCCGGGATCCTCCATCTGGGGAGGACGGTCGTCTTCCGGGTCACCTGATAAAGGACGCAGGGCTGGGGCTCCAGCTCGCCCACTTCAGGTGCTCCCCTCTCCTCCTCGGGGAAGAAACCCCTCGCCGAGGCAGGCCTCCGTCTCTCCACGGCCCAGGACGCCGACGGACGACGCGGTCGTCACCGTTCCGACGACCGTTTCGCCGACACCGACGCCGGCCACCGTTTCGACGCCCACCGTTTCGTGGGCCACCATCCCGCCGGCTACCGGAGCTCCACCGTCAGCGGACTCGGACGCGTCTCAGATGGCCCTCGTCCGAGAAATGTTCCAGGTCATGGCGTCGTTTGCGACCAGGTTCCAGGCCTCCACGCCTGCGGCCTCTGCGGCTCCGGTTCCGACCACCGCAAGCCCCGGGCATCCCGACCCTGCCGTGGCCCCACCGACCTCCCGTGGGTCGAGTGCCCGCTCCGCCGGCCCACCCAACCCGTCATGGTGTGGTCCGGACGTTGATGCGGTGGACGCCCATCCCGCCGGCCCGCCCAGGCCGTACTGGCGCGGTCCCGACGTGGATGAAAGACTGCCTCCCTCGTCCTCCGATGAGTCCAGCTCGTCGGAGGAGGAGGACGAGGGAGACGTCGACGCCGAGCGCACGCCGGAGCAGGCTATCGGCTCAGTGGACCCACCGCGTGGTGAGGACCAACGCTCGCTGACCGCCATGCTCACAAGGCTGGGCACCGCCCTCAACCTGAAGGTCGATCAACCGCCGTTGGAGGGTGAGGATCAGATGACCGCGAAGCTCGACAGACGTGCTGTGCGGCCGGTCCACATAACCATGCTCCCCTCCATGATGACCTCGGCGAGGGCGACATGGAAGAAACCTTTGGCGGCGCACTCCGTTTCGTCCAGGCTCGACAGCATGTACCGGGTCCTGGATGAGAACGTCGAGTTCCTGCAGGCTCACCCCCTGCCGAATTCCCTGGTGGTCAAGGCCTTCCAGCATAGGACGGCCACCAGCGGATTCCCGGTCCCGTCGACGCCGGAGGGAAAGAAACTGGACGCGGTGGGGCGTAAGTTTTACGCCACCGGCTCCCTATTCTTCCGGGCCGCCAACTACTCGGCCGCCATGGGCCTGTACCAATCTCACCTCTGGGAGCAGGTGAAGGTTGAGATGGCGAAACTGCCCGCCGACGCCCAAAAGCGGATTGACGCGCTGGCCACCGAGGGGGACTTCGTCGCCGAGCAGCTGATGCGCACTGCCCGGCATATCAACGATTATGCGGCAAAGGACATGGCCTCCGCAATCTACCTCCGTCGCCATGCTTGGCTCAGGGACACTTCCCTCGATGACGCTATGAAGAAGCTCATCGAGGAGTTTACCTTCGACGGGCAGGGCCTCTTCGGTCAGGACACCGATAAGGTCCTGAATGAGATGCGCCAGACCAATTCCACGGCGAAGTTCCTGGGGCTCACCACGCCGGCTCCGCCCGCCAGGCCGAGGTTCCAGCCCTTCACACGGCGGTTCCAGGGCAACCCGCAGCAGCAGGGACCGACGGAGCAGCCTAGATCCAGCTCCTACAAACAGCGGCGACAGCACAAACCCCGCTACCGGCCCTACGGACAGGACAAACGTTCGGGCGCGAGGCCCAAGCCCCGCGTTTGAAGCTGCGACGGCCGAGTCTCTCTCGCTCCACATCCCGTACCTTCCCCTCCGGAACTTCCTCCAGGTATGGTCGGGCATCACGGACGACCAGTGGGTCTTAAAGATCTTGTCCTCTGGCTACGCCATCGAGTTCGTGCGGGTGCCTCGGGTAGGAAGACATCGTCTCACCACCTCGTCCCCCCATTTGGAGGAAGAAATATCAACCCTTCTCTCCAAGGGAGCCATCGAGCGGGTAACACCGTCCGACTGGGACAACGGCTTCTACTCGAGGTACTTCGTGGTCCAGAAGAAGGACGGAGGCCTTCGCCCTATCCTGGACCTGCGCCGCCTGAACAAATGCATCCACACCAGGAAGTTCCGGATGGTGACCCTACAGACCGTCCTCCCCCTCATCAACAAAGGGGACTGGTTCACAGTCATAGACCTCAAGGATGCCTACTTCCACGTCTCCATCCTCGAGGAACACAGACGGTTTCTCCGCTTCCGTAGCGACAATTCCGTGTACCAGTACCGGTGCCTACCATTCGGTCTGGCCACGGCACCGCGGGTCTTCACCAAATGCATGGCTCCGGTGGCTGCATTCCTCCGCCAACGGGGCATCAGGGTCTTCCCGTACATCGACGATTGGTTGATCGTCTCCCCCACCAAATCGTCGGCCGTTCGGGACACACAATACACGGTTCACCTCATGGAGAGTCTCGGCCTCAGGATCAACTTCACCAAGTCGAAGTTGACTCCCTCCCAGCGCGTCGAGTACATCGGAGCGGTACTCGACTCGCTTACTACGAGAGCCTACGCCCCCCAGAAACGCTTACAGGATATTGCGCAGGGGGTGAGCGAACTGCGCACCAAACCGTGCATCCGGGCGAAGAAGGCTCAGAGACTTCTAGGCCTGATGGCCTCAACGACGGCAGTGATTCCCCATGCCAAGTTGAAATTCAGGTCCCTGCAATCGTGGCTCCTTCACGAGTTCAACGCACTTCGGGAGAGCCAGTCCAAACGGTTGATCCCATCTCCAGAACTGAGGGACCAACTGCTGTGGTGGTCTACACCACTCAACGTGGCCACGGGGAAGAGTTTCTACCCCCCGCAACCCTCGTTGCAGATACTGACCGACGCGAGCAACCTCGGCTGGGGCGCTGCTTGCGGGACTCTCACGGTCAACGACACCTGGACACCACACGAAACGGTGCACCACATAAATTACTTGGAACTGCTGGCCATTTGGAAGGCCCTGCGTTCCTTCGAGACTCTTCTCACCGGCAAGGCGGTGCAAGTGGCCTCGGACAATACCACGGCGGTGGCGTACCTCAACAAGCAGGGAGGAACACGGTCCACCACCCTCCTATACCTTGCAGTGCAGTTGTGGGAATGGTGCCTGGAGAGACACATTTTCCCAATTGGAGTGCACATTCAGGGCACACTGAATGTTTTGGCAGACCACCTGAGCCGTCTCACCTCGACGACCCACGAATGGGAGCTGGACGACGGGGTGTTCCAGTCGCTTTGCGAGGCCTGGGGGACGCCGAGCATCGACCTCTTTGCATCGGAGTCCAACAGGAAACTCAGCAGGTACTGCTCCAGAGCAGGCATCGGACTGAACTCCGAAGGCGATGCTTTCATGAAACGGTGGGATCAGGACTATCTCTATGCCTTTCCTCCGTTTCCTCTGGTCCAGAAGGTACTCACCAGGATGCACCAACACAGAACCAATGCAATTCTGGTGGCGCCAGCATGGCCGCGCCAACCCTGGTTTCCGCTACTGTTGCGCATGTCGTCGCAGTATCGCACACTGCCGGAGTCACCGACGCTCCTCCAAATGGAGCACGGCCAGCTGCACCATTCGGACCTGCCCAGCCTCCACCTCACCGCGTGGAGGATAACCCCAGACTGTCCAGGATCCTGGAACTAGCGCGGCGCCCTTCCACAAGGAAGTCCTACGCTTCCAAATACAGGCGTTTTTGTGCTTTCCTGGCCTCCCGGCAAACGCCCCCCCCCCCCGCAGGTGGAACTGCAGGACATTTTAACCTACCTCCTTCAGCTGGCGGAGTCTGGCCTTAGCATCACCTCCATCCGAGTGCATCTCGCAGCAGTAGTGGCGCACTCTCCGGCTGGCTCGCCCGCTTCTGGGGCCTTCCGCGACCAAACGGTAAAGCGCTTCCTCAAGGGACTAAGGAACGCTTTTCCGCCGGCCCGGACACCGACGGCTCAATGGTCACTGTCCACCGTCCTCAACGCGCTCACCAGGACCCCCTTCGAGCCCATGGCTACCGCCGATGTTCGTCTCCTCACATGGAAGACGGCATTCCTGGTGGCTATCACGTCTGCACGATGAGCTGGTGAACTGGTTGCCCTGCGAGCAGACGCACCTTTTCTCCAGTTCTTCAATGACCGCGTCGTCCTCCAAGCGGACATCACCTTCCTACCCAAGGTGGTCTCCAAGTTTCACATGGCACAAACTATCTCCTTGCCAACCTTCTTCCAGAACCCCACTAACGCCCAAGAAAGGACTTGGCACACACTGGATGTGAAACGAGCTTTATTGTTTTACACCAGCAGGACTAGAGAGTTCAGGAAGTCGCAACGCCTCTTTGTGGCTTATGGGGGAAGGTCCAAGGGTGAACCCATCTCTGCTCAAAGGTTCTCCAAATGGATCACCTCTACCATCTACCTGGCCTACGAGTCAGCCTCACTGCCACCTCCACCGCATGTCAGGGCGCATTCCACCAGGGCGGTTGCCACATCCACTGCCTTTCTGGAGGGCACACCGCTTGAGGACATATGTAAGGCTGCCACCTGGTCCAGACCTTCCACATTTGTCCAGCACTACAGGGTGGACACCAGAGCCACTGCGGACGCCAGGCTTGGCCGTGTCGTCCTCACCAGAGGGCTCCGGACTCAACGCCCCTGACGGGTCCACCTACGGGATCTTCAGCTCATCGTGGGATCATCTCATCCGACTGCCCACCGACCAAGGAAGTGTGAGCTTGCTAATCTCCCATGAGTGTGGATTCACAAACTATACGAAGGAGAAAGTTCGGTTTCACTTACCAGTGATAACTTTCGTTCTTCGAGTATATAGTTTGTGAATACACACTACCCACCCTGCCTCCCCTCTTGAGCTGCACGGATGAGATCAGTTGGTTTATCCTGTGCTTGGCTTAAGTATGGAACTGAGGTAAAATGGCGCGCGGGCGCCTCAGGGTGGGCGGTACGGTGGGCGGTCTTACCGCCAAAACTTTTGACCAATAGCTTTTCAAGCCTCCGATCGGCCGTTCTGCGCAGGCGCATAACCCATGAGTGTGTATTCACAAACTATATACTCGAAGAACGAAAGTTATCACTGGTAAGTGAAACCGAACTTTATTCTTCTCCATACCTATAGAGGACTGCATCAATGTGACACCCACATTATCTTAAGGTTCAGCTTGGTTTGCCTATTACGTGACATCACTGTAACCCAATTCTCCACATGATTGAAGGGGGTGGGGTGGGTCTAGACAGTCCTGAGGTTCTGTCCATTTGAAGAGTTGAGGATATCTATTATATATAGTTAATGATCTATTATAGAGTTATATAGAGTTATATAGACTCTATTATATAGAGTTAATGATCTAGGTCAGGGTTTCCTAACCTTGGGCCCCCAGATGTTCTTGGACTTCAACTACCAGAAGCCCAATTCAACACATCTGCTGAACATAGCTAATAGGAATTAAAGTCCAAGAGCATCTGGGGGGTCCAAGGTTGGGAAACACTGATCTAGGTGCTCTAATGGTTTCTCTCTTCTTGGAAAACTTACAGAAGTTTTCCCTCTAGACCAGTGGTTCCCAACATGGGGCACACACCCCACAGGAGGACTTCAATTCCCAGAAGCCTAAGTCAGTACATTGGTTGATTAGTGCTTTGGGGAATTGATTTAGGCTTCTGGGAATTGAGGTCCAAAAAACAAAGGTTGAGAAACACTGTTCAAGACTCTAGCATGTAATATTATTGCTATCTGATGATGTACAGTCTTTCTAGATGTTCTTTGGAGAAAGGTGATTTTTATACTATGTCTTTCTCAAGCAAACCCTCCCTAAACTGTCAGAAGATTCGTAAAGGACAGGAGACCACAAATCAGGAATTGTGAGATTGAAAGGATGCCCTGGCCTGATAATAAGTAATCCCACCTTTCCCACAGTCTCCCCCTTTACATTGAAAGAAGGTTCAACTGAGTTCACAGACACAATTTCCAATAAACATGTTCATGCTGCACAATGTGCAAAAGGGTGCAGTGTGACAGAATTTGGAGTCCATCTAAGCAATGTCTCATAAGGTATCACTTGCATTAGGCAAACAGTTTATTTACCCAAAGTTAGTACATGATAGAAGTCTCACTAGCTCTAAATGGGTAACACACATACAGCTAGGCCTATCTATATTCATTATTTCAATTTAGCTCTACATTCATGGGGAAAAGTGTCACTTAGGAAAAGATGTACAAGAATAAAAGGTCTCCCAAGAGAAAAGAGAAGTCAGTATATGACTTCCTTGCCAGGATAACAGTCAATTTTACAGCACCCTACATTTGCTCATTGTTTTAGGCTTCAGCCAGTTTTTGTACACATTAATCTAAATCAGAAAGGCTGCTTCTTCAAGAATATATTTATGTATTTGAAAGGCTAACGATAAGAACACAAAGGAAAGGCGTTCTTTGTGGAAAGTGCCAATTTTCAGATGAGGTTGTTAGGCAACAGGACACAGCTGTTGCACCTCTGGGACGTGAGTGTTCATCTGTTCCCTCACAGAATTAATAAAACAAACCAAGAACTACTGACTAACATTTAAGGGAAAATATGTCAGGGCTTTTAAAGGAAAATGAATAAAGTACCTCACTTGATCTCAGGAGGGAAAGCCTCACAATCTTTTCAAACATGGCTCTGCCTACACAACTGTCTCAGGTGTTCAGATGCACATATAATTATTCTGTGACATCAGGTCAATTATGACTTAATAGAGACCCTTTCCAGAGTTTTCTAGGTAGAGAGAGCTGAGAGGTAATCTAACATTTTTTTTCTGGGGCTGCTCTGGGACTATGAAGCTTGTCCAAGGCTCCACGGGCTGGCTCTTTTGGGATTCGCAGTGGGGAATCAAACTGTTCTTTGATCAGATGACTAGCCACTAAGCTATCTAGCCACATCAGAAGAACATATATTTTGCACCTAATTGGTTGTGTTTATGTATCATGGTGTTTCAAGTACAGTGATACCTCATACAACGTCCAAACTTGGTTCCACAAGTTTGGACTTTATACAGATTTGGACTTTGTATGAGGCATGCAAAATCCTAGCCGCGATGCCTCATACAACGTCTAAATCCTTGCCACGATGCCTCGTACAATGTCGTTTCCATAGAGATACATTGTACTGTAACAGCACAGACTTCAGGGCAAAGTCAAGGAAACAGACAGGAAACTGACAGAACTTTAAGAAATCATTGTCTAAAGGCTAAATACATTACAAAAACATGTCAAACAACCCTGATTGTCCAAGAACCTGAAGAATGCTGCAAAAATCCCAGGAATGCTTCTAAAAATTCTGACAAATTTTTTTAAAAAAAATCCAAAGTCGCGCTCATAACCACTCCTAAACACTCTTCGCCTCATGCAAAACCCACAAGAGCAATGCATGCATGTGTCCTGCCTTTGATACTGCCCAGGCACAATGCAACCTGGGAAAACCCAATGCCTCATACAAAGTCGCATGACTTTGTATGAGGCAACTTTTTTCAAGGAATTAGGCAATGTTGTATGAATCCGATGTTGTATGAAGCGGACTTTGTATGAGATATTACTGTACAGGAAAATACTGCAATGTGTGTGCCCCCATTCATTATTAATAACATATATTGCTCCCCCTGCTAGGTGAGAGCCTTGTTGGGGTGTGGGGACATGAGCGTTCTAACTAGGCAGTGTTGCCCATCTCTTGCCAAAGTGTCCTCCGTCAGATCCCTTGGGCCAGGTGAAAGTGAAGGGTACGCATCATGGTCCGCCTAGCCAGTGGGTGATGCGATATCCAAATGGCTAAAAAACTGCAAGCAAATGTACTAAATTTTCAAGTCCATTTGCATGTGCAGAATGTCGTCACAGCGACATCTACTACTGCTTGGACTCCTCACTGGATAATGGCTTCAAGGTAAGGTATGCTGCTCAGACAGGAAGGGCTATGTTTCCACCACCAATGATTTCATCACTGGAATGTGGCACAGTTGAATAGAAGACCATTTAAAAAAAAACTTTGTAGATATTCTACACAAGTGAGAACCTTATTTTTTCCATGTTCCAGTTTATGTGCAAAATCTCCATGGATACCATATGGGCTCCTCTTCAGACACACTGATGTCATCTGAAAAGTGATGATGGAGGGAATAGAGCAGAAATCACTATGTATGGAATCCACCTTCTATGTGAACACTTGAACGGGGCTTGTAGGTTTAGAAGACGAACATAATGCATTTGCTTATTTTGCAGAATAATTCCATTAACCCTGTAGGAGCCATTAAATGGTAATTCTTGCCTAATAGAAGGTCTTTCTGATGCCTTCCATAATAGAATGTCAGCCCCTAAACCAGACTTGAGAGTCTGTTTTTGCACCCACATAACTGAAAAGCTTGATTTAAAAATCTTTTTAAAAAGATAATCTCACGATACTGAACTCTGAAACAAATTCCCAGTGGTGCACATATGTAGCATCATCACAGACCCTGAATTTCTATCTTGAGGTAACCATTTCAAACTACAGTATATAGCTAAGATGCTACTTAGGTGATACCTATATGTGAAATGAAACAAAGGTAGAACATGAAATATTCCCTTCAAGAAGGCCAAAAAGAATAACCAGTAATTGAGGATTCTATACATTATCTTCCATTAATTATCTGATCTTCCATTAATTATCAATATTGTTGGATGGACATATAGAGGGAACGAGATAGGAACTATGGGGAAGGTGGAATTGATGATCCTTAACTGAAAACTGAGGTACACAAGGAAGAACCTCCTCGAAGATTGTGGTATTTTGGAACCACGATTGGGTGTACCCTGGTAATGGTAACCTTATGTTGCCAGCTAATTTCTCTCACACTAGGTCAGGTAAAAAGAACTGCGGAATAAATTCACCAAAATGTGGCTTCATTTTGGCAGTTTAAAATCTGACCTAGTCATGAAAGAAGAACTGAAAACTGACATTCCTGAGAAGGCTTCAGAACATCATCCTGAATGAGGTTTACTGTTTTCTTTGTCTCCCAACTTGAAAGGCACAATACCAATTACATGCATATTAACCAATTTAAAAGTTTGGCCAACTGTGCTAATAGCCTGTCTAATTCCAATACAAGTTAAAAGTCAGAACAGCTATGGTCACTTGTTCTGGATCTGGTCTTACAGCCCTACTATCCATAGGTTCTTGGAAGTGAGAATCATCCATTTAACCTCAAACTGCAGCCATGCATGTATATTTACAACAATAGCCTTATTAAGTTGTAGCCTTTATTTCTGTAATGGAGCATATCAGAAAGCATTTCAGGTGCACTCTAAAAACTACAAATAATAAATACAGTATGTGTCAGTACATTTACATTCATCGTTTTCCATTCCACAAGTTTGGACTTTATCCGAGTTTGTACTTTATCCAAATCAAATGGGCGATGCATTGGATAACGTCCAAAAAATGAACTTAACCCGAGGTTCCTATACTAAATTCCTCAGATAACGTCCATTTTAAGTGGTTTTGGACTTTATGCGATGCCTCACATGTGCATGAAACCCACAACTTTATCCGAATCGGACTTTATCCGAGGTACCACTGTACATTCCATGGCTATATTTCCTCAACTCATAATGCTAACAGTTTATATGATTTAAAGCAAGGTCCCATCAGGCATGGAGAAGGACAGAGTAGGGAGAGTTCCTGCAGACATGACCATTCAAAGCTGTTCATCCAGGTGGCAACAAAAATAAATAGGGCTGCACACCAAATGAACCTCCTTGAATGTATAGAGAGCTCCTATGCCAACAGGAAGTCAACCTACACAATACGATTACAGCTGTCTGATACCAATTTAATTGTCATGCATCTAATGGATTTGTAGTTTGGTGAGATACTTATCATTCTCCTCCAGAAAGCTCTAGTGCTGCAGTTCAGGGTAGTCCACTAAAACTCTCCAGTAGTGAAATGTAGCAGAACACTTCACCAAATTACAGATACCAGGATGCCATGAAATGGAGCCATGGTAGCTAAAGTGGTATAAAATAGCTACAACTATATAGTGTAGATACACTGAGTTCCCCATGATTGTTGTGGAAGCTTTCCATACTGTGAGCAGCACTGCAGTGGCTTAGTGGTTAAGACGCTGAAGGTCTGGGTTCAATACCCAAATGCTGCATGACAGATCTTGGGGAGCCTCATTCAGGCATCCCCTGAGCGGAGTTTCTCCAGTAAAAATCCTTTCAACCCAGAATAATTTCTGACATGGTATAAATCAGCAGCCAGATGGTAATTTCCAATATCATTCATGTTGTCAGTCTAATGTAGGCATGCCCAAACTACAGCCTGTGGGCTGGATGCAGCCCCCAAAGCCATTCCATCAGGCCTGCGATGCTCTCGCCAAACCAGTGAATAAGGACACTTCTGCACATGTTTGGATGCATCCGTAATCACTTCCTGGTTTGGTACAGACATGCTCGCACATGAGCAGAAGCATCTGTGCTGAACCAGGAAGTGAATAAGGATGCACATGGTCTGGCCCACTCAGTTGTTCCAGGGGCGTGGTCAGGCCCCCAGCCCAAAAGGTTTGGACATCCATGGTCTAATGACTTGCATACAAATTTAGTCATATTTAGAGGAGACCCTTTGAAATCAATTGGGGCTTACATAAGTCACAGTTAGTACTACCTGCTTAAGTCTATTATTTTAAACCTGACTACTTTTGGATCCAAACATTATTATTATTATATTTATACCCCACCCATCTAGGGGATTTTCCAAACCTCAGACAATGAAAGAGGCAGAGGTCTATACAGTACTGAACATTTTCTTATGACCAGGCCTTTGTTCTCTCACCTTTCCATCTAGTGCTGCTAAAATGGGTACATCAAAAAAGCATACTCTGTAATCTAAATTAGCACATCACCCCACAAACTCCACTTATTTTAGCTCTTTTTAACTGCATTTTCATCTTGCAGCTCAAAACTCCATATCAAGTCATTAAAATATAAGCAGAATGATTTGCTGTTATATAAATAAACTACAGCTACATGAGGAATTTTATACATACAACATCCAGATTACTACTCTAAATAGTATATCATTTAAAATAACTTACTGTAAACTTGTGTATGAACAGAAAAAATTAGTTTCAGGCAAGACACTACAATTTAGGAAACAAACCAAAAGAATGTCTTGCCCCATCCTATCCATATATGAACTTTTCAGAATCTAATTTAGATGAGCAGAGGCTAATTACGGCTGACAGTCATGAAAACTGACAAATCTTTTCACTTAAAAGTAAAAGGCACTGTAAGCAAGAGATTTTTGGAAGCAACCGCCCGCCTCCAACACACGCATGAAACAACTCAGAAAAGTGCAAGTGTTTGCAGATTGCTTGGCCACTGAAATCCAGTTCCTTTAAAAAAAAAGAAAAGAAAACTATGTTTTATTTTAAAATATAGAGTTAAAAAAAGAACAACACACTCCACAAAACAACAAAATTGATAATTAAGAGATTATAACATTTGTCCCAACATATCATGGGTAAGCTTGTAGGGTAATTTGCATTGGAATAACTATTCCATAATCTATTGATGGAGTTTAGACTGAGTAGATACTGAAAAGATGGCACAATACAGCATTCTCCAGTTGAAGGTTTTTAGTGATGACAAATGAATGACTTGAAACATACTGTATTTGCCGACGTATAAGACACATCAGAGTATAAGATGCACCCCATTATTATCACATGTATACACATGTATACTTAAGAGAAAAAAGAAAAGGAAGTTAAATTAAGAAGTTGTCATCTTATCAACCACCCATCAGTTTATATAATGTCTATCTGTATGGCGGCTGTACAAACTCGCAAAGGTAAAAAGCAGAAAAATTAGATTTCAGAAACTGTTATCTAAGTACAGTGGTACCTCATACAATGATTTTGATCCATTCCACGGGGCTCTTTGTTGTACGAAACAATTGCTATATGATGCATGCATCGTATAGCAATTTTCCCTATGGGATGCATCATACAACAATTTTTTTGCTAAGTGGTTTTCCCATGAAAAATTGTTGTATGATTTTTTCCATAGGGAAACTTGTTATGCGGGACACCATTCCCCCCAAAAAACAACAACAACAACAACACCTAATTGTTATGCGATTTCATTGCTATATGGGCCGATTGTTGTATGAAGTTCCACTGTATTAGCAAATCACATCTTCATGAGCTGCTAAAGAGACTGCCAAGGGCCTCACTGATAGTAAGCATTTTGCTTCTGTAGAAAGAGATGCATTAAATTACAACATGAGTGACTATGCACTGGTGTTAGTTAGAACAGAAGAAAAAATGAAAGAAGTTTGTTCAGGCCACAATTATTGGTCAATTGTTGTTGTGCACTGGAAACAGAATATTTCTTGCTTTCACTTCCTCTTGTTTCTCATTTTCAGGATCAAATCTTTCATTCGTTTTAGTTCCACCTTGAATGTTTTGCAAAACAAAGGTATTCTAAAATAATGCTTTTTATGAAATTTTACCAGTGCACACCCTCAATGCATGTAAAAACAATTTGGATCAAAGGGTAAAGGTATATTTTAATAATCAGGTTCTAAACTGCCTTAGGGGCCATTCAACAATTACGTGATCCTCAAGGGGTGGTGGTCTGCCATCTAAACTACAGAAAAATTACGTGGGGTCAAGTCAAAATTACGTAATCCACTTAGAGCTGTTTCTAACCGACAGTGGGAAACCAAACCTGTGCATAAAAAGAAAGGGTTTTATTTACCTTTGTGCCTTGCTCCATGTGGTGAAAATGGAGGGGAGAAACCATGCTTCCTGGTTGCAGGGAGAGCAAGAGGCTAGGCTAGAGCATAGCTTCCTGCTTCAGTGCAATTTGTCTGCCCACCCATTTCCCCTGCAGCGCCACCACTGGTTGGTCGTGCAAAATACAGTACTATTTGGTTCAGATCACATAATTTTAAGGGGGGGAGGGATCAAAGCGAAAATTACGGTTGGATTACATAGGGGGGAGGGGGTCAATTTTCCCATAAAAAGGATCACAGACTTGTTGAATGGCCCCTTACTGGTTCTGGCAGTGGTACAGCAAAAACCTTATCAGGAGATTTTCTACAATCACAGCAGCAGCATTTGGAAATACATGGACAAGACAGTTACACAGGACCTTCCCACCTGACTGCAATTCAATAGAAACTTTGTGACTATTTGAACATGCATAATCACATAAGGGAATATCCCTCCTGGAATGCTCTCAAGCAATTCAAGGTAATATACTGTACTTGAGCTGAATGAGCAAAAATTTGCTCTCACTGAAACACTGCCATCACCTTTTCATGTCCCAAGTTGAAAAACTTACCCTTGGGATAAGAAACAGAATCAAAGGCAGACATTACCAAAACATTGGCATACTATCCTTTCTTTCAAGTCACAAAAAGTATTGCAAACAGAATTATATACACAGAAACAAGCTCCCAGCAGGAGTTTGGGGACCAACAACCCAAGTCACCAGTAGGACCCAAGAATCTGCTGCTGATTCTGCCTCCAAATATAAGTTTCCAAACCAGCAGAATATGGTAGTAGAGGGAACTGGTGAGCCCTATGAATCTTTTTGCAAGTGTTTGTAAATACTCAACCTATTAAGAGACCCTATGATACCTTGGCCGGGCATTCTCATCTTCCAAGCCAGAAATGTGAACAACTTTCTGATGGGAAAGAAACATGTGTTTCTGCCTCCCATGTGTTATTGGCACAGTGCAGGATGAAGCCGTGGTAAAGTACCAGGTTTCTGTTAAAAGAGATTAGTTAAAAGGCATAAGGCAAATGGTTGCAGTGGCAAAAAAATTCACCTTTAAAGAAAACAAAAATGAAGAAGACATAGCAACTGCAAAAGAGTGGAGGAATAAGTACATCACTCAGCAAAACATAAAAATGCAAGCTCCCCTTAAACATAAAAATCTAGTGCTCACCAACAAAGGTCAAGTTTTCACTTTAAAAATATATCTTGGGATAAGAGTGTGAAGTGAGAGATCACAGCATGCAGTACAGAGCACCTCCCATCCTTGTGTGAAGATCAATGCCAGATGGTGCGAAGAAGTGCCTTTCTGGACATATTTTCACATATAAACCCCAAGATGCTGCCATCCAACTAGTTGTATCAAAAAAACCTTCTCAAGAGACAGTACTGGGGGGTGGGTGGGGGTGAGAGACTTAAAGTGAGGTAATCAGCCACTTCATTTTGGAAGTTACAGCCAGAGTTATCTTTACTGTTCAAAAACCTAATAAAACTGTCCTCAAAGACCAACAGCTCTGATAAGGATTTACAAGGCCAGATGATACATAGAACAGAAGATACGTGGGAGAAACTGGCAGGCTCTCTGAGAAGCACAGGAAAAACATAAGGAACAGAATATATTTCAGAGGCTGAGAAATGTTCTCGTAACATACTACTCTGACATCAGTCCCCAAATTTGTGAATATATTCAGTTTAAAAACAACAACTAAGAAACTTTTTGATCAAGCACAATCAGTATATACAAGGCTTAAAATACCAGAACCATGGAGAAACTGGTCTCTTTGGAAGTTAGTTCTGGTTCATGGCTACATTTCAAGCGTGGGTGGATGTTGAAGCTCTTTATCTCACTGACCACTGGGATATGTATAACTCAAACGAGACAAAATCTAAGTTCTTCTTTGCCTCTAATAACACTTCCCTTGTGGAACATTTCTGTGAAAATAAGAAGGCCATGGCTTGGGACAGATAATATGCTTTCTATACAGAAGGCCACAGGACAATATCTAGCACAAGTACAGGAAATGTGTGGTCCTCGAGAAGTTATGGAACTGCACTTCCTAAGAGCCCTAGGCAACACAGCAAGAATGAAGACTGGTAGCTGAGCTATATTTCCATCAGTCAGCTCTCATGGTCCTGTTTGAAGGAGACAGGTAATGTGAAAGGTCTTTTAATGCAACACCCTTACAACCCACATTCACCGGGCCCCAACCTCACAAGTCTTCCATAGACTCATGAAAACAGAGAAGGAGGCATTTTATATTTTCTTTTCTTTCTTTCTTTCTATTTTTGGTGGTGGTAGTGGTGGGTCACCACTTAACCTGTTTTACTGTAACATAATTTTTTGATTGTGTCAATTTAATACATGACTATATTATTATTTTTATGTATCATAATGTATATGGTTGCCCAGTGGAGAGGGGAGCTTCCGCAGGTACCCACTGCATGCTGGATTAATTGGTGCTGTGGGCCAAGCAATCTTATGCTGGAAGTATTTTATGAAAAAGCAGCCCTACAGAATATGGTAATTAGATAGGAACTGCCTTTAGGGGGTCTCAAAAATGAATTCTTAAGGATTTATTCCCCCCCCCCCACCAAGTACTTTATGCATCACAGCAAAACATCATTTCTCTTTCGACCAGAGTATTACCTTTAAGTATCTACATCTATGTACAGCTAGATAAGGAAATGTTAATTCTTTTGGAACAGTTATGCATATTAGTAGACACTTTCAATATCTTGTACCATATCTTGACACAGAAAAGGAATGACCAGGGAAGATTAGATAAATAAATGTCGTCTGCCATTAAGTTAATTCTGATTTATGGGTGACTGTTTTCTGGATTTTCTAGGTAAAGAATAATACAGTACAGTACTGTATTACCATTCCCGTTTTGGGATTGTGGGGGAAACGGTGGAGAATATAACTCCACAGTTAGATACTAAACCACAGAGCTATCCAGCCAGCTACCAATAGATTAGGTTTCATAACCTGCTCTTCTATTGGCCTTAATTTTACAGCAAAGTAAGATAGCATGGAACATGAGAAATAATATCACATGTGGGTAGTAGCTTTCTAACCTTACACTATTCCCCCTTCCTTCAGTTTTGTTTGCTTTTTTCAAATAACAACTCCTTAATCATCCTTAGAGAAAGATTTAAAGCATTCCCCCTCTTGCTGTCAATTACTGTACAGTATTGTGTATTTATTAATTTCAGTGAGCAATCTCCATTCTACACTGCATTAATTTATCAAGCCCAATACTTTTATATTCTCACCAATATGAAGTCACACTATAGTGTGTGAAAGTGTTAAGAACATCTGCACAGAAGATCAAAGGCAACTCTCTATGTCTTGTAAACTGAGATTAAAGTAAGGTTCTCCTTGCTGACAAACAGGGCCGTAGCCAGGATTCTAGATTTGGATGGGTGAAAAAAAATTCAGGAGGGGCAACAATGTCACACACACATACTGTATATAACATTGGCATCCAGGGGTGGGGTGGGGCTGTTAGTTCAGGAGGGTTTTCTCCGCCGCCGCCGCCGCCCGGGACCCCTCTGGCTATGGCCCTGCTGACAAATATAAATTACACAAACTAATTTTAAAAAGACTGTTTCAATATATAAGAAAGAAGATAAACATCAGTAGAATTATTTCATTGTGCCATTCTTCCCAAGTTAAAACCATGAGGTATTTCTTCATTAATCTTTGGCTTGTCAAACAAGGTAAGCAGTGTTAACATTTAACAGGGATTTAGAGACAGAAGCAGTAAAGCAACTTCATTTTCCAAGCTACAGACACTCAGTGGAAAATATCAAGGCAGCAGATTATGGTGGGATCACTCTTGAAGGTTGGAACAGCATTTATTTATCTGGGTCATGATGTCACCTTAAACTTTGTGATAAAACATTTATTGATTGATTAGATTTAAAGCCTCCTGGTCCTCAACAAATGCTGAAGCCAATATACACAGGACTCTTTATCCTCACCGTCAGATGGGTGAGACTAGAAGAAAACAATGAACCCAAAGTCACCTAGTTATGTTCACAACTCAATGGGGACATGAACCCCAATTTCTCAACTCACAATACCCTACATTAACCACTATATCACAGAGGCTCCAGCACAAAAACAAGACTAGCAAAGTCAGGTTTCTTAGAAATCAAGTCCTCATTATCAGATAAAGAAATGGAATACTGAAATCACCATATCCAAGTAGCAAAAAGGTAATCTATTGTAAAATCACGTAATTAAAAAAAACAATATAATCTTGCAACACCTTAAAGCAGGGGTTCCCAACCTAGGGCTAGTGGGCCGGACCAAGAATGTAATGCCATTCCAACCAGCCTATCGCCATCTCCCCCACACCTGGAAGTAGAAGCGAGTGCATTTACATCAGCCACAAAATACGCCCACGTCCCTGCGCCCCCACCATCCTGGCTGACGTGAACGCAGAAATGGGTGCATTCACATCAGCTGCAAATGAGCCGCTTCTGCTTCTGGGGGGCATGATGTGCTGACTTATCCCAGCAGGCATAGTTGCCACACAGTGGCGCTACACAGAGAGTCTATTCAAGGAGAGTCCAAATAACAAAATCTAAAGAGCAAGCAGAGGTATGGTTACCAGTAGTTCAAGCAAGTGTCTAGTCCAAAGAATGTCCAGGGACATCATCAGGGTTGGCAGAGAAGTCAGGGTCATGACAGGCAGGTCAGGGTCTAGGCAAGCAATCTCAAGAGGTACCTGAAGTCAAGCAAGGTGTTGGTCTTTGCACTGAAGAATTGTACAGACACTGGAATGCTGCAACAAGCTTGCTTAAAAGTCTCCCAGCTAATCGCTATCAGCTGAGAGCCTTCTCTGGTAACTAGTTCTAGCTTGCTTGCATCGTAGGTGTAGCTCCTTTCTGAATCTTTCCCTGTCTGAGGGCTGATCACTGTCAGAGTCAGACTTCTGATCTGATGGGTCATGTGTCTGGGGAAACAGAGTTGAACCAGAAGCAGGCTGAGACTCCTGGTTCAGGACATTCTCAGGTTTGGGTGCAGGCAGAACTGGGCTAGGCATAGGAAGAACCTCCTGATCCAGGTCATCTTCAGATTCTGGTGGGGACTGGATCACAATACATGGTCCGGCCCACTAAGCTGTTCTGGTGGCGTGGTCAGGCCCATGGTGCAAAAAGTTTGGCCACCCCTGCCTTAAAACCTAGCAACCAGCAAAAAGAGGCCTCCTAGTCAGGAGCAGCTTCAAGAGGTCAGCCAACATTTCTTCAGCAGGTAGGGGTTGTGACGCTAAGACTTATTGGAAGATAATTTCAGAGTATCCCATAAACTGCCATACATAGGGGAAATGAGAAATTGTAGCTAAATGTTATTGATCAAATATTCATTATAAAACCTTGCAAATATTTACAAAATATTATCTACCTGTGGGCTCACAGAGAAGCAAAACAGACAGTTTATAATTCCAGAAGAAAGAAGCAAAACAAAAAAGAATAAATCCCATGACCAAACCAAAAAAGCCATTACAACAGATGATGATACTAATTGTCAGAGTCTGGCTTCTATAGTAAGAGGGAGAAGTTTTATCCACTGGATGAACATGATCTCATTCTTTTAAAAAAAACAAAATAAAATTAAAATAACAAGCTGCTATGCAGTGGTGGGATTCAGCAGGTTCGCCCCAGTTCACCAGAACCGGTAGCAGAAATTCCGTCTGGCCCTGACCATCCAAGTTTTGAAACAAAGTAGTCCTAATTCGGGTGCAATGCAGGGCTTTCCCCTGGGCATACCTACCATGCCACACCCACAGAGTAGATAGTAAAAAAAATTGAATCCCACCACTGCTGCTATAGTATTAGAAGAAGGAAACATCTAAACCAAAATCCACAACAAACCTTTATGCATTCCTCAACCATGTCGTCAGCCCAATCTATTATTTGAAATTGTCAGTTGAAGGGGAAATGGGTATGATTTGGTTGATCCAGAAAGGGTTTCCTGTTTCCTTTTCACAGAGCTTAGTCAGTTTACCCCATCCCACTATAATAATTTGGCTTATATTTAAATTTTCTCACATGAATTAGTTGTTTAATTCTAAGATTATTAGATAGATTATTAAATATGCTAATATGTAGTGTCAGGACTGTGGGTGCAAACCTCACCTTGGATGGCACTATCCATACCCTAAAAACCATGCTGTTACCACTCACTAACCTACTCAAGACAAGAAAAAATAATAAAAAATGCCAAACTAGCCCAATTGGAACAATATTAAAACTTTAGTAGCCAACTGGAACAACAACAAAAACCCACAAGTAATTTTTGGGATTCCTTATCTTGAACGTCAAGACAAAAGTGTGGCAGATTCAGGATGGTCTATATCAGGGGTTCCCAAACTTTTTAAGCCAGGGGCCAGTTCATGGCCCCTCAGACTGTTGAGGGGCCGGACTGGTGGTGCTTCCGCTGCCACTAGCAGCAGCACGACCACCCTGAGCCTCCCTTCCACTACTTCCCTGCTTACCAGCCTGGAGGAGCTGCATGGTGTGGCTGAAGAAGGGGTCCAGGATGTCCTTCTTGGCCATGAATTCAGGCAGGAAATACCGTGCTCGGCCACTCCAGATGCCAGGAAAGCTGCATTCAGCCAGAGTGGCCACCAGGAAAGCTGCCCACGGTTGCTCTTGCCACCGCTTCCACCTCAATCCTTGTCTCTTCCACTTGGCTAGGAGTATCCCTGCCGGTGCTCCATAACAGGGCAGATGCTGTAAGCCTTACAACATCCACCCTGCTACAGAGCACCGACAGGGACATTCCAAGCCAAGCGAAAGGGACAAGAATTGAGGAGGTGGCAGAAGCGGCAGCTAGAGCAAGGGAGTGGGCTGGATGATTTGATGCTGCTGGCCAGATTTGTCCCACAGGCCATTGTTTGGGGATCCCTGGTCTATACGATCAACAAAAGAGGTGGCATGTGTGTGATCTGACGGTCTAGTCTAGAGAACAAGAAACTGACAGAGGTGAAGATGAAAGAATAGTTTCAACTTTTTTCAAAAGAAATGTAACAGGCATGCTAATTGGGTAATCATGGTTTCCCTCTTCTCCAAAGAATGGAAACATAGGAAGGAATATAAGGGGAGATACTTTATGAGCTGATTTATCCTTACTTGCTTTTTACAGTATTTTGGCATGCATCAGGAGAACAGGATTCTGTAACCTTTCTTGGTTGTAAAATGAAATTCTAGCACTTGCATATGAGCAAGGTTGGTCCAATTAAAATTCTTCCTACAACCTACCATGAAATATTATGGGAGCCTGAGCTTCTCCTTGTTTCCCTCCAACCCCAAAACATGTCACTCAGAGTCAAATTCTCAGCAGCGCATCTATATAAAGGGATTGGGAGGATGTCTGCATTAAAGTGATGAAGCAGTGACACAGTATAATGTGGCCCAATTATATGAAACCGCCAAAGGCTGCTAAGTCTACCATTAATAATCACCTCACCCATCTTGTCTCTTATGGGAACAGTCTTGTTTTCCATCAAGACTATAAAGTAACTTGGTATCATCCCACCAACTCCACCTCTCACTCTAGTCATAACACAACACCCAGAAAGCTCAACCAAAGCAGCCTTCTCCCTACACTGGTGTGCCTTCCTGATGTGTTTGACTACAGCTTCCATTATCATCACCCACCAGCCCATGTCTTTTGGTGGCAGGTAACAGGAGTTATAGGCCAGCAAGTCTAAAGTGCACTGAGTTAGGAGTAGCTGAAACAGAGGGACAAGCTGGGAAGTGGTCAAACAGGTTCATCTTTAAGGTATCTATACAATGGCCTCTACTGACTTAATTCATAGGTACTGCCAATAGCCAAGATGTTTTTATCATTGATTACAGCAAGAGTGGAACTGATCTACAAGATGATTTTTAGAATATGAACACAGAAGTTATGTAACCTTGTAAATGAATCATCCTCACCAGGTACACACAGAAGTTCACATTTTCAAGCCACTGAGGAACTCTGGCATTTTCTATACATTTGGACACTCAGATGACAAAGCAAAATGGTCAAAGTGGAAAACAGGGGTGAAGGGAGGAAGAATACTTTAACAAATAATCCAGTGGGGTATAGTATTCTTAATACTACTAAGAGAGCTTTCAATCAATTACTAGATAACATATAAATATTGAAACTGAATGAAAGCTCAGTTCATTACAAGAGGCAAGGTTTTAATGCACAAGAGTAGAAACTCCCATGGGACACAATCTACCAGGACAAAATTATTTTGAAAGGTGCAGGGGCCATGCAGAAATATGTTCTTGCTAAAGAATGCATTGAGAGATTGTGCCCACCATGTACATAAGAGCTATGATGAATGAGGAAATACCACTTTGAATTTCTATCTCAGACAGCAAAATGCCCCTGGTTAGTACTAATAATAATGCATCACATGCTAAAGTATCAAACCTCTGCATTGTTTGAGGCATACAAATGATCACATAGATTGTGAATAATCTAAAACAATAATGATAAAAGTCTGGATTCTTCAGTGCCAGTGAATGAATTCTGGATATATTCATGGACAATCTGCTTACATGTGGTGAGAACTAAATCTATGTGCATTAAGTAAAATCAACAGATGCACTGGTTCACATGGAGGAAGAGAAATGTAATGTTCTCCCATTACTCACCAATTCAAAGTGAGTCTGTTTAAACTAGGATTAAACCACAATTTACTGAATAAATATTCAAGACCACAGCCATGTCTGACTCTCACACCACACTTTTTGCTTGTACAAGTGTACAAAAACACATGCTGTGTCCCATCATCTGCTGTGACAGACATGACTGTATCTGTGAATTATGTTCTTTTAAAAGTGCAATGATCAAGTCACAACCTCTACCCAAATGAGGAAAAGCTAAATTCAGTTGAAGATTGTATGTTCTCCCTCCATAGCCCAAATTTCCTAACTGAATTATAAACTACATACAAAGGAAAGCAAGTACAGGTATGTGCTTCTATCTATTTGCCTACCACACCTTTTCCTGGTATTTATGCAAGTGAACATGTCTGAATAATACAAAGTCATAGTTCCAAATTTCAGCCAACTGCTCAACTACTGTGTTTTCCATATTGCGGTTGGGCCATCTCCTCATGTTAGGGCAGGATACCTTTAGAGATGTGGATTTACAGTTGGTCATTCTTCATTGCTCATCCTTCCCTTGCACTCTCTTTCGTCTTTTTTTCTTTCATTCAAACTACCTTGAACAAGACATCTGAAATGTGTTTGCTTCCATTAGTACTGGCTTCCCAATAGCGCTCCAGCTTAAGGCTCTTTTTAAAAAAGCAGCCACATTTGCCAGCTTTCTGGAAATCTAGAGCACCAACCTGAGGTCACCTAAGAGAGCAAGGAAATTAAAAATAAATGTCTGAATGGAGATGCCAGAACATGGGAGATGAGGATAAAGACAAAGACTATTGACATAATGGAAGAGCCCATCCCAACATAGGTGCCACCAAGAACAAAGAATAAGGAATGGAGATTCATGGCTGAGATGTGCATTTGTAAACGAAAGAAAGAAAAAGTGGGACCAAAGTAGGAACAATGCAAAATACTCCTGAAATAATTTCTCCTTTTTCAGGTTACTTTTTCAAGGACTGCAGTGGCTCAAGTGGCTAAGATGCTGACTGGAAGGCGAGAGGGTCAGCAGTTTGATTCCCGAGTACTGCAGGATGGAATGAGCTCTCATCTTTGTCCCAGCTCCTGCCAATTTAGCAGTTTGAAAGCAAGAAATTGCAAGTAGATAAAAAGGGACCACTTTGGTGGGAAGGTAAACAGCGTTCCGTGTGCTCCGGTGTCTATTCATGCCTGCCACATGACTACCATAACATCTGCAGAAGCAGACAGCACTGGCTCTTTGGCTTTAATACGGAGATGACCACTGAACCCTAGAGTCAGATACGACTGGCTTTTGAGCAAGGGAAACCTTTACCTAAAACAATGTATTATGTGGTTTGCCTTGTGATTTGCGGAAAGGAAGTGGGAAATTATTTAATGGAACTTTTTGCTAAATTGGGCGGGGGGGAGAGGAACCATAAATCCTGTTTTGATGTTCTAGAAAACATTGTGCACATAACGTAATACGGTTATTATAAAGACTCACTGAAAGAAATATCTGGATATTTTTTGTTGTACTTTCAGCAGCAACTTCTTTTGTAAAACCTCTCTTTCTCGTATACACAAACATAACATGAATGCCATTAGTACCCGAGGAAGGAGAACAGAAAGGTACAATCAATGTCAAAAGGGTGCCACAAAGCACAAATCTGCCTATGAATAAAGAGCCAATTATAATCTAGTTTCAATTTCACAGAACCAGAGTTCAGCAGTTGCAACATTGTCTATCATCCAGTTTTTCAAGTCTGAACAAGCCCTACCCATTCATTGCAATGTTGTAATCCTATTTTTATCAGATGCAGGATGCAAGAAACTCATCAAGGCATGATGTAGAAGCCACTATAACAGCTAAATCCAAGCATAGATCACCAGACATAGACTGACCAATCGCAGCATCCCCTGGTGAGAAAGAGTAATTGAAAAACAACAAAAGTTGTTTGGGCACGTTGAAAATTATTAATACATTTATTACAAAATGAGGCTTTACAGGTTACACACCACTTCTGCAATAAATCTATACTAGTATAAATGTGTTAGTATTTCAGATGCTGTTTTTATCTTCACCATACTAATACAAAAAGTCCATTTGGCATTTTTGTTTGTTTACACAAGAAAAAGCACCTGCTGTTGTAATTTATAAGGTTGAACTTTTCAGATTTTGGCAAAGGAGTAGATTAAAGCATCCCAAAGATACCAGGGCAGCCATAAAACTATCCTAAACATTCTTGGCATTTTCATATCAAGATGTCTCAAGAATTTAAATATGCACTGAAGAATTTATAGCTTTCTTGCAACTGTTGTCAAAAAATGTCAAGACACATGATTTTCGGTAATGACAATCCAGACATCCTAGAGAGTGAAGTAAAGAAGGCCCTAAAAAGCACTGAAAACAACAAAGCCAGTGGAGATGATGATATTCCAGATGAATTTTTCAAAGCCCTAAAAGATGATTTAAGCAAATTATTGCATGCTATATGCCAGCAGATTTAGAAAATGCAACAATGACCACAGGATTGGAAAAGATCCGTATATGTTCCAATCCCAAAAAAGGGCAATGCCAAAGAATGCTCAAATTTATCGAACAATTGCGCTCATCCCACACGCTAGCAAGGTTATGCTCAAGATAATACAGGATAGACTTCAGCAGCACGTGGAGAGAGAATTGCCAGAGGTGCAGGCTGGGTTCAGAAGAGGCAGGGGGACTAGAGACCACATTGCCAACATACGTTGGATCATGGAGAAAACAAAGGAATACCAGAAACAAGTCTACTTCTGTTTCATTGACTATGCCAAGGCCTTTGACTGTGTGGACCACAACAAAATGTGGCAAGTAATTAAAGAGATGGGAATATCAGAATATCTTATATGCCTCATGAAAAATCTGTACATGAGTCAAGAAGCAACAGTTAGAATGGAATACGAAATGACATAGTGGTTTGGAATAGGAAAAGGAGTAAGACAAGGCTGCATTTTATCACCCTGCTTATTCAACCTTTACACAGAGCACATAATGCGCAATGCAGGGATGGAGGAATCACAAGTTGGGATCAAAATTGCTGGGAGAAACATCAACAATTTGAGATATGCAGAAAGTGAGGAAGACCTAAAGAAAATCCTGCTTAGGTTGAAAGATGAGAGTGCAAAAGGTGGCTTAAGACTCAACATCAAGAAGGCCAAGATAATGGCAACAGGCCCTAACAGGCCCTGAAAAATAGATGGGAAGAAGTAGAAGCAGTGACAGACTTTACTTTTTTAGGATCTAAGATCACTACAGATGGCGATTGCAGCCATGAAATAAAAAGGCGACTGATTCTTGGAAGACAAGCAATGAGAAACCTGGGGGACATAGTGAAAAGTAGAGCCATCACCTTGCAAACAAAAATTCGCATAGTCAAGGCAATGGTTTTCCTGGTGGTAATGTATGATTGTGAGAGCTGGACCATAAGTCTGTCTGGAGGCTGTTGGGGTCTGGATGGGGGCAAATGGGCTACAGCAGAATCCTAGCAAGACTGAGTGGCTATGGATAGGGGGTCCTGCGTTATCCCGGGAGCTACCATCTTTGGTTTTGGATGGGGCTGTTTTGCCCCAGACCAACCCGGTGCGCAACTTGGGGGGTCCTCCTGGATTCGCGGCTGCTGCTAGAAGACCAGGTGGCGGCTGTGGCCAGGAGGGCCTTCACCCAACTTCGGGTGATTCGCCAGTTGCGCCCGCTCCTGGACCGGGACGCTTTGCTCATGGTCACTCACGCTCTGGTGACCTCCAGACTAGACTACTGTAATGCGCTCTACATGGGGCTGCCCTTGATGACCATTCGGAGGCTGCAGCTGGTCCAGAATGCCGCGGCCCGGGTGGTGATGGGGTGTGGACGTTATGCCCATGCCTCACCACTGCTTCGGGGGCTGCACTGGTTACCAGTTTGTCTCTGGGTGCAATTCAAGGTGCTGGTTTTGACCTTTAAAGCCCTACATGGTAGTGGGCCAGGGTATCTTAGAGACCACATCGCCCTAAGGACGTCTGTCCGTCCAACCAGAGCGGACCTTAGGGGCTCTCTAATTGTGCCATCAGCCAGGGGGGCTCGCCTCTCTGGCACAAGGAGGAGGGCCTTCTCCATGTCCGCACCGGCCCTTTGGAACCTCCTGCCTGTGGAACTGTGTCTCCAGACGGAGTTGTTGCCCTTTAGGAAGGAACTAAAGACCTGGCTGGTGGGCCAAGTTTGGGGTGCGGGTGGGGATGGGGGTACCGTTGGGTGGTTGGTATAGAGAAGTGTGCCTTCCCCCAAGGTCCCTTCGGTTCTTGCGCACCTTTTAGGGGTGGTTTTGTTTTTTAACTTTTAACTTTGTTTTATCATGTGTCTTTTATGTATTTACTGTCCGCTATGTAAACCGCCCTGAGTTGGGTTGTACCTGAGTGGGCGGTATATAAGCGTGAAAAAAATAAAAATAAAATAAAAAATAAAAAATGACTATGGTTGCTGTGACCCCGAAATGAAGTACTGTATTAGCAAAGAGGTAGTCAATATGGACATCTGTACAGCTGAGGTGGAACAGACCTGGAGGTATGTGATACCAGGTTGATGCATGGAGTATAAGGGGAAGTCCTTATCCTATCTCCTAGTTGCAGAAAAGAAATCCATATAAGAAGTAGACCTCAGTAGATGGCATATTAGATAGAATGCCGTTAAGATAGATAGTAAAGGTTATCCTAGTCAAGGTTCTAGGAAGGATGGTGAAATGTATTCGTGGTGCCTAGTGATAAGAATCACTGGAGGAAGAATGTAATCCCGTAACGCATTAACAGTATACAGAGGACATATTGGTGTAGACTCTCTATAGGGAATAATAGGTAGTACCGATACAACAGAGAAATTGCCCAGGTCATAAATTGAAGATGAAGACATAGAGACGTTCTATCTGCTAGGAAGGAGATAGGATATATATATAGGAGATAGGATAAGGACTATCACACACGTAAATCGATCCATTTAAGGTCGATCCCATCATCGCTTTACCCACTGCCTGTATCTAGCCCCATTGACGTATCCTTTGTAAGTTTGTCTTGTCTATCTAGTCTGCTATAGCATTGTTCTGTCATGAGGTAAATCACAGATATGTAGAAAATCAGTGGATCAAAAGTATTCCTGGTGAGTATTACCAAAAATTAAATGTTGGTTGTATAACAATGATGTCTGTGTTAAGAGACCAATGAATTATGCTAAAATTGCAATTAACTTTGTTTTATCATGTGTCTTTTATGTATTTACTGTCCGCTATGTAAACCGCCCTGAGTTGGGTTGTACCTGAGTGGGCGGTATATAAGCGTGAAAAATAAATAAATAAATAAATAAATAAATAAATAAATAAATAAATAAGGAAATATGGGTGCAGAAGAATAGATGCCTTTGAAATGTGGTGTTGGAGGAGAGTTTTGAGAGTTCCCTGGACAGCGAGGGGAACAAATAGGTCAATCTTAGAAGAAATCAACCCTGACTGCTCCCTAGAAAGTCAGATAGTAAAGATGAGGCTAAAGTACTTTGGACATTAAGTGAGGAGAGGATTCACTGGAGAAAGCCTTGATGATGGGAATGGTGGAGGGCAAAAGAAGAAGGTGGTAGTCAAAAATGAGACGGCTGGATGGTATTGTAGGTGCAATGGGCACAAAGCTGGGCAGGTTGAGGAGGATGGTGGAGGACAGAGGTGCCTGGTGGGCAATAGTTCCTGGGGTCACAAAGGGTCGGAGTTAACTGCAACTAAATAACAAACTATGATAACTTCATATAGAGTAAAATTATCTATACAAGAAATTAAAAATGAAAGCATATATCATACATATGCCAATAAGATGAGGTTCAAATGCTACATGTCAAAGAAATATTTTGAATTCATGGCCTACAACTTACCAAATGCATTCCTTTTTAACCTATCAAATAAATTGTTCTTTTTCTGTACCTAAATTGTTTTATGAACTTGTCTGTGCATTATTCATTCTTTAAACTCCTTGTTAAAACACAGGTGGAACACAGTAGAACCCCGTATATCAAATGCCTTGTACATCAATTAAATCGTACAACAACGAGGATTTGAAAAAACATTGTGCCCCGTATAACAACTAAAATTGTTATGCAATGCATCTCTATGGGAAAAATCGTACAACGAATTTTTGTTGCTGTACAATTTTTCCCATAGAGATATTCGTTTTACAATGCATCCCGTACGGAAAATTGCTATACGATGCATGCATCGTATGGCAATTTTTTCGTACAACCACGAGCCCTGTGGAACGGATTAAAATCGTTGTATGAGATACCACTGTAATTAGAATAATAATAATTATTATAACTATAATCTCAGCACTCTGCAATTTAAAGGACAGTAGAAATGTAATGATTCAAAGTGTTGTATGGTATTTTTTTAAAAAGAAAGTCAGATTGTAAAATTTCAAATCTCACAAATGAGTGGAGATTCCCATAGTAAAGAAACTGTTTAGGTTTCAATTACCATAAAGTCTTCATACCTCAATAAAAGGTTTTCTGTAATGTCCTGATCATTATTAACCTGCAAAACTAGGTTTGGTGAAAACAGAAGAGGGATAAAATATAAATTTATACTTGCAAGATAAGAAATTACTTGCTGTATATTAGTCCAGAGATCAAATTCAGTATGGAATCCAGATTAATACTCATGTGTACAAACTGGATTGTTACAACTGCAAAAGCAAGTCTGTGTAATCCCAACTATATGCTGTACAGTAAAACTTCAGGTTACAACCGTCTCGGTTTAAGTTTGCTGTGGTTTACAATAGCAAATCCTATGGAAATTCTGTCCCAGATTACACATTTTTAATGTATTTTTTTCCAGTTTACAATGATCCATTCAGGACCTCTTTTTTCCCCAAAGCATCCCTATGGATGTTTTGGTTTACAATTTTTTTGGATTACAAGGGAGGCTGTTTGAACAGACGTCCATCGTAACCCGGTGTTTTACTGTACTGTAATGTGTGGGAGCAAGAAACAGATAGAGAGTGGAAATCCTTTATAAGCCAGGGATGTTAAACTCTTAGTTATTAACATTGATGTTTATGGGGGTTGCTCCCCTCAGAAGCTGGCTAGGTAAAGGATCAGCAGTTAAGCTTAGCAAATTGATAGAAGCAACCACAATAACATCTTAACATTCCTGCACTGCATAAAGAAGATCCACCCTCTTTTCCACACTGGAGGACAAAAAGCTCAATTTGTCCACCTCTTCCTGCCCATTGTTCTTCAGAGCACCTGTGATTCCATAGATGTTATAGTCTTCCCTTCTTTTAGAAATAAAATTTTCTTCCCTGAACAGTGATGAGCTGCAATTTTTTTTACTACCCACACCCTGGGCATGGCTAACTCTGTAGGCGTGGCTAACTCTGTGGGCCATGCTCACTTGGCCGTCCACACCATCACCATGGCCTGGGCTATGGAGGTGGGCGTGGCCAACCAAGTGGGCGTGGCCTGGGGAAATTTCCACTACCGGTTCCCGGGATCAGGTGGGAACCTGGAGCAGCACATCACTGACCCTGAAGTGTGCTAAGTTTTCTTTAGATCAGTGGTTCCCAATGTGGTGTCCATGCCCCACAGGGGAACTTCAATTCCCAGAAGCCTAAGTCTGAACATTGACTGATCAGTGCTTTGGGGAATTGACTTAGGCTTCTGGGAATTGAAGTCCAAAAACCAAAGGTTGAGAAACACTTCTTTAGCTCTTGTGTTTTCAATGGGAAGGCCTGAATGTAGATAGAACTGGAATGCTTGTGGCTGTTTCATCTGGTATCCTTGAAGCTGTTATGAGCCTTATTTCTGGTTAACCTTTAATACAGAGATAGGTAAGTACAGTGGAACCTCATACAACAATTGCCCCATATAGCAACGAAATTGCATAACAATTAGGTTTTTTGGGGGAAATGGTGCCCTGCATAACAATTTTCCCTACGGAAAAAATGTCGTACAACAATTTTTCAATGGAAAAAACCACTTAGCAAAAAACATTGTTATACGATGCATCCCATAGGGAAAATCGCTATACGATGCATGTATCGTATAGCAATTGTTTTGTACAACAACGAGCCCTGTGGAACGAATTAAAATTGTTGTATGAGGTACCACTGTAATTTCTAATCCTTTGGGTAGAATTAATGGACCATCTTGTTCATTGATCTTGTTTCATGTACACTTATATACCTTTCTTTCAAGGAGTTCAGGTGTACACAATTCTTACCCCGCCCACTCTATATTCACAAAAAAATTGGATGTGCTGAGGAAGACTGACTGGCCTAAGTCAAACATATGTCTGTGAAAACAATAAAAATAACTTGCAGCTAAAATTTGGAATTAGAATTTATCTCTCTTGACATATTCTGTGCATCTTAAGGCTAGAAGCTATCTTCAATGATCTAAAACATTCTTCAAGTACACTGTCACTGTAGGGGTGAAATGCTTCCAGTACCATCTTTGCAAAAGAAAAATGCTTGACTGGTAAATTAAGTATAGTAGTTTATTTGAATGCCTCACCCCAAGTCCAAGAAGATAAGAAACAAGGAGCATTAATAAAAGCAATTTTTAAATCAAGCCAAATAAAGCATGTTGGAATTCTTTAACTTCAGCAAGCAAAAGCCAGCCCAAATAAAACTGTACTATCATGCTGCCAAATAGTGTTTCAGGCTTAAGATCCTGCATTTCCTCATGAAGCAGGAAAATTCCCTAGTATCGTTGTAAAGAAGCTGCATTTTGGACATGTGCCTAAAACTTCAGTTAATTATGTGTAACATGTAAGAATGCTGAAAAAAAGAGACACAGAGAGAAGATGGAAACAGTAAATTAACATTGCTCATTCTTTGTCAATGATCTCTTGTCACTGCCTAATACTGGGGATGAATAGAGAAGCTTCTATTAGAATGTGACAAATAAAAACAAAGTATTTGTTTGTTATCAGAAGATACTGGCTAGGGATGGGTGGCCTTGTTTTAAATTTGTGATAATGTAAATTTCAGATTATCTTTCCCTTCTGAATTACTAAACACAAACTGCACACATAGTAAAAAAAAATTGCACACACACACACACATTTCACAATGAAGGGCAATATCTTTTCAATTCAGTTCCATAAATGGCCTTTCAGCTACAATCACTAGTTCTGCTTCTTTTGCTGTGCTTGCAGGAGAACAAGACACATCCCAGCTGCTGCCTACATTCTTTGTTTTTATTTCAATTTTGGATTGAGGAAGCAATGGGCCCTAAAAGCCCTGATTTTAAAATGCATTTTTCTTTAGTTCTACAGAAATAAAAGGGGGAGGGGGAGAGAAGAATCCCAATCCATCCAATAAACCTTTGTCTCTTTCTCTCAACAGAATTGCCCATTTTCTGCAGACAGAGAGCTAATTAGCAACTGAACAAAAGCCAACAGTTTGAGCACCTGTCTCCTCCCAAGTGTCTAAGCTGCCAGCTATGATCCTTAAAAAAAGGCAGCCACACACTCTTCTCTTTATCACTCCAACCCAATCACACCTACTGGGGAAGAACCCCCTTTGCTTTCCACAGGAGCTGATTTATACAATGAGAAATGCAGCTTTTGAAACACACTGTTGCATCCAGTGCTCTTGTAGACTTGTACACAACCACACCAGAAGGCACCAAGCGGGATAAACTGCTAGGATATAAATACTTAATTTTCATTAAACCCATGTGCTGCCTAGCCTGTTTTGCCCTAAAGCCAGACCTCCAGACCACTAGCCTCTCTTACTCAACAATGTTCACTCTGACCAGCCATATTTCGTTCACATCTCATGAAACAATCTGCCCCTTCCCCGGCAACCAGAGAAGGGTTTAACAACTGTAACTGAAAATGCTGGGAGCTGAACCTGGAATCTTACGTATGCAAACCATGTTCTTCACTATTGCGCCAATACTGCCTCCCCCTTTCTCCAGCTGTATTCCCTTACACACTTGCAAGAGGATAAATCTCAAATATGCCTGCAGGAGGATAGACTACAAAGATCATCCCATGCTTGCTTTGGTTTACTATAGTGCTCTTACTGCTATGAACAAAAGAGAGTGCCCTTGAATCATGCAAGTACAAAATGCTGCTCGCCACTATCTACCATAATTCCCAACTATAATAATAATAATAATAATAATAATAATAATAATAATAATAATAATAATAATAATAATAATAATAATAATAATAATAATAATAATAATAATAATAATAATTATTATTATTATTATTATTATTATTATTATTATTATTATTATTATTGGGGCTTTAGCTTGCAACAAAGCAGCAGCAGGTGGGGAAGGGTGGGACTTCGCCGGCGCAAGGGCGCGCGCTCTTTCTCTCCAAGCTCTCCGACCCAGCCCTACCTACCCAACAGATCTGACAGCGGAAGAGTCAGTCAGTCACACGCAGAGCGAAGGATGGACCGGGGGAGGGGAGACGAGGGGTCGGGTCCGGTTCTCTGGTGGGCCAGGAGGAGACCCAGAGAGCATGGCAGAAAGCAGCATGGGGCGCGCGAGCTCGCCTCACACACGCTGCCTCCGTGGGGGAAAGCGAGCTGCAAAGCCACCTGGACTCCCAGGACCAAACCAGCGCGGAGGCGCGCCGAGAGGGAGGGTGGCCACGCGGGGTGCGGGGTGCGGGGGGGCAGCTCCTCGAATGACTGAGAAGAGAGAGAGAGAGAGAAGCGAGCCCCCAGCCGCCGCCACCCCCTCAGCACACACACACACACACACACACACACACACACACACACACACACACACACACACTCTCTCTCTCTCTCCACTTCACCGAAGGCAGGAGAAGAAGAGAGGGGATAAAAGTGAGATGGGCTCAGGATGAAGAAGGGGCTGCTCACGAGACCTTGCGCTCGCGGACCGAGGGGACCGCCGCATCCCGCCTGCTCACCCCCACGCCGCCCATTTTACCTGCCAAGGTCTTGTGTGCCGTGTTGCCCATCACTCCGGCTGCTGCCTCTTCTTCTTCTTCTTTCTCCTCCTCCTCCTTCTTCCTCCGCTGCCTCTCACGCTGCGCGAGGGGACTCGCAGCACGACGCTCCCGAAGCGCGGGTCGGCTGCGCAGCGCTCCGGATCAGGGCCATGGACGGGCACGCACGGCTGCCGCCGGAGGAGGAGGGAGGGCCGCGCGCGCCTCGTCTACACGCGGGGACCTCTCCCTGCGCGCCCGCCGGCGGAGCACTGAAGCAGTGTGCAGCAGCCAGCCCCCACCCCCAGCAACCCACGGCGTCCCAAGCTCGCTCCCCCGCCCGGCCAGAAGCCAGGGCCGCCTCCGGAGGGCTGGCCTGGCCCGCAGCTCCCCGCCCAGTTGGGGAGGAGACAGGCGCGTAGGCATTGTTTGAAAAGTTGGCAAGGGAGGAAGGAAGGAAGGACGGACGGAGGCATGGCGGCGCTTCGGAGCGGGCGGTCTCTCACTCTCTCTGTGTGTGTGCCTGTGTGACGCGGTCATGTGGCCTGGCTGGGGGGGGGGGGTCGTCACAATGCGCGTGCCCCCCCGTGGGCCCGGGGGGCGGCAGACCTTTCACGGGGAAGGAGCGGGGCTGCGCGTGCTTGTGTGGATACGTGCAGCCCCCCCACCCCACCCCCACTTAGTTAAGTCATGGATTAAAATTTAGTTTCATTTATTGGCTGCTCTGTGTGTGTGTGTGTGTGTGTGAGGGAGAGGGAGAGGGAGAGAGGAAACCCCATGCTTGAGCCGAGATAGAAGAAACGCCCGGCCTGGACGCGGGAATACGGCTGGAGCCAGTCCGCCCGTCCACCCACTGACTTGCCTTCCCTTGAGGGACCATGTGGCCTCCCTCCCTCAGCACCATATTCGGGCACAAGGCCGTTCCTTTGTGCGGGGTTTGTGCTCCACTTGCTTCCCAAAAAGGTTGGTTGGGAGGCTGGCGCCCGCCCGAGGCACATACAGCTTCCACACAGCGCCCGCCCAACCACCCACCCACCCAATTTAGGCGCCCTCCCAGTCATCAAACACACCTGGCTTCCACCACTGACCCGCACGGCACCTGGTACCCGCGCACTTGTGCCCGGCTGGCCCGTGCCACCGACACAGGGCACAGTGCAGGGGGTGGAGCCGTTTATCTGCCTGAAACGGAGCCGTGCCGAAGCCTTAACGGTCCTGCTGCTTCAGGCGGCCAAACTTGAGAGGCAGAGCGGCATGTATCTCCATGACAGTTCCCTGGCTGGCTGTTTTTTTACAGGGTAGAGTCCCACAGCCAACCAACCGTAAAGGTCTCCCTTGCTCGAAAGCCAGTCGTATCCGACTCTAGGGTTCAGTGCTCATCTCTGTTTCAAAGCCGAAGAGCCCAGCGCTGTCTGCTTCTGCAGATGTTTCCGTGGTCATGTGGCAGGCATGAATAGACACTGGAGCACACGGAACGCTGTTTACCTTCCCACCGAAGTGGTCCCTTTTTATCTACTTGCAATTTCTTGCTTTCAAACTGCTAGGTTGGCAGGAGCTGGGACAAAAACGGGAGCTCATTCCGTCCAGCAGTACTCGGGAATCAAACTGACCTTCCGCCTCCCAGTCAGCGTCTTAGCCTTTACAATGGACCGGGCACTGAGAGCTGTCAGGTGGTTCAGCCCACCTTGACAAAAGGCCCTACAGATTAAAGTCACTTGGACACAACTGAATACATTTCTGTCCTCAACCTGTGATATTTGGAAACAGAAAATGTATTCATCTAAAAAAAATAGTCGTTCAGTCACAAAGTCAAGTCTGCCCCTTTGTGATCCCATGGGCCACAACATGCCAGCCTCCTCTGCCCAGATCCATGCCCACCATGTCAACAGTGCTGTTTAACCATCTCATTCTCTGCAGCCCCCTTCTCCTTTTGCCTTTGATCTTTCTTAGCATCAGGGACTTCTCCAGTGATTTCTCTCTTCCCATTTGGTGGCCAAAGTATTTGGGTATCAGCTTTAGTAAAAGCAATTTATGACAGCATCAAAAAATTAGACCATGTATCAAAATTAAGATGGCTAAGTTTCTGTAAAACTGTCAACAATTTCTCCCTCACATAGATTTGTCAGATGCAAAGACACGAAAACAAAACAGGGAACTATCACTTTAAAATACATATCAGCTTAGGACCAGATAATTTCTACAGAAAGAGCCTATAGTGAGTTACTGTATCTTGACATTTTAGCCTGAAGATTACTATCTGGCCATATTTACTGTCTTTTACTTTTAATTTTTTTTCAACTTCTGGTGAAATGAATCACACTTTGAATATACCACTTTGTAAAATAATAATAATAATAATAATAATAATAATAATAATAATAATAATAATAATAATAATAATAATAATAATAGATTCTAAGTGGTAGCATATAACACTGATAACACTAGAAAGCATTTTCATCTCTGCATAATGGTTACAATAATAATCTTTCAGTCTTGCTGGTCCCCCACCCAGCCACACTTCCAATGATCTGGATGTCTGAAAATGTGATAAATATGAAGTGTCTGTATATACCTAAAATAAATGCACTCAAACTCTTGAATTTTGTAAAGCTAAATATTTGGAAGCTAAGCTCAAAACATTTAATATATATTCATGTCAGACCAGGGCTGAGGACTATGTGATTTTCCAAATGCAGTTTGACTACAGCTCCCTTTATCCTGTATCATTAACCCTGCTGAGTATATATCAGTGATGATGGCGAACCTTGGTGAACCTTGGCACTTCAGCTGTTCTTGAACTTCAATTCCCAGAAACCCTGATCAGCAGGAGTGCTGACTTGGGCTTCTGGTAATTGAAGTCCAAGAACAGCTGGAGTGCCAAGGTTCTCCATCATTGGCATATATGATGGATGGTGCAGTTCAGCAACTACAGAACCACTCCTTTGCCCCCTATGTCTTATAGAGTCTTGGCCTTGTTTCTCTACAAAAAAATGTCGATTTTACTACTCCTTTCACTTTTAAAAGAGGCTTTCTATGCTACATGGGGTGGGGAAGGTGAGGTTCTTAAGCTATAAGCTATAAGGGTCGGCAACTTAACTATGGCCCCTGTGGGGCTGGATCTGTCCCGTGGTGCCAAATCATACAGCCCATGCACTCACTCCAGCCACCACTGCCAGAATGGACTGCAGACCCATTTACGACAGCCGTATATAGCAGGGAGACCACCAATCTGGTCCCCTCAACTGTCTGAGGGAGTGTGACCTGGCCCCCAACTTTAAAAGGTTGACAACCCCTGCTATAAGCCTTTAGCACTCAAGTGTGCACTGAAACAGTGGTTCAGATCCTTGGAATGGGGCACATTATTTTTCCTTCCAAAAGGGGGTTGCAGATCTCTGTCTCTTGCATACCCAGCACACTCCTGCTTTAAACAGATGTACACTACTTGAAAACATTAAAATATGTGTCAAATCAGTTTCTAGCTATATGCACTTGTGGAGTCAAAATAATTCCATAAAAGTGCTGGTTTCAGTATTCCATTCCTGTTGATGGAGCCAGTTTTGCAAAACCACCAGCATTCAAAATATTTGTTTACATTATTCAGAACAAATAAAAAGAACACATGAAAGTTAGAATTTATGATGTTCTAGAAATTATTGGTGGAAGATTCCTGCCTCCTACTAAGCAGGTGTTTGGAAATTTTCAAAGTCTGAATGTTACATATGCTACACAATCATTTGCTACAGAAGACTACCTCATAATATAATACAGTATCATAACATCCAATGTTATCTTATATGACACATTCAAAAACACATACCTGTACGGGAAAGACATTTTGTCCCATCATCTGCCTCTCTTTATATAATACATTCTAGTTACTTTGGTCCTAATTAGTATATTTCATGTAGAAGTCACATGTACATGAAAACAAATCTGAGCATTTGCAAAGCATTAACCCACACTGCAATTAGGGACTTTTATAATTGTTCTCTCACGTAAGTGCATGCATTTCCTTCAGGCTCCTGTTTCCTTTACTTAGTTTAAGGTGTTTTCATCTCATTGTCTTCATCTATTATCCTTTTAACTAAAGTTTTTGGGATATGGCCCCCAAAATGGGAGTTTCTCAAGAATTCATTGTGAAAAAATTTCTGTTTTGTTTAAACAAATAGTTAGTTGCCATACTCAAACTTCCCTATTGCATGGAGCTGCTTGAAGAGTTATGAATAAGATATCAGCCTGACATGACAGAGCCATTTGTTTTGCATTCCTGTGGAATCAGATAAACATCAAATACTAGAAAACATGTCACACCATGTGCTCAGGAGAGCACAGCATCCAAAGTATCAATCAGGGTGCTTTTGTGGAGCAGAGATCTTTGGCCTCTAGCATGCAATCAGTGACACACATGCACAAGCATGTGGATTGTATCATATCTAATAACATACTTACCCAGTAGGATTATTTAATCCAACTGAACCAAGTGTTGGCTTAAAAAACAATTACATCATGGCATGGAAAACTGATTGGAGCAAAAGCACCACATGATCACCATTCCCAATGGAACAGCAACAGTGTGGGATATAGGCAGATGTTCCCCTCACTAACATCAGTTAAAAACAGCTCAAGGATTTTTCAAAGTAAAGTTCAAAAACATTATTGTCAATATTATTTTTAAAACTAAGAGTATGAGAGTTGCAAAACTTACATCAAAAGTTCTTCTATAGAGAAAAAACTGAGTACAAAGAATATGACCTAATGAAATACAGTAAAACCCCGATTTACATATGCCTCGAGTTACATAAAATTAGACTTACATAATGATTTTGTGCTAAAACCATGTCCCAATTTACACGATTTCCTACGAGTTTGGCTTTGAGTTATGTACAAATTTCATTTCCCTATGGGTTTGCTTTGATTTACATAAAATTTCATTTTTCCTATGGGTTTGCTTCGATTTACATAAAAAACCAATTTAAGCAAAAGTCTATGGAACAGACTTTTTTTCGTAAGTAGGGGTTTTACTGTAGTTCCTAAAATCTTATCAACAAGATTGGATCCAGAACAATGCAGGGAGAAATCCAATAAGAAAGTGATGGAATTTTTAAAAAATCAAAGAGTTACTGCTTTCTTTTGTACAAAGATGCAGAAGAGATTCAGAAGGATAGATTATTAATTGTGATTGTCCCTACCACAGATGCATCGAGAAATAATGCCTTAGTGAAAAACAGACTGCTTTTCGGATACAATGTCCACATGTGTGCTGTGTGTTGTATGAATCCTCAGCAAAGAAAAATAATCATTACAAAATTGGGCTAGACCCCTTCCCCCAAATATCCACAATAAACATACAGTGGCCACTGCATTCCTAGATATGCCTTTTAATAAATGTAAGCTTAAACAGCTAACCAATATATTACCCTTGTTATATAGCACCTGAAAAATATGTTCTGTAAATGAAGACCTGTAAACTGCACCCAAACTAATTCGCCTTGTTATGGGACGCCTAGTGAAATCACACCCTAGAAAGCATTACCTAGTATAAAGATGCACTCGGCTCATTTCTCTGTAGTGTATGGAATTTCCCTTTTTGCTCCTTAGACTAACCTTCCAATCAGGAAAACACTAGTAGAGAATGATTCCCATTCTCCTTCCTAGGTAAAGGTAAAGGTTTCCCTTGCTCGAAAGCCAGTCGTATCCGACTCTAGGGTTCAGTGCTCATCTCTGTTTCAAAGCCAAAGAGCCAGCACTGTCTGCTTCTGCAGACGTTTCCATGGTCATGTGGCAGGCATGACTAGACACTGGGGTGCATGGAATGCTGTTACCTTCCCACTGACGGGGGGGGGGGGGCAGCAGGAACTTGTCAGCGGGAACCTAGTATTCCAAGCAGGGATTCCCAGTTTTGCTTTTTGGAGAACAAGAGTGACTGCACAAGTGTCATACTCTCTGGGGTCTAGAATTAACCTGGTACTTTTCCCCTCTGAACTAGCTCTGAGAAATCACTTGTCTGTTGTAGACCATGTGCCAGCATACCCCAAAAATGGTCCTCGGCTTTGCCGTGGGCAAAACAGCACATATTGAGAGAACTAAACTTTATTAAAACACAGCTGTGTTTGAAAGGGGAAAGAGAAATTTTAAAATATTCCTGTGGTTGAAAGCTGTGCAGACAGAGTGCCCAAGACTAGTGGGAAGTTCTCCCCCACCACCACCAAGAAAAATAGATGTGATCTAAATATATAAGTCAAATCAGCAAGTTTCAAGAAAGAAAATAGGATGTCTTTATCTTAATATATGCAAATAAGGGTTTTCTGGCATTGTGTGGTACTAATGTCACCTACTTCCTTCCAATGTGGCCTTTCCTTCCTGCACCTTTTCCACAAGTCAGTAAAAAATTCTCCATTTACCAGGTTTAGTTCTCCCACCCTGAAGCCACATGGCAAAATAATCTGCTTTCTATTGCTTCCTACCCCTCCCCTCTAATCATGGTGCTTGGACTCAGGACCCAAGTTTTTCCATCTTAGAAACACTGTTTGGTTGGTAGCAAGGAAAAGGCTGTCCAGTTAACCTGCCCATGGCTAAATACAACATGACCTTCTTGGAAGAAAGGTATATGCAGAGCTGAAGAATAGGTGGTGGATGGGATGGTGAAGAGAACAATAAATGAGGAAATACTGCTCATTAATAAGCACAGGTAGGAGGGTGCTTTCCAGAAGGAAACCTTTCCTTCAGCAAACTCACACTTTTGAGGGAAATATGGTAAATCTAATTACTGTGCTTAATAATGCCTTGGAACACAGAAAGATTGGGGTATGCAGCTAGATTTCTATTTTCTACGGAGCAGCTTGCTTTTGCCTTCCAAAGGAATGGTGGCACAAAGATTTGCTCCCACACAAGCCTCATTTATTTCAGCAAAGCATGAAAGGAAGTACCATTCACATCTTATATTTCTATTTTGTATTTTTTTCCATTTAGGGACCCCTAATGTTGAGAATTTATAACTTGCTTTATCTGAAGCACTTAAGACATAGGATCCTTCCTAGATACAGGTTATCTGTCAGGTATTATGACAAAATCATTCTACTGTATTAATAAAAGGATGTGTGGGACGAGGGAGGAGCTTAACATAATTATATAGTTTTATAACGATGATGCATGTTGTGTGAACTATTCCAAGTATAATACATTGCATTTCCTGACTCAAACTCTTCCATAATAATGAATGCAATAATAATAATAATTTCCGTGATGAAAAAAGTTTCATTATTTTATTAGGGTGAATACTGTTTGACTCCTCTATCTCCTCTATCCAAGGTGTGCTGAAATGGAGTAAATGGGAGAATTTCACTCATCTCTTACAAGAAAGTTTGGGTTGTGATGTAGTAGTAGAGATCACTAGTTTTGCATGAAGAAGGAGCCCGAATCAATCCCCAGTATCTCTAGATAGAGTCCTGCTGAAATTCTTGTGAGCTGCTGCCACTCAGTGTCATCTGTACTGAGTTAAGCATACCAATGATCAGAGTACAGTATAAGGAAGCTTCCTATTTTACTGATCCTCCCCCAACTTCTCTCACCATCCAAATGTCTTCTATCAGGGATGTAGAAGGGAAAGATCTAAATATTCTTGTATCCAACCACATAAAATAAGAAGTTTGACAACACTTACTCACTTATGACATCACATCCTGATGTCTTTACTCTAATTTCTCTTAGGAAAGACAGGAAACATGTATGGTAGACATAGCATAAAACAGGAGAAGGCATATTGTTCTCATGCCACAGGGAGGGGGACATGGAAGGGCTGTATTGTCCCAAAATATGCAGGAAGAAGGCAATACCTTTATTGGATCACTGAAAATTAAAACATTACAAGCTTTCGAGATCCAAATACAATGTTTATCCCAAAATGTTTGCTTTGAAAAATGGGAGCAAGACAGAGACATGTCTTGCTTTCTGTAAACAGACTACACATCTCTGCTGTTCTAACAGAACTGTGTACATATAAAACTAAGGACATAAGTGTTTCTGTTATAAGCTATCAAGTTGTCTCTGACCTAAGGCAATCCTATGAATGAGAGATTTTGAAAATGTCCTGTCCTTGACAACCCTGCTCTGCTCTTCCAAACTCAAGCCATCCCATATTTGGCCTTCCTCATATCCTGCTGATTTCCACCTCTCCCAACATTCTTGCCTTTTCCAGAGCGTCTTGCCTTCTCATGATGTGCCCAAAGTAGGACAATTTCAGCTTTATTATTTTTGCCTCCAGAGACAGCTCAGCCTTGATTTGCTCTACTACCCACTTGTTCCTCTTTCTCGCAGTCCAGGGTATCACAGATCTCTCTGCCCAGCACCACATTTCAAATGCTTTCTTTACTGTTCAGTTTTCACAGCCCTACATGGTGATCAGGAACGCAGCAGTGGGGATGATCTTGTTCTTGGTTTCCAGTGACACATTCTTAAGTTTGACACTATTTTCTAATTCCTTCATTGCTGCCCTCTTCTGATTTCTTGTTTGCATTCCGCATTTGGATTGATGATTGATCCAAGATATACAAAATCTTTCACTATCTCAATTTCTTTATTGTCAGCTTCAAAGTTGTAATAATTCTTCCATAGTGATCATTTTTGTTTTCTTAACGTTTAACTTCAACCTCACCTGGCTACTTGGTTCTTCCACTTTCATTAAAAGCTATTTCAAGTACTGTATTGCTCTTTTCTGTCAGCAAGATGCTGTCATCTGCATATCTTAAATTACTGATGTTTCTTCCACCAATTTTCACTCTTTAGTCATCTACATCTATTCTGGTTATCCATAATTTTATGAGTGAAAGTCAGTCTTCCTATTGGCCATCTGTTGAGTCCGGTGCTAAGAAGTACTCTGACCAGCAGGGTCAGGTCAAACACAAGTGATTTATTATCAGCTCAGGAAATCGGACTGAGGACTATGTACAAGGTGGCTTGCTTATATACAATGAGAATGGCAGTTACACAAATGGATACATTTCGGCGGGCCTCCGGAAGGTGGCAAAATATGAAGTGACGAATCAGCATTGTTTAAGACAGCTCTTTGAATCTGGCACCTAATGAAAGGCGCACTTCCTGGCTTTGCCGCTTGCCGTGGCTTGAGTTTAAACACAGAGCAAAACAGAGTTCTAATAAATAATGCTTGGACACAACACCATCTCTGATCTTACTATATGCCCCAATAAATGGTACAAATCAGGCCAAAAATAGATTCATTATGGCATTCCATACCACAGTGCTAATTCATCTCTGAAATGTCACCATCCTTTTCCCCCACAACAGTCCATAATAACTGCAGACACCCTAGTTTCTTAAAGAGCTACTGCAGCTCTCTCCAGCTAGCTACTGTGACTATAATTAATTGCCATTTACTGCATCTTTATCCCTAGACTTGGAGCCTGTTGTCATAACTACTTCAGTTTAGTTACTCCCTCAATACTGATTAGATCTGCTATTTTGAACTTATCTCATTTATTCACATGTTTAGTTTGTGCTGCATAAATTGCTTGTACCACTTCTGAAGCTCCCCATTAACAAGGCATTTGACTGAATAAAGTACCCGTTACAATATCCGGAAAACAAAAATCCAGGATTTTCTTACTCAGTGATGACTCTGGGAAGCTTTTCTCCTTCTCTCTCAGACAGCTATGGTGGGCTTGGCTTTATTGTTAATTAATTAGCCAGAATTCCAATGCTGATTTAAACAACATACAAGTTGCAGTGGGAGATGCAACTGACAATTTGCTAATAAACAGCAACAATCCTTATGCTAGTGTAGATCAACAATAGGATTCTGGTCATTAAACAGGCTGATAATGTATATGGCCAACTGGTGATATTTAGAACAATCCATATTAGTGCAAAACAGTGCTGTACTTTACTTGAGATTAGTGACTCCAATTGCATTGGAGTGGTGAATCTGATCTGAGTTTTAATCTAAATTTTGCAAGATCTATATGGCATGTTGGCTACCTAGTGGTGTAATGGACAGAGTGAAAGAGTATGAATCAGGACACCTGACTTAAATCCCTGTTCAGCCTGTTCAAGAAACTCAAAAGTAGGGGTGAAGATAATAAAATCACTCCTTTAACATCTCACATGCATTGATAGACCTATTAGGGTAATTATAAGTTGGTTCCAACTTGACACATCTGAAGTTTTGAACCTTATCCACAAACAAAGAACTGACTGATACTGTGACTATCAAAAGCGAGAGATGGCGGGGTGGGGGGCCAATGTGAAGGAGAAGAACCACCTGTAAGGAGAAAATAGTCCCAGAAAGGTGGGCCGAGCACAATAAAAGTGCAACAAGTATTTAATAATTAATTAATTAATAATTAAAAAGTGTAACCCTGCTCCCTGATGGAAGCACATGGAGTTTTCAATTCCCTCTGTCTGGCCTCAGAAGGAAGCTGAAGTTTCAGTGAAAACCAGGTGAAGTGGGATCAAACACCCCATTTTCCTGGGGACTGGTGGAGTGATAAGCCTTTTGCTGTTTGTTCAACGTCCATTTCTAAGATGGAACCTGGCAGAACAATACCCTGCCATGAACTTTCATTATGCCTGCCTGATGAAGAGGTTTGGGACCTTGAAAGCTCATGCAACATTTTATTTTTTATTTTTTGGAGTGATCCAATAAAGGTATCACCTTCCTCCTGCATTTCCTGCATTTTTGTAACTATCTGTAAAGTAGTTTCAGCACCTTGGATAGCTTGTGGAAAATTTGGAGTAAAATCAATGTCATCAGCCTCCACTGTTATATTAGATGTCATAGACCAGTGATGGCAAACCTTGGCACTTTGGGTGTTCTTGGACTTCAATTACCGGAAACAAATGTTAGCACTCCTGCTGACCAGGGCTTCTGGGAATTGAAGTTCAAGAACACCTGGAGTGCCAAAGTTTGCCATCACTGTCATAGGCCAAAATCCTCTTACATAGCTAACCAACTAGCATAATCTTTGGAGGCAAATTGCCCTGAGTCAAGAAACCACTACAGATATTATCAGTTGCACACCGAGTCATACAAGTCAGCGGGTAACAAATAATGTTTATGATAATTTCTTAAAGCAATTCCCCTCTAAAAATTACACTCTTTGTGTAGCTAGATAAGAGGATGTGGGCCATTGTTATGCAACCATTCAGATTGTACTGAGTTTCAAGTTGGCTGCACATACTTTTTCACAATTATCTTAACTCTACCCTTGCAAGGTTGGACATCATTATCATCTCCAAATTGCCAGTGGGGATGGAAAGGCTGAACCAGTGAGATAGTGGTTTGCCTAAGCCAATTGTTTAAGTAGGTTTTTTCCTCAAAAATCTTCCTTGCATATTACAATGTTACTTAAGATCTCAGTTCTTTTATTCATGGCTTAATGCATACCTGAGTAATACATATGCATAAAATGGGCTAAAAACTAAAGAAAGCAATAGCGTTAAACAGAACATGTTGCCATGCTGGAAATCACAGTCCCATGAAACTGGAAATATAATAATGGGATAGATCAGAACTGGGCACCTGTGGCTCTCCAGATGTTGTTGGCATGACAGCCCATCAACCCTAGGAAATAAAATTGATGATGAGGGATCATGGGAGTTGTACTCCAACAACATCTGTACAACCAAACATTGCCCAGTGTGGAGGTGTAGGAGAAGCTGAGGTAGGTCTGGGACGTTGGCAAGATAAATCATTACTTATACTTTCAGTTTATCTTTTATGAAGTAATTATCCTGAGATACAATGATTCTGTGCCATAGCCATTCTATCCCTCTGGCACTTGGCATAGGGGAGCAAATCCTGAAAGCCATTTCCAGATTCTCTTTTCAGCCTTTCAAAAATGCTCCATGGAGATTTTCTGAGCTACCTGTCTGCAATCTCAAGTATCCACCTCCTGATTTATTTTTCTGAACACTGTTACGAAAATAGAATTAAGATGAATGAATGCATGTATAAAGAAGAGGTCCCTTGTGTCCATTTATAATCTTCCTGCACTTGAAACATTTTCTCAATACCACATCTTATTCAAAGGGCATTCCAGGAAAAGATCGGCAGGGCCTAAACCAAGCTGTCATATTTAACTAGTGACAGCCACTGTCTTCACGTGCTGAGCATTAATAGAACACACATTTAGAGGCTCTTCAACACATATTACAGAATCTTTAACCTAAGAAAGCTATGTGTGAAAGGCTGGTTATACCGGAACAGACTTGATGTACTTTGGATTTGTCTTTACATTGCCCCTACATTATTCATATCACCACTGATATTGTCTTGGATTTTTACATTAGAAGAAGAATTCCACTTGATTTATCTATGAATTTTGAAGACAATTTGAAGACATAATTTTTGGATCTTGATATTTTGGAGTACTGTATGAAGCTAATACTTTACCAAATATATATTCTTTAAAGACACAGAACTTTGATTTGCTCTTTGAGTGGTTTTTGTCTTTTTACTCTCTTCACTGAGCCTAGCTTCCTCAAACTGTACAGGGATGTACTTGAAAAATATAGTTACCAGTTCAACCAAATCACAACCCAAAAGCCTACTTAACATGACCTTGTATTTCATTCCCCAATTTTACACAGAATCCTGTTTCCCTAAGCAACAATCTGCACCCCCTCCGCCAAACCATTTTGTCATAACTGCAGCAGAGTGCCATTCTAGTGAGTTTTCAAGGGAGGGCAATGATAACTCTAATCTGCAATAAGTGCAAAAAAGATTTCTGATTTCTAAGAAATATGCCATTAACAAACTAATCTAAAGCAGTCTTTCTGAACCTGATGCCACCTGTATATTTTGGACTACCATTTCCACATCTCTCACTATTCGCCTTGCCAAATAGGGTGGGCAGAAGTTGAAAGTTCAATCAGCAGCAAGCCTCATTGCAACAGGTGGATTGATGCAGTAGGGGGTGATCACAACTGCATCAAAATGAATTAATGTTTCCCTCCCATGCACTTTGACCCCCTGATGTCATTCCATCTCCACTTGTGACTACACACACAGAAATATATCTTGAGAAAGGTGAACAACAACATATTTAACTTGGTAAGTAATATGTTTCTAAACAGAACTTAGGCCATCAGCCTTCCAGGCACCCAACAAAAGCCTAGGTCAACAAAGCTTCACCTAAGCCTCTCAGAACTAGCTGAGAGTAAGCCATGCATGCCTTGGTCAGGGACCTTTTGGTGTTCTCTCATCTTATGATCAGGCTGCCTCAGAATCAACAGGCAGAGAAATAATTCTGATAGCAAGCAAATTGATCAATTCCCATAACAAACATTCATGAGCTGTTTGTTTAGAAGGAGTAGAGTACGTCATGTCCTCAATTCTGACACAGAGCTAAAATGTCACCCACACAGTCTAAATGCTGAAAGCAATTGTTTTCATTCTTTTGCTACTAACATAAGCAACAAGATGCCCGGCATTTCAGGAGGTCATAGGAAGGAACAGTTTTTGAGTTGGGGAGGGAGGGGAGTCAAGGGAAGCTGAATCTTCTAGCCCAAGGGAAGGAAAACCTCCATTCTTCAAAGGACGTCTTGAATTGTCCTTGGCTGCTGAGCAACATAAGGTGTTTCCTGCTAGGAGTCTCTGTACAAAAGTTAAATTATGGCTGTGTTTGCTTCCTTTAGGTGTCAAGTGAGCATGTGACTCCTCTTCAAAGAAGTCAGGGTGTGGAATAGGAGTTGTCATCCTTAACCATATTCCCTAAAATAAGCAAAAGTGAAACCTGAAAACCCTCTCCATGTGGTTTAAGAACTACAATCTCAAAATATCCCATGGCTGTTTTCTTTATTGTGAACAGAAATTTCCCCCTTCAAAGTCCAAAGAAAAGGACTATGAATTTACAATCTTACGTCAGTAGACAGATGCCAAAAATCAGATTTGCAAACATCCTGTGAGATGAAGAACATGTTGCCCCCTCTGCATTTGAAAGGACAGGTCTCTGTTTATTAATACCACAGATCAACAGTGAGCATTCTTGGATCAGTAATCTTCTGGAAATACACCATCAACTGGGCAGGGAAGCTGTATAGCATTTGAAATATTTAGGCACATGAAATACTGCATTAACAATATGCAGGTGAAAAAAATAGCAGGTCATGACCAGTAGACTTGAATGGTGTTAGTAGTAGTCCAGGAGCTTTTGCCTTGAACTTTCAAGCGTTATGCATCAGTCTTCAGAATATAATTATTTTTATGATATAGAGAAAGTTCTTACTGTCTACGCCAAAGGTGTCCAAACTTTTTGGGCTGGGGGCCTGGCCATGCCCCTGGAACAGCTGAGCAGGCCAGCCCACAGTCCTGGAATAGGGTGTGTTTGTGCATGCACATCCATATTCACTTCCTGGTTTGGTGCAGATGCTTCTGCGCATGCGCAAAAGCATCCATATTCACTTCCTGGTTCGGCACAGATGCTTTTGCACATGAACGAGCAGGTCTGTGCCAAACCAGAAAGTGAATATGGACACCTCTGTGCATGAGTAAGCACGTCTGTACCAAAACAGGAAGTTTGCCGAGCCAGGAACTACACATGCGCAGAAGTGTCCATATTCACTTCCTGGTTTGGTGAGGGCATCGTGGGCTTGATGGAATGGCTTTGGGGGCCGTAACCGGCCCATGGGCTGCAGTTTGGTCATGCCTGGTCTACACCAATATCTCATACTTTGCAAAACTTTACACTGCTTCTTCAAATTCTATATTAACTGAAGATCACTCTTTTTTTTCTTGAGATGTTCTGAGGTACGTACACATGCTGTGGCAAGCTTTTCTCAATTATCATGGTGGCCAGATACCTCCATTCTGACATCACTACATCTATCAGGAACCTGCAAGTTGCAGCATTTCCATGCAGCTTTCTCCTTATATGGAGAACATGGAATTATTACAGCGGTATTGTGGGGAATGTATAGCCCTGCAGATGCTTTTGAACTGCAACTGCCATCAGCCCCAAGTATGAGAACTCTTTGTGGTGTATAATGGGAGCTGTAGTCCATAAAAACCCAGGAAACCCATGAATTTTCCATCTTATTAAATGTGTGTACTAATGCCTGCACTAATGTATTTTGGAAATGAATCTGAGGCAATTAAGAAAATAATGTAGACAAGAGATGGGTGTTGCAGTTTGGCAACATCTGAAGGGTCATAACCAATTTTGTATTTTTAATAGGATTTCATTGATACTTACATAAGCAAACAAAAATAAATCATAGCTTACCCACGTTAAGATATTAATAACTGCAAACTGAAACCAGTAACTAATTTCTTTGTGTCTAGGTTATCTGGAAACAAATTACAGTAAAATCTCAGGTTATGATGGAGGTCCGTTCCAACAGCCTCGATTGTAGCCCAAAGCACATGTTCCCATAGGAATGCATAAAAAAGTCCCAACTGGAACAAAAATAATAATAAAAATACAAAAAACCACCAAAAAAAACCCTCAAAATGCCACACACGATCATCTCTCACCCCCTCAAAAGCAACAAAGTGATCTCCCTATCTTTTCCACACCATTTGGGGATCTTATCTGCTCTATTCCAACCTGGGGGAGGCATGCATTGAGCCCATTTTCCACTCCTGCCGGCACAGGGACAGTCTGGGGACCCTATCTGCTCAGTATCCACCTTCCTCCAAGCTCCCTGGACAGCGCTACAGCCTAAAATGTGCACCTCCCCCAAGCATGGTGACTTTGGGTGGAGGGGATGGGCATTTTAAACAATAGCAACAGTGCCTATTTTAAACTCTAAGATGGTTCAGTGGTCATTTTAGAGTTAAAACAGCACAATTTTCAGTTGTAAATTGGAAAAAGGTCATAAACCGGGGAATTATACCACAGCAAACGTAACCCAGGGCACTCATAACCCAGGGTCTTACTGTACATTAAAAGGTGGGAGAGTTTCTGTATTTAATAAATGCTGAACTACAAAATGCTTTCTTTGGCTTGTAAGTTTAGTAAAAGTTTATAGGAGGACACAACGATCAATGCCTCATTAGTCATCAGGGTTATATGTTATCTCCAGTATTAGAGGTACTTACAACTCTGTGCATCAACCTCCTAGGAAAATCTCGTTGGCTCCAGTAGAAATTGGTTGCTAGACCAGGGAGATACCTTTACTACAAAGCAAGAATTTTCTTCTTGTTTTTCTAATGTGCATCTGTACATATATGTAACAACACAGAAAAACATTGTGCACACATTTACACAAAGACATACCCTATGCAAGATACTGCTGGGCTACATAATTGTCTATTTGCTATTAAATTCTATGTGGAATGTAGATCACAATGATAGGCACTTAGGTAGATAAACTTAGTCATGGTCTACAAAGAACACATGTGTTTGAAAACAAACTTCCATAATGTATACCAGCAACATCACTAAAGAAGTCTTATATTTGTTTGACTATTTACTTAACTTGTTGTTATGTGCTATCAAATTGGAACTGATTTAACAGTCACCCTAACATGGCCTTCAAAGTAAATGAGATATATAAAGAGTGGTTTTCTCAGCTCTACCTCCTCATTGTATTTCTACGACAGAACCTGGTTTTGAACCTAAGTCTCCTGAGTCCTAGTCCATTACTCTATCCACTACACCATACAGGATACCTTTATAAATACTGGTCTTTTTAAAAGCAGTCAACAAACACAGCTGCATATTAATAAAACACTCTAGTAAAAAACTAACCCAGTGGTTAATAATTCCAGGAAACAATATTTTTGATGAAATATGGCTGCCTATAGTTTCCATTACCTGCAACATCAACATTTTGAAAAAGGCAAAGAAAGAAAGAAAGAAAAAACAAAGAAAATATACTCTTTCACATGTAAGAGCAACGTGGCACAAAGAAATGTATCAGGTTAAGCTTTTTCTGGCATTAAGATGAACAGCTAAACTTTCCCACATACCACTTATTTTCAGCATATCACGTTGCTATTTAAGGTGCCCAGAAATGGATCCCATAACAACATTTGCCTACTAAACCTCAGGTACAAAATAATGTTCTTGGTGATAGCTGGAACATGAGACACTCAAATACTATTCAAAGAGAGATTTCGTGAATCACAGCAGTATACTATGTGGTTCCTCACCTTTTTGATACAATTTTACAAGAAAATCTTTTTAAAAGAGTTACACATTATTACCCAATAACAGAGAAAATTCATAATGTCAGCATCCCACCAATACCCTAGGATCAGGGATTCTCAACCTGCTGCCCACGGGCCTGATGCCGCCTATGGCACCATTTCATGTGGCCCCTCCACCACCTCCACCACACCAGGAAGTGCCATGTGGTTGAGGAAGGGCAAAATGGAAGCTGTCCCTGGAAGCTGTCTGAGGGAGAGTGACCCAGCCCCCAGCTTTAAAAAGTTAAGAATCCCTGCCCTAGATGGCAGGTTAGAGTCATCCTAACTGTGACTCAGAGAATACCTAGGTCTAGTCTTGGATGCAATCGTTGTTCTATCAAACAGAGTTGGCTGCATTTGTTATAGCAAATCATAATTACATGTCATCAAGTTGATTCTGATGTATGGTGATTCTTTCCAGGTTTTCCTAGATATAAGTCAGAATTGATTACCAGTCTATTCTTCTGCTGGTACTCTAAGACTGTGTGTTCCCTACATAAAAAATGCTGGAAAATGATTACCATAAATTAAGAATAGATGTGACAGTATCCAACAACAAATTTGAGTATGATCTACCTCCTAGAGATTTATGAACTCAACATCTCAGAATCTGCACAATCACAAAAACATTCCAATAAAAATACATGTTTTACGATCCTCCACAGTTCTGGTGCTGAATTATAAAAAAAAAGCAATTAGGCTTCAAGTTACCTAGGTAACATGGCATATGAGGGTTGAATACACCATGTACTCCACTGGAGAGATCTATGGTTAAAAATATACACATGGTAATCCCTATATAAAGGTTGGTAATGATTTCAAGTCTCAGTGTTGCTTCTCCCTCTTTGGCAATGCATCAGTCATCTTGGCAGACAAGTGCATAGCAACAATACTTCTCCACTGACTTATAAATGCCAGGATGGGTACCATGTCATGAGCCCATACTGCTTATGTTTTGTTCTGTTCATCTAGACAATAATGAAGACAACACTACTCAGATATAATACACTAAGCGGCTAACTTCCATATTTTACTTGGGTTTCATAGGAAGCCTACAACAACAACAAAACTGGATCTCAAGGAACAGGTCTTGAAATAGTCATCTCCCCAGCACACATTGGATACCTGGTTCCAAGTAGAACAATACAGTATAAGACTACCTAGAACAGCACCCCAATGGATGGAGGGTGCGATGCAGCAATCATCCTAATTTAATGTATTCTGAGTCATAGAGTCTCCCAGGTACTGTGTGGCCAATTTTGCTGTCTGGAAATTGCTTTCTTTTCCACTTAGTACGTGAGAGTGTGCAAGCAAGCAAGAGTTAGAAAGAGAAGATTGGAATGGCATATGCAGAGAAAAAGACTTATACAATCTCACAGTGCTTCAGACTCCATCTAGTTTTGAAGCTGGCTCCCTTGGCTTCTGCCCCTGTTCAACATGGCCCATGGGTCAGCAAAGGTTCACTGGAAATTTCTCCCCTATTTCTGGACTAGTCAAAAAGACTTTCAATATAAGGTAGGTTTATGTGTAACTAGCAGATTTTGCCCGGTGGTGCCGGGCTGTTTAAAATGGTTTTGGAAGGTTTTTGTTTTATGTTTATGCAAATGAGGTTAGATTTTAATTGTGGTTTTTTAAATTTTTATTTTTACGCATGGGCTGTTATAAACTGTGATCATTTTTTTGTTTTTTGTTTGAAAAAGAGGAAAGGATGATATATTTTTTATAATTATTGTATTTAACCAAATAATGTGTTACTATGTGAATTTTTTTAAATAGTTGTATTTTGGATAATTTTAAAAATGTGTAAGAATATGTTTTTTTAAAATCAATGTTTCTATACTGTGTTTTGATTTTTTTTGGTTTTTTTAGTGAAAACCTATTTCTTTTTTTAAATTATTTGTGATTATTGTGAATATTTTTGAATGTTTTGAAAACCTATTTCATTAATTGGTGAATTCTTTGTGATTATTCTGAATATTTTTGAATGTTTTTTCTTTTGTGGCCTCTGGGTGGGGCTGGTGAGCTTTTCTTTTAATTTACCATTTTTCTCTACTGTCCTCTGGGTGTCGCTTCTTCTTCCGATAAGTAGTCTCTTTCTTTCCTCAGTTTAGTTCTGATCGTCATGGAGTGAGGACGTCTCCTGGTAAGGTCTCTGGTTTAAAAAAAATTTTTTTTTGGGGGGGGTGTTTTGGGTTTTGGGGGTGGGGTTCTGTGTGTTTTTTCTTGTTTGTTTTTGGATGTTTTTGTGTTTACTTTTTCTGTTTGTTATTTTTGGTTTTGATTACTTTTGAATGTTTTTGGATTGTATTGTTTTGTGTTGGGGGTGGGGGTATTTCCATTGGCCATTCTCAGTGGCTGGACCGCGGAAATACCATTGCCGCTTGATGCGGCGTTGGAGTGGGGGTATTTCCATTAGCTGGCCTGGGTGGCTGGACCACGGAATTCCCATCGCCACTTGATGCGGCGTTGGGGTGGGGGTATTTCCGTGGGCCAGCCTGGGTGGCCGGACCACGGAAATTGCATCATCACTTGATGCAGCATTGGGGTGGGGGTATTTCCGTCGGTCGGCCTGGGTGGCCGGACCACAGGAATCCCATTGCTGCTATATGTGGCAGTGGGGGGGGGGGGGTTTCCACGCCCTGCCTTTTTATTTTTATTTTTTGCGCGCCGGCTTCCTCAGCGTTCTGCGCGCTCATGGCACACAGGACGCTGGGGCTTGTAGTTTGAAGTTTGCGATTTCAGTTTGTGCAGCGGTTTTTTCCTGCGGCTTCATTTTGATTGGCCGCGGTGCATTTCCGAACGTTCCTTTTGCTCGCACCGCTCAGCCTAATTGGCTCTGGTGCAGTGCGGCACAAGGAATGTTGGGAATTGAAGTTCCCTTTTTTTGTTTGCGTCCGGGGGGCTTCTGCCCCACTGACGCATTTCTCAACCCCCAGTGACCTCCGTACCCAGTTCAGGCGAGTGCATGAATGCTCGGTCGGGGCTAGTGGGGCCTGGCTAAACATCCTTTGTCAAATCACAACGGTTAACACACAGATTTATAGGTATAGATGAAACATGGCTGTATAGCTAGGTGGTTTAGGTTACTGTATGTGAAGCCGGAGATTGGGAGTTCAATTTTTTTGGCTATGCTCCACCTAAGCATCTCTAAAATCCCAATCCCCAACCCCAACATATAATTCTTATTATTCAAAAAGTGAACTCCTATTTATATGGAGGAAGCCTAAAAGGCCATTAATTTGGTCTAAACAAGATTCCAAAGAAATTCACTGTAAATAAGTTGGGTCTAGAGGAAGGTTGGGGTGGAATAGGAATCTCAATTGCAGAGCTGGAATAGACTTAGTCTTTTGTTATGGATTTTGTCCCTTTACTTTTAACAGAAGTTAAATGTTTAGTGAGTAATTTTTCATTTTTAAAACTAAATTCTTAAAAATAGAAATTAAAAAGAGCTAAACACACCTGATATAACTCTTATGGAAAAGAAGATTACCTGGTTTATTGACATTGCTATATCAGGAGCTGCATGAATTGAGGGTCAAACAGCTGGAGAAAATCACAAAATATTGTGATTTGCCAATTGAAGTTGAGTGTTTTATAAAGGAAGAAATATGTTGTTGTACCCATAGTAACTGGAGCTCTTGGAGCAATAACTAAGGGATTCCCTAGATATTTGAAAATTTTGGATTTATTAGATTTCAATATCCTAACTTTACAAAAAAAACAACTTTACTAGGAATAGCCTATATACTTAAAAGTTGCCTCAATAGTTCTTAGATCCTTGGTTAGGACTTGAACTGTTAATTTTATACTAATTTTTGATTTTAAATCTAATGGTAGATTTTTATAAAAAAATGGCAGCAGCAGCAAAAACAATAAATATGACAAAGTACAAAGACAATAGCACACCCACCACTGGAACCAAAGAGAGATAAGTATTTACATTATGTTTAGCAGGTGTTGTCTGACCTACCCTTTATCCCTATTCTAGGAAAAGCTTCATCTCCTAAATGTCTTTGTATAGGGGTTTCTGCTAAAGCCCCAGGAGTTAAAAAGGTGCAAACCCAAGTTGAGGCAGGTAAACTGGTCATCTGAGAATTTAAGGGAAATTGGTGTGGCTAGATATACAGAAATATAGGCAAGCTAGCCTACTCAAACACATACTTAAAGAATCAGCTTTCCAACAACCATTATCTTAAAGGGAGGCAGGATTTTTTAGATACAGCAATGCTCGGTGTGCTAAAAGCAGCAGTCTTGAAAAGCTGCACATCTGTAAAAGCAATTACCAGTCCCCTTCAGCCTAATATTCACCATGTTTTTGTTAAAAATAAACAGGTCCTTATTTGGTAAACTGTCCTTAGCTGTTGCAAAGCCCTGACACACATTCTGAAAGCTAGCACATGTTTGTCCTCCAGTTAGCTGCCTGCCCCCAATTTGGAATCTGAAAAGGTTTGGCTCTGCTTGGGGCTCCAACTGTAGTAAATGTGCTGCTGTTAAAATATCTCAGGAGCCACAGGCAGACAAAGGGAGGGAGATTCACAAGACTCCAAGCCTCTGTGAAGAATTCTAGTTGCTTAATAGATCTTGGCACTAAATAAAACTGAAAATCAGGATCTGGATATGCCAGCTCGAAAGTCTGTCCCCACAACCAGATGATGGCATGAGACAATGTACAGAGTGAACTAGTTTCTTCTTCTTTCATTTCCAGATCAAACTTTGGACTGCCAAAATGAAGCCACTAGTGAGCTAGTGCCTCAACCTTTTAAAAAAAACACAAATTATCTGTAATGGGACTAATCACTCATCTTTGTTCTTTGCTCTGTTTTCACTGTGTAATCCAAGGGCACCTGGGATAGTTATGTTTTGGCAGTAGGACTTACTCTATCAATAAAAAAGGTAGCCCCTGATGTAAATCCAGGTGGGATTCTATGTACTGTTGCTGCATTTTTAGTGTTAGGGATAGCAATTTGTGTTTATGTGATTTTCTGTCTCTTGTGAATGAGTTTGGGTATGGAATACCTTGACAGGTATGAGTAAATGTCACAATTTCCTGCTCCATTGGGGGCAGCAAAAAGTCTTGGCCTGGTCCAAGAGCTTGGCATCATCTTTTTTGGAAGCTCTGACTACCTTCTGAAAGGTGGTTGAGCCACCTTTTGGGAAATGAGGATGGCTCTGGTATCAGCAACCTTCAAACCAGCCAGCCTTTGAGGTCAACAAAAAGCATCATCTCCCTTATGCCTTACACAAGTCACCCTTGAGCAGTGGTCTACTTATTTCTTTATTTTATTTTTCAAGCTATCTATATTTTCCTTCCTCTTAAACAGGGGTTCCCAAACTTTTCGCACCACCGGCTGGTCACATGGTTTAGTGGGCCAGTCATGTGGCTCCTCCTGCCGTAAAACACATCTGCGACTGTAGTAAAACATGTTTACGGCAGGTGTGGGTGCATTTACGCATGCATGGGCACGTTTTATGGCAGGAGGAGCCACGTGATCAGCCTGCTTAACCACGTGACCACTTCTGCTTCTGGGAGTGGTGACGACACATGAAGTGGTGCTATGGGCCAACCCCAGCCCATAGTTTGGCCACCCCTGCTCTAACAGTTCTAGATGATTTTCATATAAGAAGTATAAAATATTTTTTTAAAAAAATCAGATAAAGCAAGCAGAGCAGAATATAAAGAGATATAAACATGCAAATTGGCAGCAAATGTTAAGGTTGTTCACCAGAATCTTACCAGTGCTGACCTGTTACTTATGACAAATTTCTAATGCCCCCTAAAAATTATCCCATATTCAGCCATGAGCAACAGTGTAAAGTAAGTAGAGAGAAGTTGATTCAAATACCATGAACCAGTTTGGGAGAGTGGGAAAATCTGCTTGACCCTGTAAAGATTTGTTTCACATTGTGATTTAGAGGCAGAAAAGCAGCTTTCAATTTATTGTTTAAATTCTCATCTCATAAGCCAGCTGCAGTAGCCCATCTCCACAAATGCATGCATTTATGACTACAGGATGAGGCAAATTGGTTGTCTCCCACTCATATGGACAATAGGGAAGGGCATACCTAGCCTCCCAAAATACGACATTCCACAGCCTGGGACTGTCCCACAATCTGGATTGTAGCTACTGAAAAGGCCTTCTCTCACTTCCTTACCAAACGTGACTGTGATGTTAACAGGGATGAGAGAAGCGCTTCCACAGAAGATCTTAAAAGCCAGACAGGTTTTTACAAGGAGACATACTCCTTCGGACAGCCTGGACCCAACAGATAAAGATTTCCATGTCATAACCATCATTTTGAATTGAATTGAAACAGACTGAGTAACGGTAAAGTAGTTGCAATAAAGGGGTTTTGCGCTCCCTTTAATCATAAACATTTTGAATGAGCTGAAGTTTCCAAACACTCTTCAAAAGTAACTTGATATACAGCTTGTTGTAATAATCCTAGCAGGAATGTAACAAAGGCATCTGTCATGGTAGCCAGATCAGATATTTTCAAGAAATGGGTGCCATTTGCACACTAGCTTTAACTAGGAAAAAACACTCTTGGCAGCGGCAGCTGAAAACTAGGAATCCAGGTGCTGGGATAATCCACAATTGCACTCGAGCAGGAAACCTGAAATTTTAAGGGGCTGCGGCACACTATTCAATATAGGCTGAGCCTCTGTTCCCTGATCTGCCTTTTGAGTGAACCAGGGAACCCCTGTCTTGTCTGGAATATACTTCAATTTGTTCGCCCTCATTCAATCCATTACTGACCTCAGGCACTGGTCAAGAATGGGGACAGCTTCTTCAGAGTTAGAGGGAAAAGAGAGACAGAGTTGGGTGCCATTCAACACTCTAGTGGCAATGAACCCCCAAACCCTAGACCAGTGATGGCGAACCTTTTAGAGACCAAGTGCCCAAACAGAGGGTCGGGGTGAACTCTGTGCTGGGGAAAGGAGGAAGCACTCCTATTGGGCTGTTGAGCAGAAGGGCAGGATGAACTCTGTGCTAGGGGAGGAAGTAAGCACTCCCATTGGGCTGCTGGCCAGAGGGACAGGATGAACTGTGCTGGGGGAGGCAGGAAGCACTCCCATTGGGCTTCTAGACAGAGGGGTGGGGTGAACTCTGTGCTGGGGGAGGGAGGAAGTGCTCCCATTTGGCTGCTGGGCAGAGGGGTGGGGTGAATTTTGTGCTGGGGGAGGGAAAAAGTGCTCCCATTGAGATTCTGGGCAGAACGAACTCTGTGCTGGAGCGACAACACTTGAGCCTGCAGAGAGGGCTGTGTGTGCCACATCTGGCATGTGTGCCATAGGTTTGCCACCACTCTTATTTTCTGTACATGTTGAGTGACATGGTTGACAAAATGGAAAGGATCCATCTCTTTCAGCCAGGCACCTTTGGAGCTGAAAAGTCACCATATATTCGAATATTTTGAACAAAAAATTGGAATACTGTGGCCTGAATAGTAGTTATCTAGCATGGTGGGATTCACAAAGGACTTTCAACAGTAGCATTACTGCCACTTCCTTTAGGCAATCTGGAACTCTGCCTCACTACAAAAAAGAGATTCAACTGAAAGGCATTCCCCCACCTAGTGAAACCCTGTGCATGTTTGCTAACCATACCTGTCAAGTGCGACTCCGGACAATACGGGACCTGCGCAGAATGGTTCTGCACAGGTCCCTTCTACACATGTGTAGAAGCCTTCTATGTATCCCCTTCTGTGCAGAACCCTTCTGTGCATGCACAGAAGGGTTCTACACATGCGTAGAAGGGTTCTACACAAAAGGGGATGCACAATAACTTCTTTTTCCCCACCGTCAAATTACGGGATGGCGGCAGCTCCAGGTGGGAAAGTAGGAAAAGCGGCGCTGGAATATGGGAAATCCCGGCCACAGGTGTGTTGCTAACCCTACTGTGCTCAGTGGGACTTACTCCCCTTAAGATTTAGGCTGCTGAATTTAAAAAGTGGGTGGGTTAGGGAAGGTGGGAACTATGTATAGAGTTTTGAGTGACTGGACTGTGAACTCAGCTGTGGTACTGAAAATGAATTTCTGAGCTAAAAACACACACCACATCTTAATTTCCAGGATATATATGGAGAGCACTGACCCACTGTGTTGCTCCTGGTGGAACACCAGGTTATAACAAAAACAAAATAAATGTCACATGTTGAATTCTTCTAACCCCTGGAATGCATGTTATTAAAGCATTAATTTGACCCAAACAACTTCAAACCCATGGTACTACATTCAGAATGATACCTTTAAATATGCAGAATTTCCATATTAAATGAAATTGTGCATGTGTAGTTCTTACTTAATAAAGTAAGCATGGATTGAGTATTTGGAACTAGCAATCAGAAGCAAGAGATTTATTCATTCTGGATGTTAGAAAGAAGACAGGGGCTGCAATATCTGTGCCAGCACCAGGGAGACCTTTTTGGTCCTGTTGGCTCATCTGCTGCTTCTATCCCATTCTGTGTGACATAATCAGACCCTTCCAGGAGTCTATTCATCAATGTATGTTTTAATCCTGTTGTTGTTCGTGCAGTATCTATACCTATAAAGGAAAAATGTACATTTGTGGGTCCTGGCCGCATTTGCTCGCCCGGCCACCCTCCCACCTTAAAGTTTCCGCAGAACTACCTTACCTGCCAAAGGGATCAAAGAAGGAGGTCTGGAGGCCGCCGGTGGGGTCTAAGCCCCACTGGCACAGATTGCATCCCTGACGCCAGTGTGTGTGTGCGTGCCAGCGTGCACACATCACAACTGGGCGCAGGACACCACCACTCCATGCCAAGGCTGCCGACACAAGAGAACACCGGGAAACGCAAGGCCGCTGGAGGCGGCCACCGTGTCTCTTCCCCCACTGCCAGCCACCACTGATCCATGCCAATGCTGCCAATGCAAGGCAGTGCTGGGAAATGCAAGGCCGCCGGTGGCAGCTGCCATGCCTCTACCCCCGCTGCCAGACATCACCACACTGCAACAATTGCCCCACTCAGGCCAGAAATGCATGGCCTTGGTGGGGAACGGCAGGCCACCGCTGGTGGATGCCGTGGTTCTTCCGCCGCTGCCGCCCAATCTGTGGTGAGAAATGCAAGGCCAATGGAGCCGACAGCCACGCCTCTTCCGCAACTGCCACCCAGCAGGCCGCTACCGCAAACCCTCCATTCCCCAGCCCAGGCCAGCCCACCCCGGCAAATTACCAAAACAGCCCCAAACCATCCCCGGGGCGAATCCTGGGCAAGAATGCTAGTGACCTATAATTCATGTGTCTTTTCTTCTCGACTTCTGCTTGCCTGTTTTATGAGATTTTCCTATTTTCGTAACCCAAAGTTTGAGACATTAGCTATCAAAAACAGTGTACTGTATTCTTGTTATTTATGACAGTATCTGAAGAATAGCCCAATGTTATTACTCAATGCACACATAAACACACAACTCTTGGCATTACTTGTTGTGCTACTTATTCCTTTTTTAAACAAATCTTAACTTAAAAACAACAACACAGAGGATTGAGAAGATAATGGCAATGAACTTGAAAAATTCCTATCAAGACAGTTCTAAAAGTGTATTAAAATGTCTTTTGAAACTTTTGAACATAATTGAAGAATCTTACTCATTACATCAACGAAGCAATTTTGACTCTATTTCCTGTATTATTTTTGTATATGAACTTCATTACACTCTCATTACCCAAAACTATGATTAATAATAGGCAACTGTGTTGCTTGGAACTTTGTCATAACCTTGCACAGAAGAACAATAACATGAGTACTAAGATGTCAAACAAGTGTTAATTCAAATGTAAACATCAAGAACACTGATTGAATTTCTCGGCTCTATTCACAAAGAGAAAAAAAACAGACAGTGATTACATTCTTTTAAAATGCTTGGTAGGATCTGGCTTCCTTCTAAGTAGCTGTAGCATTCAAGAGAGTACTATCACACTGGCATAAGACTTCAAAATCAAAAACATGAAATCTGATCACAAAAATTGGCTGTCCTCTTGAAATCCTGAACTGGAAGCCAGCTTAGCCATCTCACTGGACCATCTCTCATACTTTCCCCTCTAGCATGGAAAACATTTTGTAGAGAGAAATGTCTTACAGTGGAGGCAGGGCCGCCATCAGAAATTTCTGGGCTCCATACTGAGCAATCCTATTGGTCCCCACACACCCACACACTAATGTCACTGTTATGGCTGGCGGCGGCAGGGCCCCTGTCAGCTCCGGGTCCTATATAGCAGTACTGGTAGTACTGCCCTGATGGCGGCCCTGAGTGGAGGAGGGTATCAAACCTAAAAAGCCAAAAGGCAGCTGAAATGAAAGAAACAGGGAAAAGACATTCAAATGCTGCCTATTTGAGATTAGAAGAAAATACTGAAGACATAACTATCAACTGCTATTCATCTGTAAGGTCTGTGGCTGAATTGGCTGGGGAAATTCTAGGAATCACACTTTCTCACATTCTAGTAGTGAAATACTTCGGAATTACAAGGGTTGAGGAGAAACAATGAAGAATATTGTGCTTCTGTGCTCCGCTTGTAAACTTCCCAGGGAACAGTTCAGCATGTCTATGTCCAAGCTGCATCCAAACTGGGAGCTTCCTTAGAGTTATCCTTACCTGATAACTCATCTGTGTGAAAGACATCATCCATCACAAAATTAGCACAAGGAATTAACATTGTGAGGTTCTATGAAGCCTGAAAATGCCCTTTCCTTGAACTGACATAGTTGCAATGTCTGTGCAAGATGGAACAATCTCGGAGCCAAACACTCCCAAATATGGGAACAACCAAGCCCTCTACTTAGAACACAGAAAGAGGAAGAGGCACAAAACAAACTTATCTGAAAGACAGGGGAACATGAAGTACCATTACAGCCATTCATCTTTGACTGGTCCTCTAAAATATTCATACCTGTTCCACTAAAAGGACAACAGTTTAAAACATCCAGGCATAAATTCTTACATGTGTTCTCTTTTATGGCCATCATCCTCTTTTCCCATTACATGAATAATATGAGTCCAGCCTTTCAATTTGTTTAGTGGCTCTAGACAATTGATGCTTTTTCACCTGGCTTAATATAGGGCAGCATCTTTTGATCTTTCCTCTTTGAATATTAAGGAGTCATTTCATGTTGGGATAAGAGAAGTAAAAAGTGGCTGCCTAGTCTAAAATAAATCTCTGTACTTAAGCACTGAAATGCCATTCTCAAAACGTAGACACCGTGGCCATTATGGAAGGGAAGAGCAGAGCTTTCTTTTTTCATTTGTTGTGACATGCAAAAAATATCCTTGGTGCTACTAACCCACCCCCATGAGTAAAGGTTTTGAGAATGAAGTCATGCAATTGAAAGACCATTCTGAGAACAGAATACATCTCTGCCTGCTTTGCCAAGCACTTTGCACCCACTTGGGTGCTTGATATACATAAACTTAAGCTCATATCTTTCCAAACCTGTCCTTCTAGCATTTCAGCAGCCGGCATTCAGCATCATTGGGTGCATCTGACATGTAGCCTCCCTTATCCTGAGACAAGTGCCAAAGGATCCAGCCTACAATGTTTTTCTCAGGCCACATTTTGAAAGATATGGTCTATGGGAGAACACAATGTGTCTTCATCTATAGAGCAATCAGCCCGCAAGAGCATAGCTTGAGCCACACTTTCAAATCATGCCATTTTCTGGGCTGACAATCTACCCTTAAATGAAAGCCAACAGAAAAAGACATCATGTTGTAGGAATGTTGCAGAAGCGGCTGCATATACTGTTTTCTTTGTTGATTCCCCCTCCCTCCTCTCTGCCCATTTCATTTCTTGAAACAAGGCCCAGTACTAACAGGCAAGGAAAACCCAGTTGAATCTCACTTCTGTTTTCCTTAAAAATCCAGACACTAAGGTTCAAACAATTGGTTCAGTGGGTACGTGGTGGGCCGGGATCACCCAGGGCTCAATTTTAGTTCTTTGTAGTAAAAAAGAAGGGAGGAGAAAGTAGACACCCCCTGGCATATTCTCCTCTCTTCCCTCCCATTACTCCTGCTCTTCGCTGCCAATTCTCCCTGCGAAGAATGTTGCATGTAACAATATATGACATACATAAAAACAACTGGTGTACAACTTACCAGACATTTTTCTCCCACCTCATCCCACCCCAATTTTTATTGCTATTGTGGTGTTGTTGTTGTGTGTGTTTTTAATAGAATCATATTAAATGGGTTTGTTCTAGGTCAAAATTTACCCATTTAGTTAACTGTTCTCTAATGTTGGTAATGTATGAGGAGCCGGGGGGGGAAGGGGGGGGGGAGAGAGAATTCTGTTTGAACCACAAACAGTGGAAGGAACAGTTTATAGTTCATAGGTCAAGTGAGTTTGAGGTCGATTCTTCTCCATGTCTAGAATTGAACATGGGTATTGTTCAGAAGGGTAATGTTCAGAAGGGTAAGGACATAACATATCCAATTACAAGGGTAAATGTTCAGAAGGGTAAGGACATAATATGTGGGAATCGACCTAGGAGCTATGATCTAAGTCAGTGATGGTGAACATTGGCACTCCAGCTATTCTTGAACTTCAATTACCAGAAACCCTGATCAGCAGGAGTGCAGACTTGGGCTTCTGGTAATTGAAGTCCAAGAACAGCCGGAGTGGCAAGATTTACCATCACTGATCTAAGACATCCTCCTATCTATCTATGGACATCCATTTCTCCCTTTATAAATTACAGAGATAAGCAGCCAACATAACTACAGTGAGTACTATGAATTGGATTGAAGATATTGTTCAAGTACCAGTATGGGAATAAGGGGCATCCTAAACCTCCCACTGAAAATAAGCATGCATCCTAGCTCTCGTCTTTCCATAACTGTAAACATTTTGGTACCTACATCTTTTTCCAAGTAAGTAAAAGGCAGTGGAGGAAAACAAGTCCCTTTCTCCATGTCAGTCTTCCAGCTGTAAATATACATGAAAATAATGATCAGAATCCTTTTACTAGTTTAAGTTTGCATAAGGAAAATAATGTAAGCTATGCCTAGAAACACAATCAGTACCTCATTAACGAGCAACAATTTGCCTCAAAGATTTACACAGTTCTCCTAGATACAAACATAAATCAGCAACAGAATTCTCACAATTTAAAAAAGGAATGATGATGATGACAAAGACAATGGCAAGAGGACAATATGCAGCATATGCTTTTGTCTCCAGTTATTGCTATTACTGATTCTTTCTTTGTGAGCCAATTAAAGAATTACCAGGAGGACCAAGTCTAAAAGCCCACTCTGAATCTTGAAGGAAAAAACTCACAGACATATATCTTTGCTGCCAGTAGAAACAGCAGCAAAACTGTTCCAGAGCTGTATCAGGGTATTAATCATAGATTTTAACCCTCCTGCACGCTCATACAAAATTGTTCACAAATTTTTTTTACAAGAGAATAGGAAAGACTATGTTAAAGCTGTTATTTCTTGACATTATTTTTCTATCCACTGGGAGAGACTTCTATTCAGGGGTGAACAGTGATTCCTCACTGACTCTGGTAATGTGATAACAAATATCTAATTCATCATATCTCCATCAATAATTAACCAATATGCTGTGTTCAGTATTAATTATATTGATCTGCTCAGTTGTGAACTTTAAGCCTGCAAAAGTGTGGTTTAGTCAGTAATGCATGTGAAAAAATGATGGTTGACTTCGTTGGGAACAGAAAGAGAAACCTGAAACAGTGTGTCCAAGAACAGTGTGTTTGGGGGGTGGGGAATACTGCAAGCTTTAATTACAAAACGAGAAGTTCAATGATGTATTGAGAAGACTTTAAGCCAGGGGTTCTCAACCTTTTAAAGCCGTGGGCCAGACCATAACCCATCAAACAGCTGAGCGGACCAGACTGGTAGTTCCCCTGCTGTAAACACTGCCGTAAAATGCATCCACGGCTGTCGTAAACGTGTTTATGACAGCCACGGGCGCATTTACAGCTGTTGTAAACATGTCTACTTCCACTTCCAGTGGCAGTGGTGACATGGGCCACATGAAATGGTGCCATGGGCTGAATGCGGCCCACAGCCCATAGGTTAAGAATCCCTGCTGTAAACTATATAACCTGTCTGTTTTCTGCACACCTTTGCCTTTGCACTTAGAGACTTTCTGAGTTTATCATTGTTTTGTACCTTTCTCAGTTGCAACCCTAATAAAAACACTCATTAGAGAACAGCTTGACTATTGACACTTTAGAGTTTTTCTAAAAGGAAGAGTTTCACTGCTCTTAAATACTGTTAAGGCAGGCCAGGAGTCAGAAGATGGTAAGAATGTCTTTAAGACAGTGGGAAGCCAACCTGGGGTAAGGGAGTCAAGTGAACTGTCAGGGCAGATAGGATGTTGGAAAACTTGAGCAGGATGTTAGAGGGAGGCATCATAGTTGTAAACATTTCTGCATTATGAAGTACCCCTATTCATGAAGTTTTGCAATTCTGAAAAACATGTGCAACTGGTTTTAAGGAGGCATACATTTTTTTATGGAAAATTTCATCATCTGGTCTTCCTAGCCTTCACAATAGATGTACTAATAGAGTTCTGCAGAGGAAAAAAACTAGAAAGTATAAGCTGTCACCCACAAATCAAAAAGATTCCAAAACAACCAAAATGGTAGGGTATGTCGGGAGGCAACCAGAAAGCCTAGCATTTGCTGCAGAGGTGAGAAATGTGGTCGTCTGCTGCTTGTCAGAGTGCAGCTCCAACTCACTCTATTTATTTATTTATATATTTATTTATGGTTCAAATTTCTATGCCGCCCAATCAGGCGACCCCGACTGAGGGCGGCTCACAACAAAATTAAAACATACATATTAAAAACAATTAAAACCCCAACATACCCACCCACCTATTAAAACTAACCACGTTAAAACTGCCCGCATTAAAAAGATGGGGGCTTCATTTTATAAGCCAGCAGGAGGGGGCCACTCTTCCATCTGAGCCCCACACCTGCCCCACCAACCAGGTTTTTAATTCTCTTCTGAAAGGCAGCAGGTCCATCTGCTCCCGCAACTCTACTGGCAGGAGGTTCCACAAGGCTGGTGTGGACACAGAAAAGGCCTTCCTTCGTGTGCCAGAGAGGCGAGCCCCTCTGGCAGATGGAACAATTAGAGAGCCCCTCTGGTCTGCTCTGGTTGGATGGACAGACACTCTTGGGACGATGCGGTCTCTTAGGTATCCTGGCCCACTACCATGTAGGGCTTTAAAGGTCAAAACCAGCACCTTGAATTGCACCCGGAGACAAACTGGTAACCAGTGCAGCTCCCGAAGCAATGGTGAGGCGCGAGCATAACGCCCGCACCCCATCACCACCTGGGCTGCTGCATTCTGCACCAGCTGTAGCCTCCGAATGGTTGTCAAGGCCAGCCCCATGTAGAGCGCATTGCAATAATCTAGCCTGGAGCTCACCAGATCATGTGTGACCATGAGCAGGGAGTCCCGGTCCAGGAGCGAATGCAACTGTCGGATGACGCGAAGCTGTGCGAAAGCCCTCCTGGCCACGGCTGCCACCTGATCTACAAGTAGCAATCCCGAATCCAGAAGGACCCCTAAGTTGCGTACCGGGTCTGTCTGGGGCAAAGCAGCCCCATTCAAGACCAAAGTTGGCAGCTCCCTAAATAACGTCCCCCCCCATCCATAGCCACTCAGTCTTGGAGGGATTCAATTGCAGCCCAATGTCCCCCATTCAGACCCCGACAGCTTCCAGACTCTGGATAGGACATTGACCGCATCACTGGGGTCCCCACGGGCTGAGATGTACAGCTGGGTATCATCAGCATACTGATGATACCTCACCCCATGGGAATGGATAATCTCGCCTAGCGGCTTCATTTAGCTGTTAAATAGGAGAGGAGAGAGCACCGAGCCCTGAGGCACCCCATAACGCAGGGGCCTAGGGTTGGACCTCTCTACAACCACACCGACTGGGTCCGGCCCTCCAGAAATGAGGAAAACCAGGATAACACAGTACCCTGGATCCCCAATCCTTTGAGCCGTTCCAGAAGGATACCATGGTCGACAGTATCGAAGGCTGCTGAGATATCAAGAAGGACAAGGATGGACGGATGGCCACCGTCCCACTCCCACCAGAAATCATCTACCAGTGCGACCAATGCCGTCTCTGTACCATATCCAGGCCTGAAACCTGATTGAAAGGGATCCAGATAATCCGCTTCATCCAGGACCCCCTGCAGCTGTCACGCCACCACCTTCTCCAGTACCTTCCCCAAAAAGGGAAGGTTGGAGACCGTTCTATAGTTAGCTGGAACTGCTGGGTCGAGGGATTGTTTCTTCAGGAGGGGGTGCACCAAAGCATGTTTTAAAGGTGCAGGAAACACCCCCTCCCGTAGCGATGCATTGATTATAGCCCCGACCCAGCCTCCCGTCACCACCTTAGAGGCTTTCACCAACCAGGTGGGACAGGGATCTAAAAGGCAGGAGGTGGTGCGAACAGCTGCAAGAAGCCTGTCCACTTCCTCAGAGACAACTGGATCGAATTGATCCCAGATAACACAGCCAGACTGAGCTCTGATCCCCTCCTGACTCCCCCCATCCACACCAGGATTGAACCCGGAGCGAATCCAAGCCATTTTCTCCACCAGATAGTCTGCAAAAACCTCAGCCAAACCCTGCCACCCGGGCACCGGCCCCTCCTGGCCAAGGAGAGACCTGGTAACCCGGAACAGGGCAGCTGGGCGATTATCCGCGGAGGCAATGAGGGTGGTGAACTATTGCTGCTTCACCACCCTCAACGCCACCAGGTAGGTCTTAATAGCAGCCCTAGCCAGTGTCCAGTCGGAATCGCTCCGGGTCATCCCCCAGCGGCGCTCTCGGTGTCTCTTTGCCCGTTTAAGCTCCCGCAGTTCTTCTGTAAACCACGGGGAAGATCTATCCCTGTGGGCTTGGAGAGTCCGTAGTGGTGCGATTTCATCCAAGGCAGCGGTAGTCATCTTGTACCACAGGTCAACGAGTGCCTCGGATGAATCGTGTAGCCGATCCAGATGAATCGTGTAGCCGATCGTCGCCGGGGGCGGGCCAATTTAATAGGCCCTGCCTCCCTGCTATGAACCGTCACCCCCAGGAAGTCCAGAGTCACCAGATAGTGATCTGACCATGGCACAGGTATAGTGTCTAATTTCTGTAGTCTCAGATCACTCTGCCACCGCTCCGACAAAAAACCTAGGTCCTGTGTGTGACCATTGCCCCTGGTCGGGCCATGAATTACCTGAGTCAGGTCCATGGCTGCCATGGAAGCCATGAACTCCTGTGCAACCTCTGAACCAGTCCCCAGCGAAGGCAAATTGAAGTCCCCCAGAACCATCAGCCTAGGGAACTCCAACGCCAACGCTGAGATGGCCTCGAGGAGCTCAGGCAGGGAGTCTCTTACCCTGCAAGGACGCAGGTACAGGAGTAAGACTCCCAACTGACCCTTAGGGCCCAAGCACAGGAGCAGGGCCTCACAACCCGGGACTTGTGGAGCCGTGGCCCTGGCGACTCCCAAGGACTCCCAGGCTACAATGGCGACGCCACCGCCCCTTCCCTCATCCCTTGGCTGGTGCCAGATACCGAAACCGGCTGGACACATTTCTGACAGAGGTACATTACCACAGGTAGTCAACTCCACTTACATTTTTAACTTCTCCTGCTTCAGCCTAACAAACCAAATTGCAGACTAAACTGAGACACTGACATAGGAAATGGAACCTAGCAGTGGGAAGCAGGAGTGTAATGCCTCTGTGATTCTGGAAAAGTTCGTAAATTCGATCAGTAGCAATTTCCCATATAACATCAGACTGCTTTTCAACAAAGTTGCTGTTTTTCATAGACGGTAATGTTAAACTCTCCCTCAAGGGCACATGGACCCGGACCTGCTTTGTTAGCTGTTAAATAAAGAAAGGATGTTAAAAGTAACCACAACAAAACCTCAGAACCAATAGCTTATGGATGAAAATAAAAGCCCTGCAGTTGTGGAACAAAGACTGATACCAGGGTCTTTGCAAATATCCTTTCCCTTTATCCATTCTGGTCAACTCTTTACACATTTTTTTTGAATAGTAGCCATGTTAGCCTGTGTTTCAAGCATATCAGAGTATACAAAAGAAAACAAAAAAAATCCAAAAAGTTGTGGCACTTTAAAGACTAAGTGCTGTATTTTAATGTTAGCTTTCATGGATCAAGTCCACTTTGTCAGACGGACACTTCTGACGAAGTGGACTTGATCCACGAAAGCTAACATTAAAATATAGCACTTAAGTCGCAACGTTTTTGATCTTCACACAAAACAGCATATACACCATATCATAAGAAAGCTGCAGGGGTACATAGAAAGAGCCACCTCAAAGAATGTAGTATTTTTGAACCACAATTGGGTGGACCCTGGGCAGTGGCAACCTTGTGTTGCTGGCTAATCTTTCCCACACTAGGTCAGGCGAAAGGAACTGCAGAATGAACTCACCCAAAAGTGGCTTCATTTTGGCAGTTTCACGTCTGGCCTAGACACGGAAGGGGAAAAAACAAAGCTGCAATCATGAAATAACTTAGGGCAGATTCTCTAGGCGATCCATGGCTTGGTATCCCTTGTTTTTGCTGACTTCAAACTACATCAATGTAGGGCTGAACCATATTCAGTGTATATAGGTTTCTACCACATATCTGAGAATATGGGGGTAAGATCAGTTTGTGGCAGAATTCCAAAAATCCATTTAACTTTCTTCACACTGTTTGGTATATTTAACTGTATATAACCACCCCAGAAAGCAAATTTACAGGAGAAACACATCAGTGTGGGAACTTTTATCTCACTGAACAGGGATGGCTTGGAAAATTTACTTTTTTTGAACAACTAGTTCCATACCTCCAGCCACCACAGGCAGTGGACTTGCCAGCTCGGAACATTCTGGGTGTTACGCTCAAAAAGGTGACTTTTCCAACTAATGTAATTGCACAGGTTTCATTCAGATACTGTATTGGGTTTTCTGTTTGTGTTGTTTTAAGGCTATTGGGTATGTGTGAGAAATATGACTTCTTTATCAGGCACATCAGTGTGTATATGTGCATGTCACTGTGCTTGAACTTATAGGGCAGCAAAACTGCTGATATTTTAATACACCCACTGTAATGCTGGCTCTAAGTGCTGGAACAGGGATGAGTTTGAGCAGCCTGAAATGAACAAGCTGCTCAAAGGAATTGCCTGGCGCTGTCTCATAGACACACTAAGATTCAAATCAGGCTACAGCACTTCCCCAGAGCAGTACCATAAAGAGTGGGGCTAAATTAGCCAGGCATCTGGATCAAGAGATCTGGGCATGTTGTCCCAATGTTTGTGCAGATTCTGTCCTTCCTTAGACACTGCTGCCAAGCTCAGGAACAGACTACAAAGATCTCTAGGATACTATCTGGATTTCACTTTCTAGCATTATATACCATAGGTAAAGGTCACCCTTGCTTGAAAGTCAGTCATATCTGACTCTAGGGTTCAGTGCTCATCTCTGTTTATAGCCAAAGAGCTAGCGCTGTCTGTGTTTGCAGACATTTCTGTAGTCATGTGGCAGGCATGCCTCAACACCTGAGTGCATGGAACACTGTCTACCTTTCCCACAGAAGTGGTACCAATTTATCTAATTGCAATTTTTTGCTTTCAAACTGCTAGGTTGGCAGGAGCTGAGACAGAGACAGGAGCTCACTCCGTCCTGCAGTACTCAGGAATCGAACTCTGATTTGCCAGTTTTCAAGTTCAGTGTCTTAACCACTTAATCACTTATACGGGTGAAACTCGGAAAATTAGAATATCATGCAAATGTTCATTCATTTCACTTAAAAGGTAAAACAAATATTTGAGATATACTCACTACATGCAAAGCGAGAGATGTCATGCCTTAATTCATTATACAGTAATTGTGATGATCATGGAGTACAGCGTACATGAGATTATGTGATGATTATGGGGTACATGAGATTGGGGGGTTGGGGTTTTCATAAACTGTAAGCCATAGGCATCAATATTATAACAAAGTAAGGCTTGAACTATCTCGCTTTGCATGTAATGAGTCTATTTCATATATTTGTTTCACCTTTTCAGTTGCATTAAAGGTAAAGGTTTCCCTTGCTCGAAAGCCAGTCATATCTGACTCTAGAGTTCAGTGCTCATCTCTGTTTCAAAGCCAAAGAGCCAGTGTTGTCTGCTTCAGCAGATGTTTCCGTGGTCATGTGGCAAGCATGACTAGACACCGGAGCGCACGGAACGCTGTTTACCTTCCCACCGAAGTGGTCCCTATTTATCTACTTGCAATTTCTTGCTTTTGAACTGCAAGGTTGGCAGGAGCTGGGACAAAGATGGGAGCTCATTCCGTCCTGCAGTACTTGGGAATCAAACTGCTGACCTTCCGCCTCCCAGTCAGCATCTTAGTCACTTGAGCCACTGCAGTCCCTTAAGTTGCATTACTGAACTAAATGAACATCTGCATGATATTCTAATTTTCCGAGTTTCACCTGTAAGTCCAAAGTGACATTAGAGATGATGCTGGATGAACAAACAAGAACAGAAGGGAGAGAAAGCAAGAGAAGATGCTTGACTATCACCCAGAGGATCACTGGTCTATGGAACTCCCTGCCAGAAGAAGTGGTGACAGCTGTCAGTCTTGACAGCTTTAAGAAAGGGTTAGACAAGTTCATGGAGGAAAAGGGTATCAATGGCTATACTTATGGATACATAAGGACAACCTCTGGGTTGGAGAGATAGGCAGGATATCTCTCAATGCCATTTCCAGGGAATCCTAAACAGGTGAAGGAATCTGCTTGGGAATACCCTGAAGCAAATGGTGAGCCACTGTGTGAGACAGAATGCTGGACTGGATGGGCTGTGGCCTGTTCCAGCAAGGCTGTTCTTATGTTCTTTATTCATTTATTTATGTATGTATTGTTAAATTTCTATACCTCTCACTCAGCCAAAGCCAACTCCGGCCGGTTCACACAGTGGGTAAAAACAGATAAAAACAAATAAAAACAGATAAAAACCAGCAATAGGAAATCACCCCTAGAAAGAGAGGGGTGCAGGAACTGAAGAAACCGTGGGGCAGGCATCCTCCCCTATATTAACCACCCAACGGAAGCCACCCCTCCACCTGCACCCCAAACTTGGCCTACCATCCAGGTTTTTAGTTCTTTTCTAAAGGGCAACAACTCCGTCTGGAGATGCAGTTCTACTGGCAGGAGGTTCCAAAGGGCCGGTGCAGACACAGAGAAGGCTCTCCTCCTTGTGCCAGAGAGGCGAGCCCCCCTGGCCGATGGCACTATTAGAGAGCCCCTCCGGTCCGCTCTGGTTGGATGGACAGACGTCCTTAGGGCGATGCAGTCTCTAAGGTTACCTGGCCCACTACCATATAGGGCTTTAAAGGTCAAAACCAGCACCTTGAATTGCACCCAGAGGCAAAGGGTAACCAGTGCAGCTCCCGAAGCAGTGGTGATGCATGGGCATAACGTCCACACCCCATCACCACCTGGGCCACCACATTCTGGACCAGCTGCAGCCTCTGAATGGTCATCAAGGGCAGCCCCATGTAGAGTGCATTACAATAATCTAGTGTGGAGGTCACCAGAGCATGAGTGACCATGTGCAAAGAGTCCCGGTCCAAGAGCATGCACAACTGGTGAATCACCCGAAGTTGGGCGAAGGCCCTCCTGGCCACAGCCGCCACCTGTTATTCTAGCAGCAGCCACGAATCCAGGAGGACCCCCAAGTTGCGCACCGGGTCGGTCTGGGGCAAAATAGCCCCATCCAAAACCAAAGATGGTAGCTCCCGGGATAGCACAGGACCCCCCATCCACAGCCACTCAGTCTTACTAGAATTCAGCTGTAACCCATTCGCCCCCATCCAGACTCCAACTGCCTCTAGACAACTGGAAAGGACTTTGACTGCATCACTGGGGTCCCCACGGGCCGAGATGTACAACTGTGTATCATCCGCGTACTGGTGGTACCGCACCCCGTGGGAACAGATGATCTCACCCAGCAGCTTCATGTAGATGTTAAATAGGAGAGGAGAGAGTACCGAGCCCTGAGGCACCCCATATTTTAGGGACCTAGGACTGGACTTCTCGCTCTCCGACCACACTGACTGGGTCTGGCCCCTCAGAAATGAGGAAAACCAGGACCATACCGTGCCCTGGATCCCCAGTCCTCGGAGCCGTTCCAGAAGGATACTGTGGTCGACGGTATCGAAGGCCGTTGAGAGGTCAAGAAGAGCAAGGACGGATGATCACCATCCAGCTCTCACCAGAGATGATGATGATGATGATGATGATGATGATGATGATGATGATGATGATGATGATGATGATGATGATGATGATGATGATGATGATGATTATTATTATTATTATTATTATTATTATTATTATTATTATTATTATTATTATTACGTTCAATTTATATCCCGCTTTCCTGGCACATCCATCAGCACGACCAATGCAGTCTCAGTACCATATCCAGGTCTGAATCCTGACTGGAAGGGGTCCAGATATTCTGCTTCATCCAGTACCTCCTGCAACTGATGCGCCACTGCATTTTCCAATACTTTCCCCAAAAAGGGGAGGTTGGAAACAGGTCTGTAGTTGGTTAGGACTGCTGGATTGATGGATGGATTCTTCAGGAGGGGGCGCACTAAAGCATGTTTCAATGGTGCAGGAAATATCCCCTCCCGAAAAGACGCATTAATTATAGCCCCGACCCAGCCACCTGTCACCGTCTTAGAGGCTTTTACCAGCCAGGCGGGACAGGGATCCAATGGACAATTAGTGGTGCGGACCGCCGCAAGGAGCCTGTCCACTTCATCTGGGGCAACAGGATCAAACCAATCCCAGATAACACAGCAAAACTGTGCACTGGCTCCCCCCTGACCCTCCCCATCCATGCCAAGATTAAACCCTGAGCAAATCCGATTGATTTTCTCCACCAGATGGTCAGCAAAGTCCTCAGCCGATCCCTGCCAACCAGGCACAGCCCCCCACACACACACAGACACCAAGGAGGGACCTGGTCACCCAAAACTGGGTGGCTGGGTGATTATCAGCGGAGGCAATAAGGGAGGTGAAATATTGCCTCCTCACCACCCCCATCGCCATTGGTAGACCCTAAAAGCGGCTCTAGCTAGTGTCCAATTGGAATCGTTCCGGGTCTTCACCCAGCGGCGCTCAAGGTGTCTCTTTGCCCGTTTGAGCTCCTGTAGTTCTTCTGTGAACCACGGGGATGACCTAGCTCCGCGGGCTCTGAGAGGCCGTAGTGGAGCGATTACATCCAAGGCAGCTGTCGTCGACCCATACCACAGGTCAACAAGTGCCTCGGGCGAATTGTGTTGCCGATCCACATGTTCTTGTGTGTGTGTGTCTGTCTCTGTGTAGGGGTCACCCTAGGAACAATGAAGAAAGGGCGGAATCAACAAACCAGAGATAGAGTGTCACAGGAAGTTCATGGGTAGGGAATATGCAAAAGATGAATGCAGGACCAGGATCAGGCATGTGACTCACAGGTTCACAGCAAGAGATAGTCTCAGAATCACCAAGAATTCAGCTGAGCAACACCTTCCAGCTGTCTAGTTTTCATTCATACCTGATGAACAGAAAATGGCATTTGTTTATTTCAATTGAACAGCTACAAAACCACTTAAAAGACCTGCACCAGTGGCTTTGTCGAGAAGAGATGAGGGTAAAGACTTCCCATAGTGTATCTTGACCTCTCATGTGATACCTGATATTTCCAACTAGTAACTGGAGCTCTAATGGAAGAAAACAGGCCAAGTGATCTCAATGAAATTTTCTGGTATTTATTTATTTATTGCATTTTTATACCACCCATTTGGGTAATTTCCCATTCTGGGCGGTGTGCATACAAATATTAAAATAGAATAATAAAACACACAACAAATCAAAAATAAACAAACCATATAAATACATCCTAAAATAAGTATATATGATTGCAAACTCAAAACTCCTTTTTAAAAAAAATTATGGGTTGTGGGTAGTATGATGAATACAAAAGCTCTTTGCAGGCGCACCCCCCCAATAACGGACACAGACAACATTGAAAGTGGATAACAGCAAAGGGCCACATTTATTGATTCAATGCCCTAGTCCGAATTATAAATTTGTATTGGTAAAACGACCAATCATAATTCCTAAGGCAAGCAGGCCGAAGTAACACTGGTAAGGTACCACCCCAAAATTGCCAACGGCAATTGGTTACAATGTATCAATTTGTATCAATTTGTTTGTTAACAACAAACAAATTGTTGACCGTAGTCAATAACTAACTCATGACCCCACCCTCTGACGCGTATCCGTGAAATCACAGGGGTGATGCATGCTGGTTAGCAATCATCATCACCCCATCGCCTGGTTCGTCGTTGACCGGACAACGTTTAACTACTTTATTCCTGTCTAGTGTTGTCCAGTCAATTGCGAACCTGCCGGATACTTGTGGGTCATACTGTTTACCTTACCAGTGCTACCCGCCCATGTGACCAAAGTCAACAGTAGGAACGAAGAAAGACCCCTATATCAAACCATAGCAACAGTGTGGGATGGGCAAAAAAGCCAGGACCCGAAGCCAATATGGGTCCCAACCAAAAATTCCCACCCGGCCCCGAAGCGACCATAATCACACTGTTAACTAGGGAGGGGGTGGAGGGGAAAAAACTTCTCCGCTCCGTCGCTGAGGCAAAATGGCAGCTCGGCTGCCTCGTGGCCACCCCTTTTATAAGGGAGCTGGCCACGCCCCTAACTACCCGGATTCTCTGTCCTGTGGGGGGGGGGCCCGCAAAGGGCGCGGCGGCCATTTTGGCGCCGCGCTTGCATTGCAGGCGCACCCCCCCAATAACGGACACAGACAACATTGAAAGTGGATAACAGCAAAGGGCCACATTTATTGATTCAATGCCCTAGTCCGAATTATAAATTTGTATTGGTAAAACGACCAATCATAATTCCTAAGGCAAGCAGGCCGAAGTAACACTGGTAAGGTACCACCCCAAAATTGCCAACGGCAATTGGTTACAATGTATCAATTTGTATCAATTTGTTTGTTAACAACAAACAAATTGTTGACCGTAGTCAATAACTAACTCATGACCCCACCCTCTGACGCGTATCCGTGAAATCACAGGGGTGATGCATGCTGGTTAGCAATCATCATCACCCCATCGTCTGGTTCGTCGTTGACCGGACAACGTTTAACTACTTTATTCCTGTCTAGTGTTGTCCAGTCAATTGCGAACCTGCCGGATACTTGTGGGTCATACTGTTTACCTTACCAGTGCTACCCGCCACACGGAGGGGCTTCACAGAAGACCTGACGCCCCCACCCAGACCGTCAGCTCGGTCAACAGGCCTGCTCGCCAGTCACCCAACAGGAGGTCCATACCTCCTCGCGACAGATGGACCCCATCCCCTGCATACAAGTCATAATTTTGTAGACTAATATCGGGGCGATGACTAACCCGTCCCCAAGCCCTGGTGGTAAGAAACCGCGCCACTGCCTTATTGACCGCGCGCCTAGCTCGGTCAAGAGCCAGGAGGTTAACGCCCCCTCTGTAAGAGTGGCGCGGAACAATGTCCGACCAAACCAGGGCTGTGGCAGGCCAGACATAATGCAAGTAGGCGAGTTCCTTGCAAATCGCATGCTTGAGCGATAAGCCGGTGACCTGGCCCAAATCATTGCCCCCCAGGTGGATGATTAGAATGTCAGGCGGGTCAGCCCCCAGGCCAGAAAAAAGGAAAGGCCGCAGCTCCCGCCATAACATCCCAGGCTTACCATGCCATGCGAGACTGGCGTGGTCACCCAGTCCCAGTCGGGGTCCACTCTGTCGCCGCAGCGTAACGCGCTGCCCTGAGCACATAGCTGTGGCCCACCAGCCATACTGTCACCGGTGTAATACGACACCCAGGGTCTGTAAGAAAATTGAGAAAAAGGGGAGGTAAGGTGACTGGATTGGTACTCATGGCGGGAGTGGGCGCACATAAAACTGAAAACATTGTGAGCCCCACCTCCCCATGCTGCGTATGTCAGCCCCAGAGTACCCAAAAGCAGCTGCTGTAGAGGCTGCACCCATACGGAACGAATGTGTGCCATAACGGGCACCTGGTAGGCCCACCCTGGTGAGGGCTCCGGCTGTCACCTTCCAAAACTGAAATTTAGTAAGGGGAGACCCATCTTGGTGACAGAAAAACGGGCCGTGGTGCAAGCCACGCAGTGCCAGGCATTCCTGTAGGGCACCAACCGGACAGATGTCTGCCAAAGAACACCGTAGCAGTCTTACTCCACTGCCTACGCCATGCTGATCTGTTTTAGAGGAGCGAATCCTCAACTGGGCCCAGTCTTTGGCAACATAGACATCTCCGCGTTCCAGTGCCCTACGACTTGCATCCGCCTTAGACAGCATCACGAGTTCGCTGATGCGGAGCGCTCCAAAAAATGCCACCGTTGTGGCTGCATGAAAATGGGCTGCCTCATAATGATCAAAACAGAGGCCTGGCCAGCCCCGGGCCAAATGGGTAAGAACCCCTGGGGAAATAGGGTGCCAGTCGTCCGGGTAACGCCCGCGCTCGCGCACCCACCCCTCCAAAACGTGTCTCACACGGAAGTCAGAGGTGGTATCCACATGACCCCCTACTTTGGCCATAAAAGCCAACGCCGAGAGCTTGGATGCTATGGTGCGAGGTGCAAGGCCCTGTGCATGCAGGTGAACCATGAACCGCAGAACATGGTCCACCGGGATAGGCCAGGTCTCTGGCAAGTGAAATTGAGTAGCAAAAGCCCTATACAAAGTGAATGCTTGTTGATACGCCTTACGCGTGCGTGGCGCTAGTGACAGGCCAATCGCCCGGTTCACCTCTCCTTGCCAATAGTCCACATCTCGTCCGGGAGTGGCGAGGGAAATTCCTCCGCATCCGGGGCCAAGGCGCGGAACCGGGAGATCTGCAGGCGGGACAAAGCGGCAGCAATATCGTTATTAACCCCTGGGACATGCCTGGCCCTGAACAAGACGTTGAGGCACAGGCAGCGCAGCACAAAATGGCGCACTAGATCCATGACTCTGGGCGATTTAGAAGTCTGTGCATTGCCAATGTGTACAACGGCAGCATTGTCGCACCAGAAATGCACCACCGAATTAGCCCACTGTTCGCCCCATAGCATCAAAGCCCCCAGAATGGGAAAAAATTCCAGGTATGTGAGATCCCGCAGGCGACCTGTGCCTGCCCATGCCGGTGGCCACCCACCATCGGCCCACTTCCCATTGAAGTACATCCCATAACCCAGGGATCCTGAGGCATCAGACTGGATCTGGAAATTGGGGGATGCCAGGAGGTCAGACCTCCAAAATGAGACCCCATTAAACTCCCTCAGGAATTGCAACCAGACGAACATGTCTGCCCTGATACCCCGGGTAAGCCTGACTCTGTGGTGGGGCCTGGATAACCCTGCCATGGCGTCGCATAAGCGCCGGGCGAAAGCCCTGCCCGGTGCGACCACCCTGCAAGCAAAATTGAGGTGCCCCTGTAGCACCTGCAGTTCCCTCAGGGATGCCTTACGCTTGGCCAGCAATTCCGAGATAAGGGTCACTATCCTGGACACCTTATCACCCGGTAACCTAGAAGCCTGCACTACTGTATCAATCTCAACCCCCAGGAATACTAGCTCGGTCAACGGGCCCTCGGTCTTTTCGGGCGCTAAAGGGACACCAAGTTCCTGCATTAGCGTCTGAAATGTAGTGAGGAGACGTGCACACGTGTCCCAGCCCCGTTCACCCCCGAATAAAAAGTCATCCAGGTAATGGGCTACAGACCGGGACCCTGACCTGCGGACGAAAGCCCACTCCAGTAAGGTACTAAAACGCTCGAAAGCCGAGCATGATATGGAGCAGCCAAAAGGCGTGGCCTTATCAAAATCATACTCCCCTTTAAATTTAAAACCCAGCAATTCAAAGTCGCCCGGGTGCACCGGCAAGAGGCGAAAAGCTGACTTAATGTCGCACTTGGCCAGCAAGGCACCCGGGCCACACGAGCGCACCATGCGCAGCGCATGGTCGAACGATGTATACCTGACCGAACAAAGGTCATCAGGCATCGCATCGTTGACCGATCGGCCGGCTGGGTAGGACAATTGATGAATAAGGCGAAACTCACCTAGGGACTTTTTGGGAACCAAACCCAATGGCGAAACCTTAAGGTTGGGAAAAGGGGGTGCGGGAAAAGGTCCGGCGACCCTGCCCGCGTCTAATTCCTTTTTAATGCTGGCCTCGGCTACCTCCTCCCTTCCTCTGAGGGATAAAAGGTTGGGAGCATCCTGAGGGGATCTATCACCCATAAAAGGGATACGAAATCCTTGCTTAAAACCTCGGATGAGATACTCTCTGTCCTCTCCCCCTGGGTACGATGCGAGCCAGCGCTCCAGCATGTCCACCTTAATTGGGGAGGGGACCTTTCGGAGAACTAGTTCCATCCGTGGCAGGCTTGCCAGCCCACAGTCCACCCCTCCCTCTGCCTCGCGCCCCCCCAGGCTTGGGACAAGCAGAGGCTGCATGGGGACCAGAACATGTGGGACACTCATGCTTATACCTGCAGTTCTTCCGACTGCAGGAACCATTGGACGAGAAAGTCCAGCACAGCAGGCGGGCTGGAACCCCCTGCCCCGCCAGTTGGCGGGTACCCTGCGCTGGAGCTGCTCGCTGGACCGCATGTCCACAATGGTATCTATCCCCCGGGGCAGGACGTGTGGGTGTCATATACAAGAGCCACAGTCTCTGGCACGGCTCATCCCATCTCATCTCGGGGTGTAGGGGAATCCTCATACGGAATTCCTCATCATATGCTAGCCATGAGGGGCCCGGGAAATCTACCATCGCCCTATATATGTTGTCCAAATATTGGACCATGGGAATAGCTAGATCCGGCCGCGCCCTCAAATATACCGCCATGTATATCAAATAAGCGGGGAGCCAGTTAGCCCAGGTACGCGGCGGCTTACGGCGGCGTGCCTGCTCCTTGTCCTTCTCATCCTGACCCTCCCTTTCTTCCTTGGTGGGCTCTCTGTTCAGGAGTGAGAAGATATCTACGTACTCCCCTCGCCATATCTTTTCTCTGGTAGCCTGTGCCAAGTGATCACCCAGTGGCAAGGAATACCCTGCCGTCGGCAAAGCCGAAAAAGGGGATAGCTGGCCTACCCAAAGGGGCCTGAGTTAACCCTGCCACCCCAAGTACGTTCCCAGCAGTGTAAGAACCGAGGCCCACCCCAGCGGGCATGGTGGCAGTAGTTGTCGCCGGGTGGGTCGCCAGCGGCGTAGCCCCTGCACCACCCGCGCGAGGCCAAGGCCACTGAAAGGTCCCCCCTATATTGGGAATGTGTGTGGATGTACTCGTTTGCACCATATACTCACATGCTGCACCCCCGCGGGCCGCCCCCACCGGGGGTTCTGGCCCACTGGGGGCGTCGGAGCTCACGACCGATGTAGAGCTCATCACCGGGGCTTGACCCGCACCAGGTTGCTGGCTGGGGAGCTGCGAGGCAGTGGCCGGAGCCGCGCCACCCGCCTGCAGCAGCTCAACCCTCCCCGCCGGCCGTTGTCCTGCTGCCGATAGCGCCTCAAAAGGCACCCCGAAAGGGGCACCCGCCTGACTGGCCCGGGCCAAAGACTCCTCCAAGGCCGCAATACGGGCCAGTAAGGTGTCTACATTAACCATGGGTAAAGAGCCGGCCGGCCCACCTGACCCTTGCATGGGGACAGTTCCCTGCACCCCCTGGCCCATATATGGCCATTGGCCAGGGCCGAAGCCCGGTAGGGCTGGTGAGGAAACCTGCCAAGGCAGGGCACCGGGCCACCCCCCAAGGCTAGAGGGCCCCGGGAGAGGCTGCGGCCCAAAAGTAATCGGCCCAACAGATTGGGCAGGAGGAGGAGCGGTGTCCACCGCTCGCGGGCCGCGGGCCGGAGCGCCCTCTGCGCCCGCACTCTGATCGGGCCAAGGGGCGATAGACCCCAAGCCACCAGCCCCGGCCGGGGATGGCAAAGGTGGCTGTTGAGGAGGCGGCACCACGGTCCTCCGACCTGGGTTGCGCCTCCTAACAGCCCGGGCTGAATTCGCAGCAGCCTTCTTTTTGGAAGGCATCTCGAGCAAAAAAGGGAAGCTAGCTAGGCAAAATCGACCCAAAAGGCTTCCCGGTGATACCAACGAGCGACGGAGGCGCAGGGGAAAAAACTTCTCCGCTCCGTCGCTGAGGCAAAATGGCAGCTCGGCTGCCTCGTGGCCACCCCTTTTATAAGGGAGCTGGCCACGCCCCTAACTACCCGGATTCTCTGTCCTGTGGGGGGGGCCCCGCAAAGGGCGCGGCGGCCATTTTGGCGCCGCGCTTGCATTATGTCAAATTTCATAGTTTCTCTGTTCTATATCATAAAAAACCTGTACCAATATGGGAAGAACTGTGCTAAATGTCAAGTCATCTGTGGCTCCCCCCCCCCCCCGGTTGCTATTATATATATCATTAACATGATTTCAAACAATGGGATCTGTAGATCTGGCAAGAAGAATGATTTAACTTTAGTACAGACAGTGGTATGTAGAAAGTATAAACTGTTCTGTTGCTTTGCTTCCCTAAACAGTTCCTAGATGGTAGAAATGATTAGTAAATGCCAAAGTCAGACATTCAGAAATCTATGCACACTTAAAGAGAATTTGGCTGTGTAAGATTTAGAGGAAAAAAGACAATTTGGCCTTAAATATCACTTGGAAGGTGTGGGTTGCCCCGGCCACTGATTGGACAGCTACCTTTCCCAATGGGCTTGTGGGGCTTTGCAAACAATCCTGAGACCATCCTGGCTCGACCGGAAAGGTGACTGGGTATGGGCAAAATAGTAATAGGGAGCAATAACGACTCCATGTTTCCTTGGCTGAGGGCACTGAAAGAGGTAGGACAAATGTCAGGAGGAAAGAAACCCAAGGTCTCGCAAGCAGCATACGGTGTCTAGCTCACGTCCGTGTAAAGGGCTGAGCAGACACCAACCACAGCCAAACTAAATAGCTATGCATAGGTACACAGTCTTCTAGGACTTAGATAACATGAGAACAATCTCACCACAATCCACTGATTAAGTCTGCCTATGGGCAACCTGGGCATGCAGGCTGGTAAGTGTAACCCAACCAGCCGAGTGCCATGTAGCAAGCTTTCTGTCATGAGGGTCTCACGCAGGCTGTGCGTGCTGACTTCCAAATGTAGTCAATAAATACAGACCACCCCGGGGTATCGGGGCTGGCCTTTTTCATCATAGCTTTGTCTCTCGCGTGCCTTCCTTGAGTTCAGCACCTCGACTCCCACGGACCATTACAACAGGAAGCAGTATCAGTCTCTTCTTGCTCTACTCATTTACTATTCTAGGCACAATCTACTAGCTAATATTTTCTCTACTATTCGAACCATCTTATCAGAAAGGAAGTCTCCCCCCAAAAAACAACAACACCTTTTGGAGTCTGATAGTGAGGTGCAAAATAAATGATACAATTAGCACAGCCCTGGTTCAGGATCTCCAATTAATGGGATTAATAGGAGTTTGTCTCACTGCACATTTTGCAAATTAGCTTGCTTTTCTTTTATGATGGTTCTTTGGAAAGTAAACACAATATGTCTGAAAGGAAAAGACTCCAAGAACAAGAAAAGGCAGGTTGCTTACCTGTAACTGATGTTCTTCGAGTGGTCACCTGCGAAGCCACACTAATGGGTTTTCCTGCGCAGTTCAGTCCGGAAATCTTCCATTGCTTTGTAGGAGTCTCAGATTCCGCCCTTCATGCCAATCAGGAGCAAGCCCGCCCCCAATCCCCAGTTCGAAATGTTGCCGCTGCAGAAAAAAGGTCTGACAGCTGGCAGTGACAATAGTGGGGAGGATGGGCGGAAACGTGTGGCTTCACAGGTGACCACTCGAAGAACATCAGTTACAGGTAAGCAACCTGCCTTTCTTCTTCGTGGTCCCTGTGAAGCCACACTAATGGGTGAATAAAAAGCTGACTACCAGTCTGGCAGGTTGTCACTGCCGTAGCGCAGCTACCACCCCTACACATCACAAGAGCTAGTATGTCTTCTGGCATTGAGACGGTAGTGTCAAACAAATCTTGACAGGTAGTAGGCTGACTTAGAGATAGAAGTTGCACAGGTAAAGTGAATGCAGCTAATTTGTCAGCAATCAGTGAGATAATTCAATAGTTCCCACTGTCCAGTGAAAATATTAGCTGGGATAAAGAGCCTTACCCCCTCTGATTAGAATGATAACCAAGAATCTTCCCAATTGGCTAATGTCCTAATAACAGGTTAATTGCCACCCAGAATGTAGAGGATGAAGCGTCTTCTCATGTGTGAAATTCATGCGTATAATATATATCCACACACTATATATGGATAAGGAATGATAGATTGGTAGGTCCCAATGTGAAGAAAAAAAGGGGATCTGTACGCAGTATTACCCCTTTGGAGTAAAATGTGGAAATACCTGTGAAAGGACTAACTTCTAGATCGAAAGTACAATAAGTCATTTGAGTGACCTGTATGCCACCTGGGAGATAGGATGTGTGTAGAAAGCCAGTTACAATAAGTAAAATGGTGTCATGGCACATACTATGGGAGAGGAGATTACCGTTCACGATTCTGCAGATGTGTTACCTAGGGACTAAAAGGAGGAATGGTTGGTAGCAGTCATGGTATGACTATGGTTGTTGTGATCCCAAAATGAAGTACTGTATTAACAAAGAGGTAGTCAATATGGACATCTGTACAGCTGAGGTGGAACAGACCTGGAGGTATGTGATACCAGGCTGATGCATGGATTATAAGGGGAAGTCCTTATCCTATCTCCTAGTTGCAAAAAAGAAATCCATATAAGAAGTAGACCTCAGTAGATGGCATATTAGATAGAATGCCGTTAAGATAGATAGTAAAGGTTATCCTAGTCAAGGTTCTAGGAAGGATGGTGAAATGTATTTGTGGTGCCTAGTGATAAGAGTCACTGGAGGAAGAATGTAATCCCGTAACGCGTTAACAGTATATAGAGGACATATTGGTGTAGACTCTCTATAGGGAATAATAGGTAGTACCGATACAACAGAGAAATTGCCCAGGTCATAAATTGAAGATGAAGACATAGAGACGTTCTATCTGCTAGGAAAGAGGAACATTCTTGATGGTAGATTTTATATATATATAAACACACACACACACACACGTAAATCGATCCATTTAAGGTCGATCCCATCATCGCTTTACCCACTGCCTGTATCTAGCCCCATTGACGTATCCTTTGTAAGTTTGTCTCATCTATCTAGTCTGCTATAGCATTGTTCTGTCATGAGGTAAATCACAGATATGTAGAAAATCAGTAGTTCAAAAGTATTCCTGGTGAGTATTACCAAAAATTAAAGGTTGGTTGTATAACGATGATGTCTGTGTTAAGAGACCACTGAATTATGCTAAAATTGCAATTATGGGAGTGATTTGTAGAACAATGGGAAGTGGTGTCATGCGTAATCCACTAAAATACAGATTCAGATATCTTAGGAACTAGAAGACCACTTGAATGTTAATGGATCATGTATAGAAGAACCTTCCCTGGTTGAGGAGGATCTTACAAGCTATGTACATAAATGAAGGTATCAACGTAACCAAAAAAGTAAGTGTCCCTGATAGTCAGACACAGTGCCATGCGTAGCACACATAGGTGGGAGCAATCTCAACCAAGGTTAGGTCCAGTTGAGTGCAGTTAGGGAGGATTCCGATAGTGATGCCTATAATCCCTCTTTATACAAGAGTTATAAATTTTAGATTAGGAACACTGTGGAAGGGTGTACTCATGCCTGCCTTATACGTCCAGAAACATTGGTATCATGCCAGTGGATGGTATGGATGGGAAGAAAGATCTTGGCTGTCCCTATCTAAAGTGATTATTAATACTTAGGATTAGATCTGTGTAGGAACAGAAATCCTTAGTAAGGGATGCAGAACTAGCGCCCATGGCCTCAGGTTCCGGGAACAATGATTGAGAAAGACAGGAAGAGTTATGATGTGGATTTGACATAGGAGGGGAATAACTTGGCATTATATTATTGAGTGTCTGTTCCCTGATATAGAGGGAGAATTAGGGATGTTAAAGGCAAGCACTGTAAGTGTTCTTTTCAGACATAGAAAGTTAGATCTCTAACATCATTAGTGTAGAAAAATATGCCCCCAGGAATTCTATGCAGGATGTCGAGCTTTTGAAGTGGACTGTTTGTAGAATCAGAAAGAACTGTTCTAGTGTGATAAAAGTATATACTGCACTTATTTATGTATTTATGCATTCATGTCCCCTAATGAAATAGACGGGGGAAACAAATCCCCTCTAAATTGTGGATGGTGAGGCAGAGTAAAGCAAAAGCGAGTGCTCTTATAGCATTGTCCTATAGACCTTGGCAGCATGGTGCCACTGGAATAATGAAAAACATCCAAAGGTTCCACTCAATAAAGAGATGGAAATGGGTAAGCATTGTCCAAATGATCCACGAACAGTTGAGAATAGGGGAGAACAGTGGGGTGGACTCTATTACGTGGTGAATCAGATTAGTGGGATGCAATACATAAACTGAGACCTTTGGTGAAAACTGAAATAGAAGGAACAGGTTGTACTCCAAGGCATAACGTCAATAGTGGGTCAGTGCTGGAAGTGTCCAGCAGAGGGTAGGTGAGGGCTCTACTCCACACCCTAACCTCAGTGGTGAAAAAAGGCAAAATAATTGCAGGCATATATAGTAGCAAAATAATTGCCAGGCATATATATACAGCACTCACTGTACTGTCTGGGTGCACCACAACCCAATTAGTATTTTGTGCCCAACATGTTGAGTCCCTTGTTATTTATTTATTTATTTATTTTAAAAAAAAGTAAGTGACCTCTGGGGAAACCTAACTAATAAGATATGGAACTAGGATTCTCAACCTGTGGCCCCTAGGCCAGATACAGCCCATGGCACCATTTCATGTGGCTCCTCACTGCCTCCATACCAGGAAGTGCCAATGTTGTAGAGGAAAGGCAAAATGGCCATCTGGCCCCCGAAGCTACCTGAGGGAGCGTGACCCAGTCCCTGGCTTTAAACGGTTGAGAACTCCTCATATAGAAAGTATATAAATGTGGACAGTAAAGGCTCCATTCCATAACGTGACATCGAGGTAGACCTCGAGGTTGATGGTAACGACTGAGTCCGAAGAGGGGATAATTGATAACTAAGAGATTAACTCCAGGTCTCAACATGAATCATATGTTGGCGTCTGGAGGGTCAATAAGTTCTACCCCATGTTCTGACAATATTTTCAAGAAGAAACACTTCACTAGCATTTTGTGCATCTGTACTCAATCCCAGATCAAGGGAGGGAACAGACTGTACTCAGCAACCTGACATCAGTGGTGCATTTGCCCTCAATTGGAGGGACTGACAATAAGAGACTCTGCTCTGTAACCTGATATCGATGGTGAGGTAACTTTAAATCAGAGGGACTGCTCCCATATTTTCTACATCTGTTTGTAGTGCAAACAGTGAGAGATGACAGACTCCACTCTTGAACCTGATTATCAATGGTGAAGCAGTTCTCAATTGGAGATTGTTCACATGAAGTTTTATTTCTGTATTATCCATGTGCAAGGAAAGCATAACTGGAATTTTCTGCATATGCAAGTAAAACAGCAGACTGGACTCCAGTCTGTAAGCTGATATCGACGTGGAAGCCATGCTCTCCAAGGAGACTGCTCACGTGAAAAGCTTCTGCATTTGCAAGGAAAAATAGCAGATTCCAGTCTCTGTAAGCTGATATCAATGTGGAAACCATGCTCTCCAAGGAGACTGCTCACGTGAAAAGCTTCTGCATTTGCAAGGAAAAATAGCAGATTCCAGTCTCTGTAAGCTGATATCAACGTGGAAGGCATGCTCTCAAAGGAGAGAATGCTCATGTGAAAAGCTTCTGCATTTGCAAGCAAAAACAGCAGACTCCAGTCTCTGTAAGCTGACACCGAAGGTGTGGCTGACCTCAAAGGAGGCACTGCACAATGAATCCTTCTCCATATGCAAGGAAAAACAGCAGACTCCAGTCTCTGTAAGCTGACACCGAAGGTGTGGCTGACCTCAAAGGAGGCACTGCACAATGAATCCTTCTCCATATGCAAGGAAAAACAGCAGACTCCAGTGTCTGTAAGCTGACACCGAAGGTGTGGCTGACTTCAAAGGAGACACTGCACAATGAATCCTTCTCCATATGCAAGGAAAAACAGCAGACTCCAGTCTCTGTAAGCTGACACCAAAGGTGTGGCTGACCTCAAAGGAGGCACTTGCACCCATGAATCCTTCTCCATATGCAAGAAAAAACAGCAGACTCCAGTCTCTGTAAACTGACACCGAAGGTGTGGCTGACCCCAAAGGAGGCACTTGCACACATGAATCCTTCTCCATATGCAAGGAAAAACAGCAGACTCCAGTCTCTGTAAGCTGACACTGAAGGTGAAGGCTGCCTGAAATGGAGAAACTGCTCACATGGATGAAAAGCTTCTGTTATCTGCGAGAAAAGCAACAGACTCCTGACTGCAAGCTCATATGGTGGTGGTGGGGGAGCTGCCTCAAATGGAGGGACAGCTCACATAAAATCTGCATTTGCAAGGAAAAATAGCAGACTCCTGACTGCAAGCTCCTATGGGGGGGAAGGGAGGGGGAGGCTGCCCCCATGGAGATACAGCTAAATAAAATCTGCATTTGTAAGGAAAGCAGAAAAGGCTCCAGCCTGGCTCCACAGGTTTGAGCGGGAAAAGTTCCGTTCCTGGGAGGGGGAGGGGGGAGTTGGTGGATCCGGATTTGAATTACATTGAGTTTGTTTTAACTGTTAGGATCCCTTAATTTATTTATTTTGTAGTGGTGGTGTTTTCAAAAACAGAGATACTTAAGAGGGTAATTAGATAAAAATATCTAACTAGATAATTACATTTTGGAAACGTAGTAAAGTACTCAATAAATTAATTAAAAATGTAAAAACTCCTAAGGGCAATCAATCTGAAGATTGCTAATCCAAATATTACTAGCTATAACAAAAAATAGCATGGGGAAAATAAATAAGGCATAAAATCCTTATGAGAAAAATCTAAGTAAATTACATTATCTAGAAATTACTTAAGAACTTACTAGAGACAATTTAAGACATATAAAGACCCATAGGGGGTAAGCAATCTTAACAAATAGAATTATTAAGCAAGAACTACGAAATTGCTCTCAGTAAAAAAAGGAGGGAAAAACCGTTGGTCTTGGCACGAAGGGAGCTCTGGAAGACAAGACTGAGTCTTGCGGCGGCAAAGAAAGAACTGGGGATTGGGGGCGTGCTCGCTCCTGATTGGCATGAAGGGCGGAGTCTGAGACTCCTACAAAGTTATGGAAGATTTCCGGACTGAACTGCGCATGCGCAGGAAAACCCATTAGTGTGGCTTCACAGGGACCACGAAGAAGAATATACATTCTCCTTCACATGTGATTTGATTGTGAGTCCCTAGTTTGTCACTACTACTAGTGAGTATTACCCCCACCCCTGTGCTACTTCATACTCTTACAGTAAACTGCAGCAGTATCTTGATGCTATTCTGGACCTGTATGTCTTTGTTAGCATTTCCTCTCTGAGACACAATGTCTGCTTCATTTCAAGTTCTTGGCATCATCTAAGGACATTGTCAGGAATGTGCAAAATACAAGAATGGGTTTAATCTAGACAAAATTTAGTTTAGGAATGGATTCTCGGTATTCATTTGCATAAGACAGGAGATTTCATTTCAAAAATATAACCAAGCACTCCACAGGCCATATGGCATTTATTAACTTACACTAATAAATTAAATGGCTTAGTGGTTTAGGTATCAGGTTGTGGAGCCAAAGGTTTGGAGTTTGATTCCCCACTGTGCCTCCCAGGAGAAGAGCCAGCCTGTGTCATCATGGGCAAGCTGTGTGTTCACAGGATTGACCCAGAAAAAGGGAATGGGAAACCACTTCCTTGTACAGTGATACCTCATACAACGTCCAAACTTGGTTCCACAAGTTTGGACTTTATACTTATTTGGACATAGTATGAGGCATGCAAAATCCTAGCTGCAATGCCTCATACAACATCCAAATCCTTGCCACGATGCCTCGTACTACGTCATTTCCATAGATATACATTGTACTGTAACAGCACAGACTACAGGGCAAAGCCAAGAAAACAGACAGGAAACTGACAGAACTTTAAGAAATAATTGTCTAAAGGCTAAATACATTACAAAAACATGTCAAACAACCCTGATTGTCCAAGAACCTGAAGAATGCTGCAAAAATCCCAGGAATGCTTCTAAAAATTTTGATGAAAAAATCCAAAAAATCCAAAATCATGCTCAAAACCACTCCTAAACACTCTTCGCCTCATGCAAAACCCTCAAGAGCAATGCACACATGCGTCCTGCCTTTTATACTGCCCAGGCACAATGCAACCTGGGGAAAACCCCAATGCCTCATACAAAGTCGCAGCAACTTTGTATGTGGCAACTTTTTTGAAGGAATTAGGCGATGTTGTATGAATTCGATGTTGTACGAAGCAGACTTTGTATGAGGTATTACTGTATTCTGTATCTAGAAAATCCTAGAAAGAATAGCCATAAGCCAGAACTGACTTGATGACATGCAATTACTACTATTAATAAAATAAACCACAAATAATAATAATAATTTCATGTCAGAATTTATTCTGGGTTGAAAGGATTTTGCTGGAGAAACTCCACTACGCCTGAATAAGCCTCCTTTCATGTTCCCAAGATCTTTTCCCACTGAAGTGGTCCCTATTGATCTACTTGCAATGTGTTGTTTTCAAACTGCTAGGTTGGCAGGAGCTGGTAAACTCTTAACAGCATTCTGGTTTCATGAGTTGTTCCTTCATCTCAGAACCCCTGTTTGGTATATGTTCTTGGGACAGGCTATCCTGAGAATGTGTTTTCTGTATATTCTTTTCAAACAGGAGCTGTAATTTTCCCTTCATCACAAAGCAGCAGTTTCAGGTGTACAGTAATGGAGAAACTACAATCCTCTGCCATAGCAATCTCATCAGTGTGAACAGAGGAAGGGCAAGAAGTGGGAACTGAGTCCAATTTTCCACTCCTCCTTTAATAGTTGGAAAGCTACTAAGTAATCACAGACAGCTTAGAAGTCAAAGCCAACCAATAATTCATTGACTAAAAACCACTTCAAATGTCATACATTCACTATAAAGGAAGTGAATCCGTGTCAGGGGAAAACCACAATGGATGGGCCATATGTAATTTTTACATACGAATATCTCAATGTTGCATCCATGAATATCTCAACATCCCAATCATTATGCTGCATACTTGTCCGAGTATCCTATGAATACATACTCTGAGAGTATCCTATGTACACATAGGATACACACATCTGCCGATGATCTAGATGAGACATTCTTGTGTTTTCCTAAGTAAAGTGTGCCCTAAGTAAAACCTGTATTCTTACAAGAACTTCATCACAAGAGAACTCTTTATCTCATTCATACATCTAGCCATATATCTGGTGACAATATAGTGATCCCATGACTGTCCACTCTTTGATGGCAACTTTTCGAATAGCAAATATGCAGCTGAATTCAACTCTTTAGAACAATGAACTGTTGTATTAGTTCAAAGGAACTATCCCAGAGACATTGCTTATCAGAGACGTTGGAGCAGCAATAATCCTGCTAAAATGAAATCTTTAATCATCAACAGATGTTCCTGCTGGATCGGCCAAGATAAAGGCTATCCCATGTACCTAACCTGTTCCAGGGGTAATACTGGAAGGAAGCTTTGTTAGTCTATTGCATCAATAATGACAATTATTCTTGTGCCACATAAACAGACAAATACAGGGGGGTTCCCAACCTACGATCCATGGACAGGATCTAGCCGGTGGTGCCATTTCATGTGGCCCACCTCTGCCACACCTAGAAGTGCCATATGTGGTTCCTTTTTAATGTACAGGGTAGCCCATAGGTTCCTACCCACACAGCACACAGATACACTGGATACATAAGTATATGGATGGGTAGGGACTTACGGGTCACCCTCTGTAAACAGCATCTCAAAGCTGTTCACATTAAAAAAGAACCTTACATGGTACAGCCACATGAAATGGCACTCTGTGTGTGTGTGTGTGTGTGTGTGTGTGTGTGTGTGTGTGTGTGACACGGTGGGACTGTTGGGCTCCTGGCCTTGTATCACCCAACCCAAACCCCCCAGGACCCCAGCATCACAAGGAAGGACTAGCAAGCCGTAACCACACTTTCCCAGAGCAGACAATCCAACTCAGTCAGGGAGGGAGGTCCAAAGCCTCCTTTGAGGGTTGGCATCTCCTACTCTCCTTCCAGGGAGAAACAAAATGGCCACCCCTTGAAGCTGTTGGGACAAAATGGCCACCTCAAAATGGCCACCCCCATCGTGCAGGCAGGACAAAATGGCCATCTGGCCCCTGAGATGTCTGAGAGAGTATGACCTGGCCTAGGGTTTGAAAAGGTTGGGAACTGCTGGACTAATATGTTCTTTCTGTCTTAAGCTTTTGTAAACTACGTCTGATAAAGTGGTCAGCAGTCTACAAAAGCTTGTGCCAAATAAAACTTAATAGTCTATCTGGTGTCTCAAGGCTGTCATTCTGTTACTTCTGGCCAGCTGACATACAACTCTTTCTCTAACTAGCACACTCTTCTCCTATGAATCAGGTACTAACTAACTCTCTCTCTCTGTGCATTTTTCAAATAAAAAACCTTGCTATACTCTTACAACTTATAAATAGGAAAGGGTCTGGATTTTTCTCCCATCATTCAGTTGAACGTTACTGGAAAATGCTGTGAGATGTTGCAGCAGGACAAGATAATAATAAAAAGAAATACATAAGTGTTAAGAATGTGCACAAACCCGATCAACAACTTGTCTCTCTTGGGAGAAGTTGATGAGTTGGGTTTTGAATAGCTCAAGCAGCTTGGTTTCTTATTGTTAGTTTCTCAACAAGATTCTTGGCCTTGAAGGCAGGCAGCTAGATATATCCATATGTTCAGTTGTAAGCTAACATGAAAAGGGAGGAGAGATTGTGGCATTTAATATAAAACAAAGAGAATAGTTTTCCCCCTGAAAGACAACAATGAAGCATTTAAATTCAGGACAATCAAAAATGATTCCCCACCCATATCCCAAGTTTTACAATGGCCAGACAAGAATAACACTCAAGTTACTGCACCTTAATAATGTGTTTGTAATTTGTTTAAACTAAACAGGAACATTATCTTGAGGTTCATAAGAACAGTTTAGCACAGAAGTGCCCAAACTTTCAGGCTGCGGGCCGATCATGTGATTCCTCCCACCAGAAGTGGAAGTAAAATGCACATGCACATAACATACCTGTGCATGTGCATAACACTGCTGTAAATGACCTGCACCTGTTTACAACAGCCGTGGGTCATTTATAGCAGTATATGCACAGGTGCATTATGCACATGTGCATTTTACTTCCACTTCCAGGAACGGCAAGGGCAGTGCAGGCCAGATGGAATGGTATTCAGGGCCGGATCTGGCCCACGGGTCATGGTTTGGGCACCCCTGGTTTAGCAGGTCAGATTTTTAACAGCTGACAGGTTAAAATGCATTGTTCTCTATTAGGGTTTAAGGTAATACATCTCTAACCTATGGCACTGATATTATGTCTAACTGGAAATGTCAACATGGCTTGAGTTATTCAACACTGAACTATTCAACTTTAGAGCAGGCTTATTTGGAGGGGGGACCAGAAAAGCAGCACCACCACCCCCAATCTTGTAACCAGTGATTCAAGAATAATCTGCTAGTATATGATTCAGAAATCAAGCTATGGAAGCATAAGAAGATGACACAAAGTAAATGAATTGTAAACAACTTGAACCTACACTGCACAGTGTGTTACTATAATTTTTGCTATATTTCTGTAGCTAGAAAATACACAGAATGTTTCATTCAAATTCAGTGGCATTATTTGCTGTAGGATTCTGCTCACATATACTGTATTTGGTTCATCCAGACAGAAAGTATAAACTAGAACTCTACAACTCTGAATCTTAGTCTTTCCAGTTTCTTGAGGTATGTGTGGGCTGACACATTGTTACAGGCTTTCCACTGAAGAAATTACAAGGTGTTTTTTCCTCCAAAGAAACTTACCTTTACCCGTCTTTAGCAGATGGATAATGCATGCACGGTTTAAGAGTTGTAATTACACCATCCCAACAGTGATGAGGACTATTAAAGTGCATTTTGCCAGCTCTCCTATCTAGAATGACTCACCCGACTGCTGTGAACTCATTGTATTGGTTTCCAGGTATCTTAACGGCTGTCAAACATTTTTCATCTAAAATGCACCCTTTGTGAAGAATTCTTTCTTAAAGACAATTTAAACCTCCATTTGTGGTGCTCTTTTGGATAAAAGATTCTGGATTAGGAACTCTGGAGGTTGATGCATACTCTGTGAAATCCAGTCATATAACATTTCTTGCCTGTACTTTCCATGTGGTGCCTCATGTTTGTCATGATAGATTAACTATCTATTAAAAATGCACACAAAAACGAGATGCCGTTCACACAACTCTAAGGTATCTTGTGGCCTTTACCAGGTCAAATAAAACCCCTGTGGGTTTTAGTTTACTGGAGGCATGTACACAATTTCTTTTTGCCACAGAACCTCCAGTTATTACAGCTCCCTGAAGATACCAACTCTGGCAATCATATATCGGCAACACAATTTTAAGATTTCATAACATCACCCACACCAGAGGTTCATACCCCTCCTTGTTTCCAATCTGATACACACTATAATTTGTTAGGAGTGTCTTTCTGCATTTGGCATAGGATAAACAGACCAGTATTTACTAAGAACGTACATTCTGTTTGCTGACTCCTAACAGAGCATAGCAGAAGAATGAAACTGAGGCAGAATCCAGAGAACAAGTGCCCAGAGTAAGTGACCAAGGAGAGCTCACAGGACTTTGACGTGGAAGACCAAAGGAGAGGTCCAAAACAAAAAGTTGGCTTACAAATATAACAACATATTAGTGGACTTTTCCAGCATCCTTCAAGGCAGGCAAGACTCAAGGCACTCAGAAGCAGGAGAAAGTAAAAAGATAATAAAGATTATGGAGGGAAGAAACACTTTAGTAATGGTGGCCCGCAAAGTGAGTGTAGTGTTTGCCTTTGTGTTTGTGAAATACACATGTGCAGGAAGTGCAGGTTAGTAGCACTGTTGGAAGAAAAAGTGAGATAAGTGAAGCAGCAACAGGCCATGCTTATGGCTATAAGAGAGGATGAAGAATACATACACAGAACTCTTCAGCAGCTGCTGCAAGAGAGGAACTGGAGGTGGAGTAACAACAAGACAAAGCAGAGAAGAGGATGCACCATGGAAAAGAGCCACAGTTAGGAGCAAGAAAGGGAGAAGAGGCTTTTCACCAATGGCACTGCATTTTATTTGGTGTCTGTCTGTCTGTCTACTATAGCCCAATCCTTCAGAAGCATGAGAGTAGAAGCACATTTAATAGTGATGGGGAGGATCACAGATGAAATTTAATGGAAGATACCTGACATATTTTACCCATATGTCTTTCTGGAATATCAGTCTTATGAATATATTAACACATTTAGGTTCAAATTATTCAACAGAATTACTGAACTGACACATTCATAAAATTGAGGGAGCTCGGTTCTGAATTGGATTATAGCCACTGTTCTTTAAAGATAAAGAATTATTTTGTTTTAAATCTAGCCTTTAAAAATGTAACCTACAGCTCAAGCTACAAACAGACTTAGGAAGGTTACTTAGGTATTTATCAACTCTGTGTCCCTTCTGTTTTATTTTGAAAAAATATTCCCCTATTAGCAAGGTTACAAGTGATTTATTTCAGCCTGGCACTGGTTTGTCAGATATATCCTTTTCATAAAAACATAGGCTTTGGGAATCATTTGGCTCAAAAGGTGATGGTAATAGAAACATGTACCTTTCCTGAAAACAGCAACGGCAGGATGAAATTAATGTGTGAAGACAGGGTTCTTGTGCCCTTTATGGACCACAGACTCTCTGGAGGTGAGAATTTTAGACAGAGTTTCTGGGAAGGAGGATCACAGAGAGGCTGCCAAGTTTATGACTTCCAGGATGAAGATGGTATCCAAGAATAGTCTTGTGTATCCCCCAAAGAAGATCAGGAAGTAAAGGGAAAAAAGGCAACATGAAAAAGAAAAAAAGTCTTTACAAGGAACAAAACCATTCCAGCAAAGAACAGATGTGATTTGTCTTAGGTCTGTGAGTCACAGAATGAAGAAGATTGCTTCTTCTGTGATGATATGAAAGTGATTAAAAGAAATATTTTTTTTTAAAAAAATAAACAAAATATTACCTCAGAGGTACAAGTCAAAATGAATCTGCAGTTGATGTCTAGTGAAATTCTTCTTCCGACATTGGCCTGCTTAGTGATTTCATGCTTATCATTTCACTTTTTCACTGCCCTAGAATGTCTGCCTGTATTCACACACAAATTTGTCTTTCTTGTTTTTTATGACAGAAGAGGCCTCATTCAACAACCCAGTCTTCCTTCTCTTTTGCTCAACTCAGTTCTGAACCACATTCAGCCAGCCAGTATTCATGCACCTATTTTTAATTCACTTTTTGATCAGAAACAAAGGGCTGAACTGCTGAGTTACTTCACACCATCATTTTTCCTGTTTGATAGGCTTGTTTGTACAGTGGTTCCTGCCAAGGGAAGAGGAAATGAAATGACACCTGGACCCCAAAGTGGTAATTAGCAATATTCTTGTCATAAGAGCACACATTCCTTAAGTTTTTAATTATGAGGTGGACCCCTCTGCTTCATTGGCCTCCTCCCAGGATAAAAAGAAGCTTCAGGGTACAATTCTGTACTGACTGACCAGTGAGCAAGACTCATTTAATTGAACAGGATTTTCTTCTGAGTAAACATATAAAAACACACTGTCATTTGAAATGCCTCTTTTGCATGTTTTAGTTCAGTATATTTAAAACATGTTCAGGTACTGTTTATACACAACACAACATAAAGCATATGGAATATAAAGGAAACAATACACTGAATTCTTTTTCAAACTTGAAAGAATGGGGAAAGTTGCAAGCTACACGTATGTACATAAATGAAGTCCAGACTTAGAGCCACTAATTTGTACAGTTTGGAAACAACTGGTTCTATTTACTGTTGGTTTTGTGAGGTGCTGTCAAGTTGGAACCAACTTGTAGCGACTCTAACAGGGCTTTCCAGGTAGGTGAAATATTCAAGGAGTGGTTTTACCAGTTTCATTCCCACAATGAGCTTCCATGGCTGAGTGAGGATTTGAACCCAGGCCTCCTGAGTCCTAGTCTGTCATTCTATCCACTACACCACACTGCATATAAATAACTATGTAGTTGTAATTAACTGCTTTTTGTAATAAGTTAGGAGTTACATGGAGCATGATCACAACTGAGCAAGGGATAAAATATTGTGACTTTTCATAGTTATGGGGTTGAGCCGCGTTAAATGGTGGAAAAAGAATATCACACAGCTCAATCACTTCCTCCAACCTCGTGCTCTGTTATGGATGCCAATGTTTCCTGACCCCCTCATGAGATCAGTCGGAAGAATGCAAGCGCGGCGCCAAAATGGCCGCCGCGCCCTTTGCGGCCCCCCCCACAGGACAGAGAATCCGGGTAGTTAGGGGCGTGGCCAGCTCCCTTATAAAAGGGGTGGCCACGAGGCAGCCGAGCTGCCATTTTGCCTCAGCGACGGAGCGGAGAAGTTTTTTCCCTGTGCCTCCGTCGCTCGTTGGTATCACCGGGAAGCCTTTTGGGTCGATTTTGCCTAGCTAGCTTCCCTTTTTTGCTGCGGTGAGATGCCTTCCAAAAAGAAGGCTGCTGCGAATTCAGCCCGGGCTGTTAGGAGGCGCAACCCAGGTCGGAGGACCGTGGTGCCGCCTCCTCAACAGCCACCTTTGCCATCCCCGGCCGGGGCTGGTGGCTTGGGGTCTATCGCCCATTGGCCTGATCAGAGTGCGGGCGCGGAGGGCGCTCCGGCCCGCGGCCCGCGAGCGGTGGACACCGCTCCTCCTCCCGCCCAATCCGTTGGGCCTATTACTTTCGGGCCGCAGCCTCTCCCGGGGCCCTCTAGCCTTGGGGGGTGGCCCGGCGCCCTGCCTTGGCAGGTTTCCTCACCAGCCCTACCGGGCTTCGGCCCTGGCCAATGGCCATATATGGGCCATGGGGTGCAGGGAACTGTCCCCATGCAAGGGTCAGGCGGGCCGGCCGGCTCTTTGCCCATGGTCAATGTAGACACCTTACTGGCCCGTATTGCGGCCTTGGAGGAGTCTTTGGCCCGGGCCAGTCAGGCAGGCGCCCTTTTGGGGTACCTTTTGAGGCGCTATCGGCAGCAGGACAACGGCCGGCGGGGAGGGTTGAGCTGCTGCAGGCGGGTGGCGCGGCTCCGGCCACTGCCTCGCAGCTCCCCAGCCAGCAACCTGGTGCGGGTCAAGCCCCGGTGATGAGCTCTTCATCGGTCGTGAGCTCCGACGCCCCCAGTGGGCCAGAACCCCCGGTGGGGGCGGCCCGCGGGGGTGCAGCGTGTGAGTATATGGTGCAAACGAGTACATCCACACACATTCCCAATATTGGGGGGACCTTTCAGTGGCCTTGGCCTCGCGCGGGTGGTGCAGGGGCTACGCCGCTGGCGACCCACCCGGCGACAACTACTGCCACCATGCCCGCTGGGGTGGGCCTCGGTTCTTACACTGCTGGGAACGTACTTGGGGTGGCAGGGTTAACTCAGGCCCCTTTGGGTAGGCCAGCTATCCCCTTTTCGGCTTTGCCGACGGCAGGGTATTCCTTGCCACTGGGTGATCACTTGGCACAGGCTACCAGAGAAAAGATATGGCGAGGGGAGTACGTAGATATCTTCTCACTCCTGAACAGAGAGCCCACCAAGGAAGAAAGGGAGGGTCAGGATGAGAAGGACAAGGAGCAGGCACGCCGCCGTAAGCCGCCGCGTACCTGGGCCAACTGGCTCCCCGCTTATTTAATATACATGGCGGTATATTTGAGGGCGCGGCCGGATCTAGCTATTCCCATGGTCCAATATTTGGACAATATATATAGGGCGATGGTAGATTTCCCGGGCCCCTCATGGCTAGCATATGATGAGGAATTCCGTATGAGGATTCCCCTACACCCCGAGATGAGATGGGATGAGCCGTGCCAGAGACTGTGGCTCTTGTATATGACACCCACACGTCCTGCCCCGGGGGATAGATACCATTGTGGACATGCGGTCCAGCGAGCAGCTCCAGCGCAGGTTACCCGCCAACTGGCGGGGCAGGGGGTTCCAGCCCGCCTGCTGTGCTGGACTTTCTCGTCCAATGGTTCCTGCAGTCGGAAGAACTGCAGGTATAAGCATGAGTGTCCCACATGTTCTGGTCCCCATGCAGCCTCTGCTTGTCCCAAGCCTGGGGGGGCGCGAGGCAGAGGGAGGGGTGGACAGTGGGCTGGCAAGCCTGCCACGGATGGAACTAGTTCTCCGAAAGGCCCCCTCCCCAATTAAGGTGGACATGCTGGAGCGCTGGCTCGCATCGTACCCAAGGGGAGAAGACAGAGAGTATCTCATCCAAGGTTTTAAGCAGGGATTTCGTATCCCTTTTATGGGTGATAGATCCCCTCAGGATGCTCCCAACCTTTTATCCCTCAGAGGAAGGGAGGAGGTAGCCGCGGCCAGCATTAAAAAGGAATTAGACGCGGGCAGGGTCGCCGGACCTTTTCCCGCACCCCCTTTTCCCAACCTTAAGGTTTCGCCATTGGGTTTGGTTCCCAAAAAGTCCCTAGGTGAGTTTCGCCTTATTCATCATTTGTCCTACCCAGCCGGCCGATCGGTCAACGATGCGATACCTGATGACCTTTGTTCGGTCAGGTATACATCGTTCGACCATGCGCTGCGCATGGTGCGCTCGTGTGGCCCGGGTGCCTTGCTGGCCAAGTGCGACATTAAGTCAGCTTTTCGCCTCTTGCCGGTGCACCCGGGCGACTTTGAATTGCTGGGTTTTAAATTTAGAGGGGAGTATTATTTTGATAAGGCCATGCCTTTTGGCTGCTCCATATCATGCTCGGCTTTCGAGCGTTTTAGTACCTTCCTAGAGTGGGCTTTCGTCCGCAGGTCAGGGTCCCGGTCTGTAGCCCATTACCTGGATGACTTTTTATTCGGGGGTGAACGGGGCTGGGACACGTGTGCACGTCTCCTCAATACATTTCAGACGCTAATGCAGGAACTTGGTGTCCCTTTAGCGCCCGAAAAGACCGAGGGCCCGTCGACCGAACTAGTATTCCTGGGGGTTGAGATTGATACAGTAGTACAGGCTTCTAGGTTACCGGGTGATAAGGTGTCCAGGATAGTGACCCTTATCTCGGAATTGCTGGCCAAGCGTAAGGCATCCCTGAGGGAACTGCAGGTGCTACATGGGCACCTCAATTTTGCCTGCAGGGTGGTCGCACCGGGCAGGGCTTTCGCCCGGCGCTTATGCGACGCCATGGCAGGGTTATCCAGGCCCCACCACAGAGTCAGGCTTACCCGGGGTATCAGGGCAGACATGTTCGTCTGGTTGCAATTCCTGAGGGAGTTTAATGGGGTCTCATTTTGGAGGTCTGACCTCCTGGCATCCCCCAATTTCCAGATCCAGTCTGATGCCTCAGGATCCCTGGGTTATGGGATGTACTTCAATGGGAAGTGGGCCTATGGTGGGTGGCCACCGGCATGGGCAGGCACAGGTCGCCTGCGGGATCTCACATACCTGGAATTTTTCCCCATTCTGGGGGCTTTGATGCTATGGGGCGAACAGTGGGCTAATTCGGTGGTGCATTTCTGGTGCGACAATGCTGCCGTTGTACACATTGTCAATGCACAGACTTCTAAATCGCCCAGAGTCATGGATCTAGTGCGCCATTTTGTGCTGCGCTGCCTGCGCCTCAACGTCTTGTTCAGGGCCAGGCATGTCCCAGGGGTTAATAACGATATTGCTGACGCTTTGTCCCGCCTGCAGATCTCCCGGTTCCGCGCCTTGGCCCCGGATGCGGAGGAATTTCCCTCGCCACTCCCGGACGAGATGTGGACTATTGGCAAGGAGAGGTGAACCGGGCGATTGGCCTGTCACTAGCGCCACGCACGCGTAAGGCGTATCAACAAGCATTCAATTCGTATAGGGCTTTTGCTACTCAATTTCAATTGCCAGAGACCTGGCCTATCCCGGTGGACCATGTTCTGCGGTTCATGGTTCACCTGCATGCACAGGGCCTTGCACCTCGCACCATAGCATCCAAGCTCTCGGCGTTGGCTTTTATGGCCAAAGTAGGGGGTCATGTGGATACCACCTCTGACTTCCGTGTGAGACACGTTTTGGAGGGGTGGGTGCGCGAGCGCGGGCGTTGCCCGGACGACCGGCACCCTATTTCCCCAGGGGTTCTTACCCAGTTGGCCCGGGGCTGGCCAGGCCTCTGTTTTGATCATTATGAGGCAGCCCATTTTCATGCAGCCACAACGGTGGCATTTTTTGGAGCGCTCCGCGTCAGCGAACTCGTGATGCTGTCTAAGGCGGATGCAAGTGGTAGGGCACTGGAACGCGGAGATGTCTATGTTGCCAAAGACTGGGCCCAGTTGAGGATTCGCTCCTCTAAAACAGATCAGCATGGCGTAGGCAGTGGAGTAAGACTGCTACGGTGTTCTTTGGCAGACATCTGTCCGGTTGGTGCCCTACAGGAATACCTGGCACTGCGTGGCATGCACCACGGCCCGTTTTTCTGTCACCAAGATGGGTCTCCCCTTACTAAATTTCAGTTTTGGAAGGTGACAGCCGGAGCCCTCACCAGGGTGGGCCTACCAGGTGCCCGTTATGGCACACATTCGTTCCGTATTGGTGCAGCCTCTACAGCAGCTGCTTTTGGGTACTCTGGGGCTGACATACGCAGCATGGGGAGGTGGGGCTCACAATGTTTTCAGTTTTATGTGCGCCCACTCCCGCCATGAGTACCAATCCAGTCACCTTACCTCCCTTTTTCTCAATTTTCTTACAGACCCTGGGTGTCGTATTACACCGGTGACAGTATGGCTGGTGGGCCACAGCTATGTGCTCAGGGCAGCGCGTTACGCTGCGGCGACAGAGTGGACCCCGACTGGGACTGGGTGACCACGCCAGTCTCGCATGGCATGGTAAGCCTGGGATGTTATGGCGGGAGCTGCGGCCTTTCCTTTTTTCTGGCCTGGGGGCTGACCCGCCTGACATTCTAATCATCCACCTGGGGGGCAATGATTTGGGCCAGGTCACCGGCTTATCGCTCAAGCATGCGATTTGCGAGGAACTCGCCTACTTGCATTATGTCTGGCCTGCCACAGCCCTGGTTTGGTCGGACATTGTTCCGCGCCACTCTTACAGAGGGGGCGTTAACCTCCTGGCTCTTGACCGAGCTAGGCGCGCGGTCAATAAGGCAGTGGCGCGGTTTCTTACCACCAGGGCTTGGGGACGGGTTAGTCATCGCCCCGATATTAGTCTACAAAATTATGACTTGATGCAGGGGATGGGGTCCATCTGTCGCGAGGAGGTATGGACCTCCTGTTGGGTGACTGGCGAGCAGGCCTGTTGACCGAGCTGACGGTCTGGGGGGGGCGTCAGGTCTTCTGTGAAGCCCCTCCGTGTGGCGGGTAGCACTGGTAAGGTAAACAGTATGACCCACAAGTATCCGGCAGGTTCGCAATTGACTGGACAACACTAGACAGGAATAAAGTAGTTAAACGTTGTCCGGTCAACGACGAACCAGGCGATGGGGTGATGATGATTGCTAACCAGCATGCATCACCCCTGTGATTTCACGGATACGCGTCAGAGGGTGGGGTCATGAGTTAGTTATTGACTACGGTCAACAATTTGTTTGTTGTTAACAAACAAATTGATACAAATTGATACATTGTAACCAATTGCCGTTGGCAATTTTGGGGTGGTACCTTACCAGTGTTACTTCGGCCTGCTTGCCTTAGGAATTATGATTGGTCGTTTTACCAATACAAATTTATAATTCGGACTAGGGCATTGAATCAATAAATGTGGCCCTTTGCTGTTATCCACTTTCAATGTTGTCTGTGTCCGTTATTGGGGGGGTGCGCCTGCAATGCAAGCGCGGTGCCAAAATGGCCGCCGCGCCCTTTGCGGGCCCCCCCCACAGGACAGAGAATCCGGGTAGTTAGGGGCGTGGCCAGCTCCCTTATAAAAGGGGTGGCCACGAGGCAGCCGAGCTGCCATTTTGCCTCAGCGACGGAGCGGAGAAGTTTTTTCCCCTCCACCCCCTCCCTAGTTAACAGTGTGATTATGGTCGCTTCGGGGCCGGGTGGGAATTTTTGGTTGGGACCCATATTGGCTTCGGGTCCTGGCTTTTTTGCCCATCCCACACTGTTGCTATGGTTTGATATAGGGGTCTTTCTTCGTTCCTACTTGACTTTGGTCACATGGGCGGGTAGCACTGGTAAGGTAAACAGTATGACCCACAAGTATCCGGCAGGTTCGCAATTGACTGGACAACACTAGACAGGAATAAAGTAGTTAAACGTTGTCCGGTCAACGACGAACCAGGCGATGGGGTGATGATGATTGCTAACCAGCATGCATCACCCCTGTGATTTCACGGATACGCGTCAGAGGGTGGGGTCATGAGTTAGTTATTGACTACGGTCAACAATTTGTTTGTTGTTAACAAACAAATTGATACAAATTGATACATTGTAACCAATTGCCGTTGGCAATTTTGGGGTGGTACCTTACCAGTGTTACTTCGGCCTGCTTGCCTTAGGAATTATGATTGGTCGTTTTACCAATACAAATTTATAATTCGGACTAGGGCATTGAATCAATAAATGTGGCCCTTTGCTGTTATCCACTTTCAATGTTGTCTGTGTCCGTTATTGGGGGGGGTGCGCCTGCAAAGAGTGTATGTTTGCATAAACTAATTAGTGTTTTGTAGCATTCAAATATTTCAACTAAAGAACAGAAGGGGGAAATTGTTTGCTTTAAAAGCATGATTGTAGTAGTAACTATTTGGGCCATAGTGAAACTATAACAGTAACTAATTACTTTAAAAAGCAATTTTCTGAGCACTGGTACATAAACAAGGAGTTGACAACTCAGTCTCAAAGTGTGATGCCTTAATAGGGCACTAGCTGCATTCTGAGGAACATTTAAATTCAAATGTTCAATTCAAAGCTACAATACATTCTGAACAAGGGTTTTTATAAACTCAGCTAGAATTAGGATATGCAGTTGAGCTCAAGAGTGTGGAATTATGTTCACAGGATTACAGATGATATCTCCTTATGTTTGAATCTTAAGTAAGTACAATATAAAGAAATAAACTGCTGGCATTTAACTCATGCCAACAAAAACATATACCGAGCAACATCATTTTACTGTAGAGTTTGGCTTCCAGATTCTATCATTTCCCCCATCCTTTGTGATTAAAGGTAAAGGTTTCCCTTGCTCGAAAGCCAGTCGTATCCAACTCTAGGGTGCAGTGCTCATCTCTGTTTCAAAGCCAAAGAGCCAGTGCTATCTGCTTCTCCAGACATTTCCGTGGTCATGTGGCAGGCATGACTAGACACCGGGGCACACAGAACGCTGTTACCTTCCCACTGAAGTGGTCCCTATTTATCTACTTGCAATTTGGTACATATAAAATATGTACTGTTTGATAGGCTACATATCTGCTAAGTCCATACTTCTCCTAAGAGTTTGGGAAGTTACTTTCAGAAAGAATGAATATAGTGATATGCTGAAAGGCATCCATAACTGGCCAGTTGTCAGATGACATTTGTTTGATAGCAAACTCCTTTGAAACGGCAAAAATTGCCTGGAAAATATTAGCAGCTTCAAGGCATCATAGCTATTTATGAAACCTTAGGAAACCCTCCTGTGACAGTGGACAAACTAACAACAATTCAAGGGGGGGATAGGTTTATAGGAGAATTCATGGAAAGATGGAAGGAAAATCTAATGCTGCCCTTTGTGTCATGCTGTGTTTTTACCACTGATATCCCTGATACCATTTGGCAGCTTGCTCAATGGCGTATTTTTCCTTCATTAAAGATGAAATTATTCGGCACTGTTCAGAACACAGAACAAGTGGTTGTTCCATACCCAACTACTGTACATTCAACATGGCACTCACAATCGATAGACTATGAGTCAAGTGTCATGTTTTTCTACCCACAGAGCTAGGAAAATATTGCAACAATTCTATTGGGTACTCTAAGTTCAGTTCTTCTATAGGTCAGTTCTAACTTAGACTACAACTAACTGAATTCTATTCTCTATTTAAAGTTAACTGACCAGTCACCTATAAGGGCTTATTGGTACTCTACTGCTGCGAGGAGGGAGGGGCAAGGAGTGGCAGAGGATGAGCCCTTCCAGATGTCCTATTGACAGCAATCTTCCCCATCCATCCCCATCCATTTCCTGCTGGATGCAGGAAAGAGGATACCATTTTTATGGCTGTGAAAGCATCACCAGGCCTCTATGAATTCCTCTGAACAAGCTTCAAAGAGTTCTTGTTTTCCCTTCTATGTGCCATTTGCCCCTCCATTGGAAACAATATGACAAAAACACAAAATAGTACCACATTAATGCTTAATTCAATATATATCAGTCTTCTAACCTATTCATAAGATGCTCCTACATTATATCATCCCCGCCACAGATGCCCTAAGCTCCCTTCCCCGGCCTGTCTGGTCGGAGGGAAGGAGGAACACCTGGCCCTGTGACGGAGAGGACTTAAAAGCTGCATCCCTACCATGGATGCCCTAAGCTCCCTTCCCTGGTCCATCCGGTCGGAGGGAAGGAGGACCACCTGCCCCTGTGACAGAGAGGACTTAAAAGCTGCATCCCTGCCACGGACACCTCAAGCTCCCTTCCCCAGCCCAGCTGATTGGAGGGAAGGAGGAACGCAAAGAGGAGGCAGGAACACTTGTGGCAGGGAACTCCGAGAGGACTTCAAAAGCACCTCCGCTGACACCTCTGAACCAGCCTGGCCTGGCTCACCTCCCTGGTCCAAGAGCGAAGGCAGGAACACCTGTGGCGGGGCGCTCCCAGAGGACCTTGCTGCTGCCTCTCCCCAACCCCTGTCACTGGGCGGGAGATTGGAGGCAGCTGTGGCTGCTTCCCTGGAGCCCCACCTCAGTGGGACAAAAGGGATGCTTGGTAGCATGAACCCAGGGCTCCGTTGTTAGCGTTGAGCTCCCAGGCTCTGTTGGAGGCGTTGGGTTCCATTGGGCGTCACTGCTGTATTGTTTCATATTGTGATATGTGCTTTGTTGGATACTATTGTATGAGATGTTTACCGCATTTTATTGTGTTTTGTAATTGAGATGCTATTATATTTTGTGTGAAAACCACTTGAAATTAAATTCCTATCTGAGAGAAAAATAGAGTTTGATTATTTATGCAACACATTAATTAACCATGTGTTTGTTCCATAAAACTGAACTATTTGCTGAATAATGAGAGATAGACATAATTACAAACTGTGATTCTTAATTTCCTGTTCCACCTACTTACTTGGCAGTTTTAAAGACTTTTTAGACTTGCTATTACAGTTCCATGCAGAGGATGTTAAAAAGTCTTTTCCAGTTGCCCTGCTCCATCCAGCAGGTACTCAAAGCAATACACAGAAGTAATATAGTATAAGGAATGTCATTAACTGCATTATGTTACTTTTTTAGTACTAGCATTACTAACATTGTTACTTTGAAAAACTGAGATAACAAGATTGTGTTCATACATTTATCTGGCAAAGGATTTTAATTCTACAGTAAGCAACCATGGGTGCAAGACTAGAAACAACTGCAATATTTAGGTCTTTAGGCACAAGGGCTTGCATGAAATCTTGGTTCTCAAATACCTTTATTATACATATATTACTAAGTGACACTAGAATAGGCCATCTTATGTGGTTCAGACCAACTTACTTCGTGCTTAGCATCATTATAGTTAAGTCAGTAGGTGGCTCTGGATTTGTATCTTGGTGGAATAAGGAGCTTCCTGCTAGAGTTTTGCTCTGTCAAAGCTGTTAAAATATTTCCTCCAGTAGAACAACGAATATGGAACTCCATTCCACAGCTGTTACAACCTCTTCCAGAACGTGTGAACTGACCTCAACCTCAACAGTCGGTTTTCAAAAGCATTCCAGAGATTCCTAAATAAATATTTATGGCACCATAGCCATGACCTTGCAGTCTGCAACATTAAACTAAACGGAGTGCACTAAGACAAGCAGTCAGAACCCCTAATACTAAGTAAAGTAAAGGCATCATTTGTAAAATGTATATCAAAATATATTTTCTATGTTAGAAGAATTGCTTCATCCAGGAAGCACAAGCCCCACTGTCTGGTCTAATCTAATCTTGGGAAAACACCCTAGTAATTAAGTTCCACCTTTACCTTTGCTCTGTAAAGTCATAAGCCATCAATATAACTTTTTAAATAAAATCCTCAGCATATTGCTATGTCAGCCTTTCACACCCATGGAAACTTTGCCTGATCCTTTCTCACCTACCCATAAAGTTCAACACATTAACTTTTAGAGACTTTAAAAAGGGCCAGGAAAAACGTCTCCCTTGTAATTTCTGCTTTATCCAAATCCTGATTCCACAAGTATATGCATACTGGCTTGCCACGTGAAGAGCTCAAACCATCTCCACGCCTTTGGATACTATTACACTATCCAGCAAGGGAGATGCATTGAGGCAGCTACTTGCACACAACGAGCAGGATTCCACATTTTGTAGTCATATGAGATGGTCTGTGGAATCTCCAGAGCGTCTGGATAAGGTGCATGAATGAGGTCACTAATTCTTTTCTCCTAATGGCAAGGAGTGGCTGAGTGATACCAAAATAGCTTAACAAGCAGGGTTTTCAACAGAAAAAAATCTATTTTAGGAGCTGGGTAGGGGAGGACTCCTTAACCTTCACTCTGGGAAAGAATTATCACAGATGATCTCACTCAACGGCTATCAGTGTCCATTGTAAGATATCTGATGCTCTTGGACTTCTGATCATTCACACATCTGCCATGTTAGCTTGTTAAAGAAATAGGGTTTGTGCTCTTTCCTTCTCCCATGTCGTTGTGTCCCATGTCTTTCCTTCTCCCACAACCTCTATGAGCTGATGCTTGTGTGAAAGTAAAAATGAAAGAAACATTCATTTTATACTATAATCAAAAGGATTCAGGGGCAAACAAGCATCTTGAGCTAGAGTAGTGATTTCAAACCTTGGGGCCCCAAATGTTCTTGGACTACAGCTCCCAGAAATCTGCTCCCAGCCAATGGTGAAGACTTTTGGGAGTCCAATAACATCTAGGACCCAAGGTTGGGAACCCCTGGGCTAGAGAGTTTCTGAGCTAGAGAGTTTCTGTACTCAGGACAGGTGTATGGATGGGAAGGCAGAAATAAACTAATAGCAAGACATAGGAATCCAAAACTATACTTGTGAGAGATTAAGATCTGAAAAGGAACAGATCCTTTTGAGGAACAGAAAATTTAGACCAGTGGTTGCCAACCTTTGGGTCTTGGACTTCAATTCCCAGAAACCTAAGTCAGTACCATGGCTGATCAGTGCTTTTGGGAATTGACTTGGGCTTCTGGGAATTGAAGTCCAAGAACTAAAGTTTGGGAAACATTGATCTAGACACAAGGACCACAGAACCATATTTTAAGATAAAGATGCCAGTGAATCCATAGAAAACAGGATGTTGAGGAGACTGAGTGAAGAGAGGCAGGTATAAAGTCTCCTCTCTGACATTTTGAGGTAGGCTGATCCATCTGGACACTGGAGTGGTCCTAGTCAGCCCCAAGGTGTAACTTTTGAACTCCCCCAGTGGATTAAGTTTTAGAGTGCACTCCCAAATAGGCCATTCCCTGTACCTATGGACACTGTGAATGGCATATATGGGAACCTTGCAGCTGTTAAAGGCTGTTTCTGGTGTCTCTGAACTGATTAGATTTTTCTACCCCTCTGCAGAGGAGCAGGGGAAGTATTTAATTTGCCCGTAACATGAAGTAGCTTCTCAGCCACTTCATGATATGAGGAAAGGTTGCTTTTAGCTCCTCCCTCAACCATAAGCAACTTCCCAAGCAGCAGTCCTGACCACCCCACAAGGGACAGTCTAGACAGGCTACTGGATAAAGATAAAGGTTGTCCTTGCTCGAAAGCTAGTCATATCCGACTCTAGGGTTCAGTGCTCATCTCTGTTTATAGCAAAAGAGCCAGCATTGTCTGCATCTGCAGACGTTTCCATGGACATGTGGCAGGCATGCCTCAACACCGGAGTGCATGGAAAGCTGTTTACCTTCCTACTGAAGTAGTCCCTTTTTATCTATTTACTTGCAATTTCTTGCTTTTGAACTGCTAGGTTGGCAGGAGCTGGGACAAAGATGGGAGCTCGTTCCGTCATGCAGTACCCAGGAATTGAACTCTGACCTTCCTGTCAGCGAGGTGAGCATCTTAACCACTTGAGCCACCTCAGTACCACCTGCACTTTAACTTCCAAAACTACCCTTTATTTTATTTTTATTTTTTTATGACCATTACCTTACATTGCACTCTAGGGATGGAAGTACTCCCACAGAGAGTGAAGGGGACTCAATTTTTAAAAAAGGTGTTAAAGAAAGAGAGACACATATCAGGAAAGAATTCTACTCCCTGCCTGTATTGCTCTTTAAATGTCCCTTGCTTTGTAGCAGGTTGCCAGGAGGCAGATGTCTAGGCTCAGCCTATGATGAAAAACAGACACCATATTTTGGAGGGAGGGAATGAAGGTAAAGATTTTATTATATTACTGTTATATCTATAGCAATAGGAGACAGTCAGTTGGTGTAGAAGGCCTTCTCTTGTGCTTAGAAGATGGTTAGAAGATGGAAACAATCTTTAACTAAAGAAAGAGAAAATTCTGTTTGCTGTTGTTTTCTCAGAGGGTTTTTAAGGTTTACAACAGAAACCTATAAATTGCATCATATTGATAAAATAAAATAAAAATTCTAGTAATCACCATAGTTGTAGCTTAGGAGCCCCAAGAACCCATGCATACATATACTGTTATACTGTTTATTACTAGTTAATTGCCAGCTAAAAGAGTGGCTATGGTTTTGAAACAATTCCAGAGGTCAGCTCTTAATCCCAGACCAATTTTTTTACCCAAAAACAAGCATAGATATTTCTGCAATTTATTACTTTCTTATCCAAACAATGGTTATCCATGCCATGTAATCTTTCAACTCTGGATTCCCCGTGATCCTTCTGTCTCCTTTCATGTTGGGGTGGCCAATATTTCTTGCAGGAAAACAGAATATCAATCAATGAAGGAAACAAATATTTTGCATCATTTGCATGTGTACATACCAAGCTAGTTCTGGTGTCAATATTAGATCTGCTATATTCCTTTATGCATTACTTTTACCCAAAGTAAACCGTATCTTACTTTCAAATGGCTTTTCATCATTTCAAGTCTTTTCACATCCTTTAACACCCTACTCCATTTTCAGTGTATACCTTACATACTAAAGGAAAGATGGCAAATGTGGTAGAAATCACATACATCTGCATTTCTCACTAAACTTGGTCCAAGGAGTTAAATCTAGGCAATTAAACCAAGAGGCACAGATTTCCATGTCCTCCCCCACTACATTCATAGGCATCATATCCACATTTCTGCCACTGCCTCCCACAACTGAGCCTCTTCCTTATGGTAGTTTATAAGGAACAAAACAACAACAATAACAAAGTCATACTCTGACTTCAGGAATGAGTTTGGAGTGAATGACTCTTGGGAGCCTTTCTTGTTCTTCAGTTCCAGGATTCATTTTTCATTTTTTGCTCTTTAGTTTACAGTCTCCATCCTCCCTTTAATTTACCCTGATCAGGTAATATATACCCCCATTTGATCTTTTAGCATTTCTAACTTTAAATGCAGCGGCTCAAGTGGCTAAGATGCTGACTGGGAGATGGAAGGTCAGTAGTTTGATTCCCGAGTACTGCAGGACGGAATGGATGCCCGTCTTTGTCCCAGCTCCTGCCAACCTAGCAGTTCGAAAGCAAGAAATTGCAAGTAGATAAATAGGGACCACTTCGGTGGGAAGGTAAATAGCGTTCCGTGCGCTCCGGTGACTAGTCACATGACAACGGAAACGTTTGCAGAAGCAGACAGTGCTGGCTCTTCAGCTTTGAAACAGAGATGAGCACTGAACCCTAGAGTTGGATATGACTGGGTTTCGAGCAAGGGAAACCTTTACCTTTACTAACTTTAAATGACATAATTTCCCCTTTAAATGACTTAGATTCCCCTTTGAAAGTTGGATCTTATGGAAGAGATTCCTTGATTTAGCTTTTAATTTTTTTTCTCTTCTATTTTTTTGCAAGGATTATTATTAGAGTTCTCTTTGGATTACTATGGATGACACACTAGTCTCAGCTGACATACATCACTTTGGCTGTGCCAGGAGCATTGTGAGTTTGGTCTCTGGGTTAAAACAATTTGAGTGCTACTGGTGTAAAGCACGCTTCATACCTGCTTACTCTGCATAACTTTCAGTACCTGTTTGGGTGATATACACCACGGTCCTCCTCTGGTTATTTCTTTGGAAGTAAATTCTACTATGTTCAGTGGGGCTTATTTCCTTTCTAATACAGTATGGGACTGCAACCTAAATGCTTATAGTCTACCATACTGTCACATTTGTTGTATGTGGGAGGAGCAAATCCAAACAACATTAGTATCAAAAATCCTTTAGTATCCTTTTTATTTTCTCAGTAGTCTTTATACCTCAGCTACCCATGCTTTTGTCATCTGGACATATCATCCAATGGCCAAGGAAACTGTAGGACAGTCCATTTTCCCAGGTAGGAAGAACAACAGGAAACATTAAGGAGATTAATCTGAAGTGCTGCCATGAAATAGTGAGATTTTGATGAGATGAAGGCCATCCTTCAGCTTTCTAGACAGTGTTGTGCTATTTATTAATATGCAAGCTGGCTGGATAACTCAGTGGTTGAGGCATCAGGTTGCATAGCCAAAGCTTGGCTGTTTAATTCCCCACTGAGCCATCCTGTGGGGCCTTTGGCAAGCTACACAATCCCTTGGTACCCCTAGAAGAAGTGAATGGTAAACCACTTCTGAGTACTTTCTACCTAAAAAACCATCCTGAGAAGGCTGGTCTGTAATAACCCACAATACCTCCCTAGGTGTTACAAGCAGGAGTCATTCCAAGGCCTAGCTGGAAATATAGGATGTGCAACCATAACCACTGAGGACCAAAGCATCCCTTGAGACAGATTAATACAACCAAAAAAGGAGACTAGGGGAATATGTCATCAACGATTTGCCTCCACAAGCATTTAGTAACATTTAGTTTATGGATGTGTTAGATATCCCACTGCAAATCCCACCTCATTGCAGTGTAGTAGTACATACTACTACAATCCCACCTCATTGCAGCTCTGGTTATGGGGTTGTATTCCCCCGGCAGGTTCAATCAGTGCCGCAATCAGGGGTGGGGGAGACAAGTAGGACTCCCGTCTCGGGCACAGAGATAACGGGGGCCTGTCGGCGCCAGGAAACAAATGATGTGCGCATACACAAACAGACCACGCATGCACAGAAAACCACGGGGGCGTGGTGCTGCTAGGAAACCACCGATGTACACATACACAAACAGGCCATGCATGCGCAGAAACCACAGGGTGTGTGGCCAAAATGGGGGGGGGGCGTACCGGGCCCAGAAATTTCTGATGTCGGCCCTGGGTTCAATCATGCCACAAAGGTGGTGGCTAGTGGTCTGGAATGGTCTTCTGTTCTGGAACTGCAGGTCAGCTAAGTGGGGTTGTGTAATCGGGTAATGCACCTGGCCAGTGCATTGTTCTAATATGGCCAAGTTCGACATGAGCCCAGCCAGCTCTGTTGTCAGATTTAAAATGGCTAAAGGAGCATCAAAAACATGGGCCTCAGTCCCCTGCATGCCACTAGAACATGCTACGGTAGCAGTAGGACCTCCCGATGGTGAGAGGCTGCTAAAGTCCAATGATGTTTCAATCCACCATGTCAACCCGGCGTGTGAAACACAGATCAACCAAGTAACCAAATAAGTTAGATATTTATATCTACTTTTCTCTCGGGGAAGCTCAAGGCAGGTACGAAATGGTTCTCCTGCCTTGATCCAAGGCACGGCTCTATATCAGTGCCTTTTTCACATGTACTGCTTCATGGGTAGAATAATACCATCATAGTACAATTTTATATCTGAACATCTTTATGGTTTATTTGCTTTGAGAAGTGTTAAACTTACACAGAAGTCTCAAGCAGCTTTATCAGATGGCCTTTGAAACAGTACCCTGTAAAAAACAGGCAAGCTTAAATATCATCCCTATTTATCTATAATTAAGCAAAGCTCAGAAACTTGGCACATAGAAATCAAAACTAAAACCATAACACCAAAATGCCACCATTACACAGATTCCTACTAAGAAATAAGCCCTTTAGAGTTTAATTGGATTTATTTCTATATACAGTATTTGGGAAGAAAGGCCTGGCAGAAGCCACTGAGGGTAAGAGGCCTATTCCATTGCCTGCAGCAACAGACCCACCATTGCCCGCCGCCACCTCCGCTCACACCCTGGGCCGCGGAGGTGAGGGAGGCGTAGGAGGGAGGACCCGGCAGGCTGCCCACCGCCAGCCATAATCAAAGAAGCATGCAAGTAACTTAACTAAAACAATGTAGTCTGCAACTATAGCAATGTAGAGACTTGATAGAGTGGACTTTTCCTTCATACTAAGTTTTTACTTTTACTTTCATAACAAATGAAGTAGAACTGTGTTTTCTAAACTGATAATATGCATGATAATACTTTGTTTTGAACTGTAACAACATGTATGATGGTGTAGAAACCGGCAAACCACACCAGAAATTTTTGCCAAGAGAACCCTATGGACCAGAACAAAAGGCAAAACAAAAGAGGCAAGTTAGATGAAACAGGATGCTTAACGCAGATCAAAAGAAGGGGAGAGATGGGGGAGGAGGAGGAGAAATACAGTGTTGCAAAGAACAATACTGCATAGGAACATGGAATGTGAGGTCGATGAACCAAGGAAAACTGGAAGTGGTGAAAAATGAGATGGAAAGAATAAACATTGACAGGGATGGGTGAATTCAACTCGGGAAACCATCACATCTACTACTGTGGTCAAGAAAACTTCAGAAAAAACGGAGTAGCCATAATTGTCAACAAAAGAGTGAGAAAAGCAGTAATGGGATACAATCTCAAAAATGATAGAATGATGTCAGTCAGAATACAAGGCAAACCTTTTAATATCACTGTAATCCAAATATACGCACCAACCATGGGCGCAGATGAAGCCACAGTGGACCAGTTCTATGAGGACCTACAAGACCTCATAGAACAGACACCAAGAAATGATGTCCACAGTATTTTAGGAGATTGGAATGCCAAAGTAGGAAATCAAAAAGTAGATGGAATAACAGGCAAGTTTGGTCTTGGAACGCAGAATGAAGCAGGGCTAAGATTGATAGAGTTCTGTCAAGATAACACACTGGTCATAGCAAACACTCTCTTCCAGCAACACAAGAGGCGACTTTACACATGGACATCACCAGATGGCCAACATCGAAACCAGATTGATTACATACTTTGCAGCCAAAGATGGAGAACCTCCATACAGTCAGCAAAAACAAGACCTGGAGCAGACTGTGCCTCAGATCACAACCTACTAATAGCAAAATTCAGACTTAGACTAAAGAAAATAGGGAAAACAATCAGGCCAGACAGATATGACCTAGACAACATCCCTAGGGAATACATGGTGGAGGTGAGGAACAGATTTAATGGTTTAGAATTGATAGACAGAGTGCCAGAAGAATTATGGACAGATGTGCGAGACATCATGCAGGAGGCAGCAAGGAAAACCATACCAAAAGAAAAGAAGCATAAGAAAGCAAAGTGGTTGTCTGATGAGACTCTTAAAATAGCAGAGAAAGAAGGAATGCAAAAGGAAAAGGAGAAAAGAAAAAATACAGTCACTTGAACACAGAATTTCAAAGAAAAGCAAGGAGAGACAAGGAAATCTATTTAAATGACAGTACAAAGAAATAGAGGAAAGCAACACAAGAGGCCGGACTAGAGATCTTTTCAAAAAAATTGGGGAAATCAAGGGAACATTCAAAGCAAAAATGACCATGATAAGGGACAAAGACGGCAAGGAGTTAGCTGATGCAGAAGAGATTAAGAAAAGATGGAAAGAATACACAGAGGAACTTTACAAAAAGGACCTCAACACCACTGATAATCACAATGATGAGAACATTGAACTTGAGCCAGACATCCTAGAGAGTGAAGTCAGAAAGGCCCTAAAAATCACTGCAAACAACAAAGCTAGTGGAGGTGACGGTATCCCAGTTGAATTTTTCAAAGCTCTAAAAGATGACGGAATCAAATTACTGCATTCGATATGTCAGCAGATCTGGAAGTCAAAACAGTGGCCAAAGGATTGGAAAAGATCAGTATACATTCCAATCCCAAAGAAGGGTAGTGCCAAAGAATGTTCAAATTATCGAACAATTGCGCTCATCCCACACGCTAGCAAGGTGATGCTCAAGATAATACAGGATAGACTTCAGCAGCACGTGGAGAGAGAATTGCCAAAGGTGCAAGTGGGGTTCAGAAGAGGCAGGGGGACTAGAGACCACATTGCCAATATACGGTGGATAATGGAGAAAACAAAGGAATATCAGAAAGAAGTATAAGAACATAAGAACATAAGAACAGCCTTGCTGGAACAGGCCACAGCCCATCCAGTCCAGCATTCTGTCTCACACAGTGGCTCACCATTTCCTTCAGGGTATTCCCAAGCAGATGCCTTCACCTGCTTAGGATTCCCTGGAAATGATATTGAGAGATATCCTGCCTATCTCTCCAACCCGGAGGTTGTCCTTAAGTATCCATAATTATAGCCATTGATACTCTTGTCCTCCATGAACTTGTCTAATCCTTTCTTAAAGCTGTCAAGACTGACAGCTGTCACCACTTCTTCTGGCAGGGAGTTCCATAGACCAGTAATCCTCTGGGTGAAAAAATACTTTCTCTTATTTGTTTGAGAACTAGTACCCAAAAGTTTCATGGAGTGTCCCCTAGTTCTAGTGTTATGCGATAGGGAAAACAGTTTTTCCTTATCTACTTTGTCCACACCGTGCATGATTTTATAAACTTCAATCAGGTCACCTCTTAGACGTCGTCGTCCAAGAGTGAAGAGGCCCAACCATTGCAGCCTCAGATGGTAAGTCAATATACCTCTGCTTTATTGACTACACCAAGGCCTTTGACTGCGTGGACCACAATAAAATGTGGCAAGTACTTAAAGAAATGGGAATACCAGAACACCTCATATGCCTCATGAGAAATCTGTACAAGAATCAAGAAGCAACAGTTCGGACAGAACACGGAATGACAGAATGGTTTGGAATAGGAAAAGGAGTAAGACAAGGCTGCATTTTATCACCCTACCTTTTCAAGCTATACACAGAGCACATAATGCGCAATGCAGGGATGGAGGAATCACAATATGGGATCAAAATTGCTGGGAGAAACATCAACAATTTGAGATATGCAGACGATACCACCCTAATGGCAGAAAGTGAGGAAGATTTAAAGAAGCTACTGATTAGGTTGAAAGAAGAGAGTGCAAAAGCTGGCCTGAGACTTAACATCAAGAAAACCAAGATAATGGCAACAGGCCCTATCAGCACCTGGAAAGTAGACGGGGAAGAAGTAGAAGCAGTGACGGATTTTACTTTCTTGGGATCTAGGATCACTGCAGATGGTGACAGCAGCCATGAAATAAAGAGGTGACTGATTCTAGGGAGACAAGCCATGAGAAACCTGGGGAACAAAGTGAAAAGTAGAGACATCATCTTGCAAACAAAAATCCGTATAGTCAAAGCAATGGTATTCCCGGTGGTAATGTATGGATGCGAGAGCTGGATCATTAGGAAGGCTGAGCGCAGAAGAATAGACTTTGAGATGTGGTGTTGGAGGAGAGTTTTGAGAGTACCCTGGACAGCGAGGAGAACAAATAAGCCAATCTTGAAAGAAATCAGTCCTGACTACTCCTTAGAAGGTCAAATAGTAAAGATGAAGCTGAAGTACTTTGGACACCAAATGAGAAGAGAGGATTCACTTGAGAAAGCCTTGATGCTGGGAAAGATGGAGGGCAAAAGAAAAAGGGGATGGCCAAGGATGAGATGGCTGGATGGCATTGTGGACGCAGTGGGCACTGAGCTGAGCGGGCTGAGGAGGATGGTGGAGGACAGTGGTACCTGGAGATCAATGGTCCATAGGGTCGCAAAGGGTCAGAATTGACTGTGCGACTGAACAACAACAACACAGTATTTGTATGAAGAATTACAGCCTAAAACAAGGATATGAAATCTTTACTCATCCAGATGTTCTGGCATCAGACCCAAATAAAAGGGACTTTGAGAAAGGTGGTCTGACATATCTAAAAACAATCCAAAGTTCTCCACTCCTACCCAAAAGGACCACTTATGAATAGATCTTTGGCTCAGCCTACTATGTGTAGAATTTTGCTGTTCTGACAGTAGAAGCTGATGGAACATTCACCATTTTATAGAGATTAGCATTAGAAATGAAATGTTTCTCTCTCTCTTTACAAATCTTGATTTGTTTATTTTATAATCTAAAAAAAGGCAGGATTCCCCTTATGATAACCATACGTGCAATACTGGTTTTCCTAGCTGATCAATCTGTTCTTCATGCTTCTGCAAGGAGGATTTTCTTAATTAGCTCTAACACCCTCTGCTGGCTGGTCCAATTAGAGTTAAGAAGAATACCATTATAGGGTCACAGACACAAACAGAATGTACCATGTTCCCTTACCCTACAAGACCAGATAGAATTGGCTTCAGTCACGCGTACTAATCAATTAATGATTATTGATTAATGTTTATTACATCTGCTGGAGTTGCAAAACAAATTGTACACAGGTACAGGTATCATTATGACTGTAAGATTCCAGGAGCTTGAAAAAGGTAGCTTTCTCCGTCTCTATTCTATCACCCACGCATGGCAATAAGGATTTTGCATTCAGGACCGACAACCAGCAGAAAGCAACACAGTGAAATCTGCCCCAGCTCTTCTGCCTACTGAATTCTGCTATCCCACTGTGTTTTCCACAATATCTTACTTGGTATTTGTTCTCTGCAAAGGATAACACAAGGAAACCAATTCAAAGGATAAGGGCAGCTGAGTTCACACAGGCTTCTGAAACCAATTCTTATCTGACAGTTTGCACTTATTTTGTAAACCAACTCACAATCTGTGCTGAAAGAGAATATAGATTCCACATCACCATAAAAACAGAAAATAATAATAGAAAAAACAGGGAAAGAAACTACAACTACCTCTCTACCATCCCATGCTGGACATCTCTAGCTCCAAGGCCTTAAGGATTTAACATGTGATATTCTCCATCTTTTCTTAGACTTCTGCAAGATTTCATATGATCCAACCTGTATAGCCTTGGGCAAGTCTCACAACCTCAGATTATCCCCAGACAAAGAAACTTGTAAACCACTTCCAACTACTCTATATCTAGAATATCCTGGAAAGGCTACCATAAGCCAGAATCAAATGGATGACACGTTTGACAATGGTAGGAGAACTTTTGTGTGACAAAGAGACAACAGCTACTAATTTTGAAATCTCATGGCTGCTCGTAACTGAGAAGGCCAGCTTTCCCCAAAAACTAGACACTTGTTACATGTGATATACTAAATATTGTACTGCTCCAGCCAAACGGTCCAGAGGCAATTTGATTGGGGATAATGGGCATTGTAGTCCACCTGCAGAAGGAGCTGTTGGAGGAAAGGCTGATTTTGGCAACTGAATTCTGAATAACCATTTGTGGCAAATAAAACTGAGATGGTTGTGACATTGACATAACTTTCCCTCATTACAAATGCATTAACAATGTAATGCTGTCTGACAGGGGCAAATATTTTATGTGAAGTGACCTGGTAACCAAGTGATGTCCTAAAGCATCCATACTCATGAATTAATTAACTAATGTCAATAAGGTTGCCTGGCTGTAGACAATGTGAAATGCTGTTTAGCAAGTCTTTTTAAGCTCTGTGTTTAGAAAACAAACTTTCAAAATGAATTTGAGTGGATTATATGCTCATTTCTTCTGCTGTGACCCTTTTACCTGCTATAAATCTACTGACTTAATTTTATCAATAGAAGCTCATTTATCACCACTTGACCTTTATGCAGTTACTGATTATTTGAGATGGCTGTAGAGGCTAACACTGCATATGTTATATTGCATCCTACAACAGCTACTCTAGTTCTGCCCTATACAGAGCCAAGTGCACAAAACACAGGTGAAACTCGGAAAATTAGAATATCATGCAAATGTTCATTCAGTTCAGCAATACAACTTAAAAGGTGAAACAAATATGTGAGATAGACTCATTGCATGCAAAGTGAGATAGTTCAAGCCTTACTTTGTTATAATATTGATGCTTATGTCTTACAGTTTATGAAAACCCCAACCCCCAAAACTCATGTACCCCATAATATCACATAATCTCATGTATGCTGTATGCCATGATCATCACAATTATAATGAATTAAGGCATGACATCTCTTGCTTTGCCTGTAGTTAGTCTATCTCATATATTTGCTTCACCTTTTAAGTGAAATGAATGAATATTTGCACAATAGTCTAATTTTCCGAGTTTCACCTGTATAAGCAAAGCAGGACTGGGACTTTCAGGCCATTGAGCTGTCTCTTTTGTGTTCCCCTTCCTTAAAAAACAACTTGCAAATAAATGCTACCAGACTAGTCTCTTTGTAACTTGAGTAAAGGTAAAGGTTGCCTTGTTCTAAAGCCAGTCATATCCAACTCTAAGGTTCAGTGCTCATCTTTGTTTTATAGCCAAAGTGCCAGTGCTATCTGCACTTGCAGATGTTTCCATGGACATGTGGCCGGCATGACTAGACAATAATGTAATAATAGTTTCATGTCAGAAATTATTCTGGGTTGAAAGGATTTTTGTGGAAGAAATTAGAACATAAGAGCATAAGAACATCCTTCCTGGAAGAGGCCACAGCCCATCCAGTCCAGCATTCTGTCTCACACAGTGGCTCACCATTTCCTTCAGGGTGTTCCCAAGGAGATGCCTTCACCTGCTTAGGATTCCCTGGAAATGGCATTGAGAGATATCCTGCCTATCTCTCCAACCCCGAGGTTGTCCTTAAGTATCCATAAGTATAGCCATTGATCCCCTTGTCCTCCATGAACTTGTCTAATCCTTTCTTAAAGCTGTCAAGACTGACAGCTGTCACCACTTCTTCTGGCAGGGAGTTCCATAGACCAGTAATCCTCTGGGTGAAAAAGTACTTTCTCTTATTTGTTTGAGAACTAGTGCCCAAAAGTTTCATGGAGTGCCCCTTAGTTCTAGTGTTGTGCGACAGGGAATGCCCGAATGAGGCTCCTTTCATGTCCCAAGAGCTGGGACAGAGACAGGCGATCAATCCATCATGCAGTACCTGGGTCTCAAACTGCCGATTTGCCAGCCTTCCAGCTAACACGGTGAGCTTCTTAACCACTGAGCCACCACAGTCCCTATTATTATGTGAAAGGTCCATATTTGAACTTGGATCTGTACTATACTCCCATCTTAGCTATGGGCTCAATCAATAGTAAGCAGAAGCTCACTCCTTAGGATCTCTTCAAGGCCTCCTTTCCAATGTCCTAATTACCCCCTAGGTCAGTGATGGCTGACTTGGGCTTCTGGTAATTGAAGTCCAAGAACACCTGGAGTGCCAAGGTTCACCATCATGGCCCTAGGTATTGTTGCATAAGAAGCCATGGTTGCTTAGTGGTTAAGACACTGAGGTTGACAACCAGCAGGTCAAGTGAGCTCCTGCCAACCTCGCACTTTGAAAGCAAGAAATTGCAAGTCAATAAATAGGTACTGCTTTGGCATGAAAAGTAAGAGCATTCCATGCGCTCCAGCGGACAGAATGTCATGCCTGCCACATGATCACAGAAACATCTACAGACACAGATAGCACTGGCTCTTGAGCTGTAAATGGAGATGCAAGGGAGACATAATTGTAGCATATTCCTCCTCATCTCTTCAGCCAAGAGGCATGGGTACAAACCCACTCATTGGACCAGATTCCTGCTAACATTATTATTATTATTATTATTATTATTATTATTATTATTATTATTATTATTATTATTATTATTATTATTATTATTATTATTATTATTATTATTATTATTATTATTATTATTGAACTTATATACTGCTTTCCTTTGTCAACGACAAACTCAAAGCGGTTAACAACATATACATGAAACAACAAAGCAACCATAAGTACAACATGAGTCAAAGACGCTCTTCCCACTCCCTCTGACTATGGAAGTTTCCCTGATTAATCTCTTTGTGCGAGAATTATTAACAGTCTCATCTATACCTATAAAATGGTGCGTTAACCGTTGGAATGTGACAAAGGATGTTGCACCAGGCCCCACTAGCCCGTAATGGGCCTCCGTTCACTCGCCCAAACCCGGTTCGCAGGTAACTGTTGGGTTGAAATTTTTGACCCGGGGGCAGGAGCCCCCCAGCTGCAAACAAAAAAAGGGAACTTCAATTCCCAACGTTCCTGGCGCCGCGCCGTGCCAGTGCCAATCAGGCTGAGCGGCGCGGCAAAAGGAACGTTCGGAAACGCGCCACGGCCAATAAAAAAAGCCGCAAGGGAAAAACCACTGCAGTAAGCAAAAACGCGCAGCCAAAACTACAAGCCCCAGCGTCCTGCACGCCATTAGCACACAGAACGCTGAGGCAGCCGGCACGCGAAAAATAAAAGTTAAAAAAAAACGCCCGCCGCCGCTGCCATTCTTCCCCACGGGCCAGCCAGCATGGCCCATGGGAAAAAAATAAAAAACCCCACCGCCGCTGCCCTTCCATCCGAAGGGCCAGCCGGCGCACAAAAAATACAAGTAAAAAAAACAACACCCCGCAACTGCCCTTCTTCCCCATGGGCCAGCCAGCATGGCCCGTGGGGGCAAAAAGAAACCCCCCCGCAGCCGCTGCCCTTCCGTTCGAAGGGCCAGCTGGTGCGCAAAAAATACAAGAAACCCCCCCCCCAACTTTCCTTCTTCCACACGGGCCAGCCAGTATGGCCCACGGGGAAAAAAAGGAAACCCCCCACCGCCGCTGCCCTTCCTTCCCACGGGCCAGCCAGCATGGCCCGTGGGAAAGAAAGCCTCCCCGCCATTGCCCTTCCTTCCCATGGGCCAGCCAGCATGGCCCGCAGGAAAGAAAGCCTCCCCGCCATTGCCCTTCCTTCCTACGGGCCAGCCAGCATGGCCTGTGGGAAAGAAAGCCTCCCCGCCATTGCCCTTCCTTCCCATGGGCCAGCCAGCATGGCCCGCAGGAAATAAAGCCACCCCCCACCCTGGAAAAATAAACACAAAAACTCAAACCAAAAACATTCAAAAACACAAAAAATCCAAAAATGAAACACAAAAACAGTCAAAAAGAAACAAGAAAAAACACACAGACACCCCCTCCCAAAAAAAATCCCACCCACCCCCCCAAAAAAACCCCAGAGAACTTACCAAAAGACGTCTTCCATCTATGAGGACCAGAACTCAAATGAGAAAAGAAAGAGAAAACTTACCGGAAGCGACACCCAGAGGACAGAAGAGAACAATTGTAGAGAGGCAACAATTATAGTGAGGCAGAAAAGCTCACCACCCCCACCCAGAGGCCAAAAGAGAAAAAACATTCAAAAATATTAAAACTAATAAGATTTATTCCAAAATTAATCAAATAAGTTATAAAAACATTCAAAAATAAACACACTAATCTCAAAAATTACCAAAAAATACAGAAATCACTTTTCACTCCAAAAAACCAAAACAAAAAATAAAAAAGCATAAAAATAAACATTTTAAAAACCAAAAATAAATTATAAACTAAATAATATTAAATTAAATAAATAAAATTAAAATAAAATTTGCATAAACATAAAACAAAAACGTTCAAAAACCAATTTAAAGAGCCCAGCACTGAGGAAGCCAGCACACACACACAAAACCCCCCCCCCAAAAAAAGAACCTTAAAAAAACCCACTGGGAGCGCAAGTCCACCGCAGGCGGACGCAGCGCCACAAAGCCACAAAATCACAAAACCTTACAACACCATTTAAAACAGCCCAACACCATTGGTTCAAGGAAAAAACCGAAACCCTTTACTATCCAACACAATTTTAAAAAGCCCAGCACCGCCGGGCAAAATATGCTAGTAACCCCATAAAACAGGAATAGCCTTCACTTTTTCAAAGTGAAGATCTTAGTCACTCCCAAGAAAAGGCTGATAACGACAGCTACTAGGAAGTCAATATAGTTGAGAGTGGGCAAACATTCACATTTTTGTACCAGACATGGATGGGTTTGATTGCAATCATGCTTGAAACTGCATAGTAGCATAAGGCGGTTTGCATTCACTGCTGAAGGGCTGTGATCTTTGTTCTTTTGCTAACAGAAGTTCTACCTTGATTGGCAAGATGATTAACCTAGGTCAGTTTCCAATATTTGTAATGGCCTTCAAAACACCTGCTTAACTCTGTCCTACGTTGGCTGAAACCATGTTGCATTGTTATACGGAAGGCATAACATCCAGTTGTTTCTCACAGGGATTTTTGGGGGCTCCTGTCCATGAACGTGCTGCATGCTTACTGCATCAGAGTGGAGACGTGTTAATTTTTGGCTAAGAATGACTAAATATCACACCTTTTGGATAACAAAGCAAGAAAATATTAGTCACTGAAAGAAATAACATGACAAGTTCAACACTGTCCTTTCTTATAGGTAAATGTCAAGGTCACCCTTGCTCAAAAGCCAGTTGTATCTGACTCTAGGGTTCAGTGCTCATCTCTGTTTATAGCCAAAGTTCCAGCACTGTCTGCGTCTGCAGACATTTCCATGGACGTGTAGCAGGCATGCCTCAACACAGGAGCACACGGAATGCTCTTTACCTTCCCGTTGAAGTGGTACCTATTTATCTCCTTGCAATTTTTTTGCTTTAAAACTGCTAGGTTGGCAGGAGCTGGGACAGAGATGGAAGCTCACTCCATCAAGCAGCACTCCGATCTTGAACTGCTGACCTGCAGACCTTTGAGTTATCAAGTCCAGCATCTTAACCACTGAGCCACTGCAGTCCACTATCTTTTCTTATACCCTGAGGTGATTTTTCAAGGCCTCTGTGGTAAAGTCTACCTGGACTGAGAAACTGTACGTTTAAAAGGGAAGCGCGGCGGAAACCATTAGGGCTGCCGCGCTCTTTGCCGGCTCCGCCCCAGGAGAGCCGGGCACTCCAAACACGGTGGGGGCGTGGTCAACGCCTCCTTTAAAGGGGGCAGCCGCACCACTACCCACCGCCATTTTGCAATTGGCTTGGCCAAGGGCGCGTTTGCCCTCCCCCCCCCCTAGGTGACAGTGTGACTACTTTTGGTCGCTTCGGGGCTGGATGGGAATTTTTGCTTGAACCTGCATTGGCTTATTGGTTCTTGTTGTTTTCGCCCATCCCACACTGTTGCTGATGGTAGAGATATGGGGTACTATTTTCACTTTTCAGGTCACTTTGGTGGGTAGCACTGGTAAGGAGAAAGTGGATGACCCATAGGTATCCGGCAGGTATGCAGTTGATTGTCCACCCCAAGGACAAGGTACAGGGAAATTGGGGCTGGCCAATCAAGGGCGGACCATGAACAGGGTGATGCTATGATCTATGCAGCCTGCATCACCTTGATATTTTACCGGATATACGTCAGATGCTGGAGTCAACAAGTAGCATACTGACCTGGGTCAACAATTTGTTTCATAGGTAAACCAATTGATACAATTTGATACAAAGTAGCCAAATATGATTGGGAATTAAGATTTGCTCCTTACCAGTGCTATTGCAGCCCGTTAGCCTTAACATGGTTAAGCAAAGTTAAAGTTTAAGTTTTAAGTTGAATTACAATTCAATAAAGTGGCCCAATTTTTAAATCTAGTACTGTGTCCATCTCTTTATTGGGGAAGTGGGTCCGACTAAGGGATTCATGCTAGTACTGTATTCAGTTCCTGCACCGTCAAACTAATGGCAGCTTAGTTTAGATAGCCCTCCTTACAGACTGAAATCTCACTATACAGATGAATGTCACCTCCACTGGTGCTTCCTATCATGAGAACTACAGTAATGATTAGGCAAAAAGTTTTATCTTGGGGAATTTTAGCTATTTCCTTAAGTTAGCAGAGTGTGGTGTAAGAAAAAAAAACATGGAGAGATCAGCTGAGTCTCATCACTCACTCACTCTCTCACACACACCATTTGTATGGCACTTTATATTGTAAGGGTAATAAGTATTCGCCTAACTAGTTGTATAGGATATTATACACCACTATAAGGATATTATACACCACTATAATACTGTTGTATCACTTTAAGAGGTTTGTGGCTGTAACAACACACGTGTTACTGACTGTCTGTATAATCCCCAAACCTGTGTATAAATCAAGGCACTTGTTCACACATCCTCAGCCTATGTGCTCACCAGAGCCCACGTGCTCACCAGTGCCTTTGTGCTCACTGGAATCCATGCACAAGATACTGCTTGTGTACCAAGGACTTCTCATGGTCGCTACTCTCTGGAAGAAGAAACTGCAGACTCACAAAGGATTGTCTTGCCAAAGGAAAGAGTAGGACTTACTGCTTTCCTTGCTGAAAGCTTTTGGAACTGTTTCTGCTTATGTATGCTGACTTATTGCTTCGTCACCATACCAAGGGACTTTACAACCTGCATTGTAAGCAGAAGATTGCTCAGCCAAGGACTGCTGTTTTGCTGAGCCACATAACTTGTAAGTTACAGACTGTGTTATTTGTGCGACAGTGAACTGAACAGCATGCCACCAAAAGAGAAGTTATCTTATTTGAGTTGCTGTTGTATTTGTTGATGTAAATATTTGAAAACTTCTGTTTTGCACCATAAGTAAAGAAACTCTTTTGCACAAAACAAACTCCCGTTGCTGCATTGATCAAAGTGCCCACACCTTCTGCTGCGCGCCCTCCGACTGCTCTGCTATACACCAACATACAGTATATGATAATAAAAAAATCCAAGAACATATGAGTAAGAAAAATTGTATCTTCACTTACAGCAGTGATGGCCAACCTTGGCACTCCAGATGTTCTTGAACTTCAATTCCCAGATGCCCTGATCATCAGGTGTGTTGACTTGGGCTTCTGGGAATTGAAGTTCAAGAATGTCTGGAGTGCCAAGGTTGGCCATCACTGGAGTTACCATCTGTCATTATAATCAGAAGGGGTGGAACTCTAGGGCTTTTTACTTGGAGGAAGGTCAGTGGAAGACAAAAGGACTATCATACAAACAATGGAAGCAAGAAAATAAACAGGAAGAGGGAACAGGGGCTTGCCTCAAATGCCAGAGGCAGGAAATGAACTTTACCAATTAGTGGCAGCAGGCAATTTCATCATGCTGTAAAGCTCCCCCTCCACTGATACCCAGTGTTATGCAGGTAAAGGTAAAGGTCAGCCTTGCTCGAAAGCCAGTTATCCGACTCTAGGGTTCAGTTCTGTTTATAGCCAAAGAGCCAGTGCTGACAGCATTTGCAGACATTTTCATGGATATATGGCAGGCATGCCTAGACACTGAAGTGCATGGAACACTGTTTACCTTCCCACTGAAGTGGTTCCTATTTATCTATTTGCAATTTCTTGCTTTCGAACTGTTAGGTTGGCAGGAGCTGGGACAGAGACGGGTGCTCATTCCATCATGTGGTACTTGGGTTTTGAACTGCTGACCTTCCGCCTCCCAGTCAGCGTCTTAACCACTTGAGCCAATGCAGTCCCAATAGATTAGTATTATCCCAACATTTTATACTATCTACAGTATTTCCACTGGCAAAAGAAGGATCCAACCCAAAATCTTTGAATGCCATAATTTCAGAGGCACTCATAACTTCATTAGTGTCTGTGATACAGAAGCAGCCTTCCCACATTCTGAAGAAAGTAACAAATTCCTCCATTCCAAGGATTTATTTCATGGGACAACTGATATATTTTCCAGCAAAAATTGGCTGTGTGACTAAACAACAAACAAAAAGTCAGACTATAACAGCACTAGCTGCCTGAACCTTTTTATCACCAACGTTGTAGAGTAGTTAAAAAAAGTAAAATGTACTTGTGAAACAAAAACATGCTGCCCATCACAAAACTGGGAGGAACAGATCCAGAGATTGTAGGTGACAGCAAATCTGTGGAGGCAAGAGAAAGAAGAATTCTTTCCACGGTAGAAAAATAGGGGTGTTTTTTTTTAATTCAGCATTCTTTCTAGTGATTCAAGATGGATGAACAATAGGCTGGGCAAGGAATTTAAACCATGCCTAAGCAAAGTAAACAGTGGCATAAAAATAAAACAGGACAGCTATGACAAATCTCTTGACGAAACCAAGAGGAATAGTTCCATGTTTAAATAGACATATTTGCTGTTTGCAGATACAGAAATAACATACAGTGGAACCTTGGTTAACCAATTTAATGCAGTCTCTGGGACCTTTTGTACTACAAAAAAATTGTAAAGCGAATCTCCCATAAAAATGCATTGAAAACCAAAATTTGTTAACCGAAACGCGGTTTCCCATAGGAATGCATTGAAAGCCAATTAATCCATTCCGGGGGGAAATTGTTAACCGAGCCTCTATTTTCTATGGATTTTCTTTTGTTATGCAATTTTTGTGTTAACTGAGCCATTTGTTAAGTGAGGTTCCATTGTATAGCCATATTTCATCCATATCACTACTAAATTCAATATTCCTTCAGAAATTGTCAGCAATTTATGGGATATTTGTCTTATTTTGCAGTTATGCTGCTCAAGCAGACTACTGAATGTTGGTTACTAATATGAGATAAAGGATTCTGGATCCTAATAAACTTTCCCTTCTTTTAGTCATTATTCTCAGCCTTTAAGGATACAGACATACAGGCAATAACAAGAGCATGGTAGTGGTGGCAGAATGGGAGGGCTAAACAGAAATTCCAGTAGGCAGGGCTGCACCCATTAATAATAATAACAACAACTGTGTATCATCAATTCAATTCTGATTTATGGCAATCAATCCCAGGATTGTCTAGGTAGAGAATAGGCCAGTGGTGGTGAACCTATGGCATGTGTGCCAGAGGGGGTATTCAGAGCCCGCCCACCCTGTGGGCATTCCCTCTGCCCATCAGCCCAATGGGAGTGCTCCCTCCCTCCCTCTAGCACAGAGTTCACCTCACCCTTCTGCCCAGCAGCCCAATGGGAGCGCTTCCTCCCTCTCCCAGAACAATGTTCACCCCACCCCTCTGTGGCACAGAGGGCAGCCTGTTAAGTTTGGGCACTCGGTCTCTAAAAGGTTTGCCATCACTGGAATAAGAAGTACTGTAGTATACAATTCCCTACTTCTGGGGGTGCCCTGGGACTGTGCAGCTTGCCCATGACTGCACAGGCCAGAATTTTAGAGCTGGAAAGTTCTTAGAGGTCATCTAGTCCAAGCCTCTGCTGAATGAGGAATCTCCAGGATTGAATACAGTATTGGATGCAGTGTCTGAGCAGGTTATCCTGTATTGGATACAGTATTAGATACAGTGTCTAGCCAGGTTGTCCTGCTATCATAATAGAGCAACTGCCAGTGATTCAACATCAGTCATCAGGTGGTGGTTAATTAACCTGACAATCCTGAGAACTAATAGCTTTGGGTGGTGAAGTCCACAGGGAAGGGGAAGAGTGATGGTCAGTGGTGGGCTTCAGCAGGTTCACCCCAGTTTGCCAGAACCGGTAGCAGAAATTCTGGCTGGCCCTGCCCATCCAAGTTTTGAAATAAAGTAATCCTAATTCAGGTGCAGTGCAGGGCTTCCCCCATGGCCATGCCCACCATACCACACCCACAGTGTGGTAGTAAAAAATTTTTTTGAGCCCACCAGTGGTGATGCTCCCCAATTGGATTAAACCCCACTTGAATCCATCTTGATGGAGGGCAGCAGCTTTATCAATATTGGCCTGGAGCTGATGAGGACTTTGTGTGTCAAAAAGGCACAGGACCAGAAAGTGACTTGTGGAACTGTATCTGTGGTAAGGGTGTCATACTATGATGTGAAAGGAAATGGAAGACCATTGCATTGTATTGTTCCCAGACAATCTTCATGGCTGATCGCCATGTTGGTAGCCAATATTCAGAATTGAAGAAGATTCCTGACAGATCACAAAGTAGTCATAATGCACTATCAAACAGACCATGCCATTAGGAATTCCTCCCTAATATTTAGCTAAAACCTGCTTCCCTTTCATTCATTTCCTCTGGATCAATAGACAACAAACTGTAATGCTATTGATAGCTGTGTTGTGTTCTATTTAATGAAACATTAAAAGTTATTAATCTCTTTAAAATCTTCAATCTGGTTTTCAATTCACCTTTGTAAAGATAATTGACAATCTGACATATACTACAAATATACTAAATTAATTTGCAGTGATTGCCTTTTCCACAAGGAGCACTTATTTTCACTCTAGTTTGTTGCTATCAGCTACTTAAAAGAGTTTAACCTAATAACCTTTTTATATATGGCAGTTTCTATAATGGTCAAGTCCTAATATGGTAATTTTACCATCACATTTAACAGCAAATAGTGATTTTTTTCTGTGGGGAGGGGGGCACAAATCACAGCTGAAAAATAAATTATATGCTACTGTGATCCTTCCCTGCCGCCAATCCGGCGGATGGCAGATGACAGAGGAGTCTGGTGTGCTTTGGTCAATGGCGTCCCAAAAAGTTGGGCTCAACTGTGTGACTGAACAACACAAACAAACAACAAACAACAACAACAACAACAATTGTGGCTAATGAACTTCTTGTATAAGATTTTTTCAAAGGAATATTTCTCAAAGCCATTCACTGCCAAAGAACATTGAAATAACTTTTATTTGTATACTCAAAGTGTGAACTTTGTGCTTGGTTTGTTGTAAATGGGTCTGAACAAATAGTGAGGTAAGAAACTTGAAATTACAAAGCCAATACCATTATCATGGTATTGTGGCAATTAGGATTTGTTTAAGTCTATAATCTCTGGCAGAAGATCCAGCAAACGCATACCCAAAAAAGCTGGGATGTCCAGTTATGTGGAACTACCCTTAGTTTTTTTTTTTTTAAAAGTCACATATATATAAAGCTTCCACTTCTTAGATGACATAGTATCTAAAGAGCCTCCTCGCTGTAGGGGAATGTTTTCAGATCTTTCCAGAGTGAGTTTTCTGGCTCTTTCCACTGCAAGAACTGAAAAGAAAATGAAAGCGCGGTGCCAAAATGGCCGCCGTGCTCTTTGCGGGGGGCCCCCACCCGGACTCAGACATCCGGGTAGTTAAGGGGCGTGGCCACTCCTCCATAAAAGGGGTGGCCACGAGGCAGCCGAGCTGCCATTTTAGAACGCGACAGAGCGGAGAGGTTTTCTCCGCCGTGTTTTTCTCTGCGCTTCGCTTACCTTTAGCTTCCCAATCGGAGTTCCTTTGCTCTTTGCTACTGCGGTACTCAGGGCACAGGATCGTGATTCGGATCCCTGGCCAGGGATCGATTTGAGGGCAGCTTATCTTTGGCTTGGGGACATGGCTCCCAAGCGCAAGGCTCCGGCTGCAAAGCCGCGCCTGCAGGGGAGGGCTTTGCCTACCCCCTCTTCCTCCGGGGGGCAGCCATCGGGCCGGAGGGCTCGGGCAGCACCCCCGCAGCAGGGCAGTGGGATGGCTTTGCCCACTGCCGCCAATGTCGCTGACCAGGCTTCCACCTGTCAGCCTGGCATAAGCTTCCAGGAGGGGCTGGCACAGGCCGGCCCCTCGGGGATCCCTGCCCCTGGAGGGCCTTTTCATGGCCCGGGACAGGGTGGCCCATGTGGGCCTGGTGTGGGTTTCCACCCCACCATTCCTCCGGGCCCCCACGGGCCGGAATTTTAGGCATGGCCCTATTCGGGCCCGGGATCCCCATTCGGGTTTCCCCTTCAGCAACTGCCCAGTGGGCTGTCCGGCCCGTCCAGCCCACCTTATACAGGGGGCTCGGACACCGTTGATGCGCTTCTCGCACGCATTTCAGTGCTAGAGGCATCAATGGGCATTGCCCCACCGCCTTCCGATGGGGGCTTAGCCACCGCTTCAATTACGGCCCTTTCGTCGATCCCGGCCAACACGTCGGCCATGCCTCTCCAGTGGGCCGTCAACAGGGTCGAGCTGCTCGAGGCCATCAGGCCAGCCCAAGCTGGCGCCTCGCAGCTCCCCACACGATCGGATTTGCCGGTGGGGACCGGTCAGGTGTGGCCCCAGAGCTCGAGGCCTGTCGCGAGCTCCGACGCCCGCCGTGGGGGCGGCTCACGGGGGTGCGACTAGTGAGTATCCGGTTCAATTGAGTGCACCAGCGACACTGTCCAGTCACACTGGGGGGGGTGTGCAGTGGCCATGGCCAAGGCAGGTTACTGTGGGTGGGCAGTTGTATCCGCACTGCCCTGTTAACTCATGGTTGCCAAATGGCCCCCCGGTTAGGGCAGGGGTGTCCGCCCTTGTGGGTATGCCAGGTGTTGCAGGGGCTATTCAGGGCCCGCTGCCCATACCTTCCATCCAGAACGTGCCGATGACGGCTCTGCCGATGGCTGGTTATTCCTTGCCCCTGGGTGATCATCTATCACAGGCCACTAGGGAAAAGATTTGGCGAGGGGAGTATGTCGATATTTTCTCCCTCTTGAATCGTGAACCCACCAAGGAAGAGAGGGAGGGACAGGATGACAGGGACAAGGAGTTGTCCCGTCGTGGTAAGCCACCGCGCACCTGGGCCAACTGGTTGCCGGCATACCTCATATATATGGCAGTATACCTTAGGGCCCGGCCTGATTTGGCCATTCCGATGGTGCAATACCTCGACAATATTTATAGGCCGATGGTTGATTTTCCTGGCCCATCGTGGTTGGCTTACGACGAAGAATTTAGGATGAGAGTGGCCCTACATCCTGAGATGAGGTGGGATGAGCCCTGCCAGCAATTGTGGCTCTTGTATATGACTCCCACACGGCCGGCGCCTGGTGATAGGTACCATTGCGGCCATGCTGTGCAGCGGGCTGCTGCGACGCAGGTTCCCCGCCAGCCGGCAGGGGAGGGGGTTCCAGCCCGCCTGCTGTGTTGGAGCTTCTCAGCTAGCGGCGTGTGCAACAAGCGTCAGTGTCATTTCCGACACGAGTGTCCCTCTTGCTCTGGCCCTCACGCCACCTCCGCGTGCCCACGGGCTGGTGGGTTACGAGGCAGAGGTAGGGGTGGGCAGGGGGCAGTCAGAGCTCCCTCTGATGGTGCTGGCCACCCAAAAGGCCCCCTCCCCAATTAATATCCCTATGCAGGATCGATGGCTTTCCACTTATCCTAGACGGGATGATGCGAGGTACCTGTTAGAGGGTTTCCAGTTTGGTTTTCGTATACCATTTAGGGGTGTTTGGGGACCGCAGGATGCCCCGAGCTTACTTTCTCTGAAGGGTAATGAGAAGGTAGCTGCACAAAACATAGCTAAGGAAGTGAATGCTATGAGAGTTGCTGGGCCCGTTACTGAACCACCATTCCCTAACTTGAAGGTCTCTCCTCTGGGGCTAGTCCCGAAAAAGACCCCAGGTGAATTTCATTTAATTCACCATCTATCTTACCCTGCGGGTTCCTCGGTCAATGATGCGATTCCTGATTACCTTTGCTCGGTCAGGTATACGTCATTTGATCAGGCCCTACAGGTGGTACGCTCCTGTGGTCCCGGGGCGCTCCTGGCTAAGTGCAATATCAAATTGGCATTCCGATTACTGCCAGTGCACCCCGCTGACTTTGAGCTGTTGGGTTTTTGTTTCCGAGGAAGGTTCTACGTAGATAAGGCCATGCCTTTTGGCTGTTCTATTTCATGTTCGGCATTTGAACGCTTTAGCACTTTCCTTCAATGGGCCTTTGTTCGCAGGTCAGGGTCCCGGTCTGTAGCCCACTACCTCGATGACTTTTTGTTCGGGGGTGAACAGGGCTCAGACACGTGTATGCGTCTCCTTAATACATTTCAGGCGCTTATGCGGGAACTGGGTGTCCCCTTAGCGCCTGAAAAGACTGAGGGCCCAGCCACCACGCTCACCTTTTTAGGTATCGAAATTGACACTGTCGCACAGGCATCCAGGTTACCCATAGATAAGGTGACTCGGATCTCCGCGGCGATTCTGGCACTGATTGCCAAGCGTAAAGTGTCTCTTCGTGAGCTACAGGTCCTTCACGGCCACGTCAATTTTGCCTGCAGGGTGGTGACCCCGGGCAGAGCTTTTGCCAGGCGGCTGTGTGACGCCATGGCTGGCCTATTAAAACGCCACCACAGGGTCCGGCTGACCAGGGGTATACGGGCAGACCTTTCAGTTTGGCTCACATTCCTCCAGGATTTCAACGGGGTCTCTTTTTGGAGATCAGACCTTATGGTCTGCCCTAAATTTCAAGTACAGTCGGATGCCTCCGACTCTCTGGGTTATGGGATTTATTTTGAGGGGCAGTGGGCATATGGCCGATGGCCTCACGCATGGCAGGGCACGAATCGCCTATGCGATCTTACTTTCCTGGATTTTTCCCCATTTTGGGGGCACTAATGCTATGGGGCGATAAGTGGGCCAATTCAGTGGTCCATTTTTGGTGTGACAATGCAGCAGTGGTGCACATTGTTAACGTCCAGACGTCCAAATCCCCTAGGGTCATGGCATTGGTTCGTCAATTTGTTTTGAGAACCCTACGCCTCAATGTGCTGTTCAGGGCCAGACATGTGCCAGGCATTGATAATGATATTGCCGATGCTTCATCCCGCCTGCAGATCTCCCAGTTCTGTGCCTTGGCTCTAGAAGAGGAATTTCCCTCTCCACTCCCGGCCGAGATTTGGAATTTGGCGAGGAGAGGTGAACCGGGCGATCGGCATGTCCTTGGCACCTCGCACGCGTAAGGCGTACCAACATGCTTTCATTCAATTTAGAGCCTTTTGTGGGTGACTACAGTTACCTGAAGCATGGCCAATACCAGTAGACCAGATTTTAAAATACATGGTTTATCTTCACGGTCAGGGGTTGGCTCCCCGTACTATAGCCTCTAGGCTTTCGGCACTGGCATTTATGGCCAAGGCACGGGGCTTCGCTGACTGCGTGAATGACTTCCGCATACGTCATGTTTTGGAAGGGTGGACACGTGAATGTGGCCGCCGCCCGGACACACGTCACCCGATTTCACCAGATGTTCTTACCCACCTTGCACGAGGCTGGCATAATTTATGTTATGATAGGTACGAGATGGCTCTTTTTCATGCAGCTACCACCATAGCCTTCTTTGGAGCGCTCTGCATCAGTGAGTTGGTACCATTGTCTAAGGTGGATGCGTCTCGTAGGGCACTGGAACTCGACGATGTCTATGTTACACACGAGTGGGCTCAGTTGAGGATACGGTCCTCAAAGGTGGATCAGCACGGCGTAGGCAGTGGAGTCAGACTGCTACGATGTTCCATTGAAGACATCTGTCCGGTTGGTGCCCTACATGAGTTTTTGGCAGTGCGTGGTACGCACCCTGGCCCATTTTTCTGCCACCAGGATGGGTCTCCCCTTACTAAATTCCAGTTTTGGAAGGTAACCGGTACGGCACTTCACAGTGTTGGCCTCCCTGGGGCTCGTTATGGCACCCATTCATTTAGGATAGGTGCTGCGTCCACTGCGGCTGCGTTTGGGTACTCTGAGGCTGATATACGCCGGATGGGCAGATGGGGATCCATGCGCTTTGCATTATATGTATGCCCCCTCCATGCATGAGTACCAGTTATGTCATTGTTCCTTTTTCTTCTTTTGCAGACCCTGTGTGTCCACACACACCGGTGGCAGTATGGCTGGTGGGCCACATTTACGTGCACTGGACAGAGCAGTATGCTGTGGCGACAGAGTGGGGACCCCATCTCGGGCTACGTGCAGCCGCACGTATGCAATGGTACGGTAAGCGCGGCATGAGATGGCGGGAACTGTTGCCATTCCTGTTTTCCATCAGGGTGGCAATGATCTCGCACAGGTCACTGGCCTCTCTTTAAAATTCACAATTTGCAGTGACCTAGCCTATCTACATTATGTATGGCCGTCCACGCGGCTGCTATGGTCGGACATTTTGCCGCGACAGACTTACAGGGGAGGCATTGACCTCCGTGCCCTTGACCGCGCTCGCCGGTTGGTGAACAGGGCTGTTGCCCGGTTGCTTGCAGACAAGGGCTTGGGGACGGCCATTCGGCATCCTAGGATAGGCTTGCAGGATTACGATCTCTATGCAGAGATGGGGTCCACTTGTCGGCCAGAGGTATGAACCTCTTTCTTGAGGATATGCAAGCAGGCCTGGTGACCGAGCTGACAGTCTGGGGGGGGGGGTGAGTCATCATGGACGCCTCCCTGTGTGGCGGGTAGCACTGGTAAGGTAAAGATTTATGACCCATAGGTATCCAGCAGGTTCGCAATTGACTGGCCAACACGTAGACAGGTACAGGGGAAATAGGTTTGGCCAGTCAAGGGCGATCCAGGCAAGGGGTGATGTCAGGAGCTTCACAGCCTGCATCACCTTGAGATTTAACGGATACACGTCATAGGGTGGGGTCAGTAAATAGTTTATTGACTCCGGTCAACAATTTGTTTGTGTCAACAAACAAATTGATACAAATAGTTACATGTAGCCAATTGCCATTGGCATTTTGGGAGGAACCTTACCAGTGTTACTGCGGCCTGCTTGCCTTAAATAATTACAATTGGATGATTACACCAATTGAAAGTTATAATTCGGACTAGGGCATTATTCAATAAAAGTGGCCCGATGCCTTTATCCACATACCGGTGTCTGAGTCTTTCTTTGGGGCGTGCGCCTGCAAAGTAATTACCCTAGTCGGAAACAATTTAACCTGTTGTTTAAGGAGTTGCCTTGGCCTTAGGAACAAAAGTGAATTCGTGTACTCACCCTTATTTGTCAGGAAAAGCTCAGAGTCAATCCACATGAGTTCATCACACCCTGAATTATCATGTCACTGAGGAAATTGTGGTAAGCATTCCTAAATTAGAATTAAGAAACCTTAAACTTGTGTGCTAAATATGAGACTTCAAAGAGAACAAGCCTTGCTGCAAACTAGGGCTGCATTTGAATAAAATATCTCTCGAGTCAAATTCAAACAATAGATGTAATCTAGGTGGATTTAATATTCACACCAAGGACAGGGGTACCTGAAGTAAGATATATTTAAGAATACTAGCTTTGGGGAGTTGCAGTCCTCAGTCTCCTCACTGTGAAAATGTTAACCATAGTTAATTGGACTTTTCTTAGCAAAGGCAGTGTTTTCTCTCACAGAAGTAGACAAGATTCCACAAAGAGCTGTAAATGATTCAACATATAATTTAATAGTCCCTAAATCAAAGGATCTGTTTTAATGGATTAATCTATTCATTGCTAGCAACATTACACATAAATGTGAAAGTAAAGACAAGGAAGAATTGCACTGAGATAGTGAATCTCTACTCCCCTTTAAAATTTACTTCCCAGATGTATTCTCAACAATATTTTGCATGCCAAGGTCTGCTCTCTTCCTTCTAGCTAGCTGCAAACTACAACTAAAAGGAAGCCACAGCTCAATGATCATCTTGAATAATACTGTCTGCTTTTAGCATATATGTGTGCATTCTGAAGGCAGTCAGCTGATGGGTCTTTTTCTCCCACTTTCCAGAAAAGAAAGAAAGAAAAGGATATCTTTACTCTCAGGAGTTGCAAAAGACAAAAGGGAAAGGCAGAAGACTACACCATCTACTGACTCATGCTCCCAGAAATCCTGGATCATAATGACATTATTCAAACCTGATTAAACATAATCTTCCTTTATTACTCATTGCAAAACCCAATTCTGAAATTTCCTTTATTATTTTGCTATTGGTCATGCTGTCCACTATGCCAGTAAGAAAGTAGTTCCAGCTGTTTAGAGCACTAATGCAAAACTAGTAAGAACAAGCTAGTCTGGTAGTGATAATTTGGAAGCTTCTTTTATGTGCACAACAAGCCATGCTACAACTCCCACTCACTGAGTTGCCTCTTCTTGAGGCTGACCACTTAACAAAAACACTCTTCAGTCCAATTACTCTGAAGCAGAGTCACATTCCCAAATGAAAGGTGAGCAAATGTGTCCCATCAGATATCTTAGGACCACTATTTCTATCAACCTTATCCACTGGTTAAGGTGGCTAGAGCTGACAAAAGATGTAATTCACCAATATGGTGTGTGTGTGTGTGTGTGTGAGAGAGAGAGAGAGAGAGAGAGAGAGAAATTGCCCACCCATCCCAAACACCTAACATGTCTGCCACATGACCACGGAAACGTCTGCAGATGCAGACAACGCTGGGTCTTTGGTTTTGAAATGGAGATGGGCACTGAACCCTAGAGTCGGATACGTCTGGCTTTCAAGCAAAGGAAACCTTTACCTAACTAAAAGGGTAGTTAAATTTTTTATGTCAGAGGCATTGCGTTCTTCCCACCACTGCTAGATTTGGGACTGTGATGATAACTAGACAACTGCATGCAGCCTGCTTCCTTTGACATTCCTTTACAGAAGCAAAGTAGTTATGGCTAAAGCATGAACACCATTGTCTGTCTCTCAGCTGCACATTGGCCTCCATGAACAAAACATCCCAAATAAATACAGAGTGTCCCAAAAGTTGTCAAACATAAAAACAGATATCCTAGAATGTGCTCACCACATGTGTTCATGATTGGGAGAGAAGACTTCATGTGTGTGTGCAGAAAGAGGTGGACAACACATAAAGAATATTTTATAAATATTTTTAATGAATATTTTGTCAGTAAAGTATGTCTGGCTACATTTTCCCAATGTATGGTGGCTTTTTGGACAGCCTGTGTATAGCCTATTATGGAACTGAACAGAACATTCAAAACAGGCATACTTGTTCTCTATAGCAGGTTGCACACAAATGGATTTATTCCCCTGTTGCCATCTGCTTCCAAACATACCTTTTAAACCGCCCACCCCTAGCTTCATGACATGCCTGTTGTGAGAAGTAACAAAAACTTGCTGTTTGTTCATGCAACTTGCCAACAGTTATGTGAAGGTCACAGACTACAATCCTGTAAATGCCATTTTCCCTTCATCTAATTCATATGACACTCAAGGGCATCTGAATCTTAGGGATTTGTCACTGCCCCATCTTATGACTCAGCTTACTGCAACTTTCTCTTGTTGCTTCTAGGCCAGCAGATCAAATTTGTCAATCATTCTGAATCATCATCAAGTTTATTTAAGGAAGATAAATCTGACCTGAAATCTCCAGCATGAAATGAGAGGGAGAAAATTTACTGCTTGGTAGTTAAAGCAAAAATGTCCATGATAAGGGACAAAAATGGCAAGGAGTTAGATGATGCAGAAGAGATTAAGAAAAGCTGGCAAGAGTACACAGAGGAACTCTTTAAAAAGGAACACCCCTGATAATCACAATGATGAGAACATTGAACTTGAGCCAGACATCCTAGGAAGTGAAGTCAGAAACGCCATAAAAAGCACTGCAAACAACAAAGCCAGTGGAGATGATGATATCCCAGCTAAATTTTTCAAAGCCCTAAAATATGATGGAATCAAATTATTGCATTATATATGTCAGCAGATTTAGAAAACACAACAAGGATTGGAAAAGATCAGTATATGTTCCAATCCCAAAAAAAGGGTAATGCCAAAAACCGTTCAAATTATCGAACAATTGCACTCATCCCACATGCTAGCAAGGTTATGTTCAAGATAATACAGGATAGACTTCAGCAGCATGTGGAGAGAGAATTGCCAGAAGTGCAGGTTGGTTTCCGAAGAGGCAGGGGAACTAACAACCACATTGCCAACATACGTTGGATCATGGAGAAAACAAAGGAATACCAGAAACAAATCTACTTCTGTTTCATTGACTACACCAAGGCCTTTGACTGTGTGGACCACAACAAAATGTGGCAAGTAATTAAAGAGATGGGAATACCAGAACACCTTATATGCCTCATGAGAAATCTGTACATGAGTCAAGAAGCAACAGTAAGGACAGAATACGGAATGACAGAGTGGTTTGGAATAAGAAAAGGAGTAAGGCAAGGCTGCATTTTGTCACCATGCTTATTCAACTTATACACAGAGCACATAATGCGTAATGCAGGGTTGGATGAATCACAAGTTGGGATCAAAATTGCTGGGAGAAACATCAACAACTTGAAATACACAGATGATACTACCCTAATGGCAGAAAGTGAGGAAGACTTAAAGAAGCTCCTGCTTAGGTTGAAAGAAGAGAGTGCAAAAGCTGGCTTGAGACTCAACATCAAGAAAACCAAGATAATGGCAACATGCCCTAACAGTCCCTGGAAAATAGATGGGGAAGAAGTAGAAGCTGTGACAGATTTTACTTTCTTAGGATCAAAGATCACTGCAGATGGGGATTGCAGCCATGAAATAAAAAGGCGATGCTTGGGAGACAATCTATGTGAAACCTGGGGAACAAGTAGAGACATCACCTTGCAAACAAAAATTTGCATAGTCAAAGCAACGGTAGTCCCAGTGGTAATGTATGGTTGTGGGCGCTGGGCCATTAGGAAAGCTGAGTGCAGAAGAATAGAGACCTTTGAAATGTGGTGTTGTAGGAGAGTTTTGAGTCCCCTGGATAGCGAGGAGAACAAATAGGTTGATCCTAGAAGAAATCAACCCTGACTGCTCCTTAGAAGGTCAAATAGTAAAGATGAAGCTAAAGTACTTTGGACATCAAATGAGAAGAAAGGATTCACTTGAGAAAGCCTTGATGCTGGGAAAGGTGGAGTGCAAAAGAAGAAGGAGGTGGCCAAAAATGAGATGGCAGGATGGTATTGTAGATGCAATGGGCACGAAGCTGGGCAGGCTGAGGAGGATGGTGGAAGACAGAGGTGCCTAGCAGACAATGGTCCATAGAGTTGCAAAGGGTCGGAATAGACTGTGCGACTGAACAACAACAAAAGTTAAGATCTGACTGGAAGCTATCTATAACATTTTAGCACACTGGGCAACCAAAAATACCTTTCAATCGCATTACAGGAAAATATCACCAAGTACATCTCTGTAAAGGAACAAGACTGATAAAACCAGTATGTTTTCTCCATCAAAATTAGTCTATACCCTAAATTTAATTGTGGCAAGTTATCATTTGGGTTTTTTGCCCAAGACAAAATGTGACTCTTTGTTATGTCGTGAGGCCCTTGCTCTCACATTTCTTACCATTTTAAAGCCTCCTGCAGTGTTTTTATTTTGGCATTTGCTATTGTTAGCATGCAGACTCTCCAAACACACATGGATTTGATTGCCTGATGTGAGCCGATGAAATTTCATCCTTCCCACCATCCCCTCCCCCCCAAAAAGGGGGGAGGGGGAGGAGAAATCCCCAAGTTGCAAGGAAGACCCTTTTAAGCAAGCAATCAAAATCCTACAATTTACTCTTGAGCAAAAGAAAAGGCAAGGGGAAGGACAGCAGTGTTTCTGTGATTTGTTTTTTGTGCTATCTGTATCTTTCTGAAAGGCATTGCCTTGATTTGCAGAACTAATAAACCTGGAAAAATGACAGCCATCCCATTCTGCAACTGAACTGCAGCGCTAGTGCTTTCATGTCTCCTCTATTTCATTTCCAGTACTGTAAACCATTGACATCCAACCCACAGAACAGCAGTACAAGAACCTGTTGACATACTATCAATCGGTGGCCCTATGCACATCATATAGCCAATAAAGCCATCTCATTGTACCATGATACCTTGAATAAGGTACAAAAGTCAGAGCAAAGGCCAGTTTCATTAATGATGTAGTACCTCTGGGGAAAAAATACATGCCAGGATAACAATCTGCGAAGAGTTAGCATTAAAGAAGGCAGGGCTCCTTTTTTTTCTCCCTTTGTGAGACTACCAAAAATTCCTTTGTTCAATGGTAAGGCGTTCTTTACCTTAACAAGTAAATGCAGCCTAGGAAGGGCTTCCCAGGTATACTCCCTTCTTAGCAGTTAAAGAGAGCTAAGGAGTGCAACATCTTAAGACCAATGATGTGGTAGATACTTGCTAGGCCAGAAACAAAACCTAGAGGCCATTGGCAATTAAGAACCTGAAAGTACATTAATGTTGCAAAGATGTAAAGGAGGTAGTCTTGAACATTTGTGAACTCAAGCTTCATAGGAACCCTCCTATTAAGAATAATCACCAAAGAAAGAAAGCCAAGTTGTTCACTCTCCAAGATAAACCAAACTCCTGTTGAACTCCTGCTTCTTGCATTAGTTAAGGGACTTTTTCTTCTAGTCTCAGACTACCTCTAACATATGTTTTTGTCCCTATACACAATGTCTCAACAAAACAGACAAGTGGAGAGAAGCAAGCTACAGCATCGCAGCAGTGAATAATCAGTCAAGTTCATAGTTTTAGAATTAGAACAAACACACATTCTTCAAATTTATAATCAGAAAATATCCAAAATTGACTGCTTTCTCTGCAATGAAGACAAATCACTTATTGTTCACATGGTTCAGAATCAGTAGACAATAGTGACATTTTCCATATATATTTAGCATCTTCATTGTCTGGGACTAATGTGTGCCTGTCGGCTTTTAATTAGAAGACAGAACGATGAATATGTCAATCTCTATTGCATTCCTGCACTATCAACTCTGCCACCACTTTCATAAATTATTTCTCAGCACATTTATCATTTAGAGCATCTGTCACACAGAATGATTATGTCTGTCTTATTCTATTGGACCTTCTCTTTGTTTTGCTGCTTTGATTATTTATATGTTCCCAAAAAACTACTTTACATTTAATCTACTTGTCAGCACAGACACTGTTCAAAAGTACCACAAAGGCTTTACACCAAAAAAGCTGTTAAAGCACTTACAAACCAATTTTCATCCACAGATGGAGAGACACTTGTCAAGAATATGTCAAAAATCAAGTATTCCTCTTCTACATTTCTTTCTGGAATTGGTGGATTCACAGCAGTAATTAAGCTTAAAACTTTATAATTTATCTTATATCTTTTTAAAAATCAGCTGCATTGTGCAAATAAATCAGATTCAACATGTCTGAATTATAAGGCAAGGATGTTAATATGATTTAAAATGTATATAAGACATGTAATTTTGATTTAAAATGTGTATATATCCTATTGCAAGTATTTTATTCCATAATTACCTTTCATCAATGACAGAAGACAGACAAGTATCTATTGATGAATAGGCATGTTTTGCCATGCTCTCTGAGACAGAAAACCACATGTTGCTCTGCTACTCCATCTGTGAACCAAATCTGCACAAAACGCAGAATTATTAAAACAATACTAATTTCTAAAACCAAAGTCTACTCTATACTAAACATCTATACCTATAAATCTGTGCATTAACCGTTGGAATGTGACAAAGGATGTTGCACCAGGCCCCACTAGCCCCGACAGAGCCTCCGTGTACTCGCCTGACCGGGGTTCGCAGGTAACTGTCGGGTTGAATTTTGCACCAGTAGGGCAGGAGCCCCCTGACCGCAAACAAAAAGAAAGGACTCCATTTCCCAATGTTCCTTGGGCCGTGCCGCGCCACAGCCAATCAGGCTGAGAGGCGTGAGCAAAAAGAACTTTTGGAAAGGCGCCGTGGCCAATCAAAATTAAGCTGCAGAAAAAAACCGCTGCACAAACGGTAAACACAAATGGCAAACTACAAGCCCCAGAGTGGTGGACAACACATAAAGACCAATATTGGTCTTACAGAAATGTAGCATTAAAGTTGAACTCTCCATAGGCTGCAGTGGCTCAAGTGGCTAAGATGGTGTCTGGGAGGCGGAAGGTCAGCAGTTTGATTCCCGAGTACTGCAGGATAGAATGAGCTCCAATGCCATGAGCGCGCAGAACATTGAGGAAGCCAGCGCATGGAAAATTAAAATTAAAAACACACAGGGAGTTCAAGTCCACCGCAGGCAGACGCAGTGCCTTACAGCCATGCAAAACAAAACACCACAAAACTACACCATGTAACACCCACCGTCCTTCTTTCCTGGAGCAACAGGGAGAAGAGGGACTCCCTCTCCTCCACGCTACCCCGCCGAAGACACGGCAAGACCACCACCAGCCTCAAGAAAGGTTGAGCCGGGGTGGAAAAAACACACACAATAAAACGGGGAAAAAACACACAATAAAACGGGGGGTTTCAAGAGGGGTAGAAGGTACTGGTGCCTTCCCCCCCTTGAAAGCAAGCCAACTCCCCAGGAAGCAAACCCCCCTCCCCAACACCGGCTGAAGTGCCCTGGGGTTCCCGCGGGCCTGCCAGCGAGGCCAGGCCGCAGAAAGAAACCCCCCATGCAAAAACAAAAAACAAACTTATTAAAAAAATAATAAAAATAAATTATTTAATACTTAAAGAAAACAATTAAGTAAAACACAAAAACAAAAACATCCAAAATTACACAAAACCAAACGAAAACACCACAAATTACACAACAAAGATAAACACAAACACCACCCAGCCAAACACCACAAAAAAAGAAAAAGAAAAACCCCAAAATAAATAAAACTAGCCAACTCACCAGCAGATGTCCGCCCTCAATGACGACCGGAACACAAATGAAGAAACAAAGAGACTACACCAGAAGAAACTCCACTGAGATGCCAAGAGAGAAAAAACAGTCAAAGAAAAAGAAATCCACTAGCAGCACCACCTGCAGGGCACAATAGTAAAAACAAGGTAAAAAGACACAACAGCACCAAACAAAAAACCACAAAAGCAAAAACAGGTCAAAAACATAAGAATACATCAAAATTTTACACCAATCACAAACATATGTCAAAAAACTATTTGGTTAAATAAAAAAACCAAAAAAAGTATCATCCTTTGTAATTTTTTTACTCCACCAAAAACCACCCAAAAAAATTATCACAGTTTATAACAGCCTGGCAAAACAAAACTGTGTATAAATAAACATTTTAAAAATGACAAATGGAGACTAACCTCTTTTTTTACAAACATTAACAAAAAAAACATTCCAACACAATTTAAAATAGCCTAGAACTGCCGGGCAAAATCTGCTAGTTATCTCTAAGGAGACATCTATAATTCAACTCCCTGGACCCACCTCCAGCTTTTGCTATCAAGAAATAAAAGGATTGATGAACAAGTGACAATAAATGTTTGACTCTTGGATATTCCATCTTCTAAATCACAGCATTTCCTCAACATTTTGAACAGGCAACAGCAGGACCTCAAAAGCTGTGCCACCAAAGCAAATTTTTGTGAAAGGAACACTCACTTTCTCATAGTAGCTTTTATCTTAGTAGCAAGAGAAAGAATTTAATATAAGAAACAGAGGCATCATTTTAATAATTCTGCATTTTATACAGACTTGATGCTTTAGCGCATTATCAGAAAGGTCTTGTTGGTGATCTTTGGCTATTGGATTCTCCTGCTTTCTACCTACTAGAATAATAACAGCAGAGATAACTCCTTCCTTCAAACTTTTATAAGGATGCCAAAATGGATGATTGCACAATGACATCCCAATGACTGATAATTCACTTGAACAGACCACTCTAGCCCCTGAGAAAACTGGTCCCAGGAATTAAGGAAGATCAACCTCAATGCTCATCAAAGGTCACTTCTTCAGAGTTTATTAAACTACCGAAGCAAAAACAGGAGTCAGCAACTATAACCCTCCAGATTTTTTTAGACAGCAAATCCTATTAAAAGTAGCCACCATAACCAATGGTGGGAAGAGATAAGAGCCCAACAGAGCCCAAGGCCACAAATTCTTCACCTCTGGCATAAAAGCTCATTAGTTTCTGCATGTGTGGCAAACTATTCAGACTGGTAGAACCAAAAATGCTTCGGCATCAGACCATTTTGAAACTTTTGCCCTTTTTTTACTCATAAGTCATTCCTTCCATTGAGAATACATTCATAGATATTGGTTGTTGTGCCAAACCTTACAAAAATAAAACAACTTTTATACAGAGTTTATGGGAAACAAAATTAGAGAGAACAAAAAAAACTTTTAATATTTGTAGCAATATTAATGCTTCGATAGCTAGAAAAGTGTAACTTTCTTGAATATTTGGTTTGAAGGTCATTCCGGTGGTGTCACTGACATATGCTCTTAATTGAATCCTAAATGGTAGACAAGCACTGTGGCAAGAAGATCTTGGAACAATTATAGAAGCATGCCTCTGAATACCAGTTGCTCGAAAACAAAACCAGGAAAAGTCTATTGCCATCCATCACCTACCCGAGGATTTCCTAGAGGCCACTTTATTTGTTTGTTTGTTTGTTTGTTTGAGAGACACGACCAGCATATAATAACATCTTGTTCTTGTTGTTGTGTTATATCAGATTCTGAATGTTAGTGATACAAAGCTAAAATTAACACATCTAAAAACAAAATAGAATTAAAAAGGGCTAGATGACATCTGCCCAATATCAGGCCAAATCAACAGCATTTCTTCTTGCTAACATAAGTTCCTTCTCAGTGCATGTTGAGGGGCATCGTGTGCATCTATAACTATAAGAAGGGGGTTGGGCTGTGCGTGTCTGGAATGCATGTCCGCACACGTCCAGCCCATCCCGTAATGAGCCAGCCACACTTATCTTTTGTCATGGACACCATCGCCGTGATGGTCCAGGAGCCGAGGGTGGGGCATTTGCCCCACAAAGGCCAACAAAATAACTCCAAGTCCCAGCACCCCCGTGCCATAGTGTACAGCTAATCAGGCTGGACGGCCCAAGCGTGAAGGAGGCGGGACAGCCAGCACGCGCGAGGAAAAACAAACGGCCAACTCACTCACATTATTCTCCCTCATCACCAGGATTCTTCTCTGGAGGCCCTAAAAAGCCGCTTCCCATGCTGCCGCTGTTCCTGCCGCTGCTGATCGAGCTTGGGGAGAAGGAGATAGGGAGGAGAGAACACAACACCTGGGGTCTCTCCAGAGACACACAACACCTCCCCACCTCCCCTGCCTGATGATGATAGGGCCCCACCGCTAGCCCACCAGCCCTGTGGCCCCGACACTGCCAGAGAAGAGGGGCGCTGGAGACGGCTCAGTGGGAAGAAGACCGGGTAATCGGGGTGGGTGGGTGTTTATTGCGTGAGTGTGTTGTATTGGGTGTGGTGTGTGTGGTTGTGTTGTGTGTGTGTTGTGTGTGTGATTATTGTGTGTGGGGGGCTGTATTGTGTATTGGTGGTGGGGTGGTTTTTGGGGGGTGGCTTATTTGAGAAGAGAGGATTCACTTGAGTAAGCCTTGATGCTGGGAAAAGTTGAGGGCAAAGGAAGAAGGAGACGGCCAGCATCAAGGCTTACTCAAGTGAATCCTCTCTTCCCAAATAAACCACCCCCTCAAAACCACCCCACCACCAACACAAAATCAATACCTGCCCAGCAAGGCTGGGCAAAATAGCTAGTTCTATCATATGGGAGACAGTTTGTACTTCTCCACATTCATGCAGGCTGTCATCTACAGGGAACCCCCACTTTCTCAGATGAGCCCTTGATCTTCCTACCCCTGCACACAGTCTATTTAAAGCTTTCCACACAGGCCATGGTTGTTCTTGGCCAGGCAGTAGAGAGTTGTGTGGCTTTGCCCAGTTATCTGGTAGTTCTTTGCTCGCCTTCCACAGTTCTAAGGTGGTCTGTGGGAGCTGGTTGTTTGAAGGGACAGAAGATGTAAGGAAGCTATGCTTTGATTTCAGTCTCTGCTTTGGTGGTTGGTGATCAAATAACAGGTGTATTTCCTAGGAGCTTCCTTTGACCCACTCTTTTTGAGCAGCACTTTCTCATCAGAATTTTTGGTGGAGGAATGCTAGCTAATTAATGCATTTTTTGTACTGGGGTGCGCCTTCACAGCCAGTCCATCTGGCATGGCCTCTTCCACCTCCATGGCTGTTGGGAATCAAAATAGTGAACTGGTTCCTCCTCCACTCATTTTGCCGTTGGGCCCAATATGATGGTTTCCAGTGGCATTTCCTTCACTGAGGGGGCCATCACCCCACCTAAAGGGGCTCACCCACCAGTAGCCATTGGCTCCTTTAGGGAGTCAGGTTATTTACCACCACCCAACACTCGCCGTTGAGTCGCTGGCTCTACGGTCTATTCCATTACCGTAGAAGGATATCTAGCCAGACATAACATGGTTATGTGCTTCAAGCCTAAAATGCTTATGAGCAAGATCATATTTCAGTGCTAAAACACATATTGGGGGCAAGTTTTGTATGAGTGCTGCTTTGCCCCAATACACATTTACGCTCTCATACAACTAGGATGAATACTTGCTTAAGGATACTAACATCTGGCAATCAGGAAACATCTGTCTCTCCTACTGGGAAAACATCTGGCAGTTACGGGTAGCAATACACATGAAAACACCTATGCTCCACAAATTGTAGAAGTGTTTCTCAGCTATTTCTTGTTAACCCTGCGTATCAACAATTTCACAGGCTGATTTATTGCTCAAGATCTGCTATTGTTGGTGTCATCTTTTCAGCAACAAGCTTGTTTAACAAGGGAACAAAGTAATGACTACATTCACCTTTAACCAGAGCACACAAAAACAAAATTATATACAGGCTGTTAGAAAATGAGTGATTTCTTAAGGTTGGAATGGGCCAAACTTGTTTTCATTTGCCCTTATGCTGGCAATTAAAAGCATACTGTCTCTTCCAAGAAAACAATTTTGGGAATCATAAGCAGCAAAAGCCAAGGAAACACCTATGCTCCACAGGTTTGTTTGTTTGTTTTTACAATCTGAGGAGTGCTTTTCAACTATTTCTTGTTAATGTTAATGGGGGTATTAGCCATAAAAAGCTGGGGGAAATACCTACCCAGTTCATGAGCTGCCTATGGAGATAAAGGTTTCCCTTGGTCAAAAGCCAGTTGCATATGACTCTATGGTTCAGTGCTCATCTCTGTTTCAAAGCCGAAGAGCCAGCGCTGTCTGCTTCTGCAGATGTTTCCGTGGTCAAGTGGCAGGCATGACTAGACACCAGAGTGCACGGAGCGCAGTTACCTTCCCACCAAAGTGGCCCCTATTTATCTACTTGTAATTTCTTGCTTTCGAACTGCTAGGTTGGCAGGAGCTGGGACAAAGATTGGAGCTCATTCTATCCTGCAGTACTCGGGAATCAAACTGCTGACCTTCCGCCTCCCAGACAGCATCTTAGCCACTTGAGCCACTGCAGCCTATGGAGAGTTCAACTTTAATGCTACATTTCTGTAAGACCAATATTGTAAGAAAAACTCTCTGGGCAAGGATCTTTACAATAACACAAATTTCAGCAGAACTTCATATGGGAACAAATTAATCACCCATAAAAACTGTTCAAGCAAGCTAATCATAATTCAATCTCTTGCTGCTAGAAAGGCTGTACAGCCACGGTCAATCTGCGTTAAAGATTACCAATGATATAATAATAATAATAATAATAATAATAAATTTTAATTTATATCCCGCCTTCTCAACCGAGGCCGACTCTAGGCGGCAAACACATAATTGATACAATACAATAATCCCAAAATACAATATAGCAATACAAAAAATAAATCAGAACAATAATAAACAGTACAAATCACATGGTAACAAATTCAAAAATATACATCAGCATCAAATATCTTTTAACACCACACACAATCCTCCTCCCTCCCATTGAAAATCTGCCAAAGGTGGGCAAACAAGGGACCAAGGTCCACATAGCGAGGAGGAAAAAGTCTGTGGCCAGCTATACCCAAGAAAGGCACTGAACAAACTCAGTCCACTCCCCCAGTTGCCCCCACTTCCCCCGGCCAGTGGGACCAGGGGAAGGAGCATGTGACAGCACCTGCCTCCCATCCTCAGGGCCGGTGGAGTGAGCCCTGAGGAGAGGCAACGCGGCGGTGGGGCTCCAGGCAGCGTCTCCCTTTTGAAGCCCTCCGGCAAGCAGTCTCGGTGAGGCTAAGGAGACGCACCTGCCTCCCATCCTCAGGGCCGGTGGAGTGAGCCCTGAGGAGAGGCAACGCGGCGGCGGTGGCAGTGGGGCTCCAGGCAGCGTCTCCCTTTTGAAGCCCTCCGGCAAGCAGTCTCGGTGAGGCTAAGGAGACGCACCTGCCTCCCATCCTCAGGGCCAGTGGAGTGAACCCTGAGGAGAGGCAACGCAGTGGCGGCGGTGGGGCTCCAGGCAGTGTCTCCCTTTTGAAGCCCTCCGGCAAGCAGTCTCGGTGAGGCTAAGGAGACGCAGCTGCCTCCCATCCTCAGGGCCGGTGGAGTGAGCCCTGAGGAGAGGCAACGCGGCGGCGGCAGTGGGGCTCCAGGCAGCGTCTCCCTTTTGAAGCCCTCTGGCAAGCAGTCTTGGTGAGGCTAAGGAGACGCACCTGCCTTCCATCCTCAGGGTCGGTGGAGTGAGCCCTGAGGAGAGGCAACGCGGCCGCGGCGGTGGGGCTCCAGGCAGCGTCTCCCTTTTGAAGCCCTCTGGCAAGCAGTCTTGGTGAGGCTAAGGAGACACACCTGCCTCCCATCCTCAGGGCCGGTGGAGTGAGCCCTGAGGAGAGGCAACGCTGCGGCGGCAGTGGGGCTCCAGGCAGCGTCTCCCTTTTGAAGCCCTCTGGCAAGCAGTCTCGGTGAGGCTAAGGAGACGCACCTGCCTCCCATCCTCAGGGCCGGTGGAGTGAGCCCTGAGGAGAAGCAACGCGGCAGATGTTTACTCCCAATAGCTGTAGACAATGCATGTCCCTCTGGTAGTAAATTAGATAAGGAACTTTCCCCCAATGAAGTCACCCCTAATGTGTAACTTGTGTAATCTTAAAGTGCAGGCTTGCAGTTTTCCTGTAATGGTCACGCGCAACCTATGCACGCGATCGAGCTAGACAGAGTATAAAGTTCAGTGCCTTCTGATCAATAAACGCTGGTCTTCACTCCATCTTGCCTCGCGTGTCTTACTTGACCAGTCTCCTCCGGGACCTTCCGGCCCGTATTGGGCCCCGATCCAACAAAGAATAACTCCCAGCAGTACCGCTGCTCTGAGACTCCTCCTCACCATCATCTCTCCTCCTCACCATCATCTCTACTATTAATTAGTAATATACCAATGGAGTTGCCTAAAGTAATTTTGTTGAGTTATATAAAAGTGCCACCCATATAGCCTAGGGCATGCTGCATGGTCCCAGGCCGTCCCTAGAAAAAAGGAACAATAAATTATTTTTGTGTATTCTCTACCTAGAAAACCCTGGAAAAGGTTGACATAAGTTCGGATTGACATGGCAGTATGCAATTATTATATAAAAGGACCTTTCAATGAATCAGATCTCAAATTGGATTGAAGTCTATTTGTTGCTGCATAACAATGAATGCAAAAGAGAAAGAGACTCATTCTAAGTTCTGAGTTCTTTAACTGTATCTGAAACACAAGTCTATTAAATAAAATGACACATTATTAGACGATCCAAGAAATTGTGTACCTGCAATAGGAAAAACTTGCTATGTATTGAAAGAGAAATGTGAGAAATTGCTTTTAATGCATAGCAATTTTATATGTATGTGCTAAATTGTTATATAAAATAACTTGTATTGTTATTTTTAAAAATAGATTACCAGGTAAAGGTAAAGGTCACCCTTGCTCACCACAGAGAGAGATGGGGGGGGGAGGCTGCCTTACTGGTCGAGGCTGAGGGCAAACTTGCAGGTAGGTCTGGTGGCAGAGTTTGGAGGGGCGCGGTGGCAACCTCCGGCGGTTTTGTTTCTTGTTTTTTGTGGGGGATGGTGCGGGGAATAGCGGGGAGGAGGGGGAGTCACTCCTCTTCCCATGGCCCTGGGGAGGAAGGCCGGCGCCAGCCTTTCCACGGCTTGGGCAGGGTTGTGGGGAGGAGGGGGAGACCGTCTTCTCCCCGCGGCCCCGGGGAGGAAGGCCGGCACCGGCCTTTCTGCAGCTATCTGCAGCTTTGGTGGGGTTGTGGGAAGGAGGGGGAGCCCCTCTTCTCCTTGTGGCCCCACGGCCCTGGGGACGAAGGCCGGCGCCGGCCTTGCTGCGGGGGCTGAAGTGAGGGCGGCAAAGTGCAGTGGCCACTTTTGGCAGCCTTGCACTCCCTGCTTGGCAATAAGTGTAGAATGGTGCATGCGATAGTTGTTTTTTCGTCACACACGCCGGCTGTCCCACCTCCTCTGCACTCACATCCTCATGCTTGATTGGCTGAGGCATGCTGTGGCACAGAGGATGCTGAGAAGCAGAGTTTTTTTGTTAGAGTTCATGAGGCTTTGGCCCCACTCTCGGTTCCTGGACCCTCATGGCGATGCTGTCCAGGAGGTAAGGTAAGTGTGGCCAGCTCACTATGGGATGGGCTGGACATGTGCAGACACGCATTCCGGACATGCATAGCCCAACCCATTCTTATAGGTATAGATTCTCACATAAGACACACCTGTCACACCATTAATATAATTACAAAGCTATATAAAACCCTCCTAAGACTATACCATGTTAGGGGGAGTGGGAGAACAAGGACTATTTTTCTGAATAATTCTCATGTAAAATATCAGAAGTAAGGGATCTAATTAAACCTTTCCCTGAAACATGATGAGCTTTCAATATCTTGAAGTAAGGCAGTCTTCATGTGATTTCTGATCGTTCACTTCAGTTCCTTAAACATGTCACCACTACCTTTCTTTCTGAGGATAAAGGTAAAGGTCGCCATTGCTCAAAAGCCAGTCATATCCAACTCTAGGATGCAGTGCTCATCTCTGTTTATAGCCAAAGAGCCAGCACTGTCTGCGTCTACAGACATTTCTGTGGACATGTGGCAGGCATCCCTAGCCACCGGAGTGCACGGAAGGCTGTTTATCTTCCCACCAAAGTGGACCTCTATTTATCTACTTGCAATGTCTTGCTTTCGAACTGCTAGGTTGGCAGGAGCTGGGACCACTGCCAGGAGACAGGAGCTCCCTCCGCTGTGCAGCACTCAGGTCTCAAAATGCTGACCTGCCGACCTTCCACTCAGTGTCTTAACCACTTTAGCCACCACAGTCCCTCTGAGGATAAAAGGATCCCCACCCCCCACAATCCAACTTTTCACCATTCCCCATCCTCTTCAGAATCTTCCAAAGATCACAGCAGCAAAAGAAGTCAAAGAGGAATGGAGCAGAAAGTGACAATCAATAAAAGGCACATAAGCTGCACAAAGGAGGAAAACATGGCTCTCTGCACTGAGTGAGATGTACTCCACAGCTCTTTCAAGCTTCCTACAATGGAACAAAGGTAGTGAATCCACCCCGAGTAATTACAGGAGAAGCAGCAGTCTGATTTATCTGATGTCAATGTCTTCCCAGGGGTGAGCACAGCCCTTCTGCTGAAAGGAGCCAGCATAGCATGTATCAAGAGAGTAATATTCTCTCCAGATCTGTGCATAGCAACAGTACAGGTTACTATAGAAACCTAAGGATTATTTTTAGAATTCATCATGTTTTAACATTAGCAAACCCATCATGAGTCTGTAAGTGGAAGGTTTCAGTCCTCCATATTTTCAAAACTACTCTCTCACGTGCTCTCATGCTTTCTCTCTGTATGCATGCGGAGGGGGGGGGGGGAGGGAAGCATTTCCCTCATTTTAAAGGAACATTATTCCTTGAAAGTCCTCATACACTTCCAGAGGATGTCCTTTGTGGCATTTATTTAGCAGCAGCATGAAGAAAATGTGACTCTACCCATATGGGACTCTATGTATGCAAGCATAAGCTACCACAATTGCACTGGACAAAGGAGAATGCTGAGGGGAAAACATGAAAGAGCACATCATCAGCTTACCTACTAGAGCAGGGGTGCCCAAACTACAGCCCCCAATGCCAATTCATCTGGCCCACACCACCCTCATCACTCCTGGAAGCGGAAGTAAAACACACCTGATTGGTCACGTTTTACTTCCACTTCTGGGAGTGACGAGGGCAGCACAGGCCAGATGAATTGGCATCGGGGCTAGATCTGGCCCACAGGCCGTATTTGGGCACCCCTGGTTTAAGCACAGAAAGTGGCAGCTTAAAATCTATCTCATCCTGTTGCAAAATAGATTGCAAGGCACGCTTTACTTCCACTTCTGATGGGAGGAACCACATGAGAGGGCCGCTGAACCACGTGACCAACCCACAGCTGAAAAAGTTAAGGCACCCCTGTACTAGAGCTAAAAAAAATTGTTGTTGTTCAGTAACACAGTCGATTCTGATCCTTTGCGACCCTATAGACCACCATCCTCCAGGCGCCTCTGTCCTCCACCATCCTCCTCAGCCCGCCCAGCTCTGTGCCCACTGCATCCACGATGCCATCTAGCCATCTCATCTTTGGTCGCCCTCTTTTTCTTTTGCCCTCCACCTTTCCCAGCATCAAGGCCTTCTCAAGTGAATCCTCTCTTCTCATTTGATGTTCAAAGCATTTTAGCTTCATCTTTACTATTTGACCTTCTAAAGAACAGTCAGGGTTGATTTCTTCTAAGATCGACCTATTTGTTATCCTTGCTGTCCAGGGGGCTCTCAAAACTCTCCTCCAACAGCACATTTCAAAGGCATCTATTCTTCTGCACTCAGCTTTCCTAATGGTCCAGCTCTCACACCCATACAGTACCACCGGGAAAACCATTGCTTTGACTATGCGGATTTTTGTTTTCAAGGTGATGTCTCTACTTTTCACTATGTTCCCCAGGTTTCTCATAGCTTGTCTTCCCATAATCAGTCGTCTTTTTATTTCATGGCTGCAGTCCCCATCTGCAGTGATCTTAGATCCTAAGAAAATAAAATCTGCCACTGCTTCTACTTCTTCCCCATCTATTTTCCAGGGATTGATCGGACCTGTTGCCATTATCTTGGTTTTCTTGATATTAAGTCTCAAGCCAGCTTTTGCACTCTCCTCCTTCAATCCAATCAAGAGGTTCTTTAGGTCTTCCTCACTTTCTGCCATTAGGGTGGTATCATCTGCATATCTCAAATTGTTGATGTTTCTCCCAGCAATTTTGATCCCATATTGTGATTCCTCCATCCCTGCATTGTGCATTATGTGCCTTGTGTATAAGTTGAATAAACAGGGAGACAGAATGCAGCCTTGTCTTACTCCTTTTCCTATTCCAAACCACTCTGTCATTCTGTGTTCTGTCCTAACTGTTGCTTCTTGTTTCATGTACAATTTTTTGTACAAATATGTACAAATAAAGAGCTAAATAAAGCAGACAAACTGATCTTGTCAAACAAGCCTAAATGCCCAGCTGATCACATCCTAAGTGAGCTACCTACCTACAGAAACAAACAAACGATACAGAGACTAGAAAAACTCAAGTGAACAAATTATTCACTGCCTGGCTGTACTACTACCTAATATAAATTTAAAAAACAAAGATATTTTAAAATGCTACAATACTGCCTTTTGTTTTTGCTCCAACAAAAGAACATGGTTGTCTTTTGGGGGATTTTTATAGCGAAAACCCACCTTAAGCAGCATCAACATGGCTAACAGAATATGTTACCTTCTAGGTCTTGATGAACCACTGGCCAAGCAGGCTGGGGCTGATAGGAAATGAAGTTTAACAACATCTAGAAGGCTAATGTTTGCCCAGCCCTGGTGTAATCAACGTTCTCCTCTAAAGAGGAACTGTCATCCTAAAGGACCACCATTTTAAAACTTATATTACTTCTGAGACATCACTGACCATCAAATACATTGAGTGCACAATCATAAGCCACTTACAGTTTAGTCATATAGGTTTTATATAATACATGGTGGTTAAAAGTGCTCATGAAAACAAATCTGCTAGTCATAATAAGAGTCTACAGTAATACAATACAGTATTAACTACTCAATTACAGTTAATGTAGTTTAAATCACAGAATCCTATTGGCAATTTAAGCATGTACATAAGTGAAATCACACAAGCTGTGGTGAGAAATTTCCACTAATTCACTAGGAGCTGGTCATGTTTCTAGTCTTGCATATGGTAATGGAACACATATGTAACAAGCAATACAACAACCATCTCGTTAATTATCAGCAATTTCCCATTGCAGCTTCCATAATTTCACTTACACATACCTGCACTTGATGAAGGGTTAGCTATTACAGTACTTATTAAAATGAATAAATAGAGTCCATAACAATATACCAACTGGTTGGAGATGGGGGAAGGGAGAGAAAGATGATTATTTGGGTTTTATGCTATAAATTTCTTTAATGCATATGTGAGCTAATGTCTGGATTATTTAGAAATCTTTACCACTTAAAAAAACAAATACAGCAACCTATCTTAGTCATACTGTATATTGATAAGTATATTTAAAATGTCAAATTTTTAATCTCAAGAACAAAAAAAGAAGCACCTTTTTTTAAATCTCACAGAAATACTTCACCTGTTTGGGCACCTTTCACTTTTCCCCCTAAATGACCTCACTAAATCTATCCCTATTTTGGTACAGTGATCCCACTTTCCTCCACAAAAAGCAAAATTTAATCTTCACTGGGATTTAAGAAGACACATCACATAAAACTAAATACTTTGATTATGCACAATGAACTAACTAAAATTCACATGCACAAAAACATTTTATGGATCCAATTTGTTTTCTAGAACAGCCCTCCAGATGTCAGTGGCCTGCTCCCATCAGCCTTTGCCAGTAGAGTCACTGTTTACAACCCAACAACATCTATAGAGCCCCTCATTTCCATCCCTGTTTTATAGCCTGTGTCTAACATTGACTTTTGAAATTTGAATAAATTAATATTTCCCTGCTGGGGCATGAGTTGGGTACTAAATTTGACCCCTCCCCCACCCGAATTATTATGTTCTTCCCATCCATGCATTAGCAGAAAACTTTTCATTTCAGAGTTGCTTTCAGACTGGAGGTAAATGAAAATTGTAACGACCTGCAATACACTTGATTGAATTCAGTTCACTACAATTGTTGCTGCTGTTACCGCCATATAGACTCTTTTATCCTTGCCAGTTTTAATTTCACACGGTTTTTAAAATCTAATAATATCTGCTTTTCTGAATGTGATTAAATGTCTCACATTTTTCAAAAAAATTAAGACTCTCACAAGGTGTTAAAATTCAGGATTTTTCAAGACTGTTGGGTTTTATTTTATTTTATTTTTTGCACAGGATGCTAAGAAGCTTATTAAGGCTTACTTGCTGAAAGCACCAACTGAGCCTTATAACTGCTGTTTCCTGTCCACATGAGATTGAGAAGCAACCTCCATTTAATACATCATTACTAACCAACAGAAATCTCCAGGAACATGAAAAATAGCCTATTTCTTGTTTAGTCATGACGCATTCAATTTTTTTCCTTTTTTTTGTTCAAGTCAGAACCACCATGTACAGTTAATTAATATATCAGATAAGGTTCACTCAGTAACAGACAAAATCTAAAGCATTTGGGGCAGCTAGCATAAAAACTTCCAAATAACACATCGAGGGACAGAGTACACAGATATAGGTATGAAGTTGCATGTTCTTCTCCACACCCACAAATAACTGTGTGTGGGGGGGGGACCTATTTTCTCAGGTTCATTTTGGTTTGGCAAACTCCAATAATGATGACGATGATGATTTATTTATATCCCGCTTTCCTTGGCCCAGTGGGTGACCCAAAGCAGCTTACAGAATCAAAAGTACAGTGTTAAAGATACAATATATAAAAATACAATGTAAAAATACAAATTCTAGTCCATAGCCTATTAACTGACTTCCAATTAACCCAAATATCAGTGTAACCAGGTGCAGATTTTCTTGATGTTCTATCCTTTTAAAAAGACAGCTCTGTCTTACTTTCCATATTATAGTCCCAGCATTCTCTGCTGTTTCTTCAGGATTCACAGATGGTCTGGGAGGAAAAAATTCCTTGATTTTAATCTTAAAGAGTTGGAATGGTAAGACATGAAATTAACCTCCTTGAAAAATATGGACACATTAGGGCATCCCTTGGGCAACAGCGGCACCTATTAACTCTAGAAGCACCTATGTGAGATGGTTCACTGCATAACCATTTGACACACTGCTGCTGATGTTTTGAACTCTACATTCTGGGATTCGAATTCCAAGATCACTGTCAGGATCTGAGGCAGCTCTGGTATTTGCATGATGAGCTCCCCAGAGGCAGCTTTGATGCTTGTAAGATTAGGTCCTGGAAGGCAGCACTAGTACTTGTAGAGTTAGACAGCCCCCCCCCCCCACCACACACACACACACACACACACACACACACACACACACACACACACACACACACACACACACACACACACCTTGCTGCAGCTGCCAGGCTCCATTTGAGAGCCTCCGGGAAGGTCCTAGATCACCATAAGCTTCACTTTGAGGCCCAGGGTGGCTGAGCTATATATGAACCAGCTCTGCCCACTAGAAGCTTGACTCAGCAACAAAGGTCACTTGCCTTGCAGTTGCTTGGCTCCTGAATTATTGCTAGTTCCTGCCTTCAAAGATCTGTCTTGCTTCTGGTTCTTGATTCTGAAGATTTTCCACCATGTTCCTGATTCCTATGAACCAGTGATGCCCAAACTATGGCCCGTGGGCCCAATTAGGCCTGTGCATATCATGAATGTGGCCCGTGGTGAATACCCGGGCTCACCGAGGACAGCCCCTCCTCCCTCCCCCACCGCCTGACATCAGCAGCAGCGGTGGAAGCAGCAGCGATTGCACTTTGTTCCAGCTGCTCCGGGCAGCCTCTGGCTTGGTCCCATCCTTTCTGCAGCCTTTGCCAAAGCCGATCATCACGTTGGGGAAATTTTCAGAGCCTCCTGTTTCAAAATCCATGGTGCTAGGAGAGCCCCCTGGCGTGCCTGGGATGATGTCACCACAGCGTGCCAGGTTTACTCTTCCAGCGCTGTGGATTTTGAAACAGAGGAGGCTCTGAAAATTCCCCCAATGCAGCGATCGGCTTTGGCAAAGGCTGCAGAGCGGATGGGACCGAGCCAGAGGCTGCTCGGAGCAGCCGGGACAAAGTGCGATTGCCACCACTATCGCCGCTGACATCAAAAATGTCAGCAGCAGGAGCAGCCCGGAAAAAAAAAGTTTGGGCACCACTGCTGTGGACTATTGTTTTGCTTTGCTTGGATCATTGCTCCTTGAACCTCATTTTTGTCCTACTTCAGCTTCCGAAGATACTCTGTTTCATCTGTGCTCTCAGTCACCTGACTTCTAGCTTTCTTGGACAACACCCTGTTGGCCAAACTAACCCTGTATCCCTGTCTACTACGGGCTTAATTTTGGATTTGAATTTTGATTTGAATTCTGGGCTGTGATACAGATATTGTTTGGCCTGTTGCCTGGTTACCCTGGGTCCTGGTGTTCATGTTACTTGCCAATCGCCCATGCCTGGACTGTGGCATTCAAGTTATGTATATATTTATTCAAAGAACCTAACGGTCTTTTGACAAATGGATCCTAACAGCAGCTTTTGCTGTTCATTTCCAATCAAGCTGAAAGGGGCAATGTCTTCAAAAGGCAAAGCCATGATTTTCAACATGTTGAATACAAGTCGAAATATAATAATAATAATAATAATAATAATAATAATAATAATAATAATAATAATAATAATAATAATAATAATAATAATAATAATAATAATAATAATAATAATAATAATAATAATAATAATAATAATAATAATAATAATAATAATAATAATAATAATAATAATTGTACTTAGTTTTCTCTGGCTCCCATCTGAAGATGCTAATGCCAAAAAATGTCAGACTAGGTGTAAAACATATCAAAGGAAGAACATCTGCCATCTGCAAATAGACTAAACCTTCTACTATGAGCTTTATTTGATACACACATTATTTGTTGTTGTTGTCTTGGATCAGCTTAAACAACTGTGCCCATCTGGAGGTTTTGGGCCTATAATTCCCATTAACCAAAACAGCCAGTAATAGAGGACTGTGGGAGCGGCAGTTTAGCAACATCTGGAGGGCCCAGTGCTTCCCATTTTTTATTGCCAAATGTATTAAGAAGATGAAAAGCTCTCATGGGGGGGGGGGTGCCTGCTAAATATGGAATTGCTGTGTGTGAGGTCTGTAGATGTTCAAATATCATTTTACATGTTGGCTAGAACATAACCACAAAGCTTCTCAGGCAAGTGATCAAATGAAAAGGGCAAGACTTTAAGTTGGTGGTATGCATTGTACACGAGAGGGTTTATAATATGGATCTGGGTATTACTAGTAATGGATTTGTATTGATGAAAGAAAATATTTGGCCTGTGTACTCTGAGAACCAAGTTCATGACCTGGTCCGGATGAATAGCACTGAACTAATTAGATGGGCAGAGCAATAAAGTCGCTCCAAATCTGCTACACCACTGAAAGGGACATTAGCCCAATTGCAAAGTGTGTGTTTTGCATTCATACCCTTTTAGAGTTTAGGTCCTGGCATCCAACATTGAAAGGAACATGGGTAACATGGAATATGAAAGATCACTGCTGGAGATTCAGCAAAGTTGCTTCAAATGATGTAGATAGTTCTGAGCTAGACTGACAAGCAGTCTGACTTGTAGAAGACCACTTTCTATGTTTATTTGAAGACCTCTCTGTGACATCTATCAGAGGAGTACTTGCACTTTTCTGCAGTGAACAATCAAAGCTTTCACATCTATGACTGGTTGGCACGTCCTTTTATATGCATTCTGCTGCTCCCCCCAAAAAAAAAAAACAGAACGATTTTCTAATTAAAATATTAAAGTGAATTAATTACCAGAAGGCATTTGTGAGCAGAGAGTGAACTGTATTTCAGCAAAGTGTGTAGTAGAACTTTAAGTACTTTTTAAAGATAAAAACATTGATGGGTAAGGTTGGAGCAAACATCTGAGGAGTTCAAGATTCTTCCCAATTTCAAACAAGGTTTGAAGGCAAGAAGACAGCAAGCATTGTTAAAAGCTATTAAGGACAGAGGGTTGCCATAAAAACAGCATTGCCCTGTGACTCAAAACAGCTATTGGGACTGGATGAATGGATCAGTGCCAAAACAGTTACAAGTGTACTTCTATAATTTTCTCAGATATAGATTTTACCACCACTTTTATCTTTCCTATATTATAAAACCACATCAAGGAACATACACACACTCTTTTGCACAGTGAGTTCATTTAAAAACAACAACCACTTTCAGACTTTGAAGGACTAATCTGTCTCTTTCCAAACAGAGTCTTTCCAGGCTGACCCAAAGCAACAATGAAATTGCAATATTATTGACAAGTTGTGACAAGTGCGTAATACTGTATCCCTACAAGCTTTTGGTTACAAGTTATTATAGAATTAGACACTAGTCAGGCATGCACGTTATTTTTCTATAGATGGTGACCTCTCCCGCCCCAGGTAATTGTTGTCCTATTTAGCTAAATCCCTGGATATCCTGGGCTATGACCCAAAAGATCTGCCTGTAATGCATATAGTGCTATAATTAAACCACAGATTTTTCCAAAGAGTTGTATATTCCCTGGGCTATATTTCCCCTCCAGGTTGTTGACTAATTAGTGGCTCCAACTGTAGAGATTAAATAGCATTCTATGGCATGTGGAAGGGAAAGTGTATAGTTAATGGTTTTACAGAGCATGACTTGAGGGAAAATGTACTTAGCGAATGGCAGGAGAACACTGCTCAAGTAAAAGCTAACTGTAAATGTGGTTGAGAGATGACATGTGGCTACAAAAAGATCTTGTCCAAGATGTAACAGCAGACTGCCCGGCTGTTCTTACTCAACTACACCATAGGGTACAAAATGTTTTTCATTTAAAATGAAAAAATATCTAAAGGGTCACCTTAACTGCCACATGTGAACCTGCTATTCTTGTGGTCAGATCATTTGGGGTGTAGAACTTTGTGACTGTATATATTCCCCAATAACAATGAAATAGTGCCTATTTTGTTAGCTTTTATCTATCAGATATGTTTACTCATTCTTTTCAGCTTTTTATTAATTATGTGTTAATATTTATGCTGTGCTATGTTGTTTAAGATTTTTGCTATGACCTGATTTTGTTTTATAGTTCCAGACTTACTGATTGAACTTTTTGTTCTTAATTTTCATTGAATGGTAGGACTTAAACACTTCCATATTAAACAACATACAAAAATTCTTTTATAAGCCAAACATTCATAGCCACAGGTGAGTAATTGCCATAGTTTTAGCACCTCACTGATGCTGGTTCCTTACATGCCTTATTAAATATCCATTAGGAGTTCTCTTAACTGGAAATATCAATTGCTGAGGCAGGTGTTCCTCCTATAGGAAGCAGTACAGGTCACCCACCACCTTATTCATAGGTTCTATCTCCACAGTTTCAGTTTTTCACAGATCTAAAAATATACCAAAAAAAAAATAATCCCTGAAATACTGTTATGTATGTTAACTGTGTTTTCTGACAGGAGCAGAATGTATCTTCTCTCATGTATCTATTCTTATGCAAATAAGTGGATCGAAAATGTGCACACTCTGTTAGCCAATGGGCTTGTTGTATTATTGTTACTGTTACTGTTTATAGTGTATATAAGTCCGAGTTTTGCCCCATCCAAACTGTGTTCAAACCCCACTGACAAAGAGCTGAATCTCACTACTTCACTCATCTGCTTCTTCATTCCCTGAACACGAAAAATACATAATACAGTACAGTATATGCATTTCCATGGTGTATTACCAGAGCTAGCAACTAGAGGCCAGTATCTGTAATGTACTGTTGAGCAGGCAGAGGGCCAGGTCATGCTTCCTCAGACAGTTTTGGGAGCTGGACAGCCATTTTGCCCTTCCTCCACTACATGGCACTTCCTGATGTGGTGGAGGTGGTAGTGGGCCACATGAAATGGCACCATGGGCTGCATCAGGCCAGCGGACCACAGGTTGAGACTCTCTGAAATAGATTGTGTTTTTATATGGCAACCATTTTCTTAGCACATGGGTAGAATTATGGCATTTGCATGCATACCCAGTTCTATGACCAGGTATATGTTCTTAAATATGGAGTTCATTGTTTTCCACTATTTCAGGTATCCATGGAATACCTTGGTTTGTACCCTATGGATCATACCTGTCAACCTTCCCGATTTGGCCGGGAAAACCCCGTAATTTGACATCCATTGACATCATAACCCGTCCCGCGCTGCCAAAACCCCGTAATTTGGCAGCGGAGGGTACACTTTTCGCGCATGCATGGAAGCGCTACGCCACTTGCGCAGCCTGTACGCTGCGTAGGGGCTGTGCAAGTTGCATAGCGCTTCTGCGCATGCGTGGAAGGGGTAAAACCCTTCCACACATGCATGGAAAGCGACCTGCGCACAAGCAATGTGCGCAGGTCCCATTTTTCCGGAGCCGCGGGTTGACAGGTATGCTATGGATGTAGGAGGAGGAGCTATATTCCCCCAAAAAAATACATTTAGTGCAAAGAGGCCAGGATATAAAGAAAATGGAGGTTATGCTGTCCCAATAACCTGCCTAAGTTGTCCCAATAACCTTACCTTCTTCTCTAATGTTATTTGAGAATTTGAATCATTCCAGTCACTTTTCACTCACTAGGAAAGAAAACAACTTGAGTAGTAAGCATTTGGACAGTCATTTTTAAAAAAGAAATACTATTTCCTGTATATGTTTGGGGCAAGGTTGTATTTATAACCCATAGGTGTCATTCTGATTAAACATATTGATAAAATGTTAGTACATGAAGATGCACCTTTTCATTCACAAATGACAAAGCAATTGGCTAGAAAGCATCACCATTCCATGATGGGCAAATTTTGAGTTTGATTCTTGTTGCTATTCCACACTCCCCACCCCACCCCAAAAAAGCACTTTCTAGATCAAGTCCAGAACCAGAGAGAAACATCTCCAGTGTAAAAACTCCTGTTCCAGGAGAACAAGATGTATTTTTTAGGCTTTGACAAGATAGCATGTACTGCAGCCAAAGAGCCCATCCTCCCTCAGATTTTGGTCTGAAAGAAAAATTAAACACTGACCTGCCAACATCCATTTCACAACTTTGGCTCCAATGGCCTATAGCTGTTACCTCTTTCTGGAATAGCTACCCGGACTGGTTACGTCAAATGTGGCCATTACAAGAACAAGCATGATTTATTTCCAACTTCACTCCAACATGCTGGGCTTCACTCACAATTACATTTAGAATAAGGGTGTTAAAAAGTGAATAATTTGAAAGCACCCATTTCTGCTATTTTCCATTTGCAATGATAGTAGATAGCAGATCTCACCTCTTCTGTTTACTTGTGGTAGAAGTTAAGGTTAAAAAAGGTTGCATCAATGTCTCCATGTTTTAAGTCAGGGTGAGGAAAATAGTTGATCTGTAGTATGGATGCCATTGCTCTTGGGGATACAGCTTTACCTATAACTATTTGCTTTAAATTGAGAGATATCTTTCTGTCTTTGGTTCTTGAAACAGGGGAATATAGACATCCATGTTGGAAAAGAGAGTCTGTTTTGGCTGAGCAACCTAATGTCAGATATTTTTAAAGTCCTTTTTAAAAACAAAACAAACAATGAAGAACAATATAAAACACCAGACTCACTGTCCAAAGTGGACCATTTTCTAGTTAGAACTGTAAAACAACACACTTATCAAGAATGGAGAAGATGTTCCTATTTAACGCTGACTGTTAGAGGCAGATTTTCAATGCTACTAAGTACAGTACTACTACTTACATTTCCCCCCAGAAATGTTTTGATGTACTGCGTGCAATGGCTAGAGCTGCTGTATAATCAGTGTCTTTCACTTTAGCCTTTGGTACTGCTGGTGACAAGCTTTATTTATCAGTTTTGGGGAGGTGATGAAAAGATCTTACAGATTCAGAGTATGAGTTGTAGAAATTGTACACTTCTGGTTCAAATCCTGCCTTAGACAAAGTGGCCTCAGGATAGCTACTATCGTTAAGTCTCAACATTTGGATTGTCGTGCTTGCAATACAGGGATATTTAATATTATTACATACCTGTACAAATTGTTGGAAAGATTACTAAGATAATAATGAAATACATGCTTAATACTCAAGACATCCTATATAAAGGCAGTACCAATAAAAAAAATTGTTGACAAAACCTGCAAGAAGATTTGACTTTGGAAACACTTACCAATGGACAAGCTCTACCACAACATGAATGGTTAAAAAAATATTCTAACAATTCAGTATCTTTTTTTAAATTATGTAAGCATACTTCCTGAATTTAGTAGGCCCACTGTATACACAGGTTCAATATCCACAGGTTCAGTTATCCAAACTGAAAATATTCACTCTAAATTTCAAATAAATTTGTGGGCACAATCCTAACTCCAAGTTAAGAATGACTGGGGTGGGTTTCAATAGGGCACAGTGCCCTTATGTTGCCACGAGTGCCTACAGACTGGTCAATCTCTTGTGCTGGCTGCTAGGTACTGGTTGGTAGCTATCAACTGTTTCCATGGTGATTGTACTGAGCTTGTGGTTTTTAAATTTTCTTCCCTGGTGCTATTTCCCCCTTCAGCCAGCCAAAGTCCCTTCCATCCTGAACTGGCAGGAGTTTTGATGCTCAGCCAACCTAGTCAGCTTAACTAGTTGCCCTGCATCTGGTGTGATGGGTGCCAAGACTTATTACTAGAACTGGCCACTAGAGGGAATGAGAGGCTATACCATACCTGTCAACCTTCCTGGATTGGCCGGGATTTCCCAGTTTTCGGTGCCGATTTGCGCCATTTCCCACCCCGCGCTGCCGAAACCCCGGAATTTGGCAGCGGGGGAAAGGAGGTACTGCACAGCCCTTCTGCGTGGGTCTCCTTCTACGCATGTGTAGAAGGGTTTTACACTTGCGTAGAACCCTTCTACGCTTGCGTAGAAGGCTACACATGTGTAGAAGGGGGTTACACAAGCGTAAAACCCTTCTACGCATGTTTAGAATGTGAACTGCGCAGAACCATTCTGCGCAGGTCCTGGATTGGCCCGAGCCGCGGTTGACAGGTATGGGCTATACCAGTGATGGAGAACCTTGGCACTCTAGGTGTTCTTGAACTTCAATTCCCAGAAGTCCTGATCAGCAGAAGTGCTGACTTGAGCTTCTGGTAATTGAAGTCCAAGAACACCTGGAGTGCCAAAGTTCGCCATCACTGGGCTATAACTGTTTATAGGGTTCCCTACTATCTGCAGCTTCAGGCATTTGTGGCAAGTCTTGAAACCTATACCTTATGGATATGGCATGTCTATTTTAATCCTAAACCTCCACTGAGCCACCAAGAGAAAATAAGATTAGAAAAAGTAAATGTATATAATTCATATATATGTGTGCAGATGCAGAGTGATGGCTCTTTGACTGTAAATGGAAATGAGCACTGCCCCCTAGAGTAAGGGAGACCTTTACCTTTTTCTTTACTTCCCTTTTCTCTCCTCAAACCACAAAACACTCCTGCTTGGAACGAATCCCTACTTGCATTGTATTCCATATAGACACTATTTATTATGCAAACAGTATTGGTTGCTCCATTAGGCTCTTCCCATGTCAACATTTCTACCATTATTTTATGTCACTGTTCCAGAAATAATATTTGCGTGTTTGCCACGTATACACACACACTGATATAACTGGATGCTCATATTTAATTTTCCCCTTAATAATAGATTAATGTGCACAATTATTCTACTAGACCCGTGTGCATTAATAGTTAACTTGATACAATATTGGACAAGATTACGGACAGCAGATTGTTTAAGGGTTCATGAAGCAGCCATAATTTAGGCAGCACAAAACTTGATAGATCCTTCTAGAAGCCAAAGTAAGCTAGGCATCTGGCTAAACCTTCCATGACGATGTAACCACAAAGATAAATGTATAAAAACAAGACTAATATAGCAAGAGAATGGGGAAGGACAATAACCAGTAATCAACAGCATAGGATTCTGGTCTATATGCCAAATGTGGCTGAACTACAGCATGTGTAAAAAGAAAATCCAGTTAATGTTGCAAAAAATAAAACATTGGCAGGACTCAGGATGCAGGGCAGACTGCCCCTACCTTCTGCAATGAGCAATAGATTACAAGAATAGAAATGCTGGTGGGGAGAAGGCCTTATTTGTATGAAGAGAAATGGAGCACACACTCTGGACGAACATAGCCTTTCGTTTGAAGCAGTTCAGGAGAACCTGGTCACATCGTTAAGACTAAGGATAAAACCCATAACACTCAAGCGATCTGTGAAAAATGAGTTGCTGTAAGAGGCTGTCTTTGCAAGAGTACAGACAGTACAGATTTGACGAGATAAAACACATATGTAGACAAAAGAGGCCACTGGAGCAACACTGGCTCAGGAATTCCTGGCACGGCAACCCCTCATCACCACACAGACCTTTATTGCCCAATATGCATATTTACTCTCAGATCTCTGCAGAGACCATGGCTTAGGAATTTCTTGTGTAAAGGCAACTAGAACACCACAGTCATGATTGTGGGTTTCCCGATATGCAATTGCTTCTTACTGTTCTCAACCCACAATGTTAGGAATAACATCAGACAAAATCTATCCGAGACATCTAGAGCCTTTAAAAATACAACCCACATACAATCAACAAGTAGGGAATGCAGTTATAATAAAGCGTCAAAGCCATGTTCTTTAAATAAAACCAAAAATAAAAACTATATATTTAAAAATCTAAACACTTTCCTTCAATGTTTAAAGCACTCATAGATACCTCCATGAGTTAGGCATCTGACTCTGTAGCCAGAGGCTGGGAGTTTGGTTTTCTTCTGTGTCTCCTGGGAGAAGAGCCAAACTGTGTAGACTTGTGATAGCATCATGATACTAGGATGCCCCCCCCCCGAAAAAGGGGGAAAGTAAATTCCTTCGGTGTGTTCTCTAATTAGAAAAACCCTTAGAAAAGTAAGAATTGAATTTAATGGCACTTGATTAGTATTAATGCAACACACATATTTCCTTCAAATGCTCCCAATTCAGAACAGATCCTGTAAGAAAGGAGCCAGTATAATTTCACGATTGCAGAAAAACAGATAGTTTCGGTGCTTCCATGTAGATTTGTCACTTGTTGAAGGACAAAAACGAAAACCCTCCCTTTCCCCTGATTTCTCCATGTACTTCACACATAAGAAAGGTATATATGGAGATGAGGATTGCAGTCTAATATCATAGGATGAGGAGAGAAGAAGGCACTCTGGCTCCATGTGTTTGATGGCACTTAGTAGGAAATTCAGGAGTCATACTTTGAGGAATGGCTTGCCACTTCGTTAACTGTTATGTCTACCTCCACTCTGCCTCAATGGAACTGAAAATCCATCAGGACTTCTAAAATAGATTAGTTACAACTGACCATCTGTGCAAAAGATATTGATTGAAGTAGTGTGTTCTCTTTCACTGAAGTTTATCCTTGTGTAAATTCAGTATGCCATCTAAGGTTCAAACCAGAGAAATGTTTATTTACTGCTATTATCATGTGTTCTCCCAGTTCCTTTCCAGCTCATGCCTGAGTTGTCATGCTTTCAAAGATGCCCACGTTTACCATTCACTGGCCAATCACAAAACAAAAGAAGCTAATTTGTAAAGTGCAGATTGAAGCAAGGTCATATTAGGTTAAATAGACAACAGAAGGAGGTGGTGTAAACCATTCCTGAGTACGGCATATCTAGAAAACAATTAAAGGGGTCACCATAAGTTGGACTTGGCTTGATGGCACACAATTATTAATTATTCTACCTTTTAAGGAAGTTGTTGCTAGTGGTGTCTCAACTGCATAGCTCCGTCTGTGACGCATACGTCTGTCGGTGTAATAGAATTTTGTTGCAATTCTCATAACTGCATGAAACATGGGAAACCAGATGATGTTAGAACTTGTAATCCAGCTATAGATCTACAGAAACCTATCTGACCATTGCTTATGCTGGGCAGGGTCAACAGGAACTAAGATCCTAAAACATTTAGAAGGATCTTTTACTCATAGATTATTGTGCTGGTCAGTGTAATTGTTACACACCAATTTTTCAATTTTTGTCATGAAACAATGATATAAAAACTTGCATATAGGGTAAGGGGATGGTAATAGACAGAAAGTTGGGAAGTAGACAATATCATCTTTAGCCTGCAACCTAGAGGGCCGAGATCATCCTGAAAGACTAAGGGGTACCAATGTCTGTGTAAGGTAAAGGTAAAGGTCACCCTTGCTTGAAAGCCAGTCATATCTGACTCTAGGGTTCAGTGCTCATCTCTGTTTCATAGCCAAAAAGCCAGCACTGTCTGCTTCTGCAGACATTTCCGTGGTCATGTGGCAGGCATGCCTAGACACTGGAGTGCACGGAATACTGTTTACCTTCCTATAGAAGTGGCCCCTGTTTATCTACTTGCAATTGCTTGCTTTTGAACTGCTAGGTTGGCAGGAGCTGGAACAAAGGCAGGGGCTCATTCCATCCTGCAGTACATGTACACATTTTCAAAAAAAAGCATGTGTATATTTTATACCCACACACAAAATGTTTTTAATGGCTTGCTCTTGGATGCTTCCTTTCCGCTAAATTCACCGGCATGTTTCATTCTTTATACATGCTCTAAATGCCCAGGTACTGTATATGCATATCAGCCTTCTTCTCTTAAATGTTAAGAAATGACTATAAAGACAAACATTCCAAGTGAAAATGATACAGATATATATCTAAGAGACTGTCACTTGCATACAGCATGCCTTTTTTTTTGTTCTAATTAATTATCCCAACTTTTCATTTTCACCTTGTCATCATGTTGTAACAAAAAGTGACAGTAGAGATGAATTGTTTTGCAAGACACAATCCAGCAGATAATTCAGTGAATGTATCTACACTGAAGCTGTGCACCACACGGTGTGGTGGAAGAGTTTGTGAATGGTTTGCTGTTATAGTAAACAACAGCAATAAAGTCCTCAGCTAAGAGGCAGAAAAGCTAATGCCAGCTAGGGAAGCTCACAGGCTCCATCTGGATCAAATCATAAGAAAGAGCTGGATGGAGAGACGCCAATTGACATAAATTCATACCAAGCCTTCTTAGCCACAAACAGGACTCCACCAATGAACACCACAGAGTTATATGAACTTTGTTGGCACTAGCAGAGTAGGCCTGGCATATTTTCTTTCTTTTTAACACAAACAAAGTTTTATGCTGCTCTACAATATATTATCACAGTGCCAAGTCCTAGCAAACGTAACTATCATAAAAGCAAAGCAGATGGCAAAGTGAAAAGCAATGTCAGATCTTCTGACCAAATTCAAAACTTTAATTATGCAGAAATCAGCATTTTCTGCTTTCCACAGGCCTCCAAAATGGTATTTCAAGTACTGCCATGTCATCACCTGCAACTGCATTCCTACTGATACAGCAACATGACCACACTCAGTTAAGTTTCTATTTGAGTTTTTTTAACGACCTTGCATGCTGCCTATAATTGAAGTGATTGGGAGGACGTCTGGGCTGGGATGACTCTACCCAACATTAAGCAATCATTCATTTCCGTTTCTGAATTTAAAGAATGCCCTGCCTCTCTCTGGTCTGTATTCTTTCTCTCTCTTTGTCAGTTGGTATAAGTCAGGAGTTCTCAACCTTTTAAAGGCGAGGGCTGGGTCACGCTCCTTCAGACAGTTTCGGGGCTGGACAGCAATTTTGCCCTTCCTCCACCCCATGGAACCTCCTGTTGTGGTGGAGACAGTAGGGGGGCACATGAAATAGTGCCATGGGCTGCATCTGGCCCGCAGGCTGCAGGTTGAGAATCCCTGGTATAAGTTGTTTGTTTCTGTTGGTCTGTTTGGTTGATTGCTAGCAGCCAGGCAGTAAAGAAAGCAGCAAGCACCTGTTTGTTATTCCAAGTAACTGTAAGTAAAGAAAGTTTTTCATCCTTTCTTCTACCAATGTCTCGGTGTGAGTTACTAAGACTTTGAGTGCCACTTCATGAGAAAGGAGTGGACTCTGGAATATTTGTACCTATTCTCCTCTGTGGGTTTCTGCACTTCTACTGTGGAATTAAAGGGAATTTTACCAGAGATTCAAAACAATTTCAGTTTGACTACTGTGATATCTAGCTCCACCTGGGTTAAAACTATACAATACATTTAAACATAACGTAAGAAGTTGAGCTCTCTTAAGACATAAAGGGCATCTGTTTATCCAAACATGAAACATCATCTGTTCTGCATTATTCAGACTACCATGGTTTTACTTTTATTACCGGTCTTCTTCTTCATATACAATTTTGAATATTGGCTATCATCATGGTGATTAGCCATAACAATTGACCTGGGACTAATATAATGCAATGGTTTTCCATTTGCCTTCTGCATCGCAGCATGACACCCATACTACTGCTCCAGTTCTCTGAGTCATTCTGGTCCTGAGCCCTTTTGGCATGCAAAGTCCTCCTCAGCCTCAGGTCAGTATTGATGAAGTTGCTGCCCCGCATCAAGATGGATTCAAGTGGGTTTTAATCAATTTGGGGACTATCACCCTTCTCTGTGGAATTCTCCACCCAAGGCCATTAGTCCTTAGGGCTATCAGGTTAGTTAACCACCACCTGATGATCAGCATTGAGTCGCTGGCAGTATGGTCTAGTCTATTACCATAGCATGATAACCTGGCCAGATTGGCTACTGGTCATCAGGAAATAAAAATGAGCTTCATTTGCAAATCTAATTAAACAAGCATAGCAGCTGGCTCAAGTGGCTAAGACGCTGACTGGGAGGTGGAAGGTCTGCAGTTTGATTCCTGAGTACTGCAGGACAGGACAGAATGAGCTCCTGTCTTTGTCCCAGCTCCTGCCAACCTAGTAGTTGGAAAGCAAGAAATTGCAAGTAGATAAATAGGAACCATTTCAGTGGGAAGGAAACAGCGTTCCATGCTCTCCGGTGTCTAGTCAAGCCTGCCACATGACCATGGAAATGTCTGCAGAAGCAGACAGCGCTGGCTCTTTGGCTTTGAAACAGAGATGAGCACTGAACCCTAGAGTGGGATACAACTGGCTTTTGAGCAAGGGAAACCTTTACCTAGCAGCTTTGGAGGACTTTATCTCAGGAGAGATAATATTTCATCAGTTGGTGAGGAGGCGGCAGTATGAATTCAAATAAATAAATAAATAAGTTATGAACCTGACATCTCATATGTGGTCCTGAGAAAAGGTGTCTTTATTTAGCCTGCTCAGGATGAATTGTTATTCCTCCTCCTTCTCTCCCACAGGTGGCATTTTTACTTTGGCTGCATTGGCAGCTTCCGATAGGGCCCCATACATGTCCCTTGAGTTCATGGGCCCACATGGTTTGCCACTACAGTATCTTCTCTTTTTATGTTTATTTTGAAATTATTCATAAGGAATGCTTTGTGGAATGTTGCCATTTCTATTTTCCTGGAATGACTCTTGTACAAGGCATTATATTATAACAATACTAATGGCAGTGGTAGCTGCAGCCACTCTTGTTTAATGTGCTTCTTCTATTGCTATTGTTAAATTGCCATTTAACCTGGTAAGCTTCTGAGGCAGGGAAATGGCTATAATGATCAGGAATATTACCGACACTTCTCTAACAGGAGTTTTTAATAGGCAAGACTATACGTTGGTGCCAGGCGGGCCTTGAGGATATGTTACATACCTTTCAGCTAGTCCATCTCCAGTTGGGAAAGGTGGAAAGCAATGTAGGCCATCCATGAGTTCAGCTAGGACCAACTCTTATACAGGTCTTTTTCTGTCTCCTCAGTGGTCATTTTATCCTTTCACTGTATGTAAGTGGAAAATGCTAGCATTTGAATTTGATTGCTTCCCTCCCTCCTGCCCTGCCTGCCAGTCCGTCTCACACACAGCAACGGGCGCAACAGATGGAGCGCAGTGTGCAGGGAGAGGGAGGCAAGAACACTGAGAACCCCAGCCCAAACTTTGGGGGCGCAGTTGTCTCCTCTTCCTCCTCCTCCTCCTTGCTTATATCATTTCTTTTAAAGATGCTTCTTCCTGTGTTTTGCTCTTCTCATTTCATTCTATCTCTGTTCTTCAATGTCTTCCTTCTCTACTCTCATTTCTGTATTTTTGCAGCTGTTTGATACTAAATCACACTCAATCTCTCATTCTACATGCCTGGAAAAGGACATGAAAATACCTATAAATAACCCAGACATCACTTCTCAGTGCCATTCTTTTCCTCTGTGCTCAACAGCCAAAGACAACATAGCCATATCCGAGTCTAAAGAAAACACTTCTCTCTGACTGTGGGCCTACCAAATGACTGGGAACCTTAGTACAAACATTTATATTCTAGACTGCAAGGATCCATCTCTTCCTCAAGTATCTTAAAGGACATCGGTGTAACTTTTCCTCCACTACCTCCTCAGGACAACAGAACGCAAGTTGTTCCACAGTGACCTTGAAAACTGAACCAAGTTCCAGTTTCTGACACCCACACAGGGCCACCATCAGGGGGGGGGTACCAGGGGGACTGCAGTAACGGCCCAGGAGCTGACAGGGGCCCAGCGGCAGGTGGCCCATTTAGAGACAGAAGGCTGCGTGCTGCGCCAACAAGGTGAGGAAGATGAGGCAGCTTTGGACACCTCCTGAGGATTGGCTGCAAATTACACTGGGAACAAGAGGTGCACACGGGCTGCTGCTTCAATTTCCCCTCACAAATATCCCCCCTCTTTCTCCCACCCCACCTCTCCCCCGCCATCATTGTCCTCCTCCTCCCGAGGGCGCGCTCGATGGAGCGAGTTGGCCACCTTGGGCCGCCCCTCCTTCTCTGGCTAAGGGGGGATCAGGCGAAGGTGGGGGTCATGTGGATAAGGCAGGAATGGGTGAGGGTGCCTGAGGGCATGACGCAAAGCTGCCTGGAGGCTCATTTGTAAGGAGCAGACACTTTGGCATGGACTCCCGCCTCTTTATTCCCCCATTAACCTGCCTCAGTGCGTGCGTGCGGAGAGCACAAGGGAGGCCGGGGTGAAGGGGTGGGGAAGGAGGGTGGTGGAGGGAGGGGAGAGGGTGGGGGAGGGGGTTGTGTCGCTGGCTGCTTGGCTGATGGATGGCTCAGACAGTTGAGGCGAAATGCACACACACACCAGTGATGCACTGCAAAAAAATTTGCTACCCCCACCCTGGGTGTGGCTAACTCAGTGGGCCACAACCACTTGGCCGGCCACACCATGGCCTGGGGTAAGGAGGTGGGTGTGGCTGGTCAAGTGGGTGTGGCTTGGGGAAATTTCCGCTACCGGTTCCCAGAATCCGGTGGGAACCTGGAGCAGTACACCACTGACACACACACACCCAACCCTTTCCCAGCTCTAAAGACCAACAAGTATTACTGTATTTGGCATAAGCTTTCTCTGAATTGCCTACTAGTGGCCCAAGTGGCTAAGATGCTGACTGGTAGGTGGAAGGTCAGCAGTTCGATTCCCTGAGTACTGCAGGAATGGAATGAGCTCCCATCTTTGTCCCAGCTCCTGCCAACCTAGCTGTTTGAAAGCAAGAAATTGCAAGGAGATTAATAGGGACCACTTTGGTAGAAAGGTAAACAGCGTTCCGTGCACTCTGGAGTCTAGGCATGCCTAACACATGACCACGGAAACGTCTGCAGAGCAGGCAGCGCTGGCTCTTTGGCTTTGAAACAGAGATGAGCACTGAACCCTAGAGTCGGATACAACTGGCTTTCAAACAAAGGAAACCTTTACCTTTACCTTTATGTGGCAGGCATGACACATGGCCAAAGTTTACCAGGCCCACAGATTTAGCCACGCCCACAGAGGGGCTTGGCCAAAGGGGGGGGAGCAATAGGATTGCTCAGTATGGGGTCCAGAAATTTCTGATGACAGCCCTGCTCCCACAGCCGTGGTGTGAGTGTGCCACTAAGCAAAACAGGAGCTTTTCCCAGACAAAACACTGTGGGGCATTTTCACATTTGATTCAACTGATAAATTCAAAAGTGAAGCTTATATATTGTTTGTAAATTGATATCTTAGTTTAAAAAGCTTCTTTGGTTACATGTTAAAACCAGCATGAAAAAAACTTAATAACAATTTAAGCCTCATAAATGGAACCATAGTGTCTTTCTCTGCTTTCTAAAATTGGTTTACTCTTGACAGATTCTGAGTTCTTCCAGGCAAGACTTTTATTGTGTTGTACTACTGCTTTATTCACTTAGAGAAGGGGTTTCCAACCCTTTCAAGCGAGAGGTCGGGTCACACACTCTCAGTTAGCTTTGAGGGCCAGACAGCCATTTTGCCCGGCCTGCACGATGGGGGGGGGGGGAGATGTGGCCATTTTGTGCCAACAGCTTCAAAGAGGGTGGCCATTTTATTTCTTGAACGCCCTTGGAGGGGTGGGCCCACATGAAATGGCACCATGGTCCAGATCCAGCCTGCAGGCCTTAGGTTGGGAACCCCTGACTTAAAGGGTCAAGATGGCATTGTCTTTCATTTGTAGGCAACTCATGTTCTCCATGTTTTTTCTTGCTAGAAAAAAATAAATTAGGAATGAAGATGAAACAGCTGTCAATTGCCTTTTATTTGTTTGCTATATTTGGAAATATCCTCTAATATATAGTCGGCTAAAACCGGACAGCTCTACTGAATGAAAACACCCACAATTCCCAGCTATTGGCAGTGCTGGTTTAGGATTATGAGAGGTTTAATCCAATGCATTTGAAGGGTACAAGAAACCATAGCTATCAACGAAGTATTAGCCCTTCATGTGAATGGGTAGAATGTTTCACTTTGCAACCATCAGGTAAGTCATGCCTCAGAATTTCCCAGCTATTGTCTAACATTATACAGATGCTGCTTTCAGCCACACTGAATTTTCTGAGATTTACTCCTAGGTGAATGGGTAAAGAATTACAGCCTTAAACATCCTGGTTTGCCATATATACTCAAGTATAAGCCAATTTTTTCAGCCCCAAAAACGAGCCCCTAAAAGGGGACTCAGTTTATACTCAGGTCAATGACCACAAGGGTCCCAAGATCATGCCGGATTGAGATGTGCCAACAATTTAATTAATTTTACCATATGTGGTGTTGGAGGAGGGTTTTGAGAGTCCCCTGGACAGCGAGGAGAACAAATAGGTCAATCTTAGAAGAAATTAACCCTGACTGCTCATTGGAAGGTCAAATAGTAAAGATGAAGCTAAAATACTTTGGACATCAAATGAGAAGGGAGGATTCACTTGAGAAGGCACTGATGTTGGGAAAGGTGGAGGGCAAAAGAAGAAGGGGGAGGCCAAGGATGAGATGGCTAGATGGTATTGTAGACACAATGGGCACAGAGCTGGGAGGGCTGAGGGGGATGGTGGAGGACAGAGGCGCCTGGAGGAAAATGGTCCATGGGGTCGCAAAGGGTCGGAGTCGACTGTGCGACTGAACAGCAACAAACCATATTTTCATGTATTTTGATTATTGAATCTCATTAGCAGGTGCTGCATTTCCCATCCTCATCTTATACTCAGGTCAATCTATTTTCCCGGGTTTTCCTGGGTGAGTTTGCCACCGCCGTGCGTCCTGCCCCAGTGGGGGTGAAGAGGGCCATTTCCACTGGCCTCTCCACCTGGCCCCATTCTTTGGGGGGGGGCCTCACCCTTAGACTTAAAAAGCGAGGGGTGCCCTGGGTGAGCTTGCCGCCGTGCGTCCTGCCTTGGTGGGGGTGAAGAGGGCCATTCCACTGGCCTCTCCACCTGGCCCTATTCTTTGGGCCCCACCCCCCTCGCCCTTGGACTTAAAAGGCAAGGGGCGCCCTGGGTGAGCTTGTCACTGCCGCCACATGTTCTGCCCCGGTGGTGGTGAAGAGGGCCATTCCACTGTTCTCTCCACCTGGCCCCATTCTTTGGGCCCCACCCCCCCTCGCCCTTGGACTTGGAGGACTTTAAAGGCAGGGGATTTCGTGGGTGGTCTTGGATATTTCTTGTTATTTATTGTATCTTTAATATTGTATTTTTGATCATATTATTGTTATGCTGTGTTTTCTGAATTTTGTGCCTTTGATATTGTCTTTTTGAATTTTTTGTAAGCCGCTTAGAGTCGTCCATTGGATTGAGAGAAGCGGGATATAAATTCAATAAATAAATAAATAAATTTTCAGGTCAAAATTAGGTACCTAGGCTTATATTCGGGTCAGCTTATACTTGAGTATATACGGTAGGTCAGCTTTCAACCCCAGGACATCTGATGTATCTGTTAGTTCCTCTTTCAGGCTCCCTTGTATCTTTTAGTGGTATTCTAACCCCTTTATCATATTCTTCAGTTTCTGTTTGCCTTTGATATATTATTCAGCTCTATGGATTACTTCTGTGGTTACTGGTTACTGACCAGTGATTGACTCCTTCTCCTTCTTTTTATTTCTTTCTTTTTATTTTTAAATGATTATACCATAGGCTTGTTCCTCAATTTATAACACTGAATGATACATACTGAATGTCTTAAAGATGTTGTAGTTTTCAAACAAGCAGTTGTGTTATTCTGTGCAAGAATATCCAGACCAAAAACAAAACAGATATAGAAAACAAAAATATTGTGGCACCTTAAAGACTATTATATTTCAGTGTGAGTTTTTGTGGATACCTCCACAGACCAGATGACAATATTACTATTGTCACAAATAATTAACAGTAAGAATGTTTGTTTCAATGGATAGTCATGTATCTTCCTAAACCATCTGTTATGCCTTCCTTGTATATAATCTTTGGCTTTGCTTTACTCTAATATGTCTGAAAAAGTGGATATACTGTATCTACAAAAGCTCACACTGAAATCCAGTAGAACCTCAACATATGAATGGTTTCAATTACAAAAAACTTGTGATAAGAATGGAAATCTCAGGAGGGGGGGTCATACCTGTCAACCATCCTGATTTGGCCAGGAAAACCCCGTAATTTGACGTCGATTGACATCATAACCCGCTCTGCGCTGCCAAAACCCCAAGCGATCTGCGCAGGTCCCGTTTTTCCGGAGCCGCGGGTTGACAGGTATGGGGGGCCAGGTTCCAGATACAAATTTTAATGTAGTTTTTTCAAGATATGAATTGGGGAGGTGTCTTCTGACATTTCCCATAGCGGCAAGATAGTGTTTGGAGCATGTCCGCTCCATTTTAGCAGCTTTTGACGCGTTTTGGCACCACCAGAAGCTCTCTCTGCAACCAGGAAGTGCCAGAAATTCCCTCCTCCCATCAACTGCTGATCAGCGAGACTAGTCCTGCAATTATCACAGCTGGCCACTAGAGGGAGATGTCAGAAATGTGCCAAATATGCATTAAAAACCGGGGGGAAATTTAAAATATACATCTTTTTTCTGTTCAAACGTCTTTATAAAATGCACTTTAAAGGCATATATACTGCATGATACAGTATCTATGCCTTTAAAGTTCACTTTATGAAGTCTTCTGTACAGAAAAAAGACATTCTTTTACATTTTCAGACGTCTGGAACCAATTATTTGGTTTTCAACGCATTCCTATGGGAAACTGCTCTGAGATATGAATTTTTTGAGATACAAATAACCTAATGGAATGGATTAATTTCATGTCTTGAGAATTTAAGAGTTCTTGCTTTATTATCAACGGTGTACATACACAGTCCACCAGATGTTCAGACTGGATTTTCAGATTGGAGATTTAGAACCTCACTGCTCGAGTCCTAGCCCCAGAGCTAAGAGACAGTGAGGTATCACCTGATAATGTAGCTGGTAGCTAGTAGTGCTACTCTCTGCAAATACTCTTTCATGATCTTTTCAATGCTAATCACACAGAGATGTTTTTTCAACCCTATCTATTTTCAACCTATTTTCAACCCTATTTTCAACCTTTATCTTTGATTTTTTTAAATCAAATGTTGTTGTTGTCATCATTGTCATCTAGCCATGCATGGGTGGACTCCTTCCTAGTAATTATACTACTTCAAACCAGTTTGTAATATGGAATATATTGTGATTAAGTGGTAACAGACATAATTTTTCAGAACCAATTTTTTAGGCCTAATTTTTAAATGACGTAAATGCTGTCATGAGGAGGGGAAAGAGGAGGAACACGTTTGGCTTCATTTATTTATTTATTTATTGGATTTATACCTCACTCTACTCAAGCCAAAGGCTGACTCAGAGCGGCTACAACAGGATTAATATAAATATAAGTTACAATAATAAATAATCAGAAAACAACAGTATACCAGATCCAACCCAACAACAAAATGTCCAAATCAATTATTACAATTTAAATTACAAGTCAATACACAACAGGGCAAGAAACATCATGGTAGACAATATTAAAAAACATTACAAAATTACAAGGGAAACATCATCTAGAAGCCCCAGCAAAAACCACCCGCAGCCAAACCGCCCCAAGAACAAAGACACAATCAAGTTCAACTACTCTCGACCTCCTCCAGGCCACGAGGACACAGCAGCTCACCGCGGTGATGATGACTTCCCGACAATGACGGAGCCAGGAAGTCAGAAGGGAAATTCAGAAGCACCAGCAAAGATCACCCGTAGCTGAAACGCCCCAAGAGCAAAGTGACAGTAAGGGCTTCGCCCACCTCCCGTAACCGATTTCCTGTGCCTCAAAGAGCTTCGATGGCAGGCAGCCATGACCAAGGGAGGACCTCTAGTCCCCCTCGCATGGTTCAAGACTATTGTGCATTCAGTTCTTGAAGAAATCAGGGCCAGAATAACCCCTCTGCAAACAGGTCCTTGAACAGACAGGCTGAGGCAGGGCTGGCAGCAGAGGTTTTTTTTTTTTTTTGGACTACAGCTCTTATACGGCTACATTTCTATAGATGACTAGCAATGTCCATGCTGAACATGGGATTCTATAAGCTTTAACCAAAAGAGTATTTTTTTTCTCATAGTAGGCATGATCCTCCACATAGATATTTGAAGATCAACCTCTCCATCTAAATAAGCTCATGGCCATTCTTTGCAGCGCACCCCCCAAAGAAAGACTCAGACACATATGGATAAAGGCATCGGGCCACTTTTATTGAATAATGCCCTAGTCCGAATTATAACTTTCAATTGGTGTAATCATCCAATTGTAATTCTTTAAGGCAAGCAGGCCGAAGTAACACTGGTAAGGTTCCTCCCAAAATGCCAATGGCAATTGGCTACATGTAACTATTTGTATCAATTTGTTTGTTGACACAAACAAATTGTTGACCGGAGTCAATAAACTCTCTACTGACCCCACCCTATGACGTGTATCCGTTAAATATCAAGGTGATGCAAGCTGTTAAGCTCCTGCCATCACCCCTTGCCTGGTTCGTCCTTGACCGGCCAAAACTATTACCCCTGTACCTGTCTAAGTGTTGGCCAGTCAATTGCGAACCTGCCGGATACCTATGGGTCATAAATCTTTACCTTACCAGTGCTACCCGCCACACGGGAAGGCATCCATGATGACTCACCGCCCCCCCCCCAGACCGTCAGCTCGGTCACCAGGCCTGCTTGCAAATCTTCCAGAAAGAGGTACATACCTCTAGCCGACAGGTGGACCCCATATCCTGCCTACCGGCAAAAGTTTTTGAAGCCTATTCGTAGATTTCGAATGGCTATCTCCAAGCCATGCTCAGCAAGGGACCGGGCAACAGCCCTGTCCACTGACCGCTGGAACGGTCCGAACCACAGAGATCCATGTCTCCTCTAAATCGGTGTCTCGGCACGATGTTAGACCATAGCGACCGTGTGTAAGCCATACATGATATAAAACACCAGGTCACTGCACCTCGACAGTTTAAGGAAAGGTCAGTGATCCGTATAAGATCATTGCCGCCGAGGTGCAGAATAAGAACATCGGGCGGTCCAGCATCCCTGATGGACATCAGGAATGGCAACAGTTCCCGCCCCCTCGTGCCGCGCATACCATAACCATCGCATACGTGCGGATGCACGCAGCCCGAGCCAGGGTCCACACTCTGCCGCCGCAGCATATACTGCTGCCCAGTGTACATAGCTGTGGCCCACCAGCCCCACTGCCACCGGTGTGCGGAGACACACAGGATCTGTAAAAGAGGAGAAGAGGTTAAGGACATAACTAGGTACTCATACAGTGAGGGGACGTACATAAAGGAAAATTACGCGCACACCCCCGCGTGCCCACATATATCCGCCTCCGAGTACCCCAAACGTAGCCGCGGTCAACGCGACGCCTATCCTAAATAAATGGGTGCCAAAACGGGCCCCACACTGTGAAGTGCGGTACCGGTCACCCTCTGTAACTTTACTTTGGTAAAGGTAGACCCATCCTGGTGGCAGAAAAACAGGCTGGGGCTCGCAGCAGACACTGCCAAAAACTCATGTAGGGTACCAACCGGACAGATGTCTTCAATGGAACTTCATAGCAGTCTAACTCCACTGCCTACGCCGTGCTGAACAACCTTTGAGGACCGTATCCCCAATTGAGCCCACTCATGCGTGACATAGACATCGTCGAGTTCCAGTGCCCTACGAGACACATCCGCCTTACACAATGGTACCAACTCTGGTACCAACTCACTGATGCAGAGCGCTCCAGAAAAGGCTACTGTGGTAGCTGCGTGACCAAGAGCCACCTCATACCTATCATAACATAAGTTATGCCAGCCTCGTGCAAGGTGGGCCAGAACCCCTGGTGAACTCGGGTGACGTGTGTCCGGGCAGCGGACACGTTCACGTGTCCACCCCTCCAAAACACGATGCATGTGGAAGTCATTCACGCACTCATTGAAGCCCCTCACTTTGGCCATAAATGCCAGTGCCAAAAGCCTAGACGCTATAGTACCGGGGGGGGGGACCCTGACTGTGAAGATAAACCCTGTATTTTAAAACCTGGTCCACTGGTATTAGCCACACTTCAGGCAACTGTAGTTGCTCGAAAAAGGTTCTAAATTGTATGAAAGCATGTTGATACGCCTTACGCGTGCGAGGTGCCAATGACATGCCGATCGCCCGGTTCACCTCTCCTCGCCAAACGTCCAAATCTCGGCCGGGAGTGGCGAGGGGAATTCCTCTGCTTCCGGAGCCAAGGCACGGAACCGGGGGATCTGCAGGCGGGATAAAGCATCAGCAATATCATTATTAATACCTGGTACATGTCTGGCCCTGGACAGCACATTTAGGCGTAGGCTTCTCAAAACGAACTGACGAACCAATGCCATGACCCTGGGGGATTTGGACGTCTGGGGGTTGACAATGTGCACCACTGCCGCATTGTCACACCAAAAATGGACCAGAGTTGGCCCACTCGTCGCCCCATAGCATCAGTGCTCCCAAAATGGTAAGAAACTCAAGGAAGGTAAGATCGTGGAGGCGATCCGTGCCAAGCCATGCGTGAGGCCATCGGCCGTAAGCCCACCTCCCCTCAAAATAAAACCCATAACCCAGGGAGTCGGAGGCATCCGACTGTACTTGAAATTTAGGGCAGACCATAAGGTCTGATCTCCAGAAAGAGACCCCGTTAAAATCATGGAGGAATGTGAGCCAAACCGGAAGGTCTGCCCGTATGCCCCTGGTAAGTCGGTCCCTGTGGTGGCATTTTAACAGGCCGGCCATGACATCACACAGACGCCTGGCAAATGCTCTGCCAGGTGTCACCACCCTGCAGGCAAAGTTAAGGTGGCCATGAAGTACCTGCAGCTCACGAAGGGACACTTTACGCTTGGCAATCAATGCCAAAATCGCCACGGAGATCCGGGTCACCTTATCCATGGGTAACCTGGAAGCCTGTGCGACAGTGTCAATTTCAATGCCCAGAAAGGTGAGCTTGGTAGCTGGGCCCTCGGTCTTTTCAGGCACTAAGGGGACACCCAGTTCCCGCATTAGCATCTGAAATGTAGTGAGGAGACGCGTACACATGTCCAAGCCCCGTTCACCCCCGAACAAAAAGTCATTGAGGTAATGGGCTACAGACCTGACCTGCAAACAAAGGCCCACTGGAGGAAAGTGCTAAATCGTTCGAATGCCGAACACGAAATAGAGCAGCCAAAAGGCATGGCCTTATCTACGTAAAACTTTCCTTGGAAACGAAAACCCAACAGCTCAAAATCCCCTGGGTGCACTGGCAGTAATCGGAATGCCGATTTAATATCTCACTTTGCCAGGAGGGCACCGGGACCACATGAGCGTACCATCTGTAGGGGCTGATCAAACGACATGTACCTGACTGAGCCAAGGTCATCAGTAATAGTGTCATTGACCGAAGAACCCGCAGGGTAAGATAGATGGTGGATTAGACGAAATTCACCTGGGGTCTTTTTCGGTACTAGCCCCAGAGGGGAGACCTTCAAATTAGGGAATGGTGGTTCTGTAAAGGGGCCCGCTACTCTCATAGCCTCAACTTCCTTAGCTATGCTTCGTGCAGCAACCTCCTTATTAACTTTCAAAGAAAGTAAGTTCGGAGCATCCTGGGGTCCCCAAACACCCTTAAATGGAATACGAAAGCCCAACTGGAAACCCTCCAGCAGGTACCTGACATCATCCCTTCTTGGATAAGCTGAGAGCCATCGCTCCAGCATTTGGACATTAATTGGGGAGGGGGCCTTTTGCATGGCTAGCTCCTTCAGAGGGAGCTCTGACCACCTCTTGTCCACCCCTAGCTCTGCCTCGTGACCCACCAGCCCGCGGGCACGCGGAGGCGGCATGGGGGCCAGAGCAAGAGGGACACTTGTGTCGGAAACGACACTGACGCTTACTACACATGCCGTTAGCTGAGAAGCTCCAACACAGCAGGCAGGCTGGAACCCCCTCCCCCGCCGGTTGGCAGGGAGCCTGTGGTGCAGCAGCCCGCTGCACGGCATGGCCAGAATGGTACCCATCACCAGGCGCCGGATGCGTGTGAGTCATATACAAGAGCCCCAATTGCTGACAGGGCTCATCCCACCTCATTTCAGGGTGTAGGGCCACCCCCATCCTAAATTCCTCATCATAAGCCAACCACGATGGGCCAGGGAAATCAACCATCGCCCTGTAAATATTGTCAAGGTATTGAACCATCGGAATGGCCACATCAGGCCGGGCCCTGAGGTATACCGCCATATATATATGAGGTATGGTGGCAACCAGGTAGCCCAGGTGCGCGGTGGCTTACGACGACGGGACAGCTCTTTGTCTCTGTCATCCTGTCCCTCCCTCTCCTCCTTAGTGGGCTCACGGTTCAAGAGGGAGAAAATATCAATGTACTCCCCTCACCAAATCTTTTCCCTCGTGACCTGTGACAAATTATCACCCAGGGGCAAGGAATAGCCAGCCATCGGCAAAGCCATCGACGGCACATTTTGGATGGAAGGTATGCGCAGCGGGCACTGAACAGCCCCTGCGATGCTCGGCATACCCTCAGGGGCGGCCACCCCTGCCCTGAACGAGGGACCATTTGGCAACCAGGGGTTAATGGGGCAGTGTGGAAGCAGCAGCCCACCCGCATTAACTTGACGTGGCCAGAGCCACTGAACCCCCCCCCCAATGTAAGTGGACAGTGTTGGTGGTGCACTAAATTGAACCCGATACTCACTAGTCGCACCCCCGTGAGCCGCTCCCACCGGGGGTTCCAGCCCACGGTGGGCGTCGGAGCTCGCGACTGGCATCGAGCTCTGGGACCACACCTGACTGCTCCCAGCCGGTACATCCGGTCGAATGGGGAGCTGCGAGGCACCAGCCGGGGCTGGATGAATAGCCTCAAGCAGCTCGACCCTGTTGGCCGCCCACTGGAGAGTCACGGCCGATGACGAAGGAGCCGCAGTTGAAGTAGCGGTTGCGCCCCCATCGGAAGGTGGCTGGGCAATGCCCAATGATGCTTCCAGCACTGCTATACGTGCTATTAGCACATCCACTGCCTCCGAGCCCCCAGTGTAAGGTGGGCCGGGTGGGCCGGATGGCCCACTAGGCAGTTGGTGAAATGGAAACCCAAAAGGGGATCCAGGGCCAGAATAGGGCCATGCCCAGAACTCTGGCCCATGGGGGGCTGGAGGAACGGTGGGGCGGAAACCCGCACCAGGGCTCCCCCGGGCCCCCTTGTCCTGGGCCCTGCAAAGGCCCGCCTAGGGCCGAAGCCCCCAAGGGGCCAGCCTGTGCCGGCCCGGCCAGGAAGCTGGTGCCCGGCTGCCAGGCGGGAGCCTGATCGGCCCCACTGGTAACAGTGGGCAAGTTCCGCACGCTGCCCTGCCGCAGGGGCGCAGCCCTGGTCCTCCGACCCGCAGGCTGCCCCCCGTCTGATGAAGGGCCAGGAAAAGCCCTTCCCCTTGGCCGCAGCTTCATCGCCGGGGCCCTGCACTTGGGAGCCATGTCTCCCCAAGATACAAGGTCTGATCGCCGTAGGATCCCTGTCCAGGGATCGGATCCTGAGCCCGAAGTACCGCGGTAGCGAAGAGGTAATGCCAAAACCGCACCGGGTACGAAAGGCAAGCTAAATAAGAGAACGCGATGGAGAAAACTTCTCCGCTCCGTTGCGAATCTAAAATGGCAGCTCGGCTGCCTCGTGGCCACCCCTTTTATAGAGGGGTGGCTACACCCCCTAACTCACACGGATGTCTGAGTCCGGGTTGGGGGGGGCCAAAGAGCGCGGCGGCCATTTTGGCGCCGCGCTTTCATATTTAGCAAAAAAATTCAAAAAGAGGTACAGTAAAAGCCTTCCCCATATAAGATCTTGGGCTCCTGTTCCTTCTTAAATTATAGCTCATTGCATCTCACACGTCCTGTGCAGCCAAGTTATCTTGACAGGCAGGAAGTGTCTTTCCATCTGGACTCTGTCGGGTTTTTTTGGCTGATACAACACACAAAACTTTCAAAAATCTATGTTTCTGGCTTATCTGCCCTGCACCCCACAATCCAAGGGAACTGAAAGTTTTTATCTTTCCAAATGGTCTGCAAATACTGTACAAAAATAAATAAAATGCAGGGAAATACAAAACCATAAAACTCCAGTGCACTTTGGTAATCCTAGACAATGTGATCCATAAACATAGAAACAAAATGTTAATGAACGAAAGGATTGAGATAGCAGAAGCAAGTTTACTTACTATAGTATATAGTAATAAAATAACAATTTCTTTCTTTCTTCATGCCAGAGTACTGCATAATTTAAAATCATGGACATATATTAAATATAGGTAACATTAAATTGAAATACATTTGTTAAAATAATTAGACTATTTTGACCAGAAGAAGGCTAATTTGACAGTTTGTCAGATCTTTTTGCATACACGGTGGGGCATAAATTGCATACACATAAATACTCCATCAATTGAATCTCCTCCTACACACACACAATTTATCATGCATCCAAATAGTCCCATTTACTTTATTATTTTATCTTCCTACTTCATTTTGAAATCTATCAAGAGATTTATAAATGGTCCAACCAGAATTTTGTTCTGGTAGGAAAAATCTTTTGGCATTTAACTATTTGACAAGGCGAGTTTTTGTTCTTCATAGGTTTTGCCTTGCCTCTTCTAGTTTAATATTTTAGAGCTTGAGACATGGGTTTCTGTCCATGAAGGAAATGAATCTGGCACAATATTATCTTATGGTCATTATTTGCTAGCACCTCTTGACATATTTCCACCAGGGCAATGCCAGCCAAATCACTAGAGTTTCAGTGTCAGTAGGTGACAGGCAGCCAATAATAATTCTGCATGATTCATTAAGAGCTACATCCACTTGTTTCACATCTGCTTATCTATACCATATGGCACTAGGGATAGGGAACCTTGAGGGGAGCCTGGGCTTCTAGGAATTGACATCCCAGTACACATGGAGGCTAAAGTTTGAGAAACCCTGGCCTAGAGGCAATAGGCTAGCCCTCCAGGTGTTTTGGAACTTCAATTCCCAGAAGCCTGGGCTCCCCTCAAGGCCACAGGCTCCCCACTCCTAGCATATTGTGCTGTAAATAGAGACAAACTACACTAATGATAAGAAAAAAAGAGTACAGTATGTAACTTCTCCCTTCTTGTTAATATAATTTTTAATAAAATAGATCAAAGTCCCATTCATATTTTTTGGGGGGGAGGGGAAATGAATTTCTGAGGATCTGAAGTAGACAAGTTGCATATTACAAAATATTAAATATAAATATGGAGTTCACTGGCATGGAAGACTGCTAAACATAAAAAGCTATAGTAAGTTTTGAAACAGGTTTGGGCTAAAGCTGACAATAATACTTTTTATAACTTGCTGAATATATGAGGATTCACCTATTTGCAGTACCCCTGAATCTCAGACTCTTATGACTGGGAGGTTACACTAGCCAGACTACATGCTATATGAAGTAGAACTCTAGATGTTAAAAAGTATAAAACCTTATGTTTTTCATTACAAAGATTATCAGCAGTGACATGCATGGAAAGCAGAAGGGAAAGCTGACAATGATTTTTGTCGAATACATCATCTATGGCATCCTGCTCCCACCCTCCCTCATGACTTCCTTTGACATTAGTCCTGTTCTGCATTATCTGTGAGACCCAACTTTCCATGTTTGTGTAATGAAAAATACAGTAGTGCTACTTAATTGCCTGTTTTGGCCTTGGCAATATTTCTGGGTCCGGAATGCCACAGTTCATCAAAGAGACTTGTTCACTCTGCTCTTCTAATCAACCTTTACTAGCAAAGATGAGTGTTGTGCATAAAATGCAAGACTACATGTCAACAGCCTCCAGTCTTAGGTACAACAAGAATCCAACTTTTGCAATTGGGAAGGCAACAATCAAGGTGCTAAGATTCAATCACTTGCAGCAATACCATTTTTTTACAGTTGCAGTATCTGTATACTGTATACTGAGACAGTTACTTTATTTCCATTCTATTCATAACACTGCACAACAATGATTTTGCTACTGGGAATAACACATGTGATTTACATGATATCGAGTGTGCTGATTCCAAATCTGAACTCAGAATTTGCCTATCACATACAGATTTTAAGGCATGCTATAGTTGTTCAAATGGTAGGTAATTGGGTAATGTATTTTTACATGGGAACATTATAACAGTTGCAGCTACCACTATGCTTGCTGCTGCCTCAACTGAATCATGTCCCCTGGTGGCATGCATGTTCCAGCAGCAGCTGGGCATGTCTGGGCAAGTCAGTAAGCTGATGTCAGAAATAGGTATATATTTCCAACAATTTTCATCTGTCCTGCTCTCATTTCAACAATTGTTATTAGTGTTTCTCTACATTTTCTTGCTTCCAAAGCCGTGATGAGCTCCTACTCCCTTTCATGGTGGCTCCCCCCCAAAAAAATGGTATATAAGGAGAGATGGACCAAGCGCTTGTCACTAATGTGAAACCATTTTATTGGATAGTACAGCTGGGCAATAGTGAAGTCTGTTTTGAGCTAAAGATGAGTAGGCACAGCTGTGTTAGTAAACCAGACAAATTTTGCTACATTTGTGGCAAATATATTCCGTGTGATCAATGCAAGAACCTAACCAAGAGGGTGAGATTTGCTAACTTAAGATCTTGACATCCTAGGCAGAATCGGACTTCAGATTTGGATTCAGCGCACTTGATTTAGTATAGGATACATGGATTAGACCAAGTAGCAGACAATATATATATATATTATGATGCAATGTAATCTACTCTGTATACAATAACATAGTAACAGATAAAATGAATTACTGTATATAACAAATAAAGCCAAACATCAAATTTGGGGCAGTATAGCAAGAAATTGCAAGTAGATAAATAGGTACCACTTTGGTGGGAAGGTAAACAGCGTTCCATGCACTCCGGTGTTGAGGCATGCCTGCCACATGTCCACATAAATGTATGCAGCTCTGGCTCTTTGGCTGTAAACAGAGATGAGCACTGAACCCTAGAGTTGGATACAACTGGCTTTCGAGCAAGGGCTACCTTTACCTTTACCAGAGATAGGTAATGATAGGATTCAAAAGTAGCATAGCAGACAGGGAGCAGAGTGGGATTCTAGGAATTAGCTGTTTAGCATGACATCCCAACTTCGGTTCCTGCATGTTGTACCACTTACAAGCCAGGTTAACAAACAAGGGCTTGTTTTACAAAAACAGGACATAAGTTCCAGTCTGTGACATGCTAAAGAAACACTTTTCTGGTTTGCCTAAACGTCTCAGGCTATATGCATCAATATGTGACATTGATAGTAAACTATGATTCTCCAGAGTCCAAGTTTAGCAATGTTTCTCTCTCTGTGTGTGTGTATGGTATGTGTATCTCAAAGAGGTCCCTTGGACTAATAAGCAGTGAAGACTGTAAAAGGCTGAACTCAAATGAAGAACCATAAGGAAAAATGGGACTAGAACTTCAAACTAAAGTCCTAGCCCCATACTGAAAACTCCTTGCCTCATTTAATTCTTACAATTCTCTTCACAAAACTGAAAACTCAGATGATTGCTGAAGATTGGGGGAAAGTTCTGCAGACACAGCTTGCCTGATTTCTATCAATTTACAAGTCAGTGCCAAGATAGAATTGCATACTGTATGTCAAGTGGCATCATTACAAATACAGTGGTACCTCATACAACAATTTTAATCCATTCCACGGGGCTCGTTGTTTGATGAAACAATTGCTATATGATGCATGCATTGTATAGTGATTTTCCTTATGGGATCCATCGTCCAACGATTTTTTCCGCTAAGTGGTTTTTCCCATTTAAAAATTGTATGATTTTTTTCCATAGGGAAAATTGTTCTGTGGGACACCATTTCCCCCCAAAACCTTATTGTTATGCGATTTCGATGTTATACGGGGCGATTGTTGTATGAGGTTCTACAATATGGGCAGATGTGGTTAATACAGGCTCAGGTCCACAAGACATATGGTTTGGATTGAGACACGTTGGAAGAGTGGTACCTTTTTGCCATAGATTTGGATCACCCACTCCAACCTTCCCTGTTTTAACTTTTGCTTGGATGTTATCTTCATTCTTCTGCTTTGAATTTCCAGGCCATAAGACAGCCCTCCTTTTTCTACTACTCTCTCACACCTTTCCCAATTCTCTGCCCTGACTCCACCCTTTGCCTCATCCCCTTCCCCTCAGAAAAGCAGAGATAAGGTGCTCCCACAGATGACATCACAGCTGATATCAGGGAGTTTGAATTGTAGTAGGCTTGTTTGGGATAAAGGTGTGCTGGACCTGAAGCTGAGAATTCACAGAATGGTTTTTCTGCAGGTTCTCCCATCCATGCCGAGACCCTCTTATCCTACTGTAGTAGTTCATGATTTCATGGCTGCCATGACAACAGCAACTGTTCTAATACATTACAGTCCCTGCACATATAGCAGGATGCACTTACAGAATTAAACCACATGTTCAGAGGAATACATGCTTTCTGCTTTTAGAGCACTTTCCCCCTCAGCAACATGAAATGCTTCATCACGCTTTATTCTAGAAATAGACATACTGTACAGAGGAAACCTTTATTGACAACCCAGAAATATGATCAGATGATACATACTCTTCTTAACATAAGAACATAAGAACAGCCTTGCTGGAACAGGCCACAGCCCATCCAGTCCAGCATTCTGTCTCACACAGTGGCTCACCATTTCCTTCAGGGTATGCCCAAGCAGATGCCTTCACCTGCTTAGGATTCCCTGGAAATGATATTGAGAGATATCCTGCCTATCTCTCCAACCCGGAGGTTGTCCTTAAGTATCCATAATTATAGCCATTGATACTCTTGTCCTCCATGAACTTGTCTAATCCTTTCTTAAAGCTGTCAAGACTGACAGCTGTCACCACTTCTTCTGGCAGGGAGTTCCATAGGCCAGTAATCCTCTGGGTGAAAAAGTACTTTCTCTTATTTGTTTGAGAACTAGTACCCAAAAGTTTCATGGAGTGTCCCCTAGTTCTAGTGTTATGCGATAGGGAAAACAGTTTTTCCTTATCTACTTTGTCCACACGGTGCATGATTTTATAAACTTCAATCAGGTCACCTCTTAGACGTCGTCGTTCAAGAGTGAAGAGGCCCAACCGTTGCAGCCTCAGATGGTAAGGAAGGCGTTCCAGTTCCCTAATCATTCTGGTTGCCCTCCTCTGCACTTTTTCCAGCTCCATAATATCCTTCTGTAGGTATGGCGACCAGAACTGTACACAGTATTCCAGATGGGGCCTCACCATAGATTTATAAAGAGGCAAAATGACACTTGCTGACTTATTTTCTATACCCTTCCTAATGATCCCTAGCATTGAGTTTGCTTTTTTCACTGCTGAGGCACACTGGGTTGACACCTTCATTGAGTTGTCCACCAGGACACCAAGGTCCCTTTCCTGGTTTGTCGCAGAGAGTTCAGACCCCATCAGTTTATAAATGTATTTGGGGTTCTTTGCCCCAACATGCATCACTCTGCACTTACTAATGTTGAAACTCATTTGCCACTGTTTTGCCCACTCCCCCAGTGTCAAGAGATCCCTCTGGAGCTCCTCACAATCTCTCACAGTTTTCACTACCCTTCTTCTCTTAACATGTCTCCATAATTATACCTTTTCCCCCACTTCAGGGAGGTTTCCTTCTATAGAAACTGATTTCTTTGAAAGTGTGCTTTTTGCCAGCATAGTTTTCTTTACCAGGGTGATATTCCAAATGTGAAGTATTTTACATTATGCTATTGTCATAGAAGGGAAAACACTTTTACACAATTGAATGAAATAGTAAAATAAAATGCAAAAATTAATCCTAAAATAGCTCTTTTATCTATACAGTATTTGATAATGTCCAAAGGGAATGGACAATGAAATAATTGAATTTGTATTTATTAATAGTAGCAAGATAAATGATAGCAAGGAATAGACAAGTAAAGTAGGGTTGTTGTTTTTTGTTATTTAAATAGCATAAAGAGGTATGGAATATAGCCATTAGTGATGAATAACAGGTAGTATAAAACATTAGTATAAATTATTTTTAAGTCTTGGGAAATAAAAATATGTTTGGTGATGTTTGAGGAGAGTTTATAGATGTTACAATACATTAATATCTCCTGTTTCCCATGTTACAAAGGAAACAATGTAGTTTTGGAAGGGGGCTATCTATGGCTCCATAAACAGGAGGGAAGTTGATGGTATCTCTCCACATTTGAAAAATTAGCTTGCTTTGTTTTACAGGAATCAGCCAAAATGATTAATTCTCCAAATATTAATGGATTCTGAGGGATTTCCCAAAGGGCTTAGAGAGAAGTTCTTGCTGGTGTGGCTGGCATTCTGGTCAAAGCTCTAACTCTGCTGTGAGGTGGTCTAGATCAGTGTTCCCTAACCTTTGAGTTTTGGACTTCAATTCCCAGAAGCCTAAGTCAATTCCCCAAAGCACTGATCACCCAATTTACTGACTTAGGCTTCTGCGAATTGAAGTCCAAAACCCAAAGGTTGGGGAACAAGCTTGATTCCCCGGATGTTCTTGGACTTCAAATATCAGAAGTCCAATTCAGCACACCTGCTGATCAGGGCTTCTCTGGGAATTGAAATGCAAGAGCATCTGGAGAACCAAAAGTTTGAGGAACCCTGCTAAATTATTTACTGTACCCTAACTGCGGACAATGAAGCAGAAGGTCACAAAAATGTAGAGAAACATGATCATCCTCAGCAAGTAAGGGAACTGTTTACTTTGCTGCAATTGTAGTCAGTAGCTGCAAAGTAAACAATTCACATTATTGTTGTGGCTGTACAACTGCAACAAATTAAATACTTCCCAACTGTATGGGGACAGTTGGAGGAAAACATTTTTTTTTCTTGTTCGCTTGATGATCACTGTACCACTGCTGTGATCATCTACCCAACTTAAGGGGGAAATTAATTTGTCAGCATCAAATACTGGCTTGTTAGCCAATGAATGATGCTAGATATTTACAATGGAAGCAGCTCTGACAACATTTTCCTTTTTTACCCTCCTCATTGCAGATGGGGATTGCAGCCACGAAATAAAAAGGAGACTGATTCTTGGGAGAAAAGCTATGAGAAACTTGGGGAATATAGTGAAAAGTAGAGACATCACGCTGCAAACAAAAATTCGTATAGCCAAAGCAATGGTATTCCCGGTAGTAATGTACAGTTGTGAGAGCTGGACCATTAGGAAAGCTGAGTGCAGAAGAATAGATGCCTTTGAAATGTGGTGTTGGAGGAGATTTTTGAGGGTCCCCTGGACAGTGAGGAGAACAAATAGGTCAATCTTAGAAGAAATCAACCCTGACTGCTCCTTAGAAGGTCAAATAGTAAAGATGTAGCTGAAGTACTTTGGACATCAAATGAGAAGAGAGGATTCACTTGAGAAGGCCTTGATGCTGGGAAAGGTGGAGGGCAAAAGAAAAAGGGGGCGGCCAAAGATGAGATATGATGGATGGTATTGTGGATGCAATGGGCACAGAGGTGGGTGGGTTGCGGAGGATGGTGGAAGACAGAGGTGCCTGGAGGACAATGGTCTATAGGCTCGCAAAGGGTCGGAATCGACTGTACGGCTGAACAACAACAACCATCTTCATAGCGCATGCTGGGAATGGGATAAAAGAATGTGAAACAAAACAGTAGAACTCCCTGACAGGGGCTCAAAAAAAGGCACCTTGTGGCGTGATGTTCCATTCTAGCATCCACTAGATGTAAACACCAGGGGAGGGGGGAACCAACCCATTGCAAAAATGCCCAGAAGAGTGGGACACAAGAAAGTGAAGACAGCCTCTGAGTTGGAAATTAAATTCCTCACTCTGCCTCCTCAGTAATGAATCAGCCTGTGTGTCTTTGGGCAAACTGCACAATCCCAGGATGTGTTTTTTTTACCTGGAAAACTTTGGAAAGGGTTGTCATAAGTCAGAAATTACTTGAAAACAAACAAGTATTATTAGCAATTACACTTATATACCAACCCATAGCGCTCTCTGGGTGTTTCACAATTTAATAGTATTTTGCCCCAAACATGCTGGGGGCAAAATACTATTGACCTTGGAAGGATGGAAGGATGAGTCAACTTTGATTACTAGTGAGAATCAAGCTCACATCATTCTGGCTGCAGTACATCAGTTTAACCACTGCACCACCAGGGCTCTTATTATTACATTATGATTATAATCTGGCAGAGCAAAATTTATGACTGTATTGTAAGAATCAAATATGCATAATTCATTTCCTTTAATCACATTCAGCACCATTTTTCCTATAAAATCTGCCAACTGTTTCAGAAGAAAGCAAAAATATTACAAATGCTTTGCAATCACTAAAAATTAGGATTCACATACACACCACAACAGCAAGCAATAAAGAAATAAATGAGGAGTACAATATGTAAGTCGTCATATGTAATTAGTTAAGTGTATTAATTAAAAGCCTTTTGAGCAAAGATGGCAGCAATTAATTGAGTAAAAGGTTATATTAAACTGTGAATATTTTTAAAATACAAAACCTTACGAATACCCTGGAAGACAGACAACATCGTAGAAAATACAATCTTCTTCCACAAGCCCGCCCTCCACCATTCACATACACACTCGGGCTTTAAGCAAGCTTAGTTGGATTAGACTGAGGACGCCAGGCTTTTATCTATGATTTAGTTAGATATTATGGCATGCCATATCACAATAATCTTTCACTTTACTGGCTGAAACCTGGTAAGTGTCCCAGCAAAACCAGATAAATTAGACGTGGGAATATTTTGTGAATCTTCCATCTTTTCTAGTCATCAAACCACAGAACATGTTGTGCTGTTATTGATTTAATCCCAGACATTTATAAACTGTCTCAGAGAAAAGAACAATGGAATGAAGGAAGCTTATGGACTTGACGTGAAAAAATAAACTTATATATTACATGTATATAAAAATGTAGGCAAAAATCCGAGTATCTCCCCTCACCCCTGGAGAAAAGAAATGCAGGAATCTCATTTCCGTTTATATTAATTCTTACTTTGCAGGCGCACCCCCCAATAACGGACTCAGACACTGGTAAAAGTGGATAACGGCATTGGGCCACATTTATTGATTCATGCCCTAGTCCGAATTATAAATTTCTATTGGTAAAATGACCAATCATAATTCTTAAGGCAAGCAGGCCGAAGTAACACTGGTAAGGTACCACCCCAAAATTGCCAACGGCAATTGGTTACAATGTATCAATTTGTATCAATTTGTTTGTTGACAACAAACAAATTGTTGACCGTAGTCAATATCTAACTAATGACCCCACCCTCTGACGCGTATCCGTGTAATCACGGGGTGATGCATGCTGTCTAGCTATCGCCATCACCCCGTCGCCTAGTTCGTCGTTGACCGGACAACGTTTAACCAACTTATGCCTGTCTATTGTTGTCCAGTCAATTGCGAACCTGCCGGATACCTGTGGGTCATAATGTTTACCTTACCAGTGATACCCGCCACACGGGGAGGCTTCTAAAAAGGCTCACCGCCCCCCCCAAGACCGTCAGCTCGGTCGACAGGCCTGCTCGCCAGTCCACTAATCCAGAGGTCCATACCTCCCTGCGACAGATGGGCCCCATCCCCTGAGTAAAGCTCGTAAATTTGCAGACTGATGGCGGGGAGGCTAATGACACATCCCCCGCCCATGTCAAAAGGAACCGGGCAATAGCCCCGTTCAAGGAGCGTCGGCTCAGTCGAGAGCCCCGAAGCCGAACGCCCCCCTGTAAGCGTACCGCGGCATCGTGTCCGACCCATGAGGGATGTGGCAGGGCACACATAATGTGAGTAGGGCAGGTCACTGCGAACCGCAAGTTTCCGCGATAGGCCAGTGACCCGCCCCAACCATCGCCCCCAAGGTACGTAACCAGGACATCGGGCGAGGCAGCATCCCTGATGTAGAAAAGGGATGGCAACAGTTCCCGCCATAACATGCCGCGCTTACCATAGCACCTGGGACGTGCGGATGCACCCTGTCCCAGTCGGGTCCCACTCTGTCGCCGCAGCGTAACGCGCTGCCCCATGCAGCGTAACGCGCTGCCCTGTGCACGTGGCTACGGCCCGCCAGGCTTACTGTCACCGGTGTAAAACGACACCCAGGGTCTGTCAAGTAAAAAGGGGAGGGGGGGAGAAACAGTGCAGTGACTAAAACTGGTACTCACAGTTGAGAAGGGCGAGGACAAAACTGAAAACATCGTGATCCCCACCTTCCCCTGCGGCGTAATCAAGCCCTGGAGTACCCAAAAACAACTGCAGCAGAAGCCGCCCCTATCCTGAACAAATGGGTGCCGCAACGAGCCCCTGAGAGGCCAACACTGTCCAGTGCCTTCCCGGCACCCCCCAAATTGAAATTTAGTAATAGAAGACCCACCTCGGTGACAGAAAAACGCGCCATGGTGCGTGCCACACAGTGCACGGAAATCCTGTAGGGCACCAACCGGACAGATGTCTGTCGATGAACATCGTAGCAGTCTACTCCACTGCCTACGCCGTGCTGATTCGTTTTAGGGGAGCGTATCCCCAACTGAGCCCAATATTGTCCTGACAGACATCTTCGAGTTCCAGTGCCCTACGACTTGCATCCACCTTATACAGCATCTCAAGCTCGCTGTTGCGGAGCGCTCCAAAAAGGCCACCGTAGTAGCCGCATGAAGTGGGCTGCCTCATTTATCAAAACAGAGGCCAGGCCAGCCCCGGGCCCATTGGGTAAAAACCCCTGAGAAAATCTTGCATCCGCCTTATTCAGCATCTCAAGCTCGCTGATGCGGAGCGCTCCAAAAAGGCCACCATTGTAGCCGCATGAAGTGGGCTGCCTCATTTATCAAAACAGAGGCCAGGCCAGCCCCGGGCCAATTGGGTAAAAACCCTGGGAAAATCTTGCATCCGCCTTATTCAGCATCTCAAGCTCGCCGATGCGGAGCACCCCCAAAAAGGCCACCATAGTAGCCGCATGAAATGGGCTGCCTCATCTATCAAAACGGAGGCCATGCCAGCCCCGGGCCAATTGGGTAAAAAAAAACCTGGGGAAATCGGGTGGCGGTCGCCCGGGAAACGCCCGCGCACGCGCACCCACCCCTCCAAAACATGTCTCACATGGAAGTCATTGGTGCCGTCAACACGACCTCCCACTTTGGCCACAAAAGCGAACCCTGACAGCTGAGATGCTATGGTGCGTGGTGCAAGGCCCTGGGCATACATGTAAACCATGAACCGCAGAACATGGGCTACCGGGATCGGCCAGGTTCCTGGCAGTCGAATTGGGTACAGAATGGTCTGAAAGAACTAAATGCGTGGTGATACGCCTTACTCATGCATGGCGCCAGTGACAGGCCAATCGCCCGGGTCACCCCTCCTTGCCAATGTTCCATCTCTCGTCCAGGAGTGGCGAGGGAAAGTCCTCCGCATCTGGGGCCGATGCACGGAACCAGGAGATCTGCAGGCGGGACAAAGCAGCAGCAATATTATTATCAACCCTTGGGACATGCCTGACCCTGAAGAGAACGTTGAGGCCCAGGCTGCACAACCAAACTAGCGCATTAGGTCAATAACCCCGGGCGATTTGGAAGTCTGAGCATTGACGATGTGGACAACAGCCACATTGTCACGCCAAAAATGCCCAACCGGGTTGGTCCACTCCTTGCCCCATAGCATCAGAGCACCCAGGATAGTGAAACATTCCAGATACGTGAGATCACGCAGGTGACCCGTGCCTGCCCAGGATGGTGGCCACCCACCATAGGCCCACTTCCAATTGAAGTACATCCCATAACCCAGGGATCCCGGGGCATCGGACTGTATCTGAAAGCAAGGGGGAGCCAGGAGACCAGACCTCAAAATGACACCCCGTTGAACTCCCTCTGGATCCGTGGCCAGACAAGCACATCCGCCCCGGTACCCCGGGTAAGTCTAACCCTATGGTGGGGCCTGGATAATCCTGCCATGGCGTAGCACAAGCGCCGAGCAAATGCCCCGCCCGTTGCGACGACCCTGCCAGCGAAAGTGGGGTGACCATGTAGCACCAGCAGTTCCCTCAGTGATGCCATGCACTCGGCTAGCAAGTCCGAGATAAGGGCCACTAGCCTTGACACCTTATCCCGCTGCAACCTAGAAGCCTGTGCTACCGTGTCACTCTCCACCCCAGGAATTCTAGCTGTGGAGATGGGCCCTCGGTCTATTCGGGCGCTAAAGGGACACCAAGTTCCTCCATTAGCGTCTGAATGCGTTGAGGAGACGTGTGGACGTGTCCCAGCCCCGTTCAGCCCTGAATAAAACCATCCAGGGAATGGGCTACAGACCGGGACCCTGACCTGCGGACGGAAGCCCACTCTAGGAAAGTGGTGAAACGCTCGAATACCGAGCCCAAATGGAACAGCCAAAAGGCACGGCATCATTGAAATAATATGCTCCCCGGGACGGGGGTGCAGGGACAGGGCCAGCGACCCTGCCCGCATAGACCCTTGTGTCAAAGCTGGCAGCAGCCACCCCTTCCCTCCCCCTAAGGGATAAAAGATTGTGGGCATCCTGAGGGGACGTATCACCCAGAAAGGGAACAGGAACCCCTGCTTAGAACACTGAAGGAGATAACCCGCGTCCCCTCCCTTCATGTGCGCTGTGAGCCAACGTTCCAACATGCCCACCTTAATCGGGGAGGGAGCCCTTCGGGGGACTAGATCCATCTGCGGCAGTCTTGCCAGCCCCCTATCCGCCCCTCCCTCTGCCCCACATCCCTCCAGGCCTGAGACAGGCAGGGGCCTCATGGGAGCCAACACATGTGGAACAGATCTGTCTGTAATTGCAATTCTCCCCATTGTAGGAACCTATTGGACAAGGAAGTCCAGGACAGCCGGCGGGCTGGAACCCCCTGAACAGGGTGCGTGGGTGTCACGTATGAAAGCCACCGCCTCTGGCATGGCCCAGTCCAACTAATCTCGGGGTGCGGGGAAATCCGCCTACGGCGTTCCTCGTCACAAGCCAACCACGATGGGCCCGGAAAGTCAACCATCGCCCAGTAGACAGTGTCCAAATACTGGACCATCGGAAACGCCAGATCCGGCCGGGCCCTAGGGCACACCGCCATGCCTATGAGGTAGGCCGGCAACCAGTTGGCCCACGTAGTTGGTGGCTTGTGACGACGTGCCTGCTACTATCCTTCCCCGTCCGCTCCCCCCTGTCCTCCTTGGTGGGCTCTCTGTTTAGGAGTGAGAATAAATCCGCGTACTCCCCCCGCCAAATTTACTCTCTGGTGGCCTGTGCCAAATGGTCACCCAGCGGTAAGGCATACCCAGCTGTCGGCAAGGCCGATACAAGCACCGCAGAGACTGCGGGCCTCTGCAAAGGGGCTTGGACCAACCCAACCACCCAAAACGATCCCCTCGGGTAGGAAACACCCCCCCACCACGGGGCCCTGGGTGGTAGTCGTCATCGCCGGGTGGGGCGTCAGCGGCTGTACCGCCGCACCACCCACGCGAGGCCAAGGCCCTTGGAAAGCCCCCCCCCCCCAACATGGCCATGTGCGTATGTGCACTAGTTTGGACCGCATACTCACACGCTGCACCCCCGCGGGCCGCCCCCACCGGGGGTTCTGGCCCACTGGGGGCGTCGGAGCTCACGACCGAGTAGAGCTCGACACTGGGGGCTGCCCCGCACCGGCCTGTAGGTTGGGGAGCTGCGAGGCAGTGGCCGAGGTCGTGCCATGCGCCTCGAGCAGCTCGACCCGTCCCGTCGCCTGCCGCTGCCCAGCAGACGACGCGTCGAAATGAGAAAGGGCCGGCCGGCCCGCCTACTACAGGCATGGGTACAGGTCCCTGTACCCCGGGGCCCGAATAGGGCCATAACCCCACACCCGGGCCCGTTAAGGCCGATGTAGCAACCTGCCAGGAGAAGGGGACCGGACCACCCCCCAAGGTTGGAAGGCCCCGGAGCGAGCTGCGCCCCTATAGAGGAAGGGGCAGCGGAATGGGCAACACCAGGAGCGGTGTCCACCGCTTGCGGGCCGAGGGCCGCAGCCCCTACTGGACCCATGCGTGGGCCAGCAGTCTCCGGCCAGGGAAAAAAAGACCCCCATTCCACCGGTCCCGGTGGATGCAGGCGAAGGCGGCCGCTTGGGAGGCGCGGCCGCGTCCCTCGAGAACCTCACGAGCGGCGCTCGCAGCCGCCTTCCTCTTCAAGGGCATCTCTGCCAATCGATGGGAAGCCGAAACGAGAGAGTTCAGCAAGCAAAATGCTTCCCGGGAAAGGTAAAAGCGACGGAGGTAAGAGGAAAAAATTTCTCCGCTCCGTCGCTTCGGAAAATGGCAGCTCGGCTGCCTCATGGCCACCCCTTTTATAAGGGAGCTGGCCACGCCCCTAACTACCCGGATGCCTTCGTCCTATGGGGGGGCCCCGCAAAGGGCGCGGCGGCCATTTTGGCGCCGCGCTTGCATTGCCTTTGTAACCACTGTAGTTATACATTTCTCAGCTGCATCACCATCACACATAGTAGTGCATTATGGGCTATGAAATGTTTGATAATAATAGAAATAGATATCAGAGACATCCTGGAACTAAAAGAGGAGAATTCTTAAGTAATGTAAGTGTCATTAACAGAAACCTCTCTCATATCTGAAATTTAAAAGTGCTTCTTTCATTTGGTGATGGGTCTTCAGGACCTAAGTATAAGATTCTTTTGGAGCTTCATTTCATAACCCAGAAAAAACTGCTTCAGTCAACTCTCTGAAACATCATGATGTAGCCCCTAGAGAGGTATTAACACTAATTGTTGGCAGGGTTTAAATTAAATTAAATTTTAGCTTTAATTTCAAACTATCTGTAATGTCTATTTCTAGCCTGAGAGAACTTCCTTTCCCAAATCCATCCTTAATCAGAACTTGTGGCAAATTCTGTGCATTAGTTGTTGTTGTTTTTAAAGTCACATTTCCAAACAATGTCCCAAAGAGTATACAATAACCTATAACAGGGTTTCTTAATCTTGAGCCCCCAGATATTCTTGGACTTCAATTACCAGAAGCCTTGATCAGCAAGCGTACTAACTTGGGATTCTGTGAATTGAAGTCCAAGAACACCTGAGGGTCAAAGGTTAAGTAGCCCTGTCCTTTGTTGTTCAGTCGCACAGTCGGTTCCGACCCTTTGCGACCCTATGGACCATTGCTCTCCATGCGCCTCTGTCCTCCACCATCCCCCTCAGCCCTCCCAGCTCTGTGCCCATTGTGTCTACAATTCCATCTAGCCATCTCATCCTTGGCCTCCCCCTTCTTCTTTTGCCCTCCACCTTTCCCAACATCAATGCCTTCTCAAGTGAATCCTCCCTTCTCATTTGATGTCCAAAGTATTTCAGCTTCATCTTTACTATTTGACCTTCCAGTGAGCATTCAGGGTTAATTTCTTCTAAGATTGACCTATTTGTTCTCCTCGCTGTCCAGGGTACTCTCAAAACCCTCCTCCAACACCACATTTCAAAGGCATCTATTCTTCTGCGTTCAGCCTTCCTAATTGTCCAGCTCTCACATCCGTACATTACTACTGGGAAGACCATTGCTTTGACTATTCTAATTTTTGTTTTCAGTGTGATGTCTCTGCTTTTCACTATGTTCCCCAGGTTTCTCATTGCTTATCTGACAATTTAGTATCCATTGACTTTTATGAGAAATCATAGCTGCTTCTTTTTTATGCACTACACAAGTATTTACAAAGAGCAAGGTCACTTGTCAAAATGAAGCAGCCACATCAGGCAGCAAAAGCCAGGGAGCCACAGGATAGTGTAGGAAGGAAGGTATTTTTGTCATGTCTCCAATAAGCTCCCTTGGAATCCTCCAGGATGGGACAATGCTCAAATAAGATTCAGTGTTACTCTTATTCCTTGGATCAGCCTTGCTGAAAAGAAATTTCTGTTTTAATGTAGTATGTAGGTAGATGGAGAGAGAAAGAGAAGGCTGAAAAATATTTCCCAGCAAGCTGGGGGAAATTTAGGGTAATAATCTCTGTTTTCCAGTCTATTGCTAGTGGAATATTTAATTTGGTACAAAACTTAAATAAATCTTTAATCTAACTTCAAGGGTACTCCTGTTACTTTCAAAAGTTTGCAAATTGTTTTAGGACACAATGACTGAAGTTTGGGTGTAAATGTAGGATATCCAAGTACAAGTGGCACCTGCTTGACTACTAAATTTAATTGGTACATCACAGAATCAGTTTGGATGAAATGTTCCTTGGCTTCTTAACCCAAGGAACAAGCCAGAGAGAATGTTGGACCCATACACTCCTCCTTCACCCACTTTTCCGTGATTCATCAGCTTCACTGTGATCCTCATTTGTATAAACCAGTTTCCTTTGGCTGCAAGTGAGACATTCTGGACTGATGTTAGTTTAAGATCAAGGGTCTTAAAACAGCATGACATAGACTTTCAAATGGTGTCTACATGATCCTCTATTTAGAAGGATTTCATCACTTCATTTCAACTGAAGTAAAATGCAACAATATTTCTGTGACCAGTACCAATTCTGGGGACACAGTTACAGCTGTTAGCAAAGAAAGACAGCAGCTGTGTTTTATCAGTCATGGTGCTGTAAATGTAGTCTGTCACTGTTGGATCTGAAAGTGCTTTTGTTTTAATGCAGCCTTCAAGGAGCCTGCAAAATGGTGCCAAAAGAAATTCATTTAACGTCATAGCAACAAGTATGTTCTGCCTCAAGGATTGGCACTTAATAGTCTCTGAACCTCATTTTAATAGTCCACTGCTAAGGCAGTTATCAGATGGTCTGCCTGCACTGAGAGCTCTGTAAGATGCCTAAATTAGATTTTGTTTTAGCCTGAATCAGCATTAATCTTGCTATTGCATATGTAACACATACCTGCTTAAGATATAGAAAACATGAACCTTGGGATACCGGTACTGAAATCTGATGTTTTATTTAAACTAGGATTCTGCAGTCCACCTTAGCTTGGAATATGCTTTAATGCTCAGCAATTTTGATCTACTTTTTGCCAGATTTGGGAAAGATAAATATAGCATGTCTTCCTCATTTTTTGGATTCTATGTACTGTCAGTCAATTGATCCTGAGCCTAAATAGACAGAAGAAATCAGCCCACAAACACATTGCCATTCCCCTTATTCTAAAAGACTTACGTGGACTCAGTACACTCTAGAAATTTTATTGTATTCTCATGTGGCTTGCCTAAGTGTATATTTGGAGTAGGGACGACACCTTTCAATACACAGTAGAACCCCACATAACAAAAAAACTCTGTTCCACGGAGTTCTTCGCTACGCATTTTTTTTCTCATTATGCAGTTCCCTATGGGAGATACCCCGCATAACGAAAAAAAAGTTCGTTAACCGGGGTTCCCATTAAGTGGGTATACCCCGGTTACCAAAACAACCACATAACGAAATTTGTTTTCATTATGTGGGGTATCACCATTGTATAACGGATTTTATCGTTATGCGGATTTTTTACTATGCGATGCATTCATTATGCGAGGTACCACTGTATTGGTAATTGTAACCTGCACGTCAGTGTGGTAGTTACAAACCAACAATCCACAATAAAACAAATCAATAATTTTACATACGATCAATTTTTGAGTACCAAGTTAAATATTCTAAAACAACTGAATAAAGGTTATTGTGGCTTCCCCCTCACAAAGAAACTTGTTCTAGCTGCTGTGTACTGAACAATTAAGAAACAATTAAGTTGACCCACATTAAAAAATTATCCTGAAGCCCTCTTTCCCACACAATAGCTTTTCATCCTTGTGCCCCCTAGATGATGAAGATAGATTTGCATGTAGAGATAAACCTATTTTACTGTGTGTAGTAACAAGAATGGATTTGTCTCCTATAACAATCGGTACCAGAAATATTGGAACAAGGATGTGTGTGTGTGTGTGTGTGTGTGTGTGTGTGTGTGTGTGTGTGTGTGTGTGTGTGCGCGCGCGCGCGCGCGCGCGCGCGCGCGCGTGTGCGTGCACACCAATCACTGTACTTCCTGAATGGTTAGTGCTCCACTTTTGTCAAACCTTTTGCATTAAAGCTGATAGTCCCAACTTCACTCACATCTTGAGTGTTTCCTTTCATCTTCACTGTGATAGGGTGCAAAGGCTGCATGCCATAAAAGTTATCCTTGTTCCAAACATTTCTAGACCTGACTGTAACTCAAAATTCTTATCTTGTTAACTGCTTCTTCCCTCCCAGGTTTACCAACCCACTTGTAAGTAGACAACCTACAAGTAAGTCAGCAGACTTAGGTTTCCACTGAAAGTGTGTGTTTTCAGGACCATAAGTCTCCTTCCTCCAAGGAACAAGGTCTTCTCCCTTAACCTTGTGCTGTGCCTCCAAAACACATCTAGAAGACAAGGAAGAAGCAGTTGCTCCCATCTCTGGCTCCAAGCAAGGCAGAATGGAGTGGGTTTTACAGAATTTTGCCCCATGAAAAAGCAAGCACCTCTTCCCTTAAATCTTGGTGTTATTGGGGAAGTTTGGTTTTTCCACTTGTCAAGGACTGGAAATACCTGGAACATGCAGAGCTGAGTTAGCTCAAAGTTTGGGGAGGAGAGGGGAAGACAGCCAGGTGGGCTTTAGCTCTGCAATGGATGAACATTCTGAACTTCCAAAAAAGATGAAGACAAAACAAGTTTCAAACTTCCTATGAATATTGTCAGGGAGTTAAAGGTGTTTCTGCATTTTAAGGAAAAACACAGGAAATATATATGAAACATAAGCTTATTTAGTACAGTGCTTTAGCTTAACATTTACTCTAGATAAAGAGAGCTGTTCTTTTTTAAATTAAATTTATTTTATTCCTTATTTAGATGTCAGACAGCTATAAAGCACAATTGGTAGTTTCCATCAATTTAGCATTAGTATCTAGACTGTGTAATAAAGACAGAAACACATGCTCATTCATTTCTAACTATATCATTAGAAAGACTGAAATATCAACTATTGTCCATTATGCAACTTTTCTGTTCTCTCTCAGTCAATGTTTATATATTTTTTCCAGTCACTTTTGATATGGCAATGAATGTATAGTGTGTGTTGCCAGACTCACAATATACAACCAACAGCATGCATCAATAATAAAATATAAGATATCATTTTGAAAACACAGAGTAGCAATGTGATGAGAACCATACAACAATGCTCCTTACTCTGGTAATCTAGAAAATACTTTCAGGTATATTTACAGGTACACTTGGATTTCGTTGTTTCATATAACAAGATTAATGGCCTTATGGGTATTTCAACAGTGTTATCAAAGCTTTCAGTGCTGGCTGAGGCAACATTCTGATATGTTTTGGGGCTGTTTCTTACCTTTAGAATGGCCAAAATCCCCATTCTTCACTTCATCTCTTAGTGACATTGATTCGCAAGAACCTGTTTCTGCTCTTGAACATTTTAGGCCTTCAACATGATCTTCCATCCTAGTACCACACTTGTTCATTCTAGAAACAGACCCAGAGAGCAATAAGGGACTTTTTCAGACCCAGGCTAACCTGAACTCTTCCTTTTTCACTTATACATACTCTAAGCCAATCACATTTGTGAGGAGTTCCACATGAGAGGAAACAAAGCTCCCCTTAAGGAAATCCAATCCAAAAGTGAGAGCTGTTTCAAATTACTACAATGGAGAAATAGTACCTTGTCTACCATATGGGATACAGAGGATCAGTTACAGCTGCACCAAGAGAACAGGCATTCATTATCCATGTGCAACATGTCTAATTACTATAGACAGAAATTTGTACCATGCCATCATTGTTAATAATGCAAACATTCATAGGATAATGCTGTCTGGAATGCCACATCAAATTTTCATTTTCAATTCCACTGACCAATCAGAGAGATTTAAGATGGCTAGCAATAGGATTAGCAGAATGTCGATACTTCGTAACATACCAGCATTATTTTTCTGTCCAGCCTAGAGTGCAATAGATGTAGAAGGAAAGTGTACATATCAGCCAGAATGCAGTGGTGTACTGCTACTGCTTCCACCAGAACTGTTGTCACACACAGACACACTATGGTGCCATAAAAATCTGTTCCACAAGGGAAAGAAATAATCTAGATCAGCTTTTAGCATCAAGTAAGGCTGCAGCAAGATGGGAAAGGGCATCTGGGTTTGTTTGTTTTTAAGCATGGAGAAAAAGGAGGAAACCGAAGGATAAACTACTACTCTTTTCTGCTGCTTTTCTGCATTGGATCAATCTCTCCAAAAGAAAATTTTCCTGTCCATAAAATGGCATCCGGTTGAAGTTGCACTCATTTGTATGTATCATATATATGTCTTGCTATCAGTGTTAGAAATCAGTGAGCAACTCTAGAGAAACCAGCTATACTCTACAATCAATGTAAATCTAAGTGCATTTCTATGTGGGCACTAGCAACAGTTTCTGATTTTTTAAAAGTAATAATGGTAGAAATAATCAGTTAGCAGTTTAGAGGAAATTCCCCACTACTTCCATTGCAGCTCTCACTCCAGCCAAGTGTTCTTGGACTTCAATTCCCAGAAGCCCTGATCAGCAGGAGTGCTGACTTGGGCTTCTGGTAATTGAAGTCCTAGAACACCTGGCTGGAGTGCAAAGGTTCACCATCACTGATCTAAGCTGTACTAATAATGTCACACAGAGAACAACTAGCATCTCCTGCTAGCAGAAATGAGGCACCAGCTCCTATCAGTCACCTCTTTAGAGTGACATTAATAATCAGCAAGAGGCCACACTTAAGAAGATACAATTGGTGGATTAACTGCCTTACATGTTATCAGTGAATGACTTGAGCTACTGCTATCGACACTATCCATACCAACATGACAAATGGAAATGGGTCACCTTCCACCGCGGACCATGGTCTCTGTCACCGATGCGGGGTGACTGAGGGTGGTTTTCTAGTATAAATTGTATTGATTTAGTAACTCTGTAATATGAAAAAGCCATATGCTCTGATATTTTGTTGTTAACCCCCTTTTTGGTATGGCATTGCATTGTGTTATTTACTTCACTTGATTTGTTTGCATATTCTTATGATATTGTTTTTATTGATATGTGACTTAACTGAATATTGTATCTTATTGTATAGTTATTTCTATGGTACTTTTATATGTTATTGTACTCTATTGTGCTTATTTTATGCTTTGTTGTTGTTGTTGTTCAGTCGCACAGTCGATTCCGACCCTTTGCGACCCTATGGACCATTTTCCTCCAGGCGCCTCTGTCCTCTACCATCCCCCTCAGCCCTCCCAGTTCTGTGCCCATTGTGTCTACAATACCATCTAGCCATCTCATCTTTGGCCTTCCCCTTCTTCTTTTGCCCTCCACCTTTCCCAGCATCAAGGCCTTCTCAAGTGAATCCTCCCTTCTCATTTGATGTCCAAAGTACTTTAGCTTAATCTTTACTATTTGACCTTCTAAAGAGCAGTCAGGGTTGATTTCTTCTAAGATTGACCTATTTGTTCTCGCTGTCCAGGGTACTCTCAAAACTCTCCTCCAACACCACATTTTAAAGGCATCTATTCTTCTGCGTTCAGCTTTCCTAATTGTACAGCTCTCACACCCATACATTACCACTGGGAATACCATTGCTCTAACTATTCTAATTTTTGTTTTCAGTGAGATGTCTCTACTTTTAACTATGTTCCCCAGGTTTCTCATAGCTTGTCTCCCAAGAATCAGTCTCCTTTTTATTTCATGGCTGCAATCACCATCTGCAGTGATCTTTGATACTAAGAAAGTAAAATCTGTCACTGCTTGTACTCCCTCCCCATCTATTTCCCAGGAACTGATATGGCCTGTTGCCATTATCTTGGTTTTCTTGATATTGAGTCTCAAGCCAGCTTTATGTAATTTTGTTGTGAACCGCGGTATACAAATACAGATACAAATAACAACTGTATGAATGAAAGATCTCCAAATTGTCCTGTCTTCAACAGCCCTGCTCAATTCTTGCAAATTATAGTTTTTGTCTTCCCTTAAGGAATAACGTGTTTGTTTGATCTTTCTGTTTTCCTGGTGCCTTCCGCTTTTCCCAGCATTATTGTCTTTCCAAAGATTGTTCCCTTCTCATGATATGCCCAAATTAGGACAGCCTCAGCTTCATCAGCCTCAACAGTGATGGCCAGGAGTGCTGAGTAGGGTGTCTGGTAATTGAAGTCCAATAAGACCTGGAGTGCCAAGGTTGGCCATCACTGCTCTAGGACCTACCTGCTTGTCTTTTTGGCACTCCAGAGTATCTGCAAAGCTCTCCTTCAGCACCATATTTCAAGTGAATTATTTTTTCCTCTTAGCTTTCTTTATTCTCCAGCTTTCACACTCATATATGGTGATTAGGAAAACAAGAGTGTGGATAATCTTGGTGTTGGTCTCCAGTGACACATCCCTTCACTTGATGGTCTCTTCTAATTCTTTAATTACAGCCCTTCCAAGTCTTCTGATTTCTCAGCAGTCTCCATTTGAATTGACGATACAAAATCTTTCACTATCTTAATTTCTTCATTGTCAAGAGCAATGAAGAGTAAGAAGCAGGGGGGAAACAGAAACTGAATTACAGATTCAACTACAGACCTTTATTATTTGTTATCTCAGGAAGCGACTGTGCAACTGAACAACAATAATAATCTCACTTTATGTAAATATGAAGACAGCAGATCTCCACAGCAATTTACACAGTACAGTATATATAAGAAAAATAAGACAATAATAAGACCTTTTTCTATTTGCACCACCAATATCTCAGTTTCACCTGAAACACACATAAATAAATGTGCTACACACTCATATTCAGAGCCCTGGCGGTGCAGTAGTTAAACTGCTATACTGCAGCCAGAACGTTGTGAGTTGGATCCTGACCAGGACTCAAGGTTGACTCAGCTTTCCATCCTTCCAAGGTCAGTAAAATGAGTACCCAGCATGTTGGGGTAAACTGCTAATTCAATTGTGAACTGCCCATAGAGTGCACTAAGTGCTATGGGGCGGAATATAAATGTCATTGCTATTGCTATATTCAACCACAGTATCAGACTGCTATGTCATAAGTGATATCAAACGTCATATTGGCAGGTAATTGCTTTCCTCTTTTGGAGGAGGAAGTAACACTGCCACATTCTGAAGCACACCTAACTAGGTTATTAAGCTTAGTAAAAGCAACATAAATTCCCTTTTATCTCAACTTATCCCCATCTAATTAAAGCTAGTATTGCAGCAGCACCAAAGGAGCTGCACATACTACTATGGTGAGGGATTCATTAACATCACTTCCTCTCTATGCTATTGCTGATACAAAAAGGAACTCAGACCAATAAGGAAAAATATATAGAGACTATCACCACCATCTCAAACAGACTAGGAGATTTCCAGGTGACAGTATGTTCAATTTAGCTTTTAATAGTCATCATGATCTTAATGGGCCATTGCACTCCTATCTGATGCTCTGTTTTAGCACCTTCCACTCAGGCCTCTCAAAGCATTAAACCATTATGTTTTAAAATGGACTCCTTGGCTAGATAAGTAATATTACAGTAGTTTCCATTCCCAGAGTGGATGAAGTGTAACAGACAGGCTAAGGGCAATATCTTCAAATGGTTAGATAACGCCATTCTCTACACTGATATACCTCAACCCAAGAAGCTGCTCTAAATTAGCTACACAGAATTAGAAAGCCATTTATTTGCCAAAGTTGACCCTCTGTCTAGAACAGTGATGGTAAACATTTTAGTGACAGAGTGCCCAAACTGCAACCCAAAACCCACTTATTTCTTGCAAAGTGCCAACACAGCAACAGGGGAGGAAGGAAACATTCCCATTGGGCTGCTGGGCAGAGGGGCTGGGAAAACTCTGTGGTGGGGTGACTGCATGGGTGCCCACAGAGAGGGCTCCAAATGCCACCTCTGGCACACGTGCCATAGGTTTACCACCACTGATCTAGAAGGTGGAGTATGAGAGCACTAGCTTCAGGACATACACTAAATGCACATGCTTAACTGTGTGTTGAAACAGAATGGTAAGTGGTGATTACTGAAACTGTGTACAATCTAGTCTAAACTGTCAATTCACAGCATACTTAACACTACATTTTAAGAATAATGTGTAAGAAGTGTTTCAGTGTGGCAGAAGAACTAAATATGCCAGTCAAAAAAGGCTCAAGAAGCAAAATGGCAGTGGGGGCTACAATTTCCCAGAAAGTGTAAGAATAACAATCTTTGAACAAACTACACACAGAATCTCAATCAATCTTTTTTCTTAAAAGTTTAATTTGATAAAAGATACTTTGGCAAATCTGAAGAAGAGTTTGTTAGGATCAGCAAGGTTAAAGTTGTTATAGGGAGCGGATTTGTGCACATAAACCAGCTGTTGCTAAAGTAGGCTACCATTATGTAGTGTGAAGCATTATGAAGAGTTTGTGTTGCTCCACATGTACTGTTTCAAAGCACTGTTACAAGAAGCCGTGGCAAGAGTGTTGTTTTAATATATTAGAAAATAATGGGAAGAAACTACCTTATATGGGGAAAAATTAATCTATTAAAAGTCTCTTGAAGAATAAATATTTGTTACCCCCATGACAAAGTAATAGCAAACAAAGTTTACCTATGGAATTTTCATGAACACATTTTTATGTATCCAGACCGGAAGAGAAAGAAAGGTGGCCATTCAGAAATTCAGTCATAAGATGGGTCTACGCTCTTGAGAAGAAGCCATGTTTCAGCACAGAGGAATATAGAACCAATGCCTCATTGGTTACTTGCCATCAAAATAGTTAATAGTTTAGGCACATGTAAATCACCAACAAGATTCTTACTAGTGTTATCAACTTGAGCAAGGTTGTGCAGCTTCAACTATTTCTGGGCTGGGATTCTCTGGCCACAGTGAGTAAGCTCACAGTGATCAATCATCTTTCCATTGGATGTATTATATATGGGGCTGTCCTTTAATATAACTTGGACATACAAAACATGCCAGCAAGTTTATCAATTAGCATATCTAAATTGATGCCCATCAGGCCTATGTTAAAGGAGTTATAGAAGCTGACAGTTTGCAGTTGTGATTCTGAGCCAGAAACACTCAGAGAAAGGGCACACAAAGGGAAGAAGAAAATGTTAAACCCTCCTAAGTAGTATCTACCCACAAACCCAGAAAAGGGTTGGCGAAGGACAGACTTGCTCGACAGCATGCAATTCTGGTTCTAAAGACATTAACACTACATTATTGAGTTACTGCTATAAAATAATTCTAAATTGTACAAGACAATAAAACTCAAATGAACAGAGGTACCTTATATAAAGAATTTAAACAAATTACTTAATATAGATGTCCTTTGGTTTCCTACAAGAAATACAGAATATCTGCAGCTCTTCACAGCAATTTCATCATGGATTTTAATTTGTTTTTAAGACTAAGATGCCATTGTATCTTGTATGGTTCAGTGACTTATAATGAAGTAAACACACTATTTGATCTGTACAAATGGTTTTTTAAAAAGATCACAAAAGCAGATGCTTGGTTAGAAATTAGTGGAGCCAAAGAAACCACAGTGTTAAAAGGAAACAAATTTTCTGTCTAGTTAAAAATTAATTCTCACTCTCTTTTCCAAAAGCAGCCAGGCAATGTAAATAACTGCATACTTCTAATTTCCCTTGTAGATCTTATTCATGTGCTCTGTTTCCTGAGACTCAAAATCTCTGCCCCTGCAGCTGACAGATTCTATAGTTGATTTCTCACCACCTCACCTTATCGGTTATTTAATTTTAATAATAACTTAATGAAAACATCAACAACAGAATTTGCTGTCTGTAATCTTGCATGGCTACATTACAGACTGAAGGCCTGTACTATTTATTTTATTTGGTTAATTTTTATACCACCCAACTGACATTGGTGTCACTCTGGATGGTTTACATCAAGGGTGCCCAAACTTCTCAGGCCGTGGGCCAGTCATGTGGTTCCTCCCACTGTAAGCGGAAGTAAAATGTGCCTTGCAATCTGTTTTGCGACAGAATGAGATAGATTTTAAGCTGCCATTTTCTCTGCTTAAACCAGGGGTGCCCAAACTATGGCTCATGGGTTATATCCAGCCCCCAAAGCCAATTCATCTGGCCCACGTCAACCTTCATTGCTCCTGGAAATGGAAGTAAAACATGACTGTAGACCCCTGGTTTACATCAAGTTACAAAAACAACTGAGAATCTCAAGCACCCCACAGAAAATTATGAAGTTTCCCAAGTTCTCTGTCTCCCATCAGATAGTTAGTTCCTGCTCACAAGATAACCTAGGCCAGTGATGGCAAACCTCAGCACTCCAGCTGTTCTTGATCTTCAATTCTCAGAAGCTCTGATCAGCAGGTGTGCTGACTTGGGCTTCTAGTAATTGACATTCAAGAACACCTGGAGTGCCAAGGTTCATCATCACTGCCCTAGGCTAAGCATTGATTGCAATTTCCAGTTAAGACCAGTAATTCACCTCATAAAGTTCAGATTCCTGGGTTTGCACAAGAAGTAACAAAGGTGCACTTTAGTTATAGATTGCTTCTGGCCCCTGGGATAGATGATGGTATTTAGACTTCTAGCATGCATATATTTTTGTATACTCTCCACCTTCCTATTCATAGGCAGCTCATAACTGGAACAGGACAGGAAGCCTTGTTATGAATTTTGGAAGCAAACTCCCACCCCTGTCTTGATCCAAAAGCCACTCCTAATATCACTGGAAACTTTCCATGTGACAGAACCTAGGCAGTAACACTTTACACATTTGGCTCTTTCTGATTCAAGTGGTCCTTGAGCTCAAAAAGGTTGCCACAGAATAATTAGTGGTTGTTTATTTTTCACACTTTGACCAAGAAGCAAACCTCATTGCAGGCGCACCCCCCAATAAAGGACTCAGACACCAATGAAAGTGGATAACGGCATTGGGCCACATTTATTGATTCATGCCCTAGTCCGAATTATAAATTTCTATTGGTAATTGACCAATCATAATTCTTAAGGCAAGCAGGCCGAAGTAACACTGGTAAGGTATCACCCAAAATTGCCAACGGCGATTGCTACAATGTATCCATTTGTATCAATTTGTTTGTTGACCACAAACAAATTGTTGACCGTAGTCAATATCTAACTAATGACCCCACCCTCTGACGCGTATCCGTAAAATCACGGGGTGATGCATGCTGTCTAGCTATAGCCATCACCCCGTCGCCTAGTTCGTCGTTGACCGGACAACGTTTAACCAACTTATGCCTGTCTAGTGTTGTCCAGTCAATTGCGAACTTGCCGGATACCTGTGGGTCATAATGTTTACCTTACCAGTGCTACCCGCCCAAGTGACCAAAGTCAACAGCAGCAGCAGAAAAACCCCTATGTCAAACCATAGCAACAGTGTGGGATGGGCGAAAAAACCAGGACCCGGAAGCCAATATGGGTCCCAGCCAAAAATTCCCACCCGGCCCCGAAGCGACCAAAATATCACACTGTTAACTAGGGAGGGGGTGGAGGGGAAAAACTTCTCCGCTCCGTCGCTTCGTAAAATGGCAGCTCGGCTGCCTCGTGGCCACCCCTTTTATAAGGGAGCTGGCCACGCCCCTAACTACCCGGATGCCTTCGTCCTGTGGGGGGGCCCCCGCAAAGAGCGCGGCGGCCATTTTGGCACCGCACTTGCATTGCAGGCGCACCCCCCAATAAAGGACTCAGACACCAATGAAAGTGGATAACGGCATTGGGCCACATTTATTGATTCATGCCCTAGTCCGAATTATGAATTTCTATTGGTAATTGACCAATCATAATTCTTAAGGCAAGCAGGCCGAAGTAACACTGGTAAGGTACCACCCAAAATTGCCAACGGCAATTGCTACAATGTATCCATTTGTATCAATTTGTTTGTTGACCACAAACAAATTGTTGACCGTAGTCAATATCTAACTAATGACCCCACCCTCTGATGCGTATCCGTAAAATCACGGGGTGATGCATGCTGTCTAGCTATAGCCATCACCCCATCGCCTAGTTCGTCGTTGACCGGACAACGTTTAACCAACTTATGCCTGTCTAGTGTTGTCCAGTCAATTGCGAACTTGCCGGATACCTGTGGGTCATAATGTTTACCTTACCAGTGCTACCCGCCACCCGGAGGGGCTTCAAAGAAGGCTCGACGCCCCCCCCAGACCGTCAGCTCGGTCGACAGGCCTGCTCGCCAATCACCCAACAGGAGGTCCACACCTCCTCGTGACAGATGGGCCCCATCCCCTGCATACAAGTCATAACTTTGGAGGCTAATAGCGGGGTGACGACTGACCCTCCCCCAAGCCCTGTAGACAAGGAAACGCGCCACTGCCCTATTCACCATGCGTCTAGCACGGTCAAGGGCCAGGAGGTCAACACCCCCTCTGTAGGAATGGCGCGGGACCATGTCTGACCAAACAAGGGTTGTGGCGGGCCAGACGTAATGCAGGTAGGCGAGGTCCTCGCAAATCGCATGTTTCATCGACAAGTCGGTGACCTGGCCCAAATCATTGCCCCCCAGGTGTATGATCAGAATGTCAGGCAGGTCAGCATTCTGGCCTGAAAAAAGGAAAGGCAGCAGCTCCCGCCATAACATCCCGGGCTTACCATGCCATGTGAGACTTGCGTATGCACCAAGTCCCAGTCGGGGTCCCCACTCTGTCGCCGCAGCATAACGCGCTGCCCTGTGCACATAGCTATGGCCCACCAGCCATACTGTCACCGGCGTCATACGACACCCCGGGTCTGTAAGGAAAAATGAGGGAAAGTAGGTAAGGTGACTGGGTTGGTACTCACGGCGGGAGTGGGCGCACATAAAACTGAAAACATTGCAAACCCCACCGTCCCATGCTACGTATGTCAGCCCCTGAGTACCCAAAAGCAGCTGCGGTTGAGGCCGCCCCTATACGGAATGAATGAGTGCCATAGCGGGCGCCTGGGAGGCCCACACTGGCCAGCGCTTTGCCCGTCACCTTCCAAAATTGAAATTTAGTAAGGGGAGACCCATCTTGGTGACAGAAAAACGGGCCATGGTGCGTGCCATATAGTGCAAGGAAATCCTGTAGGGCACCAACCGGACAGATGTCTGCCGAGGAACATCGTAGCAGTCTACTCCACTGCCTACGCCGTGCTGATACGTTTTAGAGGAGCGTATCCCCAACTGAGCCGAATATTGTTCACTCAGACATCTTCGAGTTCCAGTGCCCTACGACTTGCATCCGCCTTATACAGCATCTCAAGCTCGCCGATGCGGAGCACTCCAAAAAAGGCCACCGTTGTAGCCACATGAAATGGGCTGCCTCATCTTATCAAAACAGAGGCAAGGCCAGCCCCGGGCCAATTGGGTAAAAACCCCTGGGGAAATCGGGTGGCGGTCGTCCGGGCAACGCCCACACGCGCGCACCCACCCCTCCAAAACATGTCTCACACGGAAGTGAGTGGTGCTGTCCACGACTTGCATCCGCCTTATACAGCATCTCAAGCTCGCCGATGCGGAGCGCTCCAAAAAAGGCGACCGTTGTAGCCGCATAAAATGGGCAGCCTCATCTTATCAAAACAGAGGCCAGGCCAGCCCCGGGCCAATTGGGTAAAAACCCCTGGGGAAATCGGGTGGCGGTCGTCCGGGCAACACCCACGCGCGCGCACCCACCCCTCCAAAACATGTCTCACATGGAAGTCAGTGGTGCTGTCCACATGACCTCCCACTTTGGCCATAAAAGCCAACGCTGACAGCTTAGATGCTATGGTGCGAGGTGCAAAGCCCTGGGCAAGCAGGTAAACCATGAACCGCAGAACATGGGTTACCGGGATCGGCCAGGTTCCTGGCATTTGGAATTGGGTACAGAATGCTCTGAAAGAATTAAATGCGTGGTGATACACCTTACGCGTGCGTGGCGCTAGTGACAGGCCAATCGCCCGGTTCACCTCTCCTTGCCGATGTTCCATATCCCGTCCGGGAGTGGCGAGGGAAATTCCTCCGCATCCGGGGCCAAGGCACGGAACCGGGAGATCTGCAGGCGGGACAAAGCATCAGCAATATCATTAGTAACCCCTGGGACATGCCTGGCCCTGAAAAGAACGTTGAGGCGCAGGCTGCGCAACGCAAACTGGCGCACTGGGTCCATAACCCTGGGCAATTTAGAGCTCTGTGCATTGACAAAGTGGACAACAGCCGCATTGTCACACCAAAGTGGACAACCGAGTTGGCCTCCTCCTCGCCCCATAGCATCAAAGCACCCAGTATAGGGAAAATTCCAGATACGTGAGACCACGCAGGCGACCCGTGCCTGCCCAGGATGGTGGCCACCCACCATAGGCCCACTTCCAATTGAAGTACATCCCATAACTCAGGGATCCCGGGCATCGGGCTGTATCTTAAAGCAAGGGGAAGCCAGGAGCTCAGACCTCCAAAATGACACCCCATTGAAATCCCTCAGGATCTGTAGCCAGACAAGCACGTCTGCCCTGATACCCCGGGTAAGTCTAACCCTATGGTGGGGCCTGGATAGTCCTGCCATGGCGTCGCACAAGCGCCGCGCAAATGCCCTGCCCGGTGCGACGACCCTGCCAGCGAAATTGAGGTGACCATGTAGCACCAGCAGGTAACTCGGTAATGCCATGCGCTTGGCCAGCCAGTCCGAGATAAGGGCCACTAGCTTTGACACCTTATCCCGCTGCGACCTAGAAGCCTGTGCTACCGTGTCAATCTCCACCCCCAGGAATACTAGCTGTGTAGGCGGGCCCTCGGTCTTTTCGGGCGCTAAAGGGACACCAAGTTCCTCCATTAGCGTCTGAAATGTGTTGAGGAGACGTGTGGACGTGTCCCAGCCCCGTTCAGCCCCGAATAAATTCATCCAGGGAATGGGCTACAGACCGGGACCCTGATCTGCGAACAAAAGCCCACTCTAGGAAGATGGAAGAACGCTCGAATGCCGAGCCCGAATTGGAACAGCCAAAAGGCATGGCATCAGTGCAATAATATGCTCCCCGGAACGGGGGCGCAGGGACAGGGCCAACGACCCTGCCCGCATAGACCTCCTTATCATTGCTGGCAGGAGCCACCTCCTCCCTCCCCCTAAGGGATAAAGATTGGGGGCATCCTGAGGGGACCTATCACCCATGAAAGGGATACGTAACCCCTGCCTAAAACCCTGAAGGAGATCTCCGCATCCTCTCCCTTCGGGAACAATGTGAGCCAGCGCTCCAACATGTCCACATTAATTGGGGAGGGAGCCCTTTGGTGAACTAGATCCATCTGCGGCAGTCTTGCCAGCCCCCTGTCCACCCCTCCCTCTGCCCCGCATCCCTCCAGGCCTGGGACAGCCAGAGGCCGCATGGGGGCCAGCACAGGGGGGACACTAATGTCTGTATATGCCAATCTTCCTATTGCAGGAACCATTGGACGAGAAAGTCCAGCACAGCAGGCGGGCTGAAACCCCCCGCCCCGCCCCCTGGCAGTGGACCTGTGCTGGGGCCGCCCGCTGGCCGCATGTCCACAATGGTATCTCTCCCCGGGCGTGGGGCGCGTGGGCGTCATGTACAAAAGCCACAGCCTCTGGCATGGCTCAACCCACCTAATGTCGGGGTGCCGGGGAATCCGCATATGGAATTACACGTCATAAGCCAACCACGATGGGCCCGGAAAGTCAACCATCGCCCGGTAGATGTTGTCCAAATACTGGACCATCGAAATTGCCAAATCCGGCCGGGCCCTAAGGTACACCGCCATGTATATGAGGTAGGCCGGCAACCAGTCGGCCCACGTACGTGGTGGCTTGCTACGACGTGCCTGCTCCTTATCCTTCTCATCCTGCCCCCCCCTACTCCTTGGTGAGCCCTCTGTTGAGGAGTGAGAAGGTATCCACGTAATCCCCCCGCCAGATCTTCTCTTTGGTGGTCTGTGCCAAATGGACACCCAGCGGTAAGGAATACCCCGCCGTCAGCAAGGCCGACACGGGCACAACAGGAACTGCTGGCATCTGAAAGGGGGCCTGTACTAACCCAGCCACCCCCAAAACATTCCCCACAGGGTAGAAAACACCCCCACCACGGGGCCCTGAGTGGTAGTTGTCGTCGCCAGGTGGGGCGTCAGCGGCTGGACCGCCGCCCCACCCGCGCGAGGCCAGGCCATTGGAAACCCCCCCCAACGTGGCCACGTGTGTAGGTGCACTAGCTTGGACCGCATACTCACGTGCTGCACCCCCGTAGGCCGCCCCCACCGGGGGTTCCGGCCCACTGGGGGCGTCGGAGCTCACAACCGCCATCGAGCTCGTCGATGGGGCCTGACCCGCACCGGTCTGATGAATGGGGAGCTGCGAGGCAGTGGCCCAGGTCGTGCCACGCGCCTCAAGCAGCTCGACCCGTCCCGTCGCCTGCCGCTGCCCAGCAGACGACGCGTCGAAACGAACCCCAAATGGAGACCAAGAGTGGCTAGCCCGGGCCAGGGATGTCTCGAGGGCCGCAACGCGGGCCAATAAGGCTTCCACGCTGACATGGGGCAAAGGACCAGCCGGCCTGCCTACTACAGGCATGGGTACAGGTCCCTGCACCCCGGGGCCCGAATAGGGCAACAACCCCACACCTGGGCCCGTTAGGGCCGATGTAGCAATCTGCCAGGGAAGGGGACCGGACCACCCCCCAAGGCTGGAAGGCCTCGGAGCGAGCTACGCTCCTACAAAGGGAGGCCCAGCGGAACGGGCAACACCATGAGAGGTGTCCACCGCTTGCGGGCCGAGGGCCGCAGCCCCTACTGGCCCCGTGCATGGGCCACCCTCCTCCAGCCAGGGGGAATAGACCCCATTCCACCGGTCCCGGTGGGTGCAAGCAAATGCAGCTGCTGGGGAGGCGCAGCCGCGGTCTTCCGACCCAGATTGCGCCTCCGAACCACACGAGCCGCGCTCGCAGCCGCCTTCTTCTTCGCGGGCCTCTCAGCCAATCAATGGGAAGCCGAAACGAGAGAATTCAGCAGCCAAAAGGCTTCCCGGTAAAAGCCAAAAGCGACGGAGGTAAGAGGGAAAAACTTCTCCGCTCCGTCGCTTCACAAAATGGCAGCTCGGCTGCCTCGTGGCCACCCCTTTTATAAGGGAGCTGGCCACACCCCTAACTACCCGGATGCCTTCGTCCTGTGGGGGGCCCCCCGCAAAGAGCGCGGTGGCCATTTTGGCGCCGCACTTGCATTGTTCTTATTACAACCACCTTGTTGAGTATATTAGAAAGTATATGACCAGCTCAGGACTGCCAGAGAACTTCATGTTTGAGGGGATTCCGGTTTTCTCTCTGTGTAATAAAGCAGGGGTTCTCAACCTTTTGGTGCCATGAGATGGACCATGCCCCCTCAGACAGAAGAGTGGGCCGGACACGTGCCCCCCCACACCATAGTGGGCATGGGTGCATTTGCACAGGCACATTTACAGCTGTCATCACCGCAGCTTGTTGCCGTGGGCCAGATGATTTGCCCCCATGGGCCATAGGTTGCAAGCCCATGTCATAAATGCTACATGGTATATTACAGCTGTTCAGACTCTGCAGAGAAAAATGTGCTCAAGGCTCTAAGATATAAAGAAATGGCCCATGCTTTGCCTTTCATTCTCAACGGCTAGCAGTGTGATATTCAGCAGTGTTAGGATACATGGTTATGTAGCCCCCACAGTGTATTGTATTGGATCGCAGTCTGTTCCTTTAAGAGTCTCTCTGTGCTCTGCCCCAGCTGAATAAAATCAGAGAGTGACTCAACAGTTTGCTACTATAAAGGAAATGCACTCTGAGCATGCTCTTGGGTAAGATGATAAAAGGGTAATGGAGGTAAGAAGCTATTGAGCCTTTGGGAGGTTTATTTTCCAAGGACTACATGATATTGCAAAAGGCTTCCTAAGGACTGAATTGTTTACCTCATGCTTGCTACTGAACTGCTAGCCTGCTTACTGCACTGGAAGGAAACTACTGTTTGCATCTGCTCAGAGGTAAATCTCTACTAAGACTGTTTATTTGGACTTATGCCTATCTCTTATGGACTGCTGCCAACTGTACTGAGAGCTGCTTCTCTCAGACTGGTGTTTTTGCTTCTCCTGTGTTTGCTAAAAGTAAAGCTGTTTTATTTTACCTTTCAACCTACTTGTCTATGTGGAAATATATCCCAGCTGTCGCTACGTACACATGTAACCCATACCTGTCAACCTTCCTGATTTGGCTGGGATTACCCCGTAAATTGACGTCGATTGACGTCATAACCCAGCCCCCGCTGCCAAAACTCCGTAATTTGGCAGCGGGGGAAACGCCTTCCGCGCATGCGCGGAAGGGTTTTACCCCTTCCACGCACGCATGGAAGCGCTACGTCGCTTGTGTAAGGGCTGCGCAGGCGGCGTAGCGCTTCTGCGCATGCGTGAAAGGGGTAAAACCTTTCCACGCATGCGTGGAATTCGACCTACGCACAAGCGATGTGCGCAGGTCCTGTTTTTTCGGAGCCGCGGATTGACAGGTATAATGTAACTGCTTTTGCTCTGCTAAACACAGCCAAGCCTCATTGGGTGTACCCCTGTAGCCCAACACCCTATCAAGCAGAATTGTCCTTAAGTTTACCTTCCCTGGCTCCTCGGTTAACCATCACTTATGTGGATTGGTCGCCTGGATATTTCTATTTATTTCTCACTTCATAAACACAGTTCTGCAGTTGACAAAAGAAATCAAAAAATGTGTAAAAATATTTTTAAAATCTGGCTTTTAAAAAATTGGAAGATGTCTAATAAAATGAACAGTTGGCAATCTGCTCACTATTAATTTTATTGGGTGTCTCCTAAAAGTCTGAGAAACACAGCCATAGAGTCACTGGAAATATTAAGAGAATTCATCATTTTAAAGAGGAATACGATTGTGCATTTGTGACTTGTTGCCATTAGACTTTGGGGCACCTCACAACGACTTGGGATTTGTCACAAATTCAAAGGTAATGAAATAAATTACAACAAATATAAAACCACAATTTGAGCAAAATGTGGGGACAGAAACATTTTCTTTACTGGCACTCTTAGCCTTTGGAGTTCTTCCAGCTTCTTTTGACACATCAAGCAAGCTCTGCACAGCAGGAAGAATATGTGATCCACTGACTAGATTGTCAGAAAGTATAAATGAAATATGAATCTTTTTACATGGTTTTCAATGGAACATCCAAGCTCTTCAATATCTTAGTTTTCACATCTGAAAAGCAGAGATTATTCTTACCTAACTCTGAAGGGTTACAAGTAATTAGCAGTCAAATCTTTTATTGTAGGCCCAATCAATAGTGCAGCAATCAGGCCAAATGAACCAGCAATAATAACACAAGATACATACAGAACACCATCTTCTTTTTCTTCCTCCGTATCCAAATCTGACATACAATAAAAACCTGATTTACATACACCTCGAGTTACATAAAAGTCAACTTACATAATGATTTTGTGCTAAAATCATGTCCTGATTTATGTAAATGTTCCAATTTATGTAACACAATTTCCTATGGCTTTGCTTCGAGTTACATAAATATTCATTTTTCCTATGAGCTTGCTTCAAGTTACGTAAAAAACCAATTTACGTAAAAGCCTATGGAATGGACTTTTTACGTAAGTTGAGGTTTTACTGTATTTCTACATCAATATATAAATATCCATATGCTTATAAAATAACACCTTGAAATAGCTATTGAAATAATGGATGAAATCACATTGGGGACGGGGTGGGGGGGACATTCACAACTTCAGACAAGATGGATTCACAACTGGAGCACATATTTATAATGTTTGCTCACTAGCAGACTCTATCATTGGTCTGCACAAAAACTGCAGTTCTCAGACCACGATTATATAAATGTATGATGACTGCAACTTTTCTGCAGATCAATTTTGGAGAATCTGATATATAATCACAAGAGTCAACACAACTCTGAAAGAAGTCACTAATAGATAATGGATTTTGTTCCTTGCCGGCTTTGTTTATATTTTGACTGTATATTGTGTTTTTGATTATGTTGTAATGCCGCCCAGAGTCGGCCATGTGCTGAGAGAGGCGGGGTACAAATTAAAATTATTATTATTATTATTATTATTATTATTATTATTATTATTATTATTATTATTATTATTTTGGCAAGTCAATAGACCTATATGATTTGTATTCAGACACACCTATATGATTTGTATTCAGATCTGCTTTGATATGGATTCTTGTACTGAGCAGTCAGCTGGATTCAATAGCCTCAAAGGTCTCTTCCAACTCAATTATTTTATGAATCTATGAATCATATATGTAGGAGCACACAAAATTGCCTTATATTGAGTCAGATCATTTAGTGATCCATCTACTCCAATACCAACATCTCTGACTGGCAGCAGCACTTTCAGACAAGATTATTTCTACCCCAACCTAGAGATTCCAGGGATTCCCTGGTAGTCTCCCATCCAAGTGCTAACAAGGCACGATACTGCTTACCTTCTGAAGTCAGATAAAATTGAGCATAGTCAGGGATATACCATGGATCCTAAAAGTATACATCTTATACCAGTGATGGCAAACCTTGGCACTCCAGATGCTCTTGAAATTCAAATCCCAGAAGACCTGATCAGAAGGTGTGCTGACTTGGGCTTCTGGTAATTTAAGTGCAAGAACACCTGGAGTGCCAAGGTTCACCATTACTGTCCTATACCCATATTATTATTATTTTGCAGCACTTAAATGTGTTAAACACCCATTCATAAACAACCTTACTTAGATCCGGCCATGAAATGGGCCAGAGGGTTATGTGAGGCCATTTTTTCATACTATGGGCACAAACCTCCTCATTGTTCCATAGCTCACCATGCTTCCTTCTCTTAAACATTTGGAAATTACATCTTACTTTTTCTTGCAGAGATTTTCCAACTGCTTTACTTAGTACAAGATTTCAAGTTTGGTCCCTGGTGACTTACAAAAACAATCCAAAACCAAATACTAATTACGTGTGCTTCCTTCCAAGATTAATACTCTAAGGGCCAAAAAGAGCACTCACTTGGCAAGAAATCATTATTCCCATCCCTTAAATATTTTGCTTAAACAGCAAATGTTTATTTACCAGATTTCCCAGAAGCGGAAAAGGTGACAGGCTGCCTCACTAAGAACCTCCTGTTTAATCATTGTGCTAGCATGCAACTAATTATTCAAGAACAAGAACTCATTTCTTGGTTCAACCTAAAGCTATTTCATGTTGGCTGTCATCCAGAAACATAATGGTTTTTATCTAACACGAAAAAGGTGTCACTGAAAGTCCACACATTATGCATTCTATACCACTTCCACATATTGGCTATAGTTTGATGTTAAGCCACTACAAAACTTTGCAAAGAATAGGCAGATGTTTTAAAAGAGAAAACAAATGGCTTACAGTAAATATTATAATAAATGGGATATGTTTGGCATGACTAATTTAAACTTCAGTCATATCAATGAGTAAATCTTGATCCATACTGGTGACTTCAACTTTACATACAGATGTACCCAAACGTTTTTGGATTGCAATTCCCTATTATCCCTCATCATTTGGCGATGAAGAGTGAGGTTGGTGGGATTTGTATTCTAAATATGTCTGGAGGACCACAGTTGCTCATCTCTGTTCTAACAGTTGATTCTGATCTGGAACCAAAAAGCTGAGATGTCATATCAGTATCGAGCTATAGATGAACAGGTATTCTATCCATTCCATCATCTGAAACCAGGTGCACAGCCTGAGATCAGAAACATTTAGGTAAAGGTAAAGGTTTCCCTTGCTCGAAAGCCAGTCGTATCCGACTCTAGGGTGCAGTGCTCATCTCTGTTTCTAAGCCGAAGAGCCACCGCTGTCTGCTCCTGCAGACATTTCCGTGGTCATGTGGCAGGCATGACTAGACACCGGAGCGCACGGAACGCTGTTACCTTCCCACCGAAGTGGTCCCTATTTATCTACTTGCAATTTCTTGCTTTCGAACTGCTAGGTTGGCAGGAGCTGGGATGAAGACGGGAGCTCATTTCTGTCCTGCAGTACTCGGGAATCGAACTGCTGACCTTCCGCTTCCCAGTCAGCGTCTTAGCAACTTGAGCCTTTCCACTGAACTCATCAATTCTTACAAATAAGAAATCTTCTAGAATGTAACATATCACCACTCTTCTAAATCACATCTTTGAGGTTTCTTCTAATCTCTCACTTGATGCATTTCTCCTGTCTCTTCATGTCTAACACTGCTGAGTGCATAAAGATCAGAAGGATCACATCACCCTCCTCAAGGATATAGCCACTCAAGAAGAGAAATAAAGGATCTGGATTCCTCTGCAGAATGATGATTGGTCAAGGACATAAGAACAGCGGTACAGCCTTGCTGGAACAGGCTACAGCCCATCCAGTCCAGCATTCTGTCTCACACAGTGGCTCGCCATTTTCTTCAGGGTATTCCCAAGCAGATGCCTTCACCTGCTTAGGATTCCCTGGAAATGGCATTGAGAGATATCCTGCCTATCTCTCCAACCTGGAGGTTGTCCTTAGGTATCCATAATTATAGCCATTGATACCCTTGTCCTCCATGAACTTGTCTAATCCTTTCTTGAAGCTGTCAAGACTGACAGCTGTCACCACTTCTTCTGGCAGGGAGTTCCATAGACCAGTAATCCTCTGGGTGAAAAAGTACTTTCTCTTATTTGTTTGAGAACTAGCACCCAAAAGTTTCATGGAGTGCCCCCTAGTTCTAGTGTTATGCAACAGGGAAAACAGTTTTTCCTTATCTACTTTGTCCACACCGTGCATGATTTTATAAACTTCAATCAGGTCACCTCTTACACGTCGACATTCAAGAGTGAAAAGGCCCAACCGTTGCAGCCACAGATTGTAAGGAAGGTGTTCCAGACCCCTAATCATTTTGGTTGCCCTCCTCTGCACTTTTTCCAGCTCCATAATATCCTTCTGGAGGTATGGTGACCAGAACTGTACACAGTATTCCAGATTTATAAAGAGGCAAAATGACACTTGCTGACTTATTTTCTATACCCTTCCTAATGATCCCTAGCATTGAGTTTGCTTTTTTCACTGCTGAGGCACACTGGGTTGACATCTTCATTGAGTTGTCCACCAGGACACCAAGGTCCCTTTCCTGGTTTGTCGCAGAGAGTTCAGACCCCATCAGTTTATAAATGTAATTGGGGTTTTTTGCCCCAACATGCATCACTCTGCACTTACTAATGTTGAAGCTCATTTACCACTGTTTTGCCTACTCCCCCAGTGTCAAGAGATCCCTCTGGAGCTCCTCACAATCTCTCATAGTTTTCACTACCCTGTATAATTTAGTGCTGTCAGCAAATTTGGCTACCTTGCTATTTACTCCTACTTCTAGATCATTTATGAAGAGGTTGAAAAGCAGGGGTCCCAGTACTGAACCTTGGGAGACCCCACTTTTTACTTCCCTCCACTTGGAGAAGTGTCCATTTAGTGCTACCCTCTGTTTCCTGTTCCTTAGCCAGTTGCTGATCCAGGACAAGACCTGTCCCTTTATTCCATGACTGGTAAGTTTATTCAAGAGCCTTTGGTGCGGGACCTTGTCAAAAGCCTTCTGAAAGTCCAGATAAACAATGTCAACTGGATCCCCCTTATCCACATGCTTGTTGACACTCTCAAAAAATTCCAACAGATTTGTGAGCCATGATTTGCCCTTGCAAAAGCCATGTTGGCTCTCCTTTAGCAGCGCCTTCTCTTCTATGTGCCTATTAATCCTATCTTTTAGGATGGTTTCCATCACTTTACCTGGGACACATGTCAAACTGACAGGTCGGTAATTTCCTGGATCACCCCTGGATCCTTTTTTGAAAATTGGTGTTACATTCGCTACCTTCCAGTCATCAGGCACAAAGCCTGATTTGAGGGAAATATTATATATTTTGGCTAGGAGATCAGCAATTTCATCTTTAAGTTCCCTGAGAACTCGTGGATGGATGCCATCTGGTCCTGGTGATTTGTTAGCATTCAGTTTAACAAGACATGCAAGGACCTCCTCCCTGGTCATTTCTATCTGGCTTAATTCTTCAGTTTCCCTCTCTACGAAGATAGGCTCTGTTTTGGGCATGTGGTCTCTGTCTACTTCAGTGAATACTGAAGCAAAGAATTCATTGAGTCTTTCTGCAATCTCTGTTTCCTCTTTAATAACCCCTTGCCTTCCATTGTCATCTAATGGTCCAATGGTCTTCCTAGTTGGGTTCTTGCTTCTAATGTACTTAAAGAAGTCTTTGTTATTTCTCTGAGTATTTTAGCTATACGCTTCTCAAAGTCTTGCTTTGCTTTCCTGATTGTTGTCTTGCATTTGTTCTGCCAGAATTTATGTTTCTACCTGCTGTCCTCATTCGGACAAGCCTCCCATCTTCTAAATGAGCTTTTCTTGCTTTTGATCACTTCCTGAACAGCTCCTGTAAGCCACATCGGAGTCCTCTTGGACTTGGCAGTGCCCTTTTTCCTTTTGGGTATGCATTCCAATTGGGCCTCTGTTATTGTTTTTGTAAACAGCCTCCATGCCTCTTGGAGTGTTTGGACTCTCTCAATTTTCCCTTTCAGCTTCTTTTTTACAAGTTTCCTCATTTTTGGGAAATTTCCTTTTTGAAAATTTAAGGTCTCTGTGTTAGATTTTATGACAATTGATCAAAAGGGACTGGTATCATAAACAGAAGACTATGGCAAGTTCATTTCACAAAGGCAGAACAGGCAAACAAAAGAAGAATTGAAAAAGAAACAGATTACAGGGCTAGGGCATCAAGGAATGTGTTTTAATGACAGAGAGTGAAAGAGAAGCAAACTGAGACAATGCAAGGATGGTTAAATTTTTTGGTGCTTTGGTGCTCAAATTTCTACAGAGATGAGAAACCACTATGACCAAAGAGCAATGAAGGAGGAAGAGGAGAAAGAAATAATAGGATTTTGTGGACAATCATCTCTTTATTTCTAGGAGAGCTGAGAAGATTCATTGATGTTTGCTACTCTGGGTTGTTTTATACCAGTGATGGCATACACACAGTAAACCCATTCATGTGGATTCACAGAGACTTGGGCTTCTAGTAATTGATATCCAAGAACAGCTGGAGTGCCAAGGTTCGCCATCACAGTTCTATACAGATTGAGGGTTGGGGACCTTTGGGTCCTTCAGAAAGTCTGGGCCTCCACTCTCAGCAACCCCCAAACAGCAAGGCCAATGTCAAGGGAGTAATTGTCTCCAACATCTGGATAGCTTAAGATTTCCTACCCTTAATTACATCTTTATCAATTTGTGACAGAGCATTGGACACTTTAAAATTATAAATGTATATAAAATATGAAATTCAAACAAATTAAAATATTACAATTATTAGCCTATTTTATACCAGAAACAGGCTATTTCAATGACATTTTCTCAACCATTTATTAGATTTTGTGTTCATGTGAGAGGCATAAATTGCATGCATATAACTGTTACTTTGATTGTATTTCCCCACTATCACAGATAATTTGTCCTATATCTAAGTATCCCCATTATACTTGCTTATTGATTTATCTTCCTACTTTGCTTCAAAGTCAATTAAGTGACTTCCAGATACTCCAGCCAGAATCTTGTCCTGGTGAGTGACATTCTTCAGCATTTATCCATTTGACAAGGTATGTTATTTTTTGCTCTCCACAGGTTTAGTTTAGCCTTTTCTGGTTTAATATTTGAGCTTGATAGTTATCCAGAATTTCCCCCCACAATTTAAGCCATCATGTCAGGCAGGGATCCTCACCCTACAGACTGCAGACCGGATCCAGCCCTTGGCACCAAATCATCTGGCCAACATCCTCACTCCAGCTGCTGCCACCTCAATCCTTGTCTCCTCTGCTTGGCTTGAAGTGTCCCTAACAGCTCTCCATAGAAGAGTAGATGTGGCTTACAACAACCACCCTGCTACAGAGCACCGTTAGGGACATACAAAGCCAAGCGGAGGAGACAATGATTGAGGAGGTGGCAGCAGAAGAGGCTGTGGGGGTGTTTCTGGCGGCTACAGGTGTGTTTCTTTCACCCATGTGACATAGCTCCTCCAGGCCGGTAAGCAGGGAAGTAGTGGTGGGGGAGTGAGGGGCTTTTGGGGTGTGTGGTGGGCTCAGGGTGGTTGCCTCTGCTACCAAAGGTGGCAGCAGCGGTGGGGGGGGGATCACGAGTCTGACCCCTCAAGAGGTTGAGAGAGTGTGACCTGGCCCCCGGCTTAAAAAGGTTGAGGACCCCTGATGTAGGGGGTTGATGTACATGAAATGGCTGGAGTTTTACCTTATTACATTTTGTTACTTTCTAGGGCTTCTCAACATACTTCTGGAGGGATGGTGCCAGCCAAACAATAGACTTTTTTCAATAAAAAAATCCTGTGTGATTCATTAAGAGTTATATCCTCTTGTTTGGTATGTTTTGATTTACACCATATGGTGCTAGCATATTCTGCTTTGGAGCAGTGCATGAACAAAGCTGTTGTTCTTATTATTTGTGGGTGAACACACCGATCTGACACACCCAATTCTCTAAGTATGCCAAACAAGAAGAAAAAAGTTTAAAAAGACAAGACAAAAAAGAAAGTGGATTTGATCTATAAAAGTTCACATTAAAATATATCAGTTCACCCTGAAGGTGCCACAATGTTTATCCTTTTTGTTTGTTTGCTTCTTGTTCAATATGTCTGCACAAACAACATGCCTACCACTCTGAAAAATACAACAATGGAAGACAATACTGTAATTTCCAAAGTAAAGGCACTGATTCTTGGTGGCAACTTTCTGTATGGTGTTTAAATAATGGTTGTTGTTGTTGTTTTTCTTCTAAATCAAGGTTCAATCCAGAGTGGTGCCTAAAATCCCTGGATAGGACAGTGTTCCAATATCTTGCCTTACATGCTCTAGAGCAGTAACATGTTTGATGCATCAGCCATTCTTTACCAATCTACTCAACCAATTCCTGAATTATTGCTTATTAAATATTGGCATTTTAAAAAAAACACATGATCGCATGTATTTGGTGGTAAGATCATCACTCATAAATCCCACAGACAGTAGATAATGATCATGTAAACTCAAAATAGCAACAGCGGATCAACTGAAAGACCATAAGGCATGAAAACCCACCCCTCATTCTCAGTGTATTGTTAGAAGGTGGCTCAGTGGTCACCATGCTGAGCTTAATGACTGGAGGTTAGTAGGTCAGCAGTTCAAGACCTGAGTGCTGCATGACGGAGTGAGCACCTGCCATCTGAGCAAACTCCTGCCAACCTAGCAATTCGAAAACAAAAAATTGCAAGTATATTTTCAGCAGGAAAAATAAAAGCATTCTGTGCATTCTTGCTGTTTCATTTTATAGCCATACAATCTATTACACCCTGCTGTTCTGAAGACTGACTGTCAGTCAAGATGACTCTACAAAAAAAAGACATGATTTCCCCTTTAACTGTTTTGACAAAACCTTAACCTAAGCTTCCGGGCACAGCTAATCTGCTTATCTGTAAGGTTCTCTTTACTATAAGTAACAATTTATCAGGCCACCTTGCAAAAGGATGCTACTTAACATTGACTCCTCCCTGCCTTTTCCAACTAGAGTTGCCATAATTCTCTCCCGCCAAACCGGGACAGCCATGTGATGTCATTGCATTCTTCAAACTGCGCATTCATTGGATGGGGCTGTCGGGGAGATCACAGCTCTAAGACCCCACAGAATCCACGTCTAGGGCGGACAGCCTTCATCAGTTTAACATAAAATATAGTCAAGAGATTTTCCCTGGTGTGATTCTTCTTGCAAAGACTATTCTTGATGGATCTATTTTTATTTTTTTGAATAACATTTCTTGGGCCACTCTTGAAACCACCCTTCCTCCCCCTGAGATCACCCCACCCTCCCCTTCACACACACACCACTGAAATAGACTCACCTTCAAACACCACACGAGGATCCCTTGGAAGAAATTTCTAAAGAGGGGCCCGGAACAGCAATGCAGTCCATGGCGCCTTCGTTTCCCTCCGGAAGGAGAAAAGCAGGAGACATGAAGGGACTTACAGCATTTTGGAGGAGGACCTTTGCGATGGAGGACTCTTCACTTTCTGTCCACCCTGTTCCCTTCCTCTCTAGCAATGCCAACCCTATGCAATTAACCCTTTGCAGTCATGTGAAGAAGGAATCCTCATCCCAGTGTAGGCCCGCCTCTCTGGCACAAGGAGGAGAGTCTTCTCCGTGTCTGCACCCGCCTGCTGGAACCTCCTGCCAACAGAGCTACATCTCCGGACAGAAATGCTGCCTTTCAGGAAAGAACTTAAAACCTGGCTCGCGGGCCAAGTGTGGGGTGCAGGTGGTGGGTAATCTCCATTGGGTGGCTGATATATAAGCATTTTCTCCCCTATGGTGCCTTTAGTTCCTGCACCCCTTTTTTAGGGGGTGGGTAGTTTTAATTGATTTTAACATGTTTTTAATCGTGATTGTGAACCGCCCTGAGTCGGCCTTGTCTGAGTGGGCGGCATATAAATCTAACAATTAAATTAAAATTAAATTAAAACGGTGGAAGTTTGGCTTTTTAGATATGGGTATTTCTTGCTCCCTCCTGGCTTTCGAAAAAAATTGCTGAGGATCACTCCTTGTCCCCCAAACTTCAAGGTGAGCCAAGGGATTTTTGCAAAGAGTTATTTCACTGCCTTTCTTTCAATTATCTCATGTACAAGGATAATTTAATGAAAGGCAGGAGGCAGTGAATTAACTCTTTGCAAAAAATCCCTTGGTGAAAGGTGATCTTGCTTCCTTTGTTCAAATTTTAAAATCCGGGACTTTTACAATTTTTTCTTGAATCATCTGAGACAGCTTGAATCTGGGAAAATCCTGGAAAACTGGGACATATGGCAACCCTATTTACAACAGAAAATTAGTAATTTGCATATGCTGACCTTTTAAAAAAATAGTATTTACTTGGCATTTAGCTCATCAAAGAAACCCAGATGTTGCCATGGTTATGCGAGTAGGGAACTGCTTAACATGAATAATGCTAATACACAGGGAAAGAGAAAACATCTGAAAATAAGACGTAATGCTCCATCACACTTTGCTAAGTGAGCAAAGTAACCATGAAGACTAGAAATGCAGAAAGCTACCTTATACTGTGCTGGATTAAGGGTCCACTAGCTCAGCTAGAGGTCTTTTGCATAGTAGTGAGGGCGAACCTTTTAGAGATTGAGTGCCCAATCAGAAGGGTGGGAGCAAAAGCTGTGCTGGGGGAGGGAGGAAGCATTCCCCTTGGGCTGCTGGGCAGAGGGGCGAGGTGAACTCTGTGTTGGGTTAAGGGAGGAATTGCTCCCATTGGGCTACAGGGCACAGGGGCAGTTCTAACTCTGTGCTGGGGCGATGGCACATGTTCCAACAGAGAGGGCTCTGAGTTCCCCCTCTGGCACACGTGCCATCGGTTCGCCACCACTGTCCTATGTAATATGCCACCAATATTTCTTATTATTTTATCCTAATGTCAACTATGTTTAACAGCACTATTTATTCTAGGGAAGGGCAATATCTAGGTATAGACATGTACAGCCCCCAGAACTCTGGCGATCACTCACACCTGATCTATTCATTTTGAAAAAAATTATAATGGGTTCGCAACACAACTAGAAAGATACCTGCAGGACAACCAACTGTTCCCTATCCCAACAGATTTTATGAAATGCAACACAGATAATACAGTAATCAAAGTAAACTAATATTTGTTTGCCCATTACAAATTTTTCACTCACATGTACATATAAACCACTACATATTGGGTTTCCTGCTTTTCATTCAACTCACCATAGAAAAGAGGGGAGAGATCAAATTTAAAACGAAAATAATATCAAGAGGTTCTGAGAAGGATCTGAGAGTCAAGTAAATGTGTTAGACCAGGGATTCTCAATGTTTTTCAGCCACAGGCTGGACCATGCCCCCTTAGGCAGCTGAGTGGGCTGGAATGGTGGTTCCTCCCACCGTAAATGCTGCCATAAAACTAGTGTGGTACTGTGGCTGGTTCTGACCGGTTCTAGCGAACCGGTAGTAAAAATTCCAGGCCATGCGCACTTGGCCGGCCACAACCACCTCTCGGCCTCCCCCTCACAGCACTGCCAGAAATGAATCCCATTTGCCTCACCCAGGGCCGAAGGCGCACTTTCATCTCCGCACTTCCCTTGGCGCCTTTGGCCCTGGGCGAGTCAAATGGGACGCATTTCCGGCAGTGCTGGGAGGTGGAGGCCAGCCAGCACCAGCCCACCAACCCACCCGCTCACCTCCCAGCAGTGCCACCAGCAGGGATGCATTTCCAGTGGCACTGGGAAGGGGAGCCCAACCAGCACCAGCCCACCAATCTGCCTGCTCACCTCCCAGCAGCACTGCCGGCAGAGATGCGTTTCTGGTGGCACTGGAAAGGGGAGCCCAGCCAGCACCAGCCCACCAACTCGCCCCGCTCATCTCCCAGCAGTGCCGCTGCTCTGGGACTCCTCCGTCATCTTCCTCATCTCCGGAAGAGAGAAAGGTAGGTTTCTTTCTTCTTATTTTCTGGGGGGGGGTTTTGAGGCCATGCCCACAAATAGCCACACCCACCGAGTGGGTAGTAACAATTTTCACAGTGCATCAGTGCGTAAAACACGTCTGTGGGCTCATGGGCCATGGGCTCATTTACGGTTGCAGTAAATGCATTTACGATGGCTGTCAATGAGTCTGCGGCTGATTCTGGGGGTGGCAGGGACACCTGGGGAGAGGTATGGGGCTGAATTATTTGGCACCATGGGCCGTAGGTTGTGAACCCCGGTGTTAGATGATAAATAGAAAAGCACTGCTGGAGCTTTATTATGCATACTTCCTCCTACAAGAGCTGAAAAATTAAACAGGAACCAGATTGTATCAAAGTTGCCAGTTTCAGAATGGTCTCTTTGTCCTGGTACCTCTTGAGTAAGGGTGCAATTACATTAGCACCTACGAGCGATGTGGCCTGGGTCACAGTAAAATAGTGGGACTTGATTTGAATCACCTAATGAAGTCCCACATTTACACATAAATGGTGCCACCATTTCTGTCTGATGTGGGGCTTGGTTAGATTGTTTTAATAAAGTTTTTCCATTCCACAGCTCTTACAGTATTTGGAAATGGCTCAATAAGTGAACCAAGTCCAGATATTGACAAATTAATCTCTTCCTCTGCTTGGGAGAAGGCAGGAGAAAATTTTTAAAAAATCTATTTAAGACTTGCTGATGCAATGTCAGTTATAAAACATGTGCCTCGCTGGTTGAAAACCACCCATAGCAAAAGCCACTGCCGTGGATTGTACTGTGACCAATATGGCAAATTTCCCCCCTAACTGACATATTGCATTAGCTGATTTTGTTTTACTTTCATTTTCACCCCTTCAAGTGTCAAAGGAGATACAAGATTCTTGCTTAGACACTTCTAGTGGCTTCCACCAGCATTATTTGGTGTTCTTATAATATGTCTCTGATGTTATCTCGCCACTTTCCTATGTCTGCCTCGTGGTCTTTAGTCTTCTCCATTTTCAACATATGCCTTATATGGTATGGAAAACTAAGACATTCACTCCAAATGGGCACACTTCATTTGTTGTCTCGTAATATAATTTAAGATTGGATCTATTCTAATTCTTTCCCTTATAATCACATTCCTGATTTTATCCCTTCTTGTCACTCCAGCAGACTTCCTCAGACATCTCATTTCCAAAGTGACCAACTGTTGTTTATGTTTATTGCATTAATGCAGTTAATCTCGGGGGCGTGGCTAAGATGGTGCTTGGTTAACACGTATTTTGTTTCACTCGCGCTGAGAATGGGATTTTAAAGAAGTTTAAACTAAAAAAAGTTGGAGCCAAACTGCATGAAAGTGTTCATCCGGAGCCTGGGAATCTTTTGATGTGAGTTTATTTTCACCGGAGTCAGAGTTCGAGGAAAGGGCGGCGAGGGAAGCATAGCGCAGGCTGGGCTGAGCTCGCCGCTTGGGTCGGACGGGTCTCTGGCGATTTTAAAAGTGAAATAGGCTTCGGAGCTGTTTTGAAGAGTGAGAAGGAAGAGAAAATAAAATAAAGAGGACGCTGGCGGTGGCGAACAAGGTCTCGGAGTTGGAATATTGAGAGGACACAGTAGTTGTGGAGGGATGGAGGAGGGTTAAGTTTGATAATGGAAGGCAAAGCCGGGAAGGAGTAATGGCGCCGAGGAAGAACAGAAACGAAAGTTAAAAGTTTTAAGACAATTTAAGAGCAGAGTGTGGGGAAGCGGTGGTGGAACGGAGGTCGGAAAGCTGAAACAAAGGTTGGAAATGGAGATTGGAGTGGTGAATAGGAGTGGATTTGAGTAGAGCAAAGACGGAGCAAGGAAGGGAATGTTTTGAAGGCTGCAGAGTACTGTTGGTGTGTCTGGAAAGAACGGAGGAGAGACCAGGCTCAGGAACCGCCGATGTGGTTGGATATATAAGTATCTTTTTTCTCAATTTTATGGGGTTGCAGTTGGGCATCCTGGAGCGAGGGTAATATAGTTACTTTTCATCCTTTTTCTGTCCGTTAAAGTCTGGAACCGTCTGGAACTGTGGATATATGGTTACCCTGCAAAGAAGAAGCTTGTCTTGGTCTTTTGTTTTCTCTTCTCTCACTTACTCCTGTTTATATCGTGGATATAAGGTTGTTGGGTTTTCCTTTGCTGAGCTTGCAATTCCTGGATACAGTTTGGATATAATAGTACAGCTCTGAGTAGATTACAATGTGAACAGTCTTTGGACCCCACCCACCCCACCCTGGAGGACTTAAGGGCTGCAGGCTGGCAGGACCTCCAACGCCGCCCCAGCTCCACCATCGGGAAGCCTGCGCAGCGCCGAATGCCAGGGGCATTCCATCTCCCCCGGCGTCTTCGGACCCCGCCCACCCTCCCTGGAGGACTTAAGGGCTGTGGGGCTGGCAGGACTTCCAACGCTGCCCCAGCTCCACCGTCGGGAAGCCTGCGCAGTGCCAGATGCCGGGGGCATTCCATCTCCCCCGGCGTCTTCGGACCCCGCCCACCCCCCTGGAGGACTTAAGGGCTGCGGGGCTGGCAGGACTTCCAGCGCCGACCCAGCTCCACTGTCGGGAAGCCTGTGCAGCGCTGGATGCCGGGGGCATTCCATCTCCCCCGGCGTCTTTGAACCCCGCCCACCCTCCTGGAGGACTTAAGGGCTGCAGGGCTGGCAGGACTTCCAACGCTGCCCCAGCTCCACCATCAGGAAGCCTGCGCAGCGCCAGACGCCGGGGACATTCCACCTCCCCCGGCGTCTTCGGACCCCGCCCACTGCCAGGGAGGTTGTATTCATTGTTGTTTTCGCTTCTTCTCTGGGACTTAATGTTTTGCTATTTTTGCTTTTGAAATTGTATTGTAGTGCATATTTTATTTATATTTTGTTGTAACTGAATGGTATATTTTGTAGTCTGAAATTTTGTAACTGTATCCCTGGAGATATGTGTATTGTATTATTATTATTATTATTATTATTATTATTATTATTATTATTATTATTATTATTATTATTATTATTATTATTATTATTATTATTATTATTATTATTATTATTATTATTATTATTATTATGCATTTATTGTCCACCATGTAAACCGCCCTGAGTCGGGTTGTACCTGAGTGGGTGGTATATATGCGTGAAAATTAAATTAAATTAAATTAAACAGAAGATTTGTTTGAGTCGGAGTGGGATTTGGGCTGTTTGGGGGGAAAAGGTACTAAATAAAGCTGGAAAATAATCAAGAGGAAGTACTTTTTGGATATAAAAGCGTTTTGGCTCTGGGAGCATTGTTTGAGGATTTCATAAATAAAATGGAGAAGAGGAGGTTGTAAGGCCTAAAAAACTTGATGCAAGAAAGGAGGAGAAGAAAGTGTCAAGCATGGATGCACCATCATCATCATCAGCAGCAGCAGCAACCACAACAGAGCAGACGGGAGCAATGGACCAAACCCAAATTATGGTAGATCTGGGGAAGTTGTTTAAAAAAATTGACAAGATGGAGGAAACAACCACGAAAGGATTAAGAGAAATTAAGGATGTGATGGCAAAAGATAAGGAGGAATTAATGGGTAGCCATAAGAAACTTGTCAGTATGTTTACTGATTTTTCTACAAAGGTGGATGCTAATTGTCAGAAAGTGGATAAAGTTTTGAATCTGGTGCAAAAAGATATGAAATTAATGCAGAATAATATAAGAGGGCTGTATGAGGAACAAAAAGAAGTTAAATTGAAAGTTGAGGTTCATGGGAAGAAATTGTAAATGGTGGAAGAGGTGATGAGAAAACAGAACATGGTGATACGAAATTTGTCAGAGAAAATGCCAGACAAGCTGAAGGAAAGAATAGTTGATTGGTTAAATAATTTGAATATGGGGAAAGATTTTGTAAATGAAGATATTGCAAGCATTTTTAGAATGGGGCCAAGGAAGGGAAAGAAAGTTCAAAGGAATGTTTTGGTTAAATTTGCAAATTGGGCAGATAAATTAAAGGTGATGGCTTTTATAAAACAGGCTGGGTCTGGCATTTTAAAAATTGATGAATGTGATGTAGAGGTTTACAACGACATATCCATTGAGGAACGGGTGTGGCATTTTAAGATGAAACCTGTGACAAAACTATTAAGAGAACATGAAATTGTTTATCATTTGAAATTTCCTCAACAGCTCAGATTTTTCTATGATAAAAAAATGCATACGATGGATACTGAGACGGATTCATTAGATTATTTGTGCCAGATTGGATTGGTTAAGACAGCATCTCGAGAGTGACGGGCTTTGAGGAAGGCCTTGTCGGAATCAGGTGGTTCCCAAAGAGAGCAAGGGAATGAACAAGAGAGGGGGGTAACAGGAGGAAATGAGGATGAAGATGAGGTGCAGGTAGTAGAGGAGGAAGGGTGAGGTAGGGTACCAGTAAGAGGGATTTAGACGGATCAGAGGAAGGATGAAATGTTTTAATAATGTTAGATTTAGAGGTGGATGATAGGCGCTAGAGCCTTAGATAGAATGCACATCTTGCATGTCTCCCCTCCCCCCTTTGAAGAATAAGGGCCACTTTTTGGTAAGAAGAGTGGGTGGGGGTAGTTTTGAATGTTAAATATATTTTGTGTGTTTTTTTAATTGTAGATAATGTAAGAATATGTATGGTGATGGTAATTGCACAAGAAGGAGTTTGCGGTTGTCAAAATGTAAGGACATTAGATAAGTCATGAGGAACTTTAAAGTACTGACTTGGAATGTGAAAGGTATGGGCAGTCAAATGAAGAGAAGGAGGTTAGAATCTGCTTTGAGGAGGGATAAGCCAGATGTAGTCTTTCTTCAGGAAACACATCAAAAAACAGAGGGTACAAATAAGATTTTTTTTGGGATGGATGCAGATATATGAAAAAGTCGTATGGAACTTCCAAAGCAAGGGGGGGTGGCTGTCTTGATTTCGAAGAGACTTGGCTTTGAGATGATAAAGAGTATTTCCGATCCAGAAGGCAGATACTTAATAGTAAAAGGGAAAATAAATGATGAAGAGATAATGTTAGTAAATATATACGCCCCAAATGAACACCAGAAAGAATTTTAAAATAAAGTATTGGGTATACTGGAGAAAGAGAGATCAGTTAATATGGTTGTGGCAGGAGATTTTAATTTGATAAGGGCCCCAGAGGATTGTACTAATGTAGCTAGAGCTGGAAGACCTGCTAAAATGAAGATAATAGATAAATGGATGAAGAGTTTGGGATTAAAAGATGTGTGGAGGGAATTTAAGGGATCAGAGAGGGCATATACTGACTTCTCGCAGGTCTATAATACATATTCCAGAATTGATTATTTTTTTGTCACAGAAAATTTGGTCAAAAATGTAAAAGATGTAGAAATTGGGATTTTTAAAGAATCTGACCATGCAAAATTATGGATGGAATTAAGAATGGATGGTGAAAAAAGGGTAGGCGGAATTGGAGATATGATGATAAATTGTTTTATGATCAAAAAAGCAAAGAAAAGATAATTGAAAATTGGAATGAAAGTTGGAAATGGAACGATAATGGAGAGGTTAGTTATAATGTGGTGTGGGATGCCATGAAGTCGGTATTTAGAGGGGAATGTATTAAGTTGGCTAGCATTAAAAATAAAAAATGTAGGGATAAACAGCTTGAGATAGAGAACGAGATTAAGCAATTACAAGAGGAACATGTAAAGACAAATAGCAAAACGGTTTTTGATAAAATTCAAAGGCTAAAGTCAGAGTTGATAGGAAAAGATATACAAAAAGTTAAAAAAGATTTATTATATTTGAAGAGGGAATATTTTGAATATAGCAACAGGAATTCCAAATTATTGGCAAGATCTGCTAAAGAAAAGAGGTTGAAAAGAGAAATTGGAATTTTGATAAATAAAGCAGGTGTGAGATGTAATAAGGCTAAGGATAAGATTGAGATAGTGAAAGACTTTTATCAAAATTTGTACACTAAAGAAGATATAAATATGTAAAAGTTGAGAGAACAATTGGAAAAGCATTTGCAAAAAAAGATTTGGAGCATAAAAATAGAATGGAAGAGCGAATAACGGAAAAAGAAGTAAAGGATATAATAGCCAACTTGAAGTTAGGTAAATCTCCAGGGGAGGATGGATTGACAGCGGATTTCTATAAGGAGTTTAAAGATTGTGTAGTTCCAAGATTGTTGAAATTGTTTAATTACATATTAGATGGAGGAAAGATACCGACATCATGGAATAGAACTATAATTGTCTTGCTGCCAAAGCCTGGAAAGGATGTTGAAAAAATGGAGTCATATAGGCCTATTTCTCTGATAAATCAAGACGCCAACATATTTACAGCAATAATTAAAAATAGATTGAACGGGTTCATGGGTAATTATATAAAGGGGGATCAAGCTGGATTCTTGAAAGGAAGACATATGTCTGATCTGATAAGGAGAGTTCTGGACTTAGTAGGACAAACAAAAGAGAAAATTGGATTACTGTCGTTAGATATATTTAAGGCTTTTGATTCTTTGCAATGGATTACAATCAAAGAGATAATTCATTGTTACAGATTTGGAGATAGATTTTGTAATACGATTGAACAGTTATTATCAATCTGGATTTGCTAAAGTCAGGGTAAATGATGAAAATACAGAAGAAATAAAATTAGAGGCAGGAAGGAGTCAGGGTTGTCCATTATCTCCAATATTGTTTATAATGGCTATGGAGTTGTTAGCGAATGACCGGCGAGCGCGGTCAAGTGCACGGAGGTCAATGCTTCCCCTGTAAGACTGTCGCGGCATGATGTCCGACCATAGCAGCCGCGTGGACGGCCATAGGTGATGTAAATAGGCTAGGTCACTGCAAACCAACAATTTTAAAGAGAGGCCAGTGACCTGTGCGAGGTCATTGCCACCGAGGTGCAGGATAAGGACATCAGGCGGGCCAACATCCCTGATGGAAAACAGGAATGGCAACAGTTCCCGCCACCTCATGCCGCGCTTACCGTACCATCGCATACGTGCGGCAGCACGTAGCCCGAGATGGGGTCCCCACTCTGTCGACGCAGCATACTGCGCTGCCCAGTGCACGTAACTGTGGCCCACCAGCCATACTGCCACGGGTGTGCGTGTACACACAGGGTCTGTAAAAGAAGAAAAAAGGGATTAATGGCCTAAGTAGTACTCATGCATGGAGGGGGCGTACATATAATGCAAAACGCATGGATCCCCATCTGCCCATCCGGCGTATATCAGCCTCAGAGTACCCAAATGCAGCTGCACTGGACACAGCTAAATCCTAAATCCTATCCTAAAAGAATGGGTGCCGTAACGAGCCCCAGGGAGGCCAACACTGTGAAGTGCCATACCGGTCACCTTCCAAAACTGGAATTTAGTCAGTGGAGACCCATTCTGGTGGCAGAAAAATGGGCCAGGGTGCGTACCACGCACTGCCAAAAACTCGTGTAGGGCACCAACCGGACAGATGTCATCAATTGAGCATCGTAGCAGTCTTACTCCACTGCCTACGCCATGCTGATCAACCTTTGAGGACCGTATCCTCAACTGAGCCCACTCTTGTGTGATATAGACATCGTCGAGTTCCAGTGCCCTACGAGACACGTCCCCCTTAGACAATGGGATGAGCTCACTGATGCGGAGCGCTCCAAAGAAAGCTACGGTGGTAGCTGCGTGAAAAAGAGCCTCCTCGTACCTATCATAACACAAGTTATGCCAGCCTCGTGCAAGGTGGGTAAGAAAATCTGGTGAAATGGGGTGACGTGTGTACGGGCGGCGGCCACGTTCACGTGTCCACCCTTCCAAAACATGTCGTATGCAGAAGTCATTCACGCAGTCAGCGAAGCCCCGTGCCTTGGCCATAAATGCCAATGCCGAAAGCCTAGAGGCTATGGTACGGGGGGGGGGCAACCCCTGACCGTGAAGGTAAACCATGTATTGCAAAATTTGGTCTACTGGTATCGGCCACGCTTCGGGCAACTGCCGTTGCCCGCAAAAGGTTCTGAATTGTATGAAAGCATGTAGATACGCCTTACGCGTGCGAGGTGCCAAAGACATGCCAATTGCCCGGTTCACCTCTCCTCGCCAAATGTCCAAATCTCGGCCGGGAGTGGAGAGGGAAATTCCTCTGCTTCTGGAGCCAAGGCACAGAACCGGGAGATCTGCAGGCGGGATAAAGCATCGGCAATATCATTATTAATGCCTGGCACATGTCTGGCCCTGAACAGCACATTGAGGCGTAGGGTTCTCAAAACAAATTGATGAACTAATGCCATGACTCTGGGGGATTTGGATGTCGGGGCGTTAACAATGTGCACCACTGCAGCATTGTCACACCAAAAATGGACCACCGAATTGGCCCACTTGTTGCCCCACAGCATTAGTGCTCCCAAAATGGGAAAAAATTCTAGGAAAGTAAGATCGCGTAGGCGATCCGTGCCTTGCCATGCGTGAGGCCATTGGCCATAGGCCCACCGCCCCTCGAAATACATCCCATAACCCAGAGAGCCGGAGGCATCCGACTGTACTTGAAATTGAGGGCTGACCAGAAGGTCTGATCTCCAAAAAGAGACCCCATTAAAATCCTGGAGAAATGTGAGCCAAACCGAAAGGTCTGCCCGTATACCCCTGGTTAGCCGGACCCTGTGGTGGCTTTTCAATAGGCCAGCCATGGCGTCACACAGACGCCTGGCAAAAGCTCTGCCCAGGGTTACCACCCTGCAAGCAAAATTGAGGTGGCCATGAAGCACCTGTAACTCTCGAAGAGACACTTTACGCTTGGCAATCATTGCCATAATCGCAGCTGTGATCCGTGTCACCTTTTCCAAAGGAAACCTGGATGCCTGTGCGACAGTGTCAATTTTGATACCTAAAAAGGTGAGTGTGGTGGCAGGGCCTTCAGTCTTTTCAGGTGCTAAGGGGACACCCAGTTCCCTCATAAGCACCTGAAATGTGGCAAGGAGACGGATACACGTGTCCGAGCCCTGCTCACCCCCAAACAAAATGTCATCGAGGTAGTGGGCTACAGACCGGGACCCTGACCTGCGAACGAAGGCCCATTGGAGGAAGGTGCTAAACTATTCGAATGCCGAACAGGAAATAGAACAACCAAAAGGCATGGCCTTGTCTACATAGAACTTGCCCCGGAATCGAAAACCCAACAGCTCAAAGTCATCAGGATGCACTGGCAGTAATCGGAATGCCGATTTGATATCGCACTTTGCCAGGAGCGCCCCAGGACCACAGGAGCGTACCATCTGTAAGGCCTGGTCAAATGACGTATACCTGACCGAGCAAAGGTCATCAGGAATCGCATCATTGACCGAGGAACCCGCAGGGTAAGAAAGATGGTGAATTAAGCGAAATTCACCCGGGGACTTTTTTGGGACTAGACCCAAAGGAGATACTTTCAAGTTAGGGAATGGTGGGTCAGTAAAGGGCCCAGCAACTCTCATGGCATTTACCTCCTTAGCTATGCTTTGTGCAGCAACATCCTCATTACCCTTAAGAGAAAGTAAGTTCGGGGCATCCTGCGGCCCCCAAACACCCCTAAAGGGTATATGAAAACCAAACAGGAAACCTTCTAGTAGGTACCTCGCATCATCCCGTCTAGGATAAGTGGAAAGCCATCGTTCCAGCATTGGGACATTAATTGGGGAGGGGGCCTTTTGCATGGCCAGCCCTGTCAGAGGGAGCTCTGACTGCCCCCTGCCCGCTCCTGCCTCTGCCTCATGACCCACCAGCCCGTGGGCACGCGGAGGCGGCATGAGGGCCAGAACAAGAGGGACACTCGTGTCGGAAATGACACTGATGCTTGTTGCACACACCGCTAGCTGAGAAGCTCCAACACAGCAGGCAGGCTGGAACCCCCTGCCCCGCCGACTGGCAGGGAACCTGTGTCGCAGGAGCCCGCTGCACGGCATGGCTGCAATGATACCTATCACCAGGCGCTGGCCGCGTGGGAGTCATATACAAGAGCCACAATTGCTGGCAGGGCTCATCCCATCTCATCTCAGGATGGAGGGCCACTCTCATCCTGAACTCTTCGTCGTAAGCCAACCACGATGGGCCAGGAAAATCAACCATCGCCCTGTAAATATTATCCAGGTATTGCACCATCGGAATGGCCAAGTCAGGCCGGGCCCTCAGGTATACCGCCATATATATGAGATAGGCCGGCAACCAATTGGCCCAGGTACGTGGTGGCTTACGACGATGGGACAACTCCTCGTCCCTGTCATCCTGTCCCTCCCTCTCTTCCTTGGTGGGCTCACGATTCAAGAGGGAGAAGATATCAACATATTCCCCTTGGCAAATCTTATCCTTCATGGCCTGGGATAGATGATCACCCAGGGGCAAGGAATAACCAGCCATCGGCAGAGCCGCCGTCGGCACATATTGGATCGAGGGTATGCACAGTGGGCCCTGAATAGTCCCTGCAACGCTTGACATACCCACAGGGGCGGTCACCCCTGCCCTAACCGGGGGGCAATTAGGCAACCAGGAGTTAACAGGGCAGTGTGGATACAGCTGCTCACCCACAGTAACCTGCCGTAGCCATGGCCACTGAACCCCCCCAGTGTGACTGGATAGTGTCGCTGGTGTACTCAGTTGACCAGGATACTCACTAGGTGCACCCCCGTGAGCCGCCCCCACTGAGGGTTCCGGCCCATGGCGGGCGTCGGAGCTCGCGACAGATATTGAGCTCTGTGGCCATGCCTGACTGGTCCCCAGCGGCAAGATCTGCTGTGATGACTGGGCGGGGAGCTGCGAGGCGCCAGCTTGGGCTGGCCTGATGGCCTCAAGCAGCTTGACCCTGTTGGCGGCCCGCTGGAGAGTCATGGCCGACGTGGTGGCCGGAATTGATTAGTGGGCCAGAATTGAAGTGGTAGCTAACCCACCATCGGAAGGTGGTGGGGCAATGCCCATTGATGCCTCTAGCACTGAAATGCGTGCGAGAAGAGCATCGACAGTTTCCGAGCCACCCGTGTAAGGTGGGCCGGATGGGCCGGATGGCCCACTAGGCAATTGTTGGAGGGGAAACCCAAATGGGGATCCCAGGCCTGAATAGGGCCATGTCCAAAATTCCGGACCGTGTGGGGCCGGAGGAATGGTGGGGCGGAAACCCACACCGGGCCCAGATGGGACCCAGCCCCAAGCCAGGAAAAGACCCTACAGGGGCAGGGATCCCAGAGGGGTCGGCCTGCGCCGGCCCCGGCTGAAAACTTGGGCCAGGCTGACAGGCAGAAGCCTGTCCGGCCACATTGGTGGCAGTGGGCAAAGCAACCCCACTACCCTGCTGCGGGGGTGCTGCCCGAGCCCTCCGGCTCGGTGGCGGCCCCCTTGTAGAAGATGGGGTAGGGAGAGCCCTTTCCCTCGGCCACGGTTTGGAAACCAGGACCTTGCGCTTGGGAGCCATGTCTCCCAGCAAAAGAAAGGGAAGCTGCTCCTAAATGATCCCTAGCCAGGGATCCAACATGCAACCTTTTGCTTCAATACCGCAATCGGAATAGGCAAAGGAGAACTCCGTTCTAAAAGCCAAGGGAGAAAGCAAGGGAAACGCGACGGAGAAAACTTCTCCTCTCCGTCGCATTCTAAAATGGCAGCCTCGTGGCCACCCCTTTTAAAGAGGAGTGGCCACGCCCCCTAACTAACCCCGATGTCTGAGTCCAGGTGGGTGGGGGCCCGCAAAGAGCATGGCGGCCATTTTGGCACCGCGCTTGCAATTGTTTCATCCAACAATGAGCTCCATGGAATGGATTAAAATCGTTGGATGAGGTACCTCTGTGTGCGTGCGTGCGTGCGTGTGTGTGTGTGTGTGTGTGTGTGTGTGTGTGTGTGTGTGTGTGTGTGTGTGTGTAGATAGAGATAGAGATATAAATAGTATAGATATAGATATATACACACACACAGGATATAAAGATATAGATATAGTTTTCCCCTCCTAAGCCAAGTCAAAATTATGGAACTACTATTGCTCCCTGCACCATCCTGAACCTGCCTTTCCCCTCAACCCTTCCCCATTCTCTCAAGGTTCTCTGTCTTCAGACCAACACAGAACAAAAAACATTACAACTATGTAACCCTGGGTGACATTTTGACCTGGCCTCAATTAGCAAGGGGTAAAAATGGAACAAGATTTTACTTTCCCATAGGAAATCTGCAGTCCATTAACCCACACTCCAAAAGGATTATCTTACTTTTTTTTCTATAGAAAAACATCATCATTTCCCATCCTTGAACAGACAGCCTTTCACAAAATCATACAATTTTCAGTGTCTTTCTGCCCAAAACTAAGTCTGTCTTATCACAGAAAAAATGCAATAGACATGTTTGGAAAAAAGTAAGGGAAGATTTCTTGAAATGCCAAATGAAGGAGTTAAAAGAAACATGTTTACTAACTTAATCTGCCTATTTGGAGTGTTTCTGCAGTTCTCTTTCCTCAAACAGTCCCTTTTCCATTCACAATCCACATTTGGATGGCTCTTAGGTACAGTGTGGCACTAAAGAACCCCCTACCAACACTGAACACCAAATCTTAGGGACTACACAGAACTGCAAAGTTGTATCTAGTGTAAATAGAGACAGCCAGTTCATATAGAAAAGACCAGGTGCATATTCCATGGAAACTGCACCCTATAAACATCTTCAGATTTACTATGCCCATGAAAACATTTATACTGTATATCTAAATTCCTTTTGGAATTTAGCAGCCTGTTGGAAGTAATTAGGCAAAGCAATTGATAGCGCTTGGCAAGGCAGTCAATGGGCAAATGTTGCTATAAGCAGATTCTGAGTCCACCTGAAAAAAACAATTTCTCTGAACTCAGTAACCCAGTGTGGATCTGTCCTCCCCCAGCTAAAATGGCCAAGCCAGCTTCCTCCATAGCACTGAATCAGACAGCATAGTCTTGCAACAACAATGTTTTTTTAACAAGCCAGAACTGTGTACATAGTTGGCCAGACTATAATTGCTTCGCTATCCCATCACACTCTCAGAGTCCTTAACACTCCTGTTCTCTTCATAGCAGGACTTAAAAACACTGAAGAGCCTCCACGGCGTTGATCCCACTCTCTCTCTCTCTCTCTCTCTGTACTTCTTTTTATTAAATCTTACATTTTGCTATCCTATCTTTATGATACTAAGTATAAAATATATAAAGTATCCTTTTTGTAATGTCTCTGGGGATACTGGTATCAAATTCTACTAAATAGTGAATAAATGAACATAGTAACAATTACGTGAGTATGATAAGTAAAACATAAGAATAAAGAAATAAAGGCTAATGTTAATGAGATTATACATAAGAATAATATGACTACTATATGTTTACAGTAAGTGTATAAACTAGCAAATGTAATTTAACATGTGTATAAACTTGCTATTATATGAGGCTTTTGTTATATTGTATAGTATACCTAAGAATATTGTAAGCTATACTTCTAAGGATATATATTGGTATAGTTTTTCTAAAAGGGTAGATACGATAAGGATGAATGCAATTTGTGTTAGATGTAGTATATTTTGATGTAACTATGATATATTTATATCTAACAAAATCATTCCTCATCAATCTGTAGCAGCCAACATCATGATGGTCAGTGTGGAAAGCCCCTAAATCTCCATGAAAGCAAACATATGAAAATGTGGTTCACCACCAATTTGCACAATGTGAACTGGGTGCCAGAGGCATTAAGTACATTTGCTTGTGACCAAACGATATCTATGGTTTCCCCATGCCCATCTGGCATGGAAACGGCCCTTGCAGAGGTCGCTTCGGGAGGATGCTCCTTGAGCCGTGGGCTCTGCAGGCAGCTAAATTAAGGGGGGTGGATAAATTATAGGGTTTGATTCACCCAATTCCTTTGACCTGACCAACGGATCTGCTGAAAGAGCGAATATCTAACCCGGTTACCCATTAGAGTAAATCACTCATCTCCAGGTCTCAGTGTAATCTCTGGTGCAAATAGAAGCCATATTTACCCTAGCCTAAGCCTCAGACAATGGTCCATGTTTGCCCCAGTTAATTGACTTCCCCGAAGAGATTCCCAATTAACTTGAGTGCTCAGGTGATGTCATTCCTGTCAGTTGACAGTCTTGCCAGTGTTGCACTTCTCCTTCTATATATGTTGCAGCCTTTTCTCAATAAACTACTGGTCTTCTCTCCATCTTGCCTCGTGTCGTTCCTTTGACCAGTCTCCTCTGGGATCCTAAGGGCCTCCCCACGGCCCCAATTCCTACATCTGGTGACCCCGACGTGATTCTACTCGTGAGTAAGGGACCCCGGAGAGGTCTACTCCGTGAGTAGCGATCCACGCAGCCAGGTTCTGCGCCAGAACCTTGTCCCATCATCCTGGAGGACAGCACAGCACTCCGGCCGGCAGCCAGCCGATCGGAGGAGTGGCCTGTGGCGAGGCATTCCAGAGAGACATTCCTACAGTTTGCTCCCAGCTTTCGAGGAGGTTTGCCATAGAGGGAAACGCGTTCCGCTCAGGGCAAGCTGTGAGCCCCTGACATCGCAGAGGCCGTTCGAAGGGCCCGTGGCAGAAGGTCCACGCTCCGAGGTCTACCCCAGACACCCGACGCCCGAACCTGTTGCCTGCAAAGACGCGTCGACTCGTCCCGAGGAGGAATCTTCCGGAGACCCAATCGCAGGTAATATGGGGACTTGTTCTCACAGACCAAGTCCATCCGCTAGCCAAAGAACTCATGAGGAAGGGTTCAAGATCCTGGCCAGGATATTTAAGTTGCGTTTTCACAGCAGGGAGCTAGCGAGACTTTTGGCGTACCTTAGGGAACACTGCCTACTTTACCCAGAAGTAGGTACGTTAACCCTGAAGCTCTGGGATCAGATAGGAGACTGCATTCAGCAACCCCCGAAAGCTCCAGAGGGCATAACCCGCACATGGAGCAAATGTAGGAAACTCTCAGCAGAGGTAGACCCAGTCCGGATAGAGACCCAGAAAACCCCAGCGCAGTCAGAACCATCAGCCCCAAGAAGTCTCTATTCGTTATTTCAGCTTCAGCAGGGCAGTATAGGGAGCATTCCCTCAGTGACAGCTGCAGACGTCACTGAAGGAATTCATGGCATGAGAGGCCTTGGCGCTTCTCTGACAGTTAAAGGTTCCCTGCAAAGAAAGAACTCCATTCAGCGCATGGGTGAGGAAGATTCATTCACGGGGAAATTGCCAGTGGCACAATTAGCTAGCGCCCAGCTGCTGTGCTCAGCCCATCTGAAGGCAGACACACGTTCAGGCAGGGATGCTCAGCGCCCACTGCTCACGGAAATCTGCACGGCCCCTGGCCATGCAGGGCTCCAGAGCAGACCCATTTCCACACTCGGGCGCAGAGCAGTGCCAAAACCCCAAGGCGCCTGCTTCCAGTGTGGAAAAGTGAGACACCTTAGAAGAGAAAGCCAATCTAGACCAGGCAGATCTTCAAAAGATCGTCTCCACGCCAAATGGCCACCCTGGCATGCATCTGGCCCAGGCTAGAAAGGAGGCAGCCATCGCCCTGGCCATGCCAGAAGAACCATCCCAGCAATAGTACCCCGAGTTCCCCCAGGGCACAGGCAGAACCTACTTGTCTCACCTTGGGAGTAGCCCAGAGAAACTTGCCCCTAAGTAAAAGCACCCAGATGGCTGTAAAATAGCCAGCTGTGTATCAGCCATCTCCTCATGTGTAGTATTGAACACTGCAGATCAGGGGAGGAATGTGCGAATGCGTAAATAGATGTGTGTATGTGTGGTGCACCACTGAATGTATGACTGCAAGAACTGTGTGTGATTGCAAAAGCCTTGTCTCTATGACCACAGTATGACTGAAAAAGTGTTCCTTGTGTGTAACTGCGTGGTAATGTCACTGTGAAATATGTGTTAAAACAGTTTGCACTCTGTTCATGGGCAGGAGCTATTTAAACTTTGAGGAAGCATGATGAGCGAAACCCTTTGCCTTGCCTGCTTAGCAGTTTGGGCAGGAGGGGGGGGGAATCCTAACCTACAATAGGCCTCCTTCCCTTGAGACTTTTCTCTTTGTCAAAGGATTAAGCCTCTCTTGGAAACCGGTTTTGCAATCAGGAAAACAGATTTTTCTTTTCAGAAGCGCGATCTGAAAACAAGAAATCACTTCTATGAGTTTTCCTCACTGTATCATAAGCTATGGGGCCCCTCCCTACGTCTGCGTTCCTCAAACCCCATCTCTGTGTTTTAAGGCTTTTTTGAATGTCTCTTAGCGTCTTGGAATCTCACTAGGAGTGAGAGAATTGCCTTGTCTTTATGTGTGTACCGTGTTATCATCTTGTAACCTCGGTTCTCAACCTTTCAAGTCAGGGGCCAAATTCCGGGGCCTCAGGCAGCTCTGGGGGTCCGGACAGTCATCCTGCCCTTCCTTCACCACACAGCCCTTCTTGGCTTGGCGGGGGGAGTGGCAGAGCAACATGGGCCACATCTGGCCCACTCGCCCACATCTGGCCGCAGGTTGAGAACCGTTCTAACTCTCCTTCATTCTCTGGTATTTTGATTGTAATCAGTAACTCACTCATTGTACCCCTTTCACAGGAAAAAGCACGCAAACATTTTTGCGCTCTGTATCTTCAGAAAATGCTTACCTTTTTACAGGAACAAAATTCCTCTCCAGGCCTTAATTGTAACCAATTCATTTCTTCCTACAGCCTTAACTTGCTTCCTTTCACAGGCTCAGAGTTAATTACTGAGAGGGATTTTCTTAACAGGAGGATCCCAGCCAGTTGCCATGGTTACCTGACCTTATCTGATTTCGTTATGATAAGAGTTGTTGCATTCTCATTGTGCTAACTTCTGACTTGTCTTTCCTCCTTTTCTCCTTTCGCCAGTGGAACTCCCTGCTGGAAATGCTTAACCTGTGTGTCTTTTCATTTCTTGTGTATTATTTCCTTACAGCTGGCACGTCATAGTTGGTTTGTCTTTAATAAGTCTTAGTAGGTCATTTTAAGTATGGCACCTGGCCCACAGCACCCTCTCTGGTGAGCAGGCACATTTTGCAAACTCCAGAGCACAGAGGAAGGATTAGTCCCTGAGCTCCTGAGAATGTGCAGAGTGCCACTCATTAATCAGGACAGCCTAGGACCATTTTAAGAGTGCAGTCAGGTCACACCTCCAATCGGATACAGGCATTTTTAGGCCACCCCTTCCCTTTTTGCTGCTAGTCTGAGCACAGGCAAAAGGCTAAGCCAGCATCTGGCACCCTTCTCACAGGAGCACCAAAATCGCTCCAGTGAAAGTGTGCACGCACACCATGAATGGAGGTGCGCAGGGGGGCCTTCATGAGAAATTTACCCACGGGAAGCCTAGCGCTTCATGCGCCAAGGTTTGCCATAAGACCCCAGACTCATCTCGCTTCAAATGCAGACAGTCACCTTGTGTGGATTGATGTCACTGGTTCCCCTTTGGGGGGGCTAGGACAGTTTTCACTTATGGGGGTCGCACATATTAGGTTCTTACTTGGCAAGAGGACCAAGCTTGGCGCACGCTCCTGACTCTTCCGCAAGCGGGCAGAGTTGGCAGCCGTGAGCCTCGCTTTGCGCACCTTTGCCAAAGAACGCTTCAACATAATTACTGACAGCCAGTTTCCCAGGAATTTGCTTCACAGTCTACTGGGAGCACACATCACTCCCGTGATAGACAAAAATTTGCTAAGTTTGTTCCTCACAACTCCAATTCAGAGTCATGCATTCCTTCTTCTGGATGCCAAGCGCTCGCAAGGCAGTTCAACCTGCCACTTTCCCTAGCCCAAGGCATAGTCCGTTCCTGTCTGCATCGTGCAGGGACACCGGGGGGGGGCCCTCGCGGGGGGGTCAACCCACGAGGGACAGAGGCCATTCAGGTGTGGCAAATGGACGTCACACATCCCCACATTTTGGCAAATGGCAGCACATGGACGTTTGCATTAAAACCTTCCCACAGTTTGTTTGGGTAACAGCTCAGAAGGGAGTAACGGCTCCCCATGTGGAGCAGCATCTCCTTTCCCACGGCCAAGGGCGAACGTCGGCACACGACGTCCCTTGACGCCCCAGCTTATAGCTCCAGGCAGCTGGCCACCTTCAGGGCCACCTGGGATATTAAGCTCACTTTTGGCGTTCCTTGCAATCAGCAGGGGCAAGCGATTGTGGAGGAACGGGCCTGTCGGACCTTGAGTCCTGCATTGACAAACAAACAGAAAGGGGGGAAACCACGTCCCATAGTTGCACAGCAATTGCTATCCTATAAGTGCAAAAACTAACTAACTCTTTCAGAATTTTTATCTCCCAAACAAGCCTCTTCCCCATGCAGGTCCCAGAGGCCAGAATCAGACCCGGATGATTGCCAAGAGCAGCACCAGTCACTGTCCTGGAATGTCATCAGCTGTCCGTCTTCCTTTATGACTTACATCTCCAAAGACATTTTTCTATGAACATTTTGCACACTCAGTGCCACTTCTAAGGATTTTTCCAAACTCAAGTTGCACATGAAGCCCCACCAAGAAGGGAAGCCTCAAGAAGCAGCTGAATGTCTTTTATTGCTATTGTTATCTGTAGTTGCTATTATTCATTCATGCCTTGTACAATGCTCCAGTTGGGATTTGCAAGGGAACCTTGAATTTCTGTATATTGTTAATAATGGCCAGCTTCCACCAAAGGGAGCCAGACCGGCCCATGTTTTGCATCGGCCCATTGCTTGGAAAGATTGAGTACCCGGCAGCTGGTAATCCCCAGTTAGTTTCACACCTCCCCATAGGTGCTAGAAAGACATTTGCACAATGCCAGAAGCTGCAGAGATAGCTTAGAATCTCCCCAGGTCACAGTAAGAGATCAATGACACATCTCATTATCTTGCCTTGCTACAGAAAGCAGTCTGAATTCAGACCCACAGCTCTGAAAAACCAGGCTGTAGTCAGTATATTCAGCGTGTCAGGCTTAGCCATAGGCAACGCTTGGAGAATTGGCTTGCGGATTAGCAAAAGCCATTGACCATACCTCCTCAGCAATAGCGCTGCTCAGCCAGGAGCAGACAGAGCTTCGCCATGCCATACTGGATAATCAAGCAGCTATCGATTATCCCCTGTGGTCACATCATTTGGGCTGCAAGTCTGTCCACAGCATGTGTTGCCTTGACCTCACAGACAATACCCACAAGATACAGAGCCAGCTCACGGACCTCCACACCCCAGTTAGGGACATCAAGGAGGATTCTTCATGGGGGCGGCAGGACTCCCTGTGGTCGTGGTTCCCATGGGGATGGGTTCAGACGACACTCAAAGTGATTGTGGGGGTGGTAATACTGGGCACAACAGTGTGTTGTTTCATGCAATGTATTCCCTCACTGCTATCGAGATGTCCCCCATGGAGGGAACCCCGAAGCGTCATTCCCTCTCATCAGCTGACGCCCCTCCTATGCAGAGTCGTCGGTCAGGTCCTTAAATAAAACAGAAAGGGGAATTATGGTTTCCCCATGCCCATCTGGCATGGAAACGGCCCTTGCAGAGGTCGCTTCGGGAGGACGCTCCTTGAGCCGTGGGCTCTGCAGGCAGCTAAATTAAGGGGGGTGGATAAATTATAGGGTTTGATTCACCCAATTCCTTTGACCTGACCAACGGATCTGCTGAAAGAGCGAATATCTAACCCGGTTACCCATTAGAGTAAATCACTCATCTCCAGGTCTCAGTGTAATCTCTGGTGCAAATAGAAGCCATATTTACCCTAGCCTAAGCCTCAGACAATGGTCCATGTTTGCCCCAGTTAATTGACTTCCCCGAAGAGATTCCCAATTAACTTGAGTGCTCAGGTGATGTCATTCCTGTCAGTTGACAGTCTTGCCAGCGTTGCACTTCTCCTTCTATATATGTTGCAGCCTTTTCTCAATAAACTACTGGTCTTCTCTCCATCTTGCCTCGTGTCGTTCCTTTGACCAGTCTCCTCTGGGATCCTAAGGGCCTCCTCACGGCCCCAATTCCTACAGATATCCATACTTTTTGATCACCAAACTGCCATCTTGTTTTTATGTTTTAAAGGACACTGAGCATGAAACTATCCAGACTGTTCCTTTGTTTTCCCCAGATTAGAAAAACAGGAGTGTCCCTAGATTACGAATATCACTTTGCAACAGTGTGCAATGTTGTTTGCCCCCCCCAAAACCTCCTGTACTTATTCAATTGTCATCTAGCTAATTATAGAACTAATTCCATGTCTCATTCAGCTAGGAGCAACTCATTAAACATGATTTCTGTCCAGAGCCAATTCTTAAAATGTAGGTGGCTGCAAAAGCACAAGGAATTGTGGAAAAGTTTTAATTTTCCTGCTCCCACCCACATGCTCTCTACAATCAAGAGCCATTAGCGATGGTGTGGGTGTTATAAAGTTTAGGTCCATGCAGGCACTTTAGTTTGTTCAGTTCTGCTATGGAGGAGGATATTTTAAAATGAGACTGGGAAAAGCTACATAAACAATCCAACTCCAAATGGAAAAGAAAGGAATTCTCCTGCTCCTCATAAGTGTATCCTCTTTCGTGCAAATTCAAAAATGTAATGGTTTTTGTTTTGTTTTTTAAAGGCATTTCATTAAGAAGTATAGAATGATTTGACAACATGCTCAGTGGAATGTGAAATGGAACCATTATAGCCAAGGTGCTGTTCTTTCCCCTTCCTTGGAAAAGACAATTTTATAGCCTTCAGATTTCCTTGCACTTTCTGCCAATTTTCTTTAGACTGCAGGTACTGAAGGAATCATGAATGTCTCCAGCTTTAATAAGCAATAAATTGATAAATATAACTTTTCCATGGTTATATAACATAGTTTATATAGAGCAGGATGCTGATAGAATGCCCTTAGGAGGATAAATTGTAATGCTTTTCCTTTAAATAGATTCTGGGATGGGATGATCCTATACCACAGCCACAAAGAAAGCCCAAAGAAAGATCAAGTGTGCTCCCCCGTATATTTTGCTAGCAAAGTCACTGCCCCTGTAACTTAGCACATTCCTTTCAAGACGATTTTGTAAATCACAAGCTGCCTCAAACTTTGAGATACTTACAGGTGGCACCTTGATGGCTGCAGCTCATTAAAGCCTTTCATTGCAACTGAAAGGCCATTCAGCATGAATTTAGTAAACCTTAATTAAATGACAGGACAAATTTATTATAGAATCAACGTAAACTGAATGCCAGGCATGGCCAAAGAACAGTCAAGGGTGGTTGCACTAGCATGTGAGCATGACCCCCCCTGCACAACATTAAACGAATCATATTGAGTTCCTTATATCTAAACCCTTCCTATAATTTGCTCAATGTTTTCATCCACCACAACCTGACAATTCTTTCCCTGGTTAGTCACTTCAAGCTCAGATCCCCATCAGGTTGTACCTGGTTAGGAATTTTCACCCAACTATACCTCACTTTGCAGAAGGAAAAGAGGAAGACCAAATATGAGATGAAGTGACTCCACAAAGAATGCAACAGTGTAAAATTTTCAAAAGACAATCAGCTCTGTCAGTGATGGGTATCCATAAGTCAGGGGTAATTTTCAATAACATATAACTGTGATGGTGAACCTTGGCACTCCAGGTGTTCTTGGACTTCAATTACCAGCAGCCCAAGTCAGCACTCCTGCTGATCACGGCTCCTGGGAATTTGTGGGATCCGCGCACACAATTGGTATACTGGCCCTGACAGAACCCCAGTAAGGGGTGATCACATCGTTACCACGGGTTCCTGAAGGGACAGAAATTGGGGGAGCGGAATATTAGATAGGGTTTAATTCATCACTAACTGATCTGACAAACTGCTCGGTCAACAGAGAGCTAATGACTAACGTGTTTGGTGCGTAATAGGCAATCTCGCGCCTGCGGATTACCTTTAGCCCTAAAACCAATACCAGCCACATGTTTACCCCGGATAACATGGAACAATGTATTTCCCCTGCCGTTAATTAAGTTAGTTAATTAACTTCCCCTGTAGACTTCCCCAATTAACTTGTTTAAACACGGAGTGTGAATTCTGCCAGATCGCGGTGCTTTTACATGCAGCCTGTACATGATAAATACTATTGATTTGCCTTCATTAAATCACTGGCTTTTGAGCAAGGGAAAACTTTACTTTTACTAGGTTCCCCTAACATGTTGGTTAATTCTCTCAGATAACTCTACAAGACAACCAAGACATGACATACCATAAGAGAAGCTTTGTTGATTTGCTTTCGTCAAAACCTTTTTTTCTATACAGTTGGCCATTTTACCTTTAATAACATTTTCCACTAATTTACACATTTTAAGTGCAACACAGGGAGATGGTATGACTGAGCTCAAACCAATGAATGAAAAGGGCCTCTTGGTGTTGGATTCTGACTTAGCAACATGTCTTCCAGAATTGATCATGAGGGCTTCAGCTGATGCGATCCTTTGCCAGAACATTTTGATATGTCCATGCATGCTGAATTTTTATTATTTTCACCCTTACAACTATGCCCTTGCTTGTTGGATTCTGGCCTTTTGTGATATTATTTTGAGTTTCTGTTAAATTTGTTAGTTTTGACTATTTTTACTCACCTTGAGAATGTTTAATGACCTGAAAGAATTCATATTTATATCTAGGCACAGAGGTAATTTAGTTTCAGTTATATTCCAAGTCTAAAATAATAAAGCAGAAGAGGTTGAGATTACAGGTGATGAAAGTCTTGCATGAACAATCAGGTGTTGTCATTGTCAATGATCCCTCTCCTTCCATGAAGGTTCCTCAGTTTTGTGCATTTCATCAGTTTTGAAATCTTCTGAAGATAGGGGAACTATACAAAATTGGAGGTGGGCAGCATAATTGGGAGAGGATATCATATAAAGTTTAGCTCCTTTAGTTTAATGAGGTCTCAGCCAGCAAGGCAAAGATGCAAATGTGCTGGTCCAGCTCATTCTGTTGCAAACCAAGCTATGAAGTCTACAAATTAAAACAGTGACTTCAAGCAGAAGTATTAGGCCCATCCCACCAAGTCTATTTTAAGTGAGATCTTATATTCCTATTTACATTTTTCTGGATTAATTAAGAGAGACAAACTACACTGAGACACCAGCCTGAAACTGGAGTACGGTCCAGAAACTTGGAAGAAGGTATATCTGCCTATCAGGAATTATTATGGATTACATGCATACAGTTTGTTGGCAACCTTCTTTACCCACCTTTTCAGACTGTTTGGCATGTTATTCTGCACTGTGGACCAGCAGAAAGACATGAACCCAGGAACACTCTATGCACAAGTATTACCCATAAGCATTAGTTCCCACCTGTCATAATAATGGGGGGAATTTCCCCATGAAAATAATAAAAAGGACCACTGAACTATTCATCATTTTAACAGAATTTAAGCTCTGAGAATCTGCCTCTTGAGTTCCTTGACTCATGAAGACCCTATGCCAAATGTGACATTTCTCAAACAAAGGTTGAATCTTAGAGGAAACTCTACAGCAGCTTTTCAGTTTAGAATGATATCAGCATGGGCAGGAGAAAGGCTCAAAAGCTATATGTGTTAACATACGTTGTTAACCGCCTCGTGTAGGGATTCATTCTCCTTAGAGAGACGAGGTATAAGTGCAACAAAAACAACAAAAGCAGCAGCAGCAGCAGCAACAACAATGGTTATGAGCAGGAGTTTTGAAGAAGGAAACGGAAGGATTTATCTTGGCAGCTCAGGAACAAATTTTGCCAACAAATTTCATGAAGACAAAAATACAACACATATCCAACAATAGCAAATGCCGGCTTTGTAATGAAAAGGATGAAAGAGTAGATCATCTGATCAGTGGATGCAGCAAAATTTCACAGACTGATTATTTGCACCATCATAACATCCTAAATCTCCAAAAAAAAAAAAACCTATACTGGGAACTCATATATACTCAGACGTTACCTTAACAGTTCTTAGGTCCTTGGTTAGGGCTTGAATGGTTAATTTTATTCCAGTCCTCGACTGTGAACCAAATGGTTGATTTGTATAATAATAATAGTCTCTAATTCCAGTAATTCAAGACTTCTTCTACAAGAGGCTTGACTTTCTGATGCCTACCCAGTTAATCATACATTGATAGAAAGAAAGCACCTATACCATTAATTCTGCTCCTATATTGTTAAGTACTTGTACCTACAGAAGTCATGTATTTTTGACTTCTGTAGGTTTATATGTTTCCAAGAACGTTGTGGGTTTTATGCATAGAAGAAACATGGAAATCTTGTAGAATTAGAGAGGTTAATGTTGCCTGGACTCACCTCACCATGAGAGAAAGCAGTGGTTAATTATCATCCTCTCAAGAGAGATGGAGCAAGCCATCTTACATTCAAGAACTATCCTCCTGTATATGAATGGATGAAATGGAAACATAAAGGATGGGGAAAGTTCCAACTCTCATGATGAGCTAAAAAAGTGATTATGAAAATGTTTATTGCACTCAGGCAAACTTTTCTTCTTAACATTTTTCTAATCCATCTAGTTTCCAGCAGTTTCATTTATTTATTTTAAGATACATATTTTTCTAAATCTGGAAAAGTCATGAGTGATGAATGCCATATAATGGGATCTCACACCACAAAGTCTCATGACAATTCATAACTTTGCATTATGTTATGATTCGTTTTACAATGAACAAGCAGTTCAGATAATTAGAAGTGGCAATTCAGCAGCATGTGTTAAAATGGAACTAAATGCTTGTGACCCCACTCAGGCTGCTCCTCCATTTCTCCAAAAGAAAGCTACCAAAGAGGTGCAGAATCCTCTCTGTCCAAGATCTTCACCTCATGCTGTCCGTGGGCTAATTTTCTGCACCACTGCCTTCTCTTCATTCCCTTTCCCTGCTTTTTATTCTGTAAACAAAATCAACAAGTTAAAAAACTTGGAAGGAAAATGGGATATTTTTTATTAGAGACCTTTTTATAGAGGAAAATCCCTCAGTGAGGCCCAACTATTAGAAAAACTTCAAGTGCTCCAAAATCATTGGTTTCCAAATTATCAAGTCCTCTTTATTCTGAAAAAAAGTTAAAATCTAAGACCCTCTCACTGCCTTTGAACATTTATTTGTAATGTCAATCAACAGTATAAGGTCAGGACTCTAAGATCTATACTTGGTTCATAGATTCACTATGCAACTTCTCAGCCAGCTGTGGAACAGTATCATGCTCTAACCTGCAACTTGATGTTTCTGGAGATGATTTATGTTTCGTTGCCTCCAACCTTCAGGACAAAATCAGCAAAGCTCAAAGAAAACACATTGAAGAGACTCCACAAAATACAGCTTTGCCCTACAAAACTTTCTAGATTTGTGCCAGGGCATTTCTCACTTGCTGGAAAAGGTGTGGCAACAGTAATACTCTCTTGCCTGTATGGGTTGACTGTGCCAAGTGGCAGTATAATAAACCTAATTTCTAAGATTACAAATCAAAACATAGAGACATATAATGCTTTGTTACTACTGTTACTACTGTACTGTTACTACTGTCTGCTTTTATTTAGGATATCTAGTTTCTACTGCAGGAGGATCTTATCTTTCTGCTTGTTGCATAAACAAGCCAGGAGACTACACACTGGTGAAAATCCCTGGGTGAACTAAGTGTGCATGCCTGGTTTAGCACAGTCTGACAAACTGTCCTCATGGGGAACTTATCATAAAAACTCAGAACACAAGAAGGATTTGAACAAACATATTCCTCTTTCATGTCCCACTGTAACCTTGGACTACCAAAATGAAGCCACTTTCTTGGCTTTGTTGTTGGCCAAACTTAAGTCCTAATTTGTGCATGTTTCTGGCAGTATTTGGCAGACCAGTAAATGAGCCAGAATCTCTCCACATTCACACAGCATGTTGTTGTCCACCGGCAGCCCCCACTTGCATTTACTTGCATTTATTTATTTTGCAGGAAGTATAAAAAATGTGCGCTCCCAACCTGCTTTCGTTGGCTCCGATACATCTTTTGTACAACCAAGAACAGGCAAGAGGACCTGCTAGTGGCTGCAGCTAGTAGGGCAGAAATGCTCCTAGATAGTCCTATCACACTGCTCCAATCTCTCCACTTCCTCTCCATTCCCATCAGTGAAAGATAAATGCCTGTGCATACAACACTGTAATCATGTACTATATGTTATTTTAAAAACAACAATAACAACTGTAATATGTCTTAAATTTGTTTTCTTTCCAGAAAATGGTATGAGTGATCAGAGACATGCTGGGAAAAGATATGCCCAATACTAACTGACATGGCTGCAATACAGGCAACAATCCTGCAGTTGTAATGATTGCCCATTGCTGTTGCTGCTGCTGCTGTTGCCCATAAACATAGAGCTATGCACAGAAAACTGGCCTCAAGATTTTCAGCCATTACAAGCACTTCTGCACTCAGAAGTTCTTTCCCACTGAATCCAGTGGATTCTGGGAAGTATATTTAACATTGCAGTTTTAGAAAAAGAAATCACAAGTGAGCATGTGGTAGGAAGCTATTCATGTTAAGCATGTGAACACAGTTCATTCCATCATCTCCTCTCCTTCCCATAAAATACAGAAATTTTCTGTTATCTGGTGATAAATTATGGTGTTGGCCGTGTCACCCAATTTTGTATATGTTTAGATGTAAGACAGAGTGGAAGAAAACCCACTGCCTGAATACTTTGCTAAAGAAGTGAGAATGATTAAATAGGCACACATATGCCTCTTTGTAGGCTTGCTTAAGCACTGAAAATGGAAGGCAGATGAGTTCATCTTACAAAAAAAAATTACCACGTGCCAGTTGCAATAAATGTTTGTGCAATCAGAATGATTGTGAGCAGATTTTTACATGCCACCAGCTCAAACTGCAAAATTCTGCTCCTGGTCTGGAAATGTTCATACATGTGATTTCACTGGCAACCTACTTAGAATTTTAGGACTGGACCATTAGGAAAGCTGAGTGCAGAAGAATAGATGCCTTTGAAACGTGGTGTTGGAGGAGAGTTTTGAGAGTACCTGGACAGCGAGGAGAACAAATAGGTCAATCTGAAAAGAAATCAACTCTGATTGCTCCTTGGGAGGTCAAATAGTGAAGATGTACTTTGGACAACAAATGAGAAGAGAGGATTCACTTGAGAAAGCCTTGATGCTGGGAAAGATTGAGAGCAAAAGAAGAAGGGGGCAGCAGAGAATGATATGGCTAGATGGTATTATGGATGCAATGGGCACAGAGTTGGGCAGGCTGAGGAGGAAGGTGGAGGATAGGGATGCCTCACGTGCGATAGTCCATGGAGTTGCAGAGAGTCGGAGTCGACTATGTGACTGAACAAACAACAACAACAACAAATAAGGCAGTGTCAAGATTCTTACGCTGGTTCCCAGTTCAAGACACAAAAATGAAGGTCTACAAGTCTGAACATTTTTTGTGACCTGAGACAAGCATTCTCCATAGAGCAAACTCTTGGCAAACTCTTCTGCTTTGCCAAGCCATCGTTCTGCCTCGTGCTACATATAATACGACAGGAGAAGCCTCAACAGTCAGTGAAAAAGCTGATGAGGTCTCCATCTTCTTTACAACTACCATTACTACTACCACTACATTACTACTACCACCACCACAGCATGCCATTTAGAAACAAAGGACTATAAAAAGGATGATGCAGAATGATAGGTAGTGAAGCCCCAAATATTAAGTACTGTATGTATTAATACTTGTTACACATTAAACACACATTAAATAGTCTCAAAGCCACATTCAAGAAACTTTAATTAGATATACTAAAAAAAGTATATTATTTTTGTAAAAATCTAAAAAATATTTTTTTAAAAAGTCAAAGCCATGGCTTCACTTAAGGACCTAGAAGGCTGCAGGTTCCCCGCTCCTGCACTAGACCACAGATTGGCAATGGCCAGCCTAAGAACCACATGCAACCATCCACCCCCAACCAGCCACTGCAAAGAAGAAGTACTTTTTGAAGCAAAAGGGGGGAACAAGGTGCATTTTTTGTTTCTAGGAGTTTCTATGAGAAATAGGATTTTGTTCTTGGCGTGGAGAGGCTTCATCTAACCCAAAAATAAACATAAGAAAAAATACTTGGAATGGAGAGTATGGGGCAGGGGGCTGGTACGGCCTGTGGCTATGGTTGGGGGAAAAGATTTCCTAGGCTTATCAAAGTCACACAGCTCTGCAAGGGGGCCTTCTTGTCTGAGAAATCAGACTTGCAAACTAAATCCATGCTTACTTCCCAAGGACCAATCACAAAACAAAGCAATCTAATTGGCAAGGGAGAGGTGGTTCCTAACATGTCATATGGAAAACCGTAGTGCCAGTTCTGTATTTAACCAGATCTTAGAAAAGCTACTTTTTGGGACAATAATTTTGAATACCTAAGCTAGCATGGGGTGAGGGAACATTCAAGTTGTAGTAGTCTGACCAAAGCACTTTTTCCAAGCTCTGGTAATAACACATTCAAAGGTGAAAAGTTTACTTCTTGTCAATTGTGTAAGCAGTGCTGCCTATTACAAGGCCTCTGCTGAAGAGACAGCCTGGAATGCAGAGAATGTTATGATATATACAATCATTTAGTCTCCGGGTTCTTCACACAATTCTGGCTGAACATGCAGGGCTCCCTAGTTGTAAATACTATCCTGCCTTGCTTGGATTACATTATCTATCATTAGATTAAGCAAAAACAGTGCATGTTTATAACTGTAGGAAATTATTTATTGTTTTGATTTACTTCACAGAAGTCCATTGTAATAAACATTTTGAAATAGATATTCAGCAGAATGGTTCCTCTGTGCAATCATGCTAGCCACAGAAGGGTGGCTTCCAGAGAGGCACACAAATGATTATTCTTCCCAATGTGAAGCCAAGGCACACAATTTTAATTAATAACATTGATTGTATTGTTGGCATTGCAATGGAAGCAACCACTTCTACTCCTGTGCAATCTCCCTAGAACAGACATATTTCAGGCACCTGTACTTCACATGATGATGAAGATATTGTGCCATGAAACCAATTCTGACTCGTGGTGATCCTTTCCAGGGTTTTCTAGGTATAAAGCACATAGAAGTAGATTGTAATTTCCTTCTACTGTGGGTGATCTCAGGCTCTGCAGCTTGCCCAAGGCTTCATAGGCTGGCACTTGTCTTGAGAGGCACACAGAGGAATCAAATTCTCAACCTCTGAGGCTTACTGAGCTATCCAGCCAGCCAAAGATCATCTAACCAATTTAAAAGGTTGGGAGAGATGTCCTTACTTAACCATTGTATGTGTTGAGTTTTTCTTACCAAATAATGTAAATTTACAATATTTATGCCTTTCATGTTAGTAACAATGGTGTAGATCCTGAACTCTAGCTTTCTAATATTAGACTGACTTCATGTATGCAAGATGTGTTCCTGAAACCACCATATTCAGTGCATTCTGGAATGCAAACATTTGAGGAAATCTCCATATGCTCCTTTGTTGTTGCTGTTCAGTCACACAGTCGATTCCGACCCTTTGTGACCCCATGGACCCATCGCACGCCAGGCACCCCTATCCTCCACCATCTTCCTCAACCCGCCTAGCTCTGTGCCCATTGCATCAATAATGCCATCTAGCCATCTCATTCCCTGCCATCCCCTTCTTCTTTTGCCCTCGACCTTTCCCAACACCAAGGCTTTCTCAAGTGAATCCTCTCTTCTCATTTGATGTCCATATGCTCCTACAAAGTGTTTTACTAGCCATTGGACATGTACACTGATACCACCGAAAACAAAAAAATATATACATATACAATTGAACACAATTATCTCTGACCAACTAATACATTTTGTGTGACTGTACACTTACTTTGCTTGTTGCTCCCTTCTTTCTTTTACATGCCCAGATTTGTTGCCATTTAAAACCACAGTTTTGTCTAATGCCATGGTTCCCAACGTGGGGCAGACATCCCACAGGGGGGCAAATTGATTTTTAAGGGAACAATTTGAAGCTTGTTTAGATCAAGTTAATGGCCTTTTAGGCTTCCTGATAATAAGAATAATAAGAATTATATGTCACCGGGGGTGGGGAGGGTGGCAGGATTTTATAGATGCTTAGATGGGACATGGCCAATAAAAGGTTGCGAACCACTGGTCTAATGTCTGTACAGTGAAACTGTGATTTAAGCCGCCAGGTTATAAATCTCAAAGCCTAGATTCCCCTTCCCAGTCAGCTTTCTTCATTGTTCAGCTCTCACATCTTTACCCCGTAATTGAGTATAGTACTTGATTATCTTGTCTGGTTCTTTCACAACTGCTCTTCAAAGTCCTAGTATTTTTCTCATTTCTTGGTTGCACTCTCCATTTGGACTGATGACTATGCCAAGGTATATATATATAGTCTTTGACAATTTCCATTTCTTTACTGTCAACATTAATGTTATGTAGCTCTTTTTGTAATCATGATTTTTGTTTTCTTAATGCTCAGCTGCAGTCCTGTATTTGTACTTTCTTCTTTCACCTCCATCAGGAGTCACCACAAACAATTATTGCTTTCTGCCAGTAATATCTTACATTATTGATTTTTCTCTCTTCCTTCATCTGAATTTCATGCAGCTTTCCCTGTTATATTTTGCATAAAGAGTGAACAGACAGAGAGATAAAACACATCATTGTCTGGCACCTTTGTTTATGGGAAACCATTCTGTTTCTTTATATTTGATCTAACAATAGCTAAGAGAGATCATGGAGGTATAAAAAAACAGGAGGTGGCACTACAGGCTTCATGCTGTAAGTTTTTTGAAGCCAGTGGGTGTGACCTGCCGCCATATTAGGTGGACCAAAACATTAGCAGACTACTGTTTACGATTGCTGTTTGTGTTGGAGGGGGGTGGATTGATTCCCTCTCCTGGGTCCCCTGGGTTGGGGGTGGGGGGATAAAAGGGGTCTGTCCCCCCAACCCTTCCAGAGCCAGGGGACCCGGCAGAGAGGTGATCCCCCCCACAGGACACCCCGTTATTAAAGAGAAGAACCACAGCATACATTTTATTTTTATTTTTTGTTTGGTGCATTCCATTAGCCGAAATATATTTGTGATATGATCTCTAGTGCTTTTTCTTGTTTGGAATCCAACTTGAACATCAGGTATTTTTCACTCCATATATAGTAGAAGTATTTGTTGAAACATACTGAACTTCACTTGCATATGTGAGAAATTAATGTAATGGGCTTATAGTTACTGCACTACTTGATATCTCCTTTCTTGGGGATTGGAACATACACTAAATAGATCCAGACTTGCTATATTAATGCTTGGTAAATATTCCTGATGAATATTGACCTATAAATATTCCAGATAAGCTGTTATAATTCTCTAGAAATAAAAATGCACCAACAAAATATTATCCTAAGAACTCCTAGATGCAACAATTATAGAAAACTGTAGTTTATTGCACTTGTTTTGTACCCCTCACTGTAACATTGCATCATACCTCAGTGGAAGTCGAAAACTCTACAATCTTAGACAAGATCACAGAAAAGGGGAATAGAGAACATTCAGCTTGTGGTTGGAAATATGCCACAATATGTGTTTTGTAACCCTAATGAAAAAGGAATTAACAAAATTATTTAATTTGGCCAATCTGTGTCAAAATAAATATCAAAAGTGTGCAGAGGTTACACAGTTGCTGTAAATACCTTGGTAAATACAGCCTGAAAGCTAGTTATGTCTGACTCTAGGAGGCATAGCTCAACTCTGTTTTCAGCCCAAGAGCCAGCTCTTTGTTTGCAGACACTTTCATGGTTATGTGGCAGGTATGACTAGACGATGAAGTGCATAGACTGCTGTTACCTTCCCTGCCAAATGGTACTATTTATCTAGTTGCAAGTTCTTGCTTTCAAACTGCTAGGTTGGTAGGAGCTGGGACAATGATGGGCACTTGCTCCTTCACACAGCACTCAGGTCTTGAACTGCTGGCCTTCCGGTTAGGCAAATGATGCAAACAACTCAGACAGCCATCCTGGTCTCTTGGAGGACAAAACCTTTGCACTACCTGGCCTCTGCTGTACCTGCTAAACCATGGGTAAGCACACTATGGCTTTTAGACTTCATGTGCCCCCCTCCCACAGACCCTAACAATTAATCTGTATTTCCTTTGCGCTTTCCAGTGGGCATGGCAAGTGATTCTGCCCAATTTTGCTCTGTCACATTCCCCACTCATTGCAGAATTTTTAAAAATAATATTGGCCACTAGAGGGCGCTTTTGAAATAAAATATATTTTATTGGTGGGCAGGAAATAGGTGTAGCCCAGGAAGGGTAATAAAGCCCTATGGAGGCTTCCCATATCTGCTCAGAACTGTCCCAGGGTGTTTGAAAATGATGGAGGCTGCTGTCCAATTTCCATAGTGATGATATCAGATTGAACTCCCATTTTCAGTTTAGAGAATAGAGCTGGGCAGCCTTTTGTCCTGTGTGGGTCAGGTGCTTGTTGCGCCCCATTCACTATGCCACCCTCCAATCCAGTTTGTCATCTCCTGGGCATACATGGGCACAGGGCTTCATCTAGCCAGCACTCCCTCTTCTGGATGCTCTCTCTCTCTCTCTCACTATGAAATAAACCTCTCCAAAGAGACTGTCATCTTGTTCATTCTTAAATGACGTCCAGGTCAGTTTAAATGGGATACAAAAACTCAGCAGCAAAGTCGCCCTTGCTCGAAAGCCCGTCGTATCCAACTCATCTCTGTTTATAGCCAAAGAGCCAGCGTTGTCTGCGTTTGCAGACATTTTCAAAGACATGTGGCAGGCATGACTAGACACCAGAGTGCACGAAACACTGTTTACCTTCCCACCGAAGTGGTACCTATTTATCTACTTGCAATGTCTTGCTTTCCACCTACTAGGTTGGCAGGAGCTGGGACAGAGACGGGAGCTCATTCCGTCATGCAGTACTCAGGTATTAAACTCCAACCTTCCAGTCATCAAGTTCAGCATCTTAACCACTTGAGCCACCGCAGCCCCATATGCTCAGCAGTACTAGCTGACAGTTTTTAAGCCACAAATGAGAGTATAGCATCAGTTTTTCCTCTCTGTAGCAGATTACACAGGTACCCAGCAAGAGTGCACAGAATCAATTGCCAAATGCAGCATTACATCAAATGAGGAACAGCTGGATTATATATAGAAATGGGCATCAAAAATGGCAAGTAAGTGAGTTCCAAGTACTATACGTGAAATAACAAAAGGACAGTAAAGGTAAAGGTTTCCCTTGCTCGAAAGTTAGTCTTATCAGACTCTAAGGTTCAGTGCTCATCTCTGTTTCAAAGTCGAAGAGCCAGCACTGTCTGCTTCTGCAGAGGTTTCCGTGGTCATGTGGCAGGCATGACTAGCCACCGGATTGCATGGAGTGCTGTTACCTTCTCACCCAAGTGGTCCCTATTTATCTTCTTGCAATTTCTTGCTTTCGAACTTCTAGGTTGTTTATCTAAAATATTTAGTTGATACAATGCAACAGTACCAACCATATTATTGCACACATTAAAGCAAAAGAGACATCCCTCTCTTTTTTTTTACAGCTGAATCACATCTGTGACATAGCAAACAGACACTGAGCACCTGTAAGTGAACAGACGCCATTTTATCTGAATAAAAAAAAAACCTCTATCGAGAAATGAAACACTGCAAAAAGGCTTCACATCACATACAGAAAAAAAGCATTAAAATAAGAAGTTACAATCTCCAATTCCTTGAATGGTTTCAAAGGGGGACTGGATAAATGAATAGCAAACATGACTATCAATGGGTAATAGCCATAATACCTATACATCACCTCAGTGATATATATTAATTCCTGGTGAACACGTGCAAGAGAGTTCTGCTGCATTTGTTTGCTCTCTGGAGACATCTACTTGACCCTGGCATGATCAGAATACTTGCCCAGCAGGATTCTTCTTGCATTTTACGTTTTTTAAAGCTGGCACAACTTTCACTACTGAGGAACGTGGCCTGTTTGTATGTAACACAAAGGGCAAGTGTACAACACAGATTTTATATGATAATTATTTTGTATTTACTGAAGGTGTTTGACAGTTATAAACCACATTTTGTTCTGTATGATAACAAGTAGAAACAATTAAAGGCTCAGGCCATTGTACAAAAGCAAGGTAATCTAAGTCAATGTATCCCAGCCATGCAAAAGTGCACCCAGAAAATGGCACCAACATACAGAAAAAACCTTTTGTGTTTCATTATGTTTTTTAATGAGCAGAGAGGGGTATGACAAGCTTGTCTGCAAAAGAAATGACTAAACACATGTCAAGGCAACTATAAAAAAATACAACTATAAAAAAATACCTCAAGGAATTAATTCAACTGTATGAATGACAAGTGCTAATGCCTAGAAGAGAACCCACAAGCAAGGACAGTCTTAAATCATGCCTCATGCCAGTTGCCTGCATATAACAGACCTTTTATGCCTACCAGTTTGTATGTTAATCAGACAGTTTTCCTACATAGTTTCTGGGCAGCAACAAAGCCAGCACAAACTCTGCAGTGACATTCATAAAATAGCCTATCTACATAACAAGTCGGTTCATGTCATGCAAATTTCTTAACATGTGTCAATAAATGCCTCAGGAGCACCAGTCTCATGTCCCCACCAGTCCTTTGAATGAGCCTTATTAAGTTCTAGAACAGTGGTTCATAGTGTAGTTGGGAAGGCAGTTCTCAAATATAGATTACATTCTGGCTGCCCAATTTTTCTGGAAAGTAAAATGCATTGAGGATTTTAGTCCTGCCATGACAGTCCCAATGAATTATAATTGTCTAACCAAAGTTGATTAATTTGCAGACAATGAGCAGAGGAAATAACACTCAAGGGCTCTTATTCAAGCCATTCAGTGGATGCCAAGAGAATGTTGGAATAAGAAGCAAAGCTGTCAGAATAGATTCACAGTTGCCTCTTTGACGGCATTCCATCTTAATGAAAGATGTTAGGAGGCGACAAGACCAAATGCATGACCTCTTTGCCCAAGTAGGAAATGATGGGTTTGGTGGAAAGAAGAGGAAGACCATGAGGCCGGATGGCTGTGGGAGATTAGACAGCCTTCATGAAAATTTGATTGCTGGAGACAATGTTCTGTCTTGGACAGCAAACTCTCTTCTATTGTTTGAGATTCCTTCCGAGACAGCTGGAAAAGAGTATTCTTCCTTTAATACATTATCATCCTTTCCAAACCTCTCTGTTTTCTTTGGAGCTGAAACTAAGTGTCACTATTTAGCAAGAGCCCCCAAACAAAATGTCTGATGGCCCGCGGCGGTACCCCCAGAAGTGGACACATTTACAACAGCATGCGCAAATGTGCCCACCACAGTTTATGGCAGCATTTGCGGCAGGGGAAAACCACGTGTCCGGCCCACTGCACAGTCTGAGGGGGAGCTGTCAGGCCTGTGGCATGGTAAGGTTGAGAACCCCTGTTTTAAAAACATTTTTCAACTATTACAATGCCTCTAAAGCAGTGGTTCCGAATGTGGGGCACACACCCCACAGGGGGACTTCAATTCCCAGAAGCCTAAGTCAGTACATTGACTGATCGGTGCTTTTGGAGAAGTAACTTAGACTTCTGGGAATTGAAGTCCAAAAACCAAAGGTTGGGAACACACTGCTCTAAAGCAATCAACTTCTTACACACTAGACAAGAGAATGGCCAAAGACCATTATGTAAATGGCAATGACCAAGAATAGCATAGTTTACAAAGTATCAGAGTCAGTAAAGTGCAGTCAATAGACTCAGAAGATTTGGGTTTACAATCCTGTTTGCCCATGGAAATGGGTGAAAATGATTTTTAAAACCCTTCTAGCCAGAATGCTCATTGGAAGGGCAAATGGTAAAGATGAAGCTTAAGTACTTTGGACATCAAATGAGAAGGGAGGACTCACTTGAGAAGGACTTGATGCTGGGAAAGGTGGAAGGCAAAAGAAGAAGAGGGCATGCAAAGATGAGATGGCTAGATGGTATTGTAGACACAGTGGGCACAGAGCTAGGCGGGCTGAGGAGGATGGTGGAGAACAGAGGTGCCTGGAGAATAATGATCCATAGGGTCGCAAAGGGTCGAAATCGACTGTGCAACTGAACAACAACAAAGCCTACCTTAAAAACTCCTCAATAATGAAGCTATGCTGCTGATGCATTAGCTGTGTATACTCTATTTAAACAATGACACCAGTATCACAGTGTGGATAATCTAAATGAAATACAGTATATAATACAAGAACCATTTTAATTGAATCACATACAAATTACATCACATTGCCCTTCAAAAGACAATTGGGCCTTAGATCGTACTATCCATTTTGTGACAAAAAAGTATCTAGGCTTCTTTCAAAATTAAAAAGAGAGGGAAAAGAGAACCATACAATCAGAATGTTAATCTGTAAATTCATAGTAGAAAGAATAAATGATTAAGACAAGGAGAACATGTTTCCTCAACAGAATTCGAAAATTGTAAGCAATTGTTTATTTACATAGTTATAAACATCAAAGGTATTGTCTAAAGAAGAGTGACTTTGTATATATTTGAATTCCACTGCATAAACAGCTGAAGAATGAACTTTGTGTTTGCAAAAATGTCTGGTAGAAATGTAATTTTTGACATGTTTCAAAATGATTGGGAAGTGAGTGAAGTCATTTAAAAGATTCTAACACCAGTAATCTTGGCAAAAGACTCATTACTGGTACTGTATATTTATTTTTAACTAAATGTTTCAGTTAAACCCCTAGCTAACCACATCGTTCTAATTCTCCTTGATGCCTGAAATCAAACTAACAAGTGCTCTAGGGTGGGTGGGTGGGTGAATGGAGGGGAGAAAAAGGGCACTAACACTTTGCAAAGTCATAACCATTTGCAGTCCTGCCAATCTAATTGACTTCCTTTCTTCACAGTAACAAGAAGAAAGAATAGGTTGCTTTATTCACAAAGTTAAAAACATCCGGGGAAGAATGGGATTACTGTGCAATAAATGCTTCAGTTTTGTCACAGACACAGAAGACATTAGCTCATTTCACCTAAAAATAAAATTTTCCCCAAATCCACAGAACTCAGTCTGCAGAGTATAGCAAAAATGCCCCTGCAAAAGATGTGGAAATGGACTGTTTGCATGGTTCTGTGCCTGAAACTTTCTTCTTCCTGTCTTCCTCATCCCAGTGGGAGCATGTTTTTTGGCACGTAACTACATTTTCAAGCAATAGCCAATGGCACTGCCTGAACATACAAAGTTTCAAGCCTGAGAACATCCTTCCCTGAAGCCATTTCCCAAAGGATTCCACTCCTACACATATTCTTGGCCAGCACATCAAATTAAAATAAACAAATATATACATCTTAAGTAAACAGTTTACATCTGTGGATCATTAAAGATCTAGACATGCAATGAAAGCTAAATCAGGATCATAAAGAGCCACATCCTTCCTTGTGCTGTCAAGGCCTAAAACTGAAGAAACAGTTCACTTTTGGAAAAAGAAATGAAGAAAAGAGCAGTTCCAAAGCTCTTTCAAAAGGGTTAGCAAGCCACATTCTTTGTTTTTGCTGAGCAAACTGAACTTATGCCTGCTTTTTTCCAGTCTGGAATCCACCCATTGTTGATCTAAACTGTTAGAGGGTTTCCGAAGGTTCGGCCCAAAGACCCCAGTACTCATTCATTAGCCTTTATAGTTCTTTATTTCCACTGGCCGCATGGCGGTCAGTGATGATCAGTGGTCAGGATAGGAGAGAGGGTCGTTGGGTAGGTGAGGGTCCTTTAATAGGGTTAGGTGAGGTCAGAGGAGGTCAGAGGGGGTAGGGTTACATGAGCGGTGCATTACGGTACATGTAGTTCATGGCAGTATGATATCATCCCTGACAAAACCCCTTCTGAGATCATACGGACAGAACGTGATGTGATTTGGATTTGTTGTTCTCCTACTCACTAAGACGTAGGCCATTTAGCAAATAACTGTGTTGGGCTAATGGGAGTGGTTTGGTCAGGATATCCGCTACCTGTTCTTGAGTTTCACAATGTATCAGGTCTATGAAGCCTCCCCCTATGAGTTCCCTTACTTTTTTGTACTTGATATCGATGTGTCGGGATCGCCTGGCTAAACATTCGGCCCTTGCCATGTCTATGGCTGCTTTGTTGTCCTCGTGAATGATAATGGGAAGGCTGGGTTTTTCCCAGATGAGGGAGATTAGCTCGTTTATCCAGATCAGGTCATCTGCTGCGTTAGACAGACATACGTACTCTGCTTCAGCGGTGGAGGAGGAGACCAGTTTTTGTTTTTCAGTGCGCCAATATATGGGGCTGCCATTCAGCATCACTATGTAGCCGGATGTACTCCTTCTGGTCTTTGTACATCCGGCCCAGTCGGCATCAGCATAGCATGAAATGTTTATCCTGTCATTTATTTGAGGGGTTAGCAGTAACTTTCTGTCCATGGTACCCTTCAAGTACCTCAACAGCCTTTTGACGCCCACCCAATGGTGGGCCCTTGGGTTGCCGGAGTGACGTGAGAGAAGGTTCACTGCCAACGAGATGTCCGGTCTGGTCCAGTTGGCGATGTGCAAGAGTGATCCGATGATGGATCTATAGAGTGTGATGTCCTCGAATGGTTCTCCCTCCTCGTGGGAGTTTTTTACGAAATCCGTCTGCATGGGGGTCCCACATGGGTGGGCGTCGGACATATTACACTTGTTAAGGAGCTCGATTATCTTCTCTTTCTGAGATATGGCAAAGCCGTCCGTTATCCTTGACACATGTACCCCTAGGTATTTGTTCACCATTCCTAGACTCTTCAGTGAGAACTCGTTTTGTAGGCCTTTGGCGAACTCATCGCATCTAGACTTGCTTTTCCCAAAGTACAACAGGTCGTCGACGTAAACCAGAACCTTTTCTACCCCTTCTGGAGATTTTCTTAAGAAGACACATTTGTCTTCTCTAACTGGAGAGAAGTTCAATTTCTTCATGGTTTCAGCTAGGCACTCGTACCATTTTCTGCCAGATTGCTTGAGTCCGTAAAGGCTCTTGTTTAGCAGCCATGTTTCTCCACTACTGCGTCCAAAACCGGGTGGAGCCCTGACGTATATCTCCTTATCCAGTTGTGCGTGTAAGTACGCTGTCTGTACGTCGAATTGATATACTTGTTCTCCAAGTACTGTTGCCATTACTAATGCGGCCTTAACACTTTCTGGTTTCACTGTTGGAGAATATGTGTCCTCGTAGTCATCTGGGTATCGTTGAGTGAAACCTTGGGCCACTAGTCTGGCCTTGTACAGGATCTGTTCATCCTCTAGCTGTTTGACCTTGAATACCCACTTTGTTCCCACCGTCTTTTGTCCTTCAGGTACCCTTGCAGGTGTATATACATCGAGGTCTTCGAGACTTTCCATTTCCTTCTCCATGGCCGCCCTCCACTTGTCCTGTTCTTCAGGTGGTAGCTCTGCTATGTCTTCGTAGCGCGCTGGTGTTTCGGGGTAGGTCTCCATGCTCAGAACATAATCCTCCAGTCTTCTCGGGGTTTGGTTCTTGGTCGACCTGGTTGACCTTCTAGGCGCTTCCTTTGTGGGACTTGGGGATTCGACGTCTCCTGCGTCTGTGGTGCTTGTGCGTGCTCCTTGTGTTTCAGACTTGCCACATATTGTATCTCCTGGTTGGTCAGGCCTTGCCACGAGCAGTGCTGCCTTGACCCCTTCATGCTCTGTGTCGCTCATTAATACTTCATTCGCGTGTATCTTGCCCCAGTTCGCGTGCTCGTGGAATGTGGCTGATCTTGAAACTACCAGCCTCTGGTTGTGGTCTATGAACCGGTACGCCTTCGAACCTGGCTCATAGCCTAGGAACCTTAGCCTTCTGGTTATCTTGTCCCCTTTCTTTCTAAGTTGCTTGGGTATGTGCACGTCTGCAGGTACGCCGAAGACGTGGAAGTGCGCCAGCTTGGGTTTTCGGTTGTACATTGCCTCGTAGGGTGTCTTACCGAGAACACTAGACCACAGCCTGTTTAACGTGTAGTTGGAGTACAGCAGCGCCTCTCCCCAATATGAGAAGCTTAGACCTGCGTCTTCTATTGCACATCTGATCATGGTTTGTAGTACCCCGTTTCTTCTCTCAGCCACCCCATTTTGGAAGGCTGAGAATGGTGCAGTCTTGAAGTGCAGCATCCCCTTCTCCTTTATCCATTCTTCAAACTCTTTTGACAGGAATTCCGAACCTCTGTCCATCATCATTTGCTTCACGTTCACGTTGTGTTGAGTCCACACCCTTGTGTGGAATTCCTTAAACTTGCTGAACGCCTCATCCTTACTATTAAGCGTGTATACGTAGCCGTACCTGCTGAAGTCGTCAACTATTGTTAGGAAAAATCTCTTCTGGCCTATTGATCTTCTAAGAGGTCCTACCAAGTTGAGGTGTACGAGCTGGAATGGGTGGTCTGACTTCCTGGCCGAAGTTTTTGGTCGTGGCTCAGTTTTGGACTTCGAGCTCTTGCATACAGAACAGTCCAGGTAGTTCTTGCAGCCTTTGACCTTCAGTCCCTCTGAGCATTCCAACATTTTCTTGACGGTGGGAAAACCTATGTGTCCTAACTTTCTGTGTAGTAAGTGTGCACACTCATCATGGTCTGGTTTCCCTATGGTTATCCTTGGTGTTTTTTTCTTCGTTCTGTTGACCTCTCCATCCCTGGTGGAGTTGTAGAGGTCAATCCGCTTCCGGTCCTTCGTTTTGTTGTTCCTCGGGTTCATCTGATGTGCTTTCCTGTGCTTCTTCTTCTTCATTACTGTCGAGCGATCCTATGGTGACTTGTTTCCCTTCGTCTTCCCCTGCAATGAAGTATGGTAGTCTGCCTATGATTTCCACTCTTCCAATTTCCTTTCCCCTTCTTTCAATGGATGCTTTCTTGTTTCCGAAGATTATTCTCAGGTCTGGGTCCTCTGTGAGTCTAGTAGTGGCTAAAACATTGTATGGAATGCGTGGGGCATAAAGGACGTTTTGGACCAGTCCAATTTCAGGGATGTGTATGTCGCCTCTGCCTTCTACCTTAGCGTGTGCCTGATTGGCAACCTTGATGCTAAAAGAGTCTTCCTCAAAAGAATCAAATATCTCTCTGTGGCATGATGTGTGTGTGGTGGCCCCGGAATCGATCAGCCAGCGTTGCGGGCGGGTGCCCGTGGGCCTGGTTGTCTCATGGCATCTACTTCCTTTGCCGTGTTTCACTGCATTTATAGAATCAGGCTCGTGTCTCTCTTGGTCTCTTTGGGGCCTAGGGCGCCTGCCTGGACTGGGTGATCTCCACCGTCTATTATCTCTATCCTCGTTGTCTCTTAGTTTGCTTGAGTACTCGTCTCGTGACTCGCGTCTCGGCCTCGGTGTGTCATCGTGGCGTGTTCGGTCATGTGATGGACTGTATCTCGCATCCCTCCTGTCTTTGGCATATCTTGGGCAGTCCCTTTTAATATGTCTTCTGGAACCACATGTGTAGCATTCCCGTGTTGGGCTGGTTTGCTCTGTGAATACTGCCCTCCTGTGTGGCCTGTCTTCCCTACGTGTTGTGGGTTCTGTGAAAACTACCCTTTTGTGTGGCCTGTTCTCCCTGCGTATGGCGGCCCTGTCTCTCCTGAGGTTGTCTTCGGCTATAAGTTTCCTGGTGACATAGTCCAGTGTGACATTGTCACCGCTGGTGTTGTCTAATTGGGTCAGGAAGTCGTCCCAACTTGGGTCGAAAGAATTGTAGATGATGCTGATTAGGTGCTGTTCAGTAACGGTTTCGCCCCTTCTTATGAGATCAGACCTCATGTTGCTTAATCTCATCAGATGCTCACCCATGCTATCTCCCTCTTTAATCTTGTATGCGTACAGCTCCCTCAGCAGCAAGCACGTTGTGCTCCTGTTCTTGCAATAAAACATGTTATACAATTTCCCCCAAACATCATAGACAGTTGACTCACTTGGAATACAGCCATACATAGTTGCATCTATGGTACCCAAAAGCAGGCAAAATGCCCTGTGATGCAGTCTGTCCACCTCCATGGACCATGGCTTCTCTGGTGGGTCTTGAATTAGGTGTAAAGCCCCCTCCCTCATTAACAGTACCTGAAATTGTTGGTTCCAGTCCATAAAGTTCTTCCCAGTCATGCCGAGGGTTGGGAAGTTATTTGGCAGTTGGCTCTGTTGGGCTTGGTTGCTTGAATAGTTCTGGTGTCCTGGGCTGCCTTTAAACTGGCAGAAGGGTATGGGGACGCATATTGTTGGTTTTGAAAGTCCCGCCTGTTCCCCTTTTGGTTGCCAGTAGGGGGAGCCCGTTCTCCTCTCGGTGCTTGGCTGGTCTGTTGGGGCTTGTACTTCTCCTTCTTCGCCAGTGGGGGAGCTCTGCTGCCTTATCTGCGTCTGCGCAGAGCTCATTCGTCGTTGGTCTTCGAGGTGGGTGGATCTCTGTTCCGGAGGTCCTGCTTGCCTTGATTGGAGCCTCACTGGGAGTGCAGTTCCGTCGCTGGGGCTGCTTTCCTGGTTGGGAGGCCAGGCGGAGTCATAGGAGGGATGTCGCCTTCTTTGTTGGGCTGGGGGAGTTCCGTAGCGCCAGGACTCCGCCTCCTCAGATCGTGGCCTGGCGTGGGGGTCTGCATCATCCTCGGAGCCTCTCCCGCGGTCGGGTCGGATGGGCAAAAGGTCTCGGTAGGTTTCTGCTTCTCTCATTTCCCTTGCTTGTGTTCTCAGTTCCCCATGCCCCTCGCGTCCGCTTTGGCCTTTTGTCATGGGGAGGCCTCTGCCCCCCCCCTTGAGACTCAGCCATGCTGCTGGTGGTGTCCCTTTTTGGCGCTTGTCTTCCTCTTGGGGTTTCCCACTCCCCTTCTATTGTCTGGGGACTGAGGATTGGCATAGCCCACGTTTCTGGGGTACGTGCATCCAGGCTCCCGGGTCCCAGGGTCCCTTCCTTTTTATGCATTGCCGGCCCGCTTGGGTTGTCCCTGGGTATCGTTGGCCCGATGGGGTTTCCCACCAGATGATTTGAATCTGAGGCCACCATCTGTAATTGGTCGGCCAAATTTGGGATCGGCGTTGTGTCTGGTGTTCCCGCCACAGAGGTCCCCGGGGTGGAGCTTACCGCGCTGTCGTTGGAATGTTCACCTCCGTCGTTTATCAGGGCCAGTAGCTCTGCCATGGAGATTGTCTCTTTCCCGGCGATTATTTTCTGGAGCTCGGTTACCTGGATCGTGTGCGGGTCATCTCCGGTTTTGGATCCATCTTTGAGCCCCTTGGGTTTGGCCTGCATCTTGGCCCCCCCTTTGCTCGTCTGGGTCTTCCGTTTGGTCATTTTTGCTTTCCTTACCTAGCCTGGCCACCTAGGAAGTCCTGCTATTCCCATAAGGCATTTGGTAGGGTCAAGGTTCTTAATTTGAAATCATCTACATTAATTAATATTTTTTTTTGGTGTCACTTACCAAACACTGACCTCTTTCATATATTTTGATCATTTCTCTTTTGTTTACATTCTGGCAATAGATTTTAGTTCTTATGAAGATGGTCATAGTATCTCACTTGCCTCTCCACACCATATTTTTCAGTTTTAAGGTACCTGAATAATACCATTATGAAAGAAACCCAGTGCCCTTGTAGAAATGTTAGTTTAAAAGCATAAATCTAATTCCTTTTGGCTAAATCAAAGATCCAGTGGTCTAAGGCAAAAAATAACCCATGCCCCAATTCTCTTGGATAGAGATTGAGAGAAGCGCAATCATTTGGAACAGTTGTTCATTTATTGAAACAAATATCAATACATCAAACCTGCATCAATGATCTTCCCTAAAGTGGAAAGGGGCCAGCCGGCCAGCAAAATAAATATTTATACATTTTTGAAACAGAACACATGGAACCCTAATCAATAGTTACAGTTCAATTGTTTCAACAAAATCCACTCAAAAGAACAAGGAAATTAACCAAAACTTTATTACTATCTATAACCTGCAGCACGAAATGGCTGAAATGGCTAGGAGTATCCTCTGGCAGCACCAGTCTGTTGGTTGATTGAGAATGGAAGTGTCCAATTGGGCTTGTGTAAACAGCACCTGCTAAAGGAGAAACAATGCTGCAATGGGAACTGCAATGATCAGATTAGCTACTGTACTGGCTGCGAGCCTAGAAATGTATTAATACCTTTTCACAGCACTCCCCCTGGTGAGAATTAATCATTGTCTTGAACCCTTTGAAGGCAGAAAGAGATGAATTATCTCCCCCCACATTGTTTTATGGGTCAAATACAGTGGAGTTTTTCTTTAATTCATTTCTAAATTTCATTTGTACTTTCTTTTTATTATTATCAGTTGTGGTTTTCTAAAGTCCTTGCTGACATGTAATGCCTACAAACATAAGAGAAATAGATTCCCTCCAGACTGGACATTTCTCACATGTAGGAAGCAATGACAGGCTAGCCATTCCCCTTCTGAGCATCCTGACCTCACCTATGTAAAGTACATTTGAAAGAGGCTTATAAACTCAAATTTAACCAAACATTAGGGGATCTCAAACCTTCTGCATGATTCCACACAGCCTACCTCCTCACTCACTTCATGATCTCTTTGGAGAGCAATGAAAAACAGGGATACCAGGAGCGAGGGTACCAAAAACAAGGAATTGTCTTGCAAAGATTGTGATTTGTACTTTTATAGGAGCTGAAGCTATAATGACTATCCTTCCCTGCCAGTACATTACAATTATTCTGATCCTCTGAACTAATTACTTCAGAACCTTCGGGGGGGGGAGCATATCAAAGAATAAACAAAACAAAAATGTTACAGCACTTTGAAGACTAACTGTTATATTTTAATGTTAGCTTTCATGGGTCAAGTCCACAAATTATTACATAGTCTCAACATACTGAGCAGTTATTCTGTCATTTAAAGCCAGCTCTGTTTCCTTAGCAATGTCCTCCCCCCACAGTTTCCTGTTTTTGCATGCTACATTAGAAAGAGACATCAAGTACAGCTCTATGAGCATTGAAGTGCACGAGCAGATTTGCAATCCCACCCACATTTTCATATATTCAGATTTAAAATTAAGCAACTTTACATTGGTGAAACGGCAAAGATTTCTTTGGTCTTCATAAATCTAGAATATCTATTGAAGGAAAAGGGAGCAAATCCAAATTTGGATAAAGCACCAAGTTTAAAATGTCAATTTCATCCCTAATGCTGTTTTAACTTCTTGATAATTTGGAGAGGATGGAATACCACTTTGTAAAATTGTGAGAGCATTCAATACATGCTATAATTGTTTACACACAATGATATTTCCCGCATTCCATAGCCTTCAATTGTTGCCTACCCGTTTCCTTCAAATGCATCTCAACCTTTTCATAGCCCTCACTGCCTTCTTGATTAGATATGATACAAAGTAAACCAGATGATGGTGTTTACATTATCTATGTCAGGGGTTCTTAATGTTTTCCAGCCACGGGCCAGACCCGCCCCCGACACTTTCCGCCAGAAACCGGAGGCATGGCTGCACCCACTACTTACATTTTTGTCGTCTTCAGAATCATCAGAAATTGTTCGGTTTTTCTGGATTGTTGCACAGCCTCTGCCACTTCCCAGGGCGGCAGGAGGCTTTTCGGAGCAATATTGCTCCAGTTTGGGAATTTTCCACCCCTTCCCTGCTGTGCTTTGTCAGCTAGAAAGCGACCGTGGTTCTTGGGCGACCACTGTGGGCCGGATTAATGATATGCACGGGCCAGAGGTTGGAAACTCCTGATCTATGTTGTTGTTATTTCCTTAGCATTTTGCCTAACATTTCTTACTGTTCACATATTTTAAGCCATTCACTCTATACTTGTGCTATTCTGCTTCCATCTATTCTATTTAGAACTCTGTACAATATGAAATACCAACTGCATTTCAATGGTGGTGCCAAACCACAAAAAAGAGCCTAGAGTCATGATGGTGAACCTTGACACTCCAGCTGTTCTTTAACTTCAATCACAGAAAACCAGGTCCCTGTGAATCTACATAAATGGGTTTACTGTGTGTGCATGCAGTAAACCCATTCATGTGGATCCAGTGATTTGGCCTTCTGGGAATTGAAGCTCAATTACATCACAGTAAACCCATTCATATAGATTCATAGGGACTTGGGCTTCTGGGAATTGAAGTTCAAGAACAGTTTAGTAAACCCATTCCTGTGGATTGACAGGGGCTTGGCCTTCTGGGAATCAAATATGTGCTTTCCACCTTTGAAACCGAGAGTAAGGGTTGAGTTGGATGTTACGTGGCAAGGGAACCAATGACAGCATAGTTCAGCACCAAAATACCTCGGTGTGACACTTGAGTGGACACTCTCTTTTAAGCAGCACTGCCTGAATACCAAAGCCAATGTTAGTACAAGGAACATCATCAGAAAACTCACAAACTATAGATGGGGAACTCAACCATCCACACTTTGCATATCAGCTTTGGCCATGAGCATCTCCATAGCAAAGCATGCTGCTCCAGTATAGAGAGCATCCACACACGCAAAACAAGTTGGCATCACTGTTAATGAAGGCATGTGTATAATGACAAGATGTATCAAACAGGGTGGATAAAAATCAATGATTTTTTTAAAAAGCAAAAGAAAACGGATTTTTTAATTTAAATTGGATTTTTCTAATTTAAATCGGATTGTTTTGATTTAAATCAGATTCTTTTTTATTTAAATGCTTTTTGAGGATAAAAATCTCTCTAAAGATCATTTTCTAGTTAAGATACGTTATAGTCCAAAGGCATACCTGTCAAGTTTCGGGAAATTTCTGTCAAATAAGGGAAATTTCCCATCCAAAACGGGAAACTGGACAGCTATGCTTATCCTGTGCTGGCCTCCAGTCTAACTCCAGTCTAACTAATACGGGATGGTGGGAAAGAGTGTAAAATACGGGGGTTTGACAGAAATTTCCCAAAACTTGACAGTTATGTCCAAAGGTTATTCATCATGAAATTAGTTTTTAATTATGTGGCATAAGGCTGTATTAATCCATTCACAATGTCATGCTCTCCCAGAGATTTCTGAATATTTGGGGCAAATTTTCTATCTAGAAGATATTATCAAATCAATTGCTTGGTTTTGCTGTTTTCAAAACTGTGCATTTGGATCTGCAACGATAACATGCCTCCATAGCAAAAAAAATGTTATAAAATAAACATCAGAATTGAGAAAAAGACCATAATCCCATTGTTCCTCTGCAAATCTATGTACACAGAATCAATCCCCTTACCTCTTAAGTGCTGCTACGTTTCAAGAAGTTCAATGAATAGGTTGTTTGGAATGGAATAGCACAAGGAGCAAAGTTTGAAGAGGGAGGGGCAAGCAGTAAAATAAAAGTGAAACCTTTTGAGGACGGAACTCTGCATCTTGAGATCTTTATTTGTATAGCAGCCTGAAGTTTATCATATTATTCAACAGAACAGTTGCCCAAATATGAATGATTAACCTATTAATCTGGAGATAGTTCACCTTGCAGTAATTTCATAATTATCTATCTATGTATTTCTAATGGTATATAACCATCAAATCAGTAATTTTCTGATATAACTGTAAAACTACTGTAATCTGAAAAGTTATTATTTTAAAAATGAAACCTTTATCTGGTTGTAAATATTAAGATTAAAACAACTCTATCAAAAATGATTCTTTATGTAGAAAATTATGATTTAAATTGAGCCTTACTGACTAGTGATTTAAATCGTGATTTAAATCATGATTTAAATCAAAGTGATTTAAATCAAATTCACTGTGGTATCAAACCTACACCAGTTGAAAAAAACATACCCTCTTGTTGGTATTGCTCCACTTAAGATCAGGAGAGAAGTAGCAGTGGACACTGAGAGAACTAAGCAAGAAAACGAACCTCGACACCCTCTGAATGGTTATGAGCCTCAAGTCCACCAGCTCTGAACCAGGAAAAGATTTATGTCAAGAACAAACATTCTTAAGGGTACAAAAAAACCAAAAACAATTTTGGAGATGGAGGAAGGAGCTCACTGGAAAAGGAGCAACATTAAAGGATGATATAGCTAAGGATCTCAACCTCCCCTATGTCACTTGGGAGGACCCTGGATAGATTGAGGGTTGGAGTCCCTAAATGCAAGACCAACATGCTCAAGTTGGGGGCTGCTGGTGGACAACAACACATGTTATGAATGTAGAGAGATACAGAATGCAGCTCATTTACTGGCCTGTCGATTGCTGCCAGAGGCATGCATCGATGAGGACTTGGGTTTGGACAACGACAAAGTGAAGAAAGTGGCTTCATTTTGGCAGTCCAGTGTTTGATCAGGACACGAAAGAAGAAGACTGAAAACACATATGCAGCTCAAGAACAAGGACATTTTAATTAGATGTCATAGCTGATTATTTTAGATAGAGGCATATCCTTAACTGATTAGCTTGGTTGTACTTCTGTACACATAGAGAAGCATTTATAAAGTGGAAGGGACGTCCGCTGTTCTGATCGTGTGTGCTTTTACTTCACACTACCATAATGGTGCAAATCACTCTAAATATCATACTGGGCTAACAGCAACATGCCTTCACCCAAGTCTTCCTCAAAACAACCTTATAAAGATGCAAAATGAGAAACCAAAGCTAAGGCATACTGCTAAGCTTTTGGTTTCTGATCTCCCAGAGCCAGTGTTTTCGGCTCCTGTTTCACAGCAGCATCAGACATCAAAACCACCCCCTCCTTGTAGTTATGTAAAACTCCTACTTGTGTTTTCCTGTCCCATTCTGTAAGCACCAAGGAAGATGCTGGATTCCTCTGATTGCTTAGAGCAGTGATGGGGAACCTTGCCTCTCCAGATGTTCTTGGACTTCAATTCCCAGAAGCCCCCGTGAATCCACAGGAATGGGTTTACTGCGATTCATTTGGCCCACACCACCCTCGTCGCTTCTGGAAGCGGAAGTGATGAGGGCGGCGTGGGCCAGATGAATCGCAGTAAACCCATTCCTGTGGATTCATGGGGGCTTCTGGGAATTGAAGTCCAAGAACATCTGGAGATCCAAGGTTCCCCATCACTGGCTTTGAGAGAGATGATTTAGCTAGAGACAAAACTCTTTGAGATTACACTGTATCTGAGAAAGTTTCTTCTCCTACTTCTGCTTCTTGTTCACTTCAGACAAATCTTAAGTTTTGAAAAGATGACTAAGTATTACAAAGACTCATGAAAGCCCCCTTCCTCCTACTACACATTCCACTCAAGATTCTGAAGAGAACACTTTGACTCCCATCAAAATAAAACAGCACCATAGACGGTAGATGCAAACACTCATTTCTCTTCCTGAAACTCTGTGCTCAGCTGAGGAAGGGAGTATGTTCCAACAGCCAACACGCTGGCAAGAAAAATTCACTCCCACTCCACCACATGCCACAAGTCCAATAGCAACCTGCCTGCTCCTTAGCCACAAAGAGAGGGAGGTAGGTACCCTAGAAATGAGATACAAGCACACCAGAAAAACAGCAGCATTTATTTCCAGGAGATACAGTACTCATTAACTCTGCTCTGCCGCAACCACCAACTACCCACACTCCTGACTCAGTACAAGTCACAAAAGCTTCTCTTTTAACCAGGCATGAGAAATCAGCCATACAAAATTCAGAGCCTAGATTTCCCTGTCCTCTAAAGTCTGTCCTCTCACTTCCTCCACCATGAGTGAAAGAGATGCATATAATGTGTACTGTATATGTTGCAGGTTCCAAGCATATTGCGTTAGTACTGTATATTTATAGCCTCCAAATAAGCACTACAAAGACATGCTTTCCAGCAGAGCACAAAAAGTGCATGCAAGGGGATGTGCTCTCTCTTTCGCCCTCTCTCTCCTTTAGGGCTTATGGTCGTCCCCCTTTTAAGGCCACAACATGACCCCATTAAATTAGCACACATCTGAAATGGAAGGAGTTTGGTAGAGACAGCAGATTAAAACACCCTCTGATTCATGCATTCAAAGACAGTGATGGCATAACTGTTACTGTCATCAATACTTAATGCCACCTTCTTCTTTGAAAGCACCCAACACACTTTAATAGTATGGCATTGCCAATCTACCCATCTAACTCAAATCTGCACATACTTTTAAAGAACTTTGTCCAATTTCTTTAGAACAGTTCCCCATATCATATCCCACAATAACTAACGAGGAAACAATACAGCTTTCTGTTGTACTCACCATGTGTCCCAAAATGGCTCCTACATCCACTAATACTAGCAGAATGGAGTGATATCATGAAAAGCAGTATCTCATTGCTATTGTTATTGTTTGATGTGTGCCATCAGGTCACTCCCTACTTACAATGACCCTAAGAGGGTTTCTAAACTATGTGAGATATTTTTAAAATGTGTTATGATTGCCACACACCTACACATAGACATCCTTGGCTTTTATTTTTAACTGGAAATTTGAATCCAAATCTCCTAACTCCTGACCTGTCCATACCTGTCAACCATCCTGATTTGGCCGTAATTCAGCACCGATTTGCACCATTTCCCAACCCGCGCTGCCAGAACCCCGTAATTTGGCAGCGGGGGAAAGGAGGAACTGCGCAACTCTTCTGCGCAAGTCGCCTTCATGCATGGAAGGGTGCTACGTTTGCTTAGCCCCCTTCCACGCATGCACAGAAGGCTATGCCACCTGCGTAGAAGGCTACACAAGCGGCGTACCCTTCCACGCATGCATGGAATGCGACCTACGCAGACCCGTTCTGCGCAGATCCCGGATTGGATGGCGCCGTGGTTGACAGGTTTGGATCTGTCACTTTATCCATATTGGCTCTCTGGGAAACAGAACAGGAATGCAGGGACACAAGAAGCTGCCGTCATCTGACTCAGATTATTCTGACTCATCTAGCCTAGTCTTCCCAACTCTAACAAAGCAGTTGTTCTCCAGAGTTTCAAGCAAAGGTTATTCCTTGCCCTTATATTGTTGAATGGCCTCACATCCTAGTATTAACCAAACATCACTTGACATGGTTTACAAAATCAGATTAGATCAATGTGTTCAGAGTGATACACTTATTTTTGCATTGACTACTCAATGCATATTTTGCATTGGTTTGATACTACTACCAGTGCAGCCCTTTTGTTCATGGGAGTCCTTCTTTGGGTTACATCCTCCAACATTCCCTACTGAAAGAATTCATGTTCGAAGATTTCAGTCAATATGGATCCAGACTGAGGATTATATCTGAAAGGATGAAAAAGAACCCTGCTACAGTTACAGAACCAACCCTGGCCCAACTGTTGTTTGTGTCAAGAGAGACAGTTTAAGCCCCTGCAACAGATGACCAAGGATACTTGAGAAGGGAAGCTGAGAATCAGTAAATCTTGACTGTTTATTGTTACCAGCATTGCTTGAATGCTGAGTGGGGTGAAGTCAACTCTAAATTTCATTGCTATAAGGTGACCTGCTTGACTGAAGCTAATTCCGCCACAGTAAACATGGTGACAGGAAGATAAGTAGAGATGAATTGTAAAACTAATTCCGCCACAGTAAACATGGTGACAGGAAGATAAGTAGAGATGAATTGTAAATAGTTTGGAATAAATGTTTGTTGATTAAATTGACTGCTGTTTCAAAGTCTTCTTCAGGATGATGAATGATGCTGGGTTGACTTTCCTGGTCCCTGGTCCTTCAAAAGAGGCATAATCCTGAACACTCTGATTGTGAGGATGTTCCACTAAGGCTGACATCCTATGCACATTGAGATAACTCCACTGAATTATGAGGGGCTTATAAGCCTGGACAAACAGAAGATCAAGGTCACACATATGCCTACAAAGCTACATCACTGTTCATCCAAACACTAAATCAGGGATTCTGCAGCCTGCAGGCCGGATGTGGCCCATGGCACAATTTCATGTAGCCCCACCACCACCTCAACCACACCAGGAAGTGCCATGTGGTGGAGGAAGGGCAAAATGGCTGTCCAGCCCCTGAAACTGTATGAGGGAACATGACCAAGCCCCTGGTTTTAAAAGGTTAAGAACTCCTGCACTAAGTTGTGTAGGCTGGCAGGGCAACTGCACATATGATTAGCTTTTTATTCTCTGCTAATCTGCATAAACACATGTGATATTGTTGTTGTTCAGTCGCACAGTCGATTCCGACCCTTTGCGACCCTATGGACCATTGATCTCCAGGCACCCCTGTCCTCCACCATCCTCCTCAGCCCGCTTAGCTCGGTGCCCGCTGCGTCCACAATGCCATCCAGCCACCTCATCCTTGGCCGTCCCCTTTTTCTCTTGCCCTCCACCTTTCCCAGCATCAAGGCTTTCTCAAGTGAATCCTCTCTTCTCATTTGGTGTCCAAAGTACTTCAGCTTCATCTTTACTATTTGACCTTCTAAGGAGCAGTCAGGACTAATTTCTTTCAAGATTGACTTATTTGTTCTCCTCGCTGTCCAGGGTACTCTCACAACTCTCCTCCAACACCACATCTCAAAGGCGTCTATTCTTCTGCACTCAGCCTTCCTAATGATCCAGCTCTCGCATCCATACATTACCACCGGGAATACCATTGCTTTGACTATATGGATTTTTGTTTGCAAGGTGATGTCTCTACTTTTCACTACATTCCCCAGGTTTCTCATGGCTTGTCTCCCTAGAATCAGTCACCTCTTTATTTCATGGCTGCAGTCACCATCTGCAGTGATCCTAGATCCCAAGAAAGTAAAATCTGTCACTGCTTCTACTTCTTCCCCGTCTACTTTCCAGGTACTAATAGGGCCTGTTGCCATTATCTTGGTTTTCTTGATGTTAAGTCTCAGGCCAGCTTTTGCACTCTCTTCTTTCAACCTAATCAGTAGCTTCTTTAAATCTTCCTCACTTTCTGCCATTAGGCTGGTATCGTCTGCATATCTCAAATTGTTGTTGTTTCTCCCAGCAATTTTGATCCCATATTGTGATTCCTCCATCCCTGCATTGCGCATTATGTGCTCTGTGTATAGGTTGAAAAGGTAGGGTGATAAAATGCAGCCTTGTCTTACTCCTTTTCCTATTCCAAACCATTCTGTCATTCCGTGTTCTGTACTAACTGTTGCTTCTTGATTCTTGTACAGATTTCTCATGAGGCATATGAGGCGTTCTGGTATTCCCATTTCTTTAAGTACTTGCCACATTTTATTGTGGTCCACGCAGTCAAAGCCCATGGTGTAGTCAATAAAGCAGAGGTATACTTGTTTCTGATATTCTTTTGTTTTCTCCATGATCCACCGTATATTAGCAATGTGGTCTCTAGTCCCCCTGCCTCTTCTGAAACCCGCCTGCACCTCTGACAATTCTCTCTCCATGTGCTGCTGAAGTCTATCCTGTATTATCTTGAGCATCACCTTGCTAGCGTGTGGGATGAGCGCAATTGTTCAATAATTTGAACATTCTATGGTACTACCCTTCTTTGGGATTGGAACGTATACTGATCTTTTCCAATCCTTTGGCCACTGTTTTGATTTCCAGATCTGCTGGCATATCGAATGCAGTAATTTGATTCCATCATCTTTTAGAGCTTTGAAAAATTCAACTGGGATATTGTCATCTCCACTAGCTTTGTTGTTTGCAGTGATTTTTAGGGCCTTTCTGACTTCACTCTCTAGGATGTCTGGCTCAAATTCAATGTTCTCATCATTGTGATTATCAGTGGTGTTGAGGTCCTTTTTGTAAAGTTCCTCTGTGTATTCTTTCCATCTTTTCTTAATCTCTTCTGCATCAGCTAACTCCTTGCCATCTTTGTCCCTTATCATGGTCATTTTTGCTTTGAATGTTCCCTTGATTTCCCCAATTTTTTTGAAAAGATCTCTAGTCCGGCCTCTTGTGTTGTTTTCCTCCATTTCTTTGCACTGTTCATTTAAATAGATTTCCTTGTCTCTCCTTGCTTTTCTTTGAAATTCCGTGTTCAAGTGACTGTATTTTTTCTTTTCTCCTTTGCCTTTTGCATTCCTTCTTTTCTCTGCTATTTTAAGAGTCTCATCAGACAACCACTTTGCTTTTTTATGCTTCTTTTCTTTTGGTATAGTTTTCCTTGCTGATTCCTGCATGATGTCCTGCACATCTGTCCATAATTCTTCTGGCACTCTGTCTATCAATTCCAAACCATTAAATCTGTTCCTCACCTCCACCGTGTATTCCTTAGGGATGTTGTCTAGGTCATATCTGTCTGGCCTGATTGTTTTCCCTATTTTCTTTAGTCTAAGTCTGAATTTTGCTATTAGTAGGTTGTGATCTGAGCCACAGTCTGCTCCAGGTCTTGTTTTTGCTGACTGTATGGAGGTTCTCCATCTTTGGCTGCAGAGTATGTAATCAATCTGACTTCGATGCTGGCCATCTGGTGATGTCCATGTGTAAAGTCACCTCTTGTGTTGCTGGAAGAGGGTGTTTGCTATGACTAGTGCATTCTCTTGGCAGAACTCTATCAATCTTAGCCCTGCTTCATTCTGCGTTCCAAGACCAAACTTGCCTGTCATTCCATCTACTTTTTGATTTCCTACTTTGGCATTCCAAACTCCCAAGATAATGTTGACATCATTTCTTGGTGTCTGTTCTATGAGGTCTTGTAGGTCCTCATAGAACTGGTCCACTGTGGCTTCATCTGTGCCCGTGGTTGGTGCGTATATTTGGATTACAGTGATATTAAAAGATTTGCCTTGTATTCTGACTGACACCATTCTATCATTTTTGAGATTGTATCCCATTACTGCTTTTCTCACTCTTTTGTTGACATTTATGGCTACTCCGTTTTTTCTGAAGTTTTCTTGACCACAGTAGTAGATGTGATGGTTTCCCGAGTTGAATTCACCCATCCCTGTCCATTTTAGCTCGCTGATTCCCAAGATGTCAATGTTTATTCTTTCCATCTCATTTTTCACCACTTCCAGTTTTCCTTGGTTCATCAACCTCACATTCCATGTTCCTATGCAGTATTGTTCTTTGCAACACTGTATTTTACAAGTGAATTGTTACAACAATAGCAATTTACAGCTCAGGCTGCATTCTCTTCATTTTGTGGATGGGAGCAATTTGAAGAGTAATCTGCAGGGCCAATTTAGCTCAATCATCACTGAACAGGTTTAGGGCAATTAAAGTTGTGAATGTAGGCTGCCATCTACTGATGGATATGTGCTACTGCTGTTTAGAAAGAAAATTAAATTTCTATCAGGCCCAAAAGTACATGCTTTTCATTATTCAAAACTGACTGAAAATGCAGCTGTTGTTGGTCCTCTGCCTACGGCAAAGCTGCATTAGAAATGCAAATAAAAATGCAAAAAGGATGGGGTATATATAGAGAGTTTCTACTCCACGAATTTAACAGATGGGTAAACAACAAATGATTGGTTGCTGCCCCCCGCTGGATTATAGAGAAAAGTGCATTGAGAATCCAGCCTTTTCAAAGAAAAGATTATAAAATAGCCACAAGACATGTACTGTACTGGCATGGGCAAATGCTTTATGATATCAATGCCTAAAAGGCATACAAGCCTAATAGGTAATAATAATAATTTCATATCAGAAATTATTCTGGGTTGAAAGGATTTTTGTGGAAGAATCTTCATTCAGGGAATGCTCAAAAGAGGCTCCTTTCATGTCCCCAAGAGCTGGGACAGAGACGGGCGCTCAATCCCTCATGCAGTATCTGGATCTCTGTTGTGCTTTGAAACAGAAGTCTTCTTGAAAAAAGGCACCACGTTTGAATAGCTGTCATCCAGTTACTTCCCTTTAAATAGTTTAACCATGTTTTCCTCCAATGAGCATCTGTATATTTCTGATCCGTGTTTTAACCAATCGGTTCTAAACCCACCAAAATGTATCTATTATTGTATGCCTCACTTGTATAAATATGACCTTGTTCCTGCGCTGAGCCAAGTTGTGTTGTGCAAACAATAAAGCTGAATCACTTGTGTTTGACCCAACTAATGCTGGTCTCTGTCATCCTTGCACCGAACACAACAATCTCAAACTGCCGACTTGCCAGCCTTCCAGCTAACAAGGCAAGCATCTTAACCACTGAGCCACTGCAGCCTACTAAAGGGGCAATTATCCATTCTATATATCTGTTATTCCTGCTAGCAGTCCAGATAGACATAGTGTTTCCATATGAGAGTTGAAAATGGGATAGAAGAAACTAATGGAACCATTAGACAAATTGGGATCTATAGTATTAGAAACAGAAAATAGTGATAGAACAAGAGGTCATACTCCCCCTTCAGAACATTTTGCCAAGGTCACAAATGGACCCAGCGAGAACTTCCAAATTGACATGGTGAATATTAAATTCCTTCAAAGTTGTCTTCAGGAGTCCTTAAGTGTTTTCTTTGATCCACTAGGCAACCAAGCACATGCAGCAAGGTTTACATAGAATATACACTTTAGGAGATGGACATCCCACTTCCTGATAACATGGCCAGCCTACTGAAGAGGTTGATGTTGTTTCAAAATTGAAAAAATGCTTGCTTTCTGTGTTTTCTCCAGTATCAGGGATTTTATCCTGTCTTTTAATGCTCTGAATTTTCCATAAGGTGAAAGTGACTGAACATTTTCGTACAGTGTTGATAGTCCAAATCTCCACTCCATAAAGCAGTGAGGATAGAACAACAGTGCCACCATCGGGGGGGGGGGACAAGAGGGACTGCCGTCCGGGGCCCGGTACTGGCAGGGGCCCAGGCAGCAGCGTATTAATTTTTTTCTTTTTTTAACTTCTTTTTAACCAGTGGCAGGCAACACCACTGCGCATGCCCCACCAGAGGGCTCCACCTCGTACAAGGTGGTACAAGGCTTCAGTCAGCCTTCAGCCCACGAGGCGTGCTGGTCCGGCAGAGACCCCGTGCCGGGGCCAGAGGTGGCAGAGGCGGCTGTGGAGGAGGAGGAGGGGGCAGGTCTGCCCCCAACGCTTGGGCTGGGGTGCTCAGTGGTGTCGCCTCCCTCTCCCTGGGCTCCATCCATCGCGCCCATCGCTGTATGTGAGGCAGACGGGCACGCAGGGCGGTGGGGAGGGAAGCAGGGGAGTCTTTCTCTCCTTCTCCTTCTGTGTGTGTGTGTGTGTGTGTGTCTGCGCATGTCTGCAGTTGCCCCCCCCTCCTCTGCAGCAGCCACCTAGTCCGCCACCTCCAGCCCCGGCACGGGGTTTCTGTCCAGTGCACCTCGTGGGCTGAAGGCTGCATCAGCGGGAGAAGAGCATGAGAGGCGGCCCCATCCTTGGCACCACCTGGGCTAGGAGGAGGAAGAGAGGAGGAGGAGGAGGAGGGAGGAGAAAGGCAGCTCTGCGGAGACCATGCTAGGAACAGTGGTGGCTGCAGCTTAGGGGAGGAGCCATGGTGCCCTTCATGCCGCTGGAGGGCATGGAGGATCCGCTGCCAGAGCCCAATGCCAAGCCTTTCTGCCCTCCTCGGCTCCCCACCGCCGTGGTCCTCATGGAGGTCTCTGGCCCGGCCAGCAAGAGCAGCCCTGGCGGCGAAGGGAGAGGGCCCCCAAGTGGGCTCCCTGAGGTAAAAAAAATATGGGCAGTGGATGGGTGGTGAACCTGAGGTAAAAAGGGAGTGAGGTAAAAAGGGACTCGGTGGGAAGCAGTGGAACACACACACATACCCCGTGTGTGGGTGTGGGTGTGAAAATGTTTTGTTTATTGTGGAGGGGGGGTTAATTTCTGAGGGGGGGGTCCCGGCCTTCTTCTTCTGAGCCTCCCCCACCCCTCTCACCCCTGTATGTTCTGTGCACTCCGGTGTCTAGTCATGCCTGCCAGATGACCACGGAAACATCCGCAGAGCAGACAGTGGTGGCTCTTCAGCTTTGAAACAAATGAGCACTGAACCCTAGAGTCGGATACGACTGGCTTTTGAGCAAGGGAAACCTTTGGCCCGCATCCGACGGGCTCGTATGTTGCAGGCATGACACTGGCCAAATTTTGCCACCCACCCCCACAGATTTGGCCACTCCCACAGATTTGGTCATGCCCACAGATTTGGTCACGCCCACAGAAAGGCATGGCCAAAATGGGGGCCAATAGAATTGCTCAGTCAAGGGCCCAGAAATTTCTGATGGCAGCCCTGTAGAACAACTTTGCATATCCTTTAACTTAACAGGAAAAACTGATTCCACATACTATAATTTCCATACAGAGAATTTCAGTCTTCCAAAGGCAGTGCATGCTTTAGATTGGGGTGGCCAGCCTTTTTATGCCATGGGCCTGACCATGCCCTTGGACAACTGAGTGAGCCAGACCACACACCCCAGAAGCAGGTGCATTTATGACTGTCATAAATGCACCCGCTTCCACGTTTAATACTGCTGCAGGTGCGTTTGTACATGCACATTTTACAGCTGATGTAAATGTGCCTGCTTCCACTTCTGGGTGTGGTCTTATTTCTAACTCTAATTGTTTTTTTCTTTTAAAGGAAAAGAGGCCCCACTGTATTTTGATTATGTCTACAAGGCAATTAAAACAATTCAATTGTCCTGTACAGATGATGTCAATGATGAGACTAATCCTTAGGTATTGGATTAAATATCAAAGAAAAAAACTTCATTTTTATTTTTAGCAGCTTTTAAAAACAATACACACCCATTTCAAGAGCTTACAATCCACTAATATTTAATATTCTGACAGGAGAATGTAAATGTCTATTGAAACAGTAGAAGGAAATATGACATCATTAGCTTTACACTAAAAATGAATAAGACAATGAATAAAGTGAATAAAAATGAGTAAAACAAGGCTGCATTTTGTCACCCTGCTTATTCAGATTATACACAGAGCACATAATGCACAATGCAGGGTTGGACGAATCACAAGTTGGGATCAAAATTGCTGGGAGAAACATCAACAATTTGAGATACGCAGATGATACTACTCTAATGGCAGAAAGTGAGGAAGACCTAAAGAAGCTGCTGCTTAGGTTGAAAGAAGAGAGTTCAAAAGCTGGCTTGAGACTCAACATCAAGAAAACCAAGATAATGGCAACAGGCCCTATCAGCCCCTGGAAAATAGATGGGGAAGAAGTAGAAGCAGTGACAGACTTTACTTTTTTAGGATCAAAGATCACTGCAGATGGTGACTGCAGCCATGAAATAAAAAGGTGACTGATGCTTGGGAGACAAGCTATGAGAAACCTGGGGAACATAGTGAAAAGTAGAGACATCATCTTGCAAACAAAAATTTGCATAGTCAAAGCAATGGTATTCCCGGTGGTAATGTATAGTTGTGACAGCTGGACCATTAGGAAAGCTGAGCACAGAAGAATAGATGCCTTTGAAATGTGGTGTTGGAGGAGAGTTTTGAGAGTCCCCTGGACAGCGCGGAGAACAAATAGGTCAATCCTAGAAGAAATCAACTCTGACTGCTCCTTAGAAGGTCAAATAGTAAAGATGAAGCTAAAGTACTTTGGACATCAAATGAGAAGAGAGGATTCACTTGAGAAAGCCTTGATGCTGGGAAAGGTGGAGGGCAAAAGAAGAAGGTGACGGCCAAAAATGAGATGGCTAGATGGTACTGTATTGTAGATGCAATGGGCACAGCCTTGGGTGGGCTGAGGAGGATGGTGGAAGACAGAGGTGCCTGGCGGGCAACAGTCCATAGGGTCACAAAGGGTTGGAATCGACTGTGCAACTGAACAACAACACAAAAAATGAACACACACACACACACACACACACACACAGAAAGGTAGCAAAGTGTCAGGATCTGGCATATCACCTCAAGGAGGAATTTCTATAATTCTGCCTTAAGAACAACAGAACAACTCACCATTTTTTAAAAAATCTCTGTAGTAAATGGACTGAGTACACAGATGCTTTCCCAAATCCAAAGAAACAGAGAAGGATTCTAAAAGCAATCTCTAGCCCAGGGGTTTGAAACATTTCCCCACCATGGGCCAGACATGCCCTCAACATGCAGCTGCGAGGGCCAAAAGCATGGTTGCTCCCAGTGCTTACGTTTCCATCGTCATCAGCTTCTTGCACAGTCTCCACCGCTTTGTGGCTTCTTGCAGTCTCTGCCACTTCCCATGGTAGCAGGAGGGTTTGCAGAGCATATTCGCTCCATTCTGGGATTTTCCCACTGTGTCCCTGCTGTGCTTCGGCAGGGAAACCACAGCGGTTAGTAACTTCCTGGTTCTGTGCTGGGAACCCAGGCATTGACCTAAGCTCCACCCAGCACTGTAAGTCACTCACCACCACAGTTTCCCTGCCTAAGCACAGTGGGGACACGGCATAAAAATCCCAAAATGGAGCGAATGTGCTCTGCAAACCCTCCTGCTCCCATAGGAAGTGGCGGAGACTGTACAAAAAGCCGCAAAACCAACACGATTACTACTGCCGCAGTGATGTTTTTCAATTTACAGTGGTGGGAGGTGCCAGAGTGGCCACCACAGACAGGATTAATGAGCTTCCCAGGCCAGATTAGGCCCGTAGGCCATAGGTTGTGAATGCCTGCTCTAACGTATAACTGCAGGAAGCTGCACACTGTATCCATAAAACAGGTAATAGCTATTTCAATTGGCAGAATACCAGTCTTGTGCAATTTTGATGTGATGTTCTGTGACAACGTTTCAAAAATACAGTTGGATTGAAGACCTTAAACTCAGTGGTTTAGATATCTGGCTGTGGGGCCAGAGGTTGGCAGTCTGTTTCTCCACTGTGCCTCCTGGGAGTAGAGCCAGCCACTGTGTGGCCTTGGCCAAGCTATGCAGTCCCAGGTCACCCCTAGAGGAAGAAAATAGTAAACCACTTCTGTGTGCAGTACTGTATTCTCTACCTAGAAAATCCTGGAAAAGATCATTATAAACAGAATTGACACTATTTTTTTATTGAAGACCTTACCTCAAGCAGCATTATTAGAAGGACATTTAGGAAGAAGCAGATTTTTGACAACTGCTCTAAAAATAACATATTACTTTTTATTTGCTAAGGCCATAAAATACTGACAAGGTGTGCAGGCATCCATTGCACCAGTAGTCAGGGCTGAAGGTCACTAAAAGATAAATTAAGGTTGCCAGGTCCCTTTCCTTGAGAAAGGGAGGAAGCTAACTTGCTTAACAGATATCATTTGGGCATATAACATGGTGACACACACTATTATGGGGAAAGCCTTCTTCTGATGTTTGACTCATTCCAAATATTTTTTTTATTTTAGATGCATCTTGGACTGTTATCTATTCTTGCAAGTGGAGTTCCCCTTGCATTTTAACTCTGGGTATTTTTACTGCTTATGTTGCATTATTGCTGTATCGTAAATAAACAATGTATTGTAAATGAACTGTAAAAAAAAAGCGCTTCCCATGCCCCCTTGAAGCATGTGAGCAACACTTGAACTGCCCGCATCTGAACTATACGACTTGGAGTAAAAGAACTCATTGAATAATCTGAAATATCCTTTTAAATCAGTACAGATCTCTCTCACATACCTGCTTAAAATGAATAACGAGTATGACTATGACAAACTGGTCACACAAATCTGTTGCTAGAGGCATAAAGTGTAGGAAGAGCTGTGAGAGGCAGCATGAACACACAGAACTCATAGTTCATGCATAACTCACAACCTGTAAACTAATCCCATTCAGGTTATACTTTTAGGAGGCAAGATGAGTAGAAAAGAGAGATACACAGCATCTTCAGTACAGCACAACCAGACTGATGGTTAGATGGGCCTGTTGCAGCACCTTATAAAATAGCACACATTCTTCGTGATAAACGGTTTCAACAGATGAATGATGTTTGTTCTTACATGTGCAGGGACATCTGCCCTGATTCACAGAGAGAGGAAAAGGAACTGCTTTTGAGCATCATTGGCACTCAGAACTATAGAGAGCAAAACTGAATTGTCAAAGGAACACAAAGGCCACTTAGCATGGTTGTAACCCACTGTTGATTCACATCCAAACAAGATAAACAGAAAAGAGTGTAAAATAGCACCTAAGGAAGGAGAATTAGAAGTCATCTACATGGACATATACTCTACTGTTTGAGATGTTTGAGAGGTGGGCTGATCTTTTCCTTTATAAAATCCACTCATGTTGGGTATGGAAGTAGGTCAACTTTCCTCAACATGTGCCTTTTAAGACCACATCAAGGAGTTATACTATTTTGACATTTTTTAACATGCCTCCAGAATATGGGGATGATGAGAACAGGCTACAAGTGAAGCTTGCAGCTGTAAAAGCTGCTTCTGATGTAAGCTCCTGGTATCATGAAGCTGTTTACGAGCTACAAAAACCAAATTCTATCAGGCTAAACACCACAGAATGGCATCTGAACACAACTTCAAAGTTATGTTAATAATAAGCATACATTAATAGGTGTCCAACAGCCATTGTGTTATACCTCGCCAAGAAAGCAATTGTTTCTTTATGTTTGTTTATTTACATTTTACGCTGTCATTTTATGCTGTCAGACGCTCTCGGTAGTGCTTGCGCTAGAAGAGCAGAATGTAAGTTAAATAAATATAGATAAATAAATACATTTGTGATACCAATGATTTTGTTTTGCTTCTTCAACTCCCCCGAGTCAGGAAAGGCTCTTGAATCCACACTAACTAAACTCTGTATTTTGCCTGCAAACCCAATCATATGCTTTGCAATACAGTACAGTACTTGACTCTTGATTCTTTTTGTTTTTGGTTTGTAACATTAATCCTCAAAGAATCTGGGGAAAGTTGTTTCATAGTAAAAAGATGTCTCAGGACTTTTCGATACTTTTCCCTGCAACCTCTTTAAACATCAAAGGAAGCTCTCTCTTGGCAATTTCTATCGCTCTAGGACAGGGCAGATAAATATTAACCCTCCAAGTATTTTTGGACTGCAACTCCCGTAATCTTTTGCCACTGATTATGTTATGCTGACTATGGCTGAAGAGAGTTATAAGCCAAAAACATATGGCACTTCACAGGTGCCTACCCCTCTGCAAAGACAAACCTGCGCTTCCTTCTGCTGGCTTCATAGAGTTTCTCACTTTTAGAGCACAGGTCCCAGGTCTTAATCCTGCCTGGAAGCCAAACCATCTGCTGTGGAACCTCCTTCCTCCAATTCCGTCAGTGCTGTAAAAGGCTGTAGATATTCGCTATTGAAGAGAATGAAATTCTATACTGTACTAAGAGTTCTCTTTACAGGTGTTGACTAAGAATAATTTGCTATTCTGTCATGCTATACTTCTCTTGGATACCCTTATATTGTATTTTGGGCATAGCTGTCTCAGACTGTACTTCTTGCATCAGAGCAGACAAAAATTAGGCAGAGTGAGGAGGACGCTCAGAGGATGTGAAGCAGGAGTTCTCAACCTTTTTAAGCCAGGGGCCGGGCCATGTTCCCTCGCTCAGGCAGCTTTGGGTGCCAGACAGCCATTTTGGCAGTGGGGGTCACATGAAATGGTGCCATGGGCCACATCCAGCCCATGGGCCACAGGTTGAGAATCCCTGATGTAAAGAAAGCAAGTACAGCTCCACTCCTGGCCTATCATGTCCCCTGCAGGACAGAGTTGTGGGCTCCCCACATGTTCCCCTCTCAGCAGAATCCCATGCACTCAGGCCAAGATCAGCATCAGCTCCAAGCCTGTTCAGCAGGTGGAATGGGTGGGAGAGGCACCTCACCTCTTGCCACAGGCAGCAGGAGAAGAACTTATCCCCCTCTTCCCTACCCCTTCCAATCTTCTTGCCATTTGAGCTCAGATGGCCATTCTGGTTTTCCTCCTACAACAGGGAGGGGGTAGGGGTGGGAAGCACACTCCCTCCAACCTACAGGTGAAATTCAAAAAATTAGGATATAGTGCAAATGTTTATTCAGTCCAGTAATGCATCTTTAAAGATGGACTCATTACATGCAAAGCGAGGCAGTTCAAGCCTTACTTTGTTATAATATTGATCCTTATGGCTTACAGCTTATGGAACCCCAACGTCCCCCATCTCATGTACCCCACAATCATCACATAATCTCATGTATGCTGTACGCCAGGATCATCACAATTATAACCAATTAAGGCATGACTTTGCATGTAGTGAGTCTATCTCATATATTTATTTTACCTTTTTAAGTGAAATGGACATTTGCACGATATTCTAATTTTCCGAGTTTCACCTGTAATTTAGCAGAGTATGAAGCTTGGCAAGTTTCCAGCAGATGAAAGCGATTATAAATCTTCCAGCCAAACACGATCCAACATCCTTCCCGCCCTTGCCCGAGGCGGCACTGCTAGCACTTACCCCGGGGAAGATCCTCTGGGATCCAGCGCCCGCTGTTGCTGCTGGTGGTGCCCAAGCTAACGCGCAGGGCCACTGGCACGGACTCGGTGTTGCCCATGGCCGGGTCTTCTGCCTCCGTCGTCCTCGGGGCGGTGGCGGTGGCGGTGGCGGTGGCAGTGGCAGTGGCAGTGGCGAGCGGCTCCTGAGTCCGGACTTCGGCAGCTCCAAATCTTCCCGCCGGAGCCCGAGTTCAAACCCGGCACGTGAGCCCCAGAGCCAGCCAATGGAGGGCGGCGCGCGCGCCCACGGAACCACACCTGCCAAATGGGGAGGGGCCGACGGGCCAGCCGGGCTCCCGAGTCCCGCCTGTTGGTGGTAGGGGAGGGAGAGAGAAGCGAGGACGCGCCGCCTCCGTCCCTCTCCCCCCCCCGCCCGCCCGGGTGGGGAAGGGAAGGGGTGGGCGCGCGTGGCTATAGCCCCGCGCCCGCGCGCGCACTATGGGCAGGTGGGCTCATGATTATTTGTATGCGTTTGGATACCTACGCCTACCTGGTGTATATCTCTATGGGCGCATATCTCTTGTACGTGGCCACCTGTGGGCCTGAGGAAGGTGGAGGATAAAAAAGTAAAGGTAAAGGTTTCCCTTGCTCGAAAGCCAGTCGTATCCGACTCTAGGTGCAGTGCTCATCTCTGTCTCAAAACCGAAGAGCCAGCGCTGTCTGCTGCTACAGACGTTTCCGTGGTCATGTGGCAGGCATGACTAGACACTGGAGCACACGGCATGCTGGTACCTTCCCACCAAAGTGGTCCCTATTTATCTACTTGCAATGTCTTGCTTTCGAACTGCTAGGTTGGCAGGAGCTGGGACAAAGGCGGGAGCTCATTCCGTCCTGCAGTACTCGGGAATCGAGCTGCTGACCTTCTGCCTCCCAGTCAGCGTCTTAGTGTAAAAAGGGGGGAGCGTGTTCAATGCGCGCCCCTCGCGAGGCCTCTGGGCGACGGCTAGAGGCTCACCTGAAGACGTCCAGATGTTTCCCTTCCCCGCCACCCTTAGTTCACACAATCTCGCTCCTCCTCCAGCCCTGCCCCCAGTTCGTAACTTGTAGGCCAGGGCTCAAACTACGGCTCGTGGGCCGAATCCGGCCCACGCCACCCTTGCCGCTCTCAGGCACGGAAAACTGTTAGATCTGTTTAAACTTTTGTTGCTTAATTGTTTTTATTGTAATTTTATTATGTTGTTAGCCGCCCTGAGTGGTGTACCTACCAGAAGGGCGGGATATAAATGTGCAGAAATAAATAAATAATAAAACTGTGACCGAGCGACTCGGGGCTGGATCCGGCCCATGGGCCATAGTTTGGGCATCCCTGGTTTAAGCAGAGAAAATGGCAGCTTAAAATCTATCTCATTCTGTTGCAAAACAGATTGCAAGGCACATTTTACCTCCATTTCTAGTGGGAGGAACCACATTACTGGTCTGCTGAACAACATGACCGGCCCAGGGTTTGAAAAGTTTGGGCACCTCTGTTGTAGGCGAATCTAACTTTATTTAGGGCAAAAACAGCGAGTAGTCAGGATTTTTTTAAAAAATTATCTTTTCTAGTTCCCAGTGTCTTCCGCCTTCCCTATCGAGCTTTGCAACACCCAAGCTGGTGCAAGAGGGCTGCGGGGTTTGAAAGCTTGCTGGAGTTTGAGACATACCAACCTAATACAACTGCAGCAATTTTGTTCAGCGATCTTCTACCAGGGACCTGGACTTCACAGCCAGCTATCCCTATAATCTTCATACCTCACTTCGAAGTCGATTAAGGGGCTTCAAGGATCCTGCCAGAATCTTGTCTGAATCTTGTCCAGAAGCTTTGGCATTCATTCAGCAAGGTGTGTTGCTTTTGTTCTCTATAGGTTTAGCCCAGGCTCTTTTTAGTGTATGGGACCAAAGACGACCGGACAACCGAGGGGTTGGTTTAACACAGGTTTATTGCATGAGGTTCCAGTTAAGCATGAGGTAATGGCGGTGATACATCTCAATATATACAGTAGCGTTCTTCATTTGAATCCTGTAGCACGGTAGCTCATTGGCTGCTACCGGCGTGGCCTCGCCCAGGCACGCCTCCTTTCCTGCTGCTGTTTGCGGGGAAGGTTTTCCCGCGGCTGTCCGTGATTGCGCAATGTGAACCATGTGAGAATGAACGCTCGCAGCTGCCCTCTATAGGCTGTCTGCTCGCGTTCCTTTACAGCTGATATCGTTTGTATCTGGAGTGGTTACAATCTTGCCTTTACAGTATCATGAGCATGCATACATACATACATAACATCCCTCCCCCCTAGGATGGGACGAAGTCCCGCAACCATTGTGGCTTGCCGCACGTTCGCTTGGGGCGTGCTTGCGCCTGCCCTAATTCTGGAGAGCCCGTGATCCCTGACTCCGCGGGTGCTTGTCCTGCAACGGGAAACGGGGATTCGTTAGTGGCTCTGTGGGGCGTCCGTGCCTGCCTTGCGCTTGGGGAAGGGAATGGGATGAACAGTTGGGAGGTAAATCCCTGCCTATTGCCCTCGGACCCCGGGGACCCTCCTAGTGTGAACCGCGGAACCGATGAGGTCGCCCTTGGGGAACGGCTACCTTCTGATTCCTGCTCGGGGGACCTTAAGACTGTGGTGGGCGGACTCGCAGATGCCTCCGGTCTTGGAGGTGTCGGTCTCCGGAACATGGGCGCTATGTTGCATTCTAACTCACAGGGGCTACTGGGACTGGAAGTACCAGGGGCTGAACTGAAACCCCTCTTTTCGCTAGGACGGGTGGGGGACCACTCCGCTAACTCCCCCTGGTACTGTAAATCAACGTCTAAACTTCTATGGGCCTCTGGGCCTCTGGGGGACTTCCGCGGTTTCCGCGGGGTATGAGTGTGGTTGGGGCTCCTCCTTTCTGACGGGGACTCCCGCAACCCGGGGCTCCTCCTCTCTGGCGGGGACTCCCGCAAAAGATTTCCGTGGATCGATTGCCTTTCCTCCCCCCTTGGTGGGGACCCATGCTCCCCTTTTCCTCCCCCTTGGGCTAAACGGGTGGGGGAGTACCCTAACGCTGATTCGATGCTGATCTCCTCCGCGTCTTGCTCTCCGGGGACCCTACGCCTGAGTTGGTCCACGTGTCGCCTCCACAGGAAACCTGTGCTGGTCTCTACGCGGTATGAGACGGGGCCGGTTTGATCTACTACGGTGCCCGGCACCCAGGCTGGCCCCGCACTGGCGTAATTCCTGCAGTATACTGGGGCGCCTATGCTGAAACTCTTTGTGGGTTCCACCCCTATGTTCCGCCCATTGTCCTCTACTCTCGTGGGGTCTAGCTTGGATATCCCCGTGGCCAGCTTTCTGCGCATCAACAGCTCCGCGGGGGAGTACCCTGACGCTAATGGGGTGACCCTGTATCTCAGCAGGAATTGACACAATTTCAGGTCGAGGTCTCCGGGACCCATGCGCAGTAGCGCGTCTTTCGTGGTGCGCACGAGGCGCTCTACTTGGCCATTGGTGGCCGGGTGAAAAGGGGCGGAGGTGACGTGCCGAATGGCGTTGCGCTCCATGAATGCCCTGAACTCGGCGGACGTGAAACAGCTAGCGTTATCGCTGACGAGGGTGTCGGGTAAACCGAACGTGGAAAAGACCCTCCTTAACTGTTTAATTGTTGTGGCCGAGGAGGTGCTCGAGACTGGAATGACCTCCAACCACTTAGAGAACGCGTCCACCACGAGGAGGAAAAGCGTCCCCCTGAACGGGCCAGCAAAGTCTACGTGTACTCGGGACCAGGGTCCCCTTGCAGCGTCCCATTCCCTAGGTGGCGAGCGAGCCTCCTCTGGCCTAGAGCTTTGGCACGCCTCGCAAGTGCCGACCATGTGTTCGATGTCGGCGTCTAACTGGGGCCACCAAAAATAACTGCGGGCTAGTGCCTTAGAGCGTACGATCCCCGGGTGGCTGACATGCAGCAGTTTAAGCACCCTCGGCCGGAGAGACGTGGGGATCACTACCCGCTGTCCCCACAAAAGGCAACCCCTCTCTAGGGACAACTCTAATCTCTTTTTGAAAAATGTGTCGAATTCCGCTGCTGGGGAAGACACGGGCCACCCTTTCTGCACCCAGGAGCAAACTGTGGCCAGCGTTTTGTCCTTGCCTGTCGCTTTGGCGATTTCGGCCGGTACTACTGGAGGGGAGTCTAGGACCTCTATCATTAAGACCTGGTGGTCCCTCTCTACTCCGCCCACGTGGCAGCAATCCCGGGGAATGGGGGACCTCGACAGAGCGTCGGCATGGCTTATCTCCCTCCCGGGCCGGTATACCAACGCGTGCTGATACGCGTTGAGAAAAATGGCCCACCTGAGCATTCTCGGGGACAGGATCTGGGGTGTGGGCTTATCTGCGGTGAAGATGCCCAGCAAAGGCTTGTGATCAGTCACTATGGTGAAGGGGCGGCCGTACACAAAATCATGAAATTTCTTGGTCCCCGCAATTATTGCTAGCGCCTCCCTGTCTGTCTGAGCATAGTTCCTCTCCGCTTGGGACAGGGATCTAGAGTAGAAAGCTATCGGGGCCTCCCTACCGTTCTCCAGCACGTGGCAAAGCACCGCCCCCACCCCCACCGGGGATGCATCGCATATCAGGACCACCGGGCGTTTGGGATTGAAGTGGGTCAGTACAGCATCTGATGCCAGGAGTCGCTTCAGGTCATTGAAAGCCTTTTCCTGGTCGTCGCCCCACTTCCATGCCTCGTCCTTTTTTAACAATTTGTGAAGCGGTTCTGCCACTGCTGCCTTCCGCGGGAGGAAGGAGTGGTAGAAATTGAGCAGCCCGAGGAACGACTGCAACTCGGGCTTGGAGGTGGGGCGAGGGGCCTTTTTGATGGCGGCTACCTTGGATTGGGCTGGCCTAATTCCCTCGGGAGTGACACGGAACCCCAGGAACTCAACCTCTGTAGCGAAGAAGACGCATTTGTCTTTCCGCAACCTCAACCCCGACTTTTCGAATATTGTCAGGACCTTTCCCAACCTTGTTGCTAATTCGGCCCGGCTCCCCCCTGTAATTAATACGTCATCAAAATAGGGTAACACCCCCTCCAACCCCTTCAGGAGGCGTTCCACCAATGACTGGAAAATCCCGGGCGCCGAATTCACGCCGAATTGGAGGCGCGAAACCTGGAACGCCCCTTTGTGGGTGACTATGGTCTGTGCAGCAGCTGCGGCGGGGGTCACCGGGAGTTGCTGGTAGGCTTGGGCCAGGTCGAGTTTGGCGAAACACCTCCCCCCGTGTAACCTGGCCAACAAGTGGCTGACTACCGGCACCGGATACGCATTAGGGCGGATCGCCTTATTGATGGTGCACTTGTAATCAGCGCATATGCGGACTTCCCCGTTGGCCTTAAGCGGTGTTACAATTGGAGTTTCCCACTCCGCAGAATCAACAGGAACAAGAATCCCCTGGCCCACCAATTTGTCCAACTCCGCCTCTATTTTGTCCTTTAGTGCGAAAGGCACTCTGCGCGGCTTAAGTCTGATTGGACGCACTCCAGGGTCCAGGTCGAAAGTCACTGGGGGGCCCTTGAATTTTCCTAGCCCCTTTTTAAAGACCTCGGGGTGCGCGTCGCACACGCTCTGTATTGGATCAGTCCCGGCGGCGTGTGCTCCCACGGCGTGCACCCCCCCAATGAACAACCCCAGGGGCTGGAACCACTGAGTCCCGAGGAGGCTGCATTTACCTCCCTTGAGGACGACTAGGGGAAGCGTTGCGGTGTACTTTTTGAACTGGACCTGGAACTTCCCAACCCCCAACACTGGGATGCGGTTCCCTTGCACGTCCTTCAGCGTGGCCCTCAACGCCTTGAGCTTGGGCCGCACGCGGGGGGCGATTTTCATGAATTCCCCCTGGGAAATAATAGAGTATGAAGAACCCGAGTCCACCTCCATTCTAACAGGGGCCCCTTGTATTACTACCTCAACGAAGTAACGGGGGTGCTCCGCGGAAACGCTGCAAACCGGCGCGTCGTCCTCGCTGTCGTCGGAGACTCGCCCTACTCCGTCCCGCGTCCTCGTGGTCCGGGTGCCGTCCTTCGGCCTCGTGGTGCGGTCCTGCCTCGTGGTGCGGTCCTGCCTCGCCGAGCGGTCTGGAGAACTCCGGGTGGCCTCGCGTCGCTTCCGGCAGACCTTGGCGATGTGCCCGCGCCGGCCGCAGTTGTGGCACTCGGCCTTGCGGAATGGGCCTTTGGTGCGGGCGTGGGCGGCGCCGCAGCCATCGCAGCGCCGGCCCTCTCTCTGGACCCTCCGGACGTCCTCGTCGTCGCTGCTCTCTGCAGACGAGTTCGAAGCCCGCCGGGCCGCGCGCACCGAACTCTCTGCCTTGGCGGTCTTCGGGCGCCAGTCCTGAAGCTCGTGCACCCCGGCCGACGTGGCCTCTGCGGCCTGTGCCGCGTCGAGGACTTGTTGCCACGTGGGAGGCGGTTCCCTTTTCATCAGCGCGCGCTGAGTCTCTGTGTCCCTCAGCCCGCAGAGCAGGCAGTCCCGGAGGGTGACGTCGGGGAGTTCCCACTTGCATGGGCCGGCGGCCAACCGCAGGGCCGCGGCGAACTCATCGACCGATTCTCCGGGTGCCTGGACTCGCCTCCAGAACGCGCTCCGAGCGGGGAACATCGCTATTGCCGGCCGGAGATGGGCGCGCAGTGCCGCCAGGAGCTCTGTGGCCTTGAGGTCGCCCACCTTCCTCGGCGCGATCAGGTCCACCAAGGTCCTCTTGGTCTCTTGTCCGAGCATGCGGACGAAGATGGCCCTCTTTTTGGCCTCGTCTGAGACTTCGAGCTCCACCAGCGCAGCGTTGAAGTCTATCTCAAACAGCTCCAAGTCTCCCGGCTTCCTGATCTCGTAGCCGGCGCATGTCTTGGTCCCGTGGGCAGCCATATCCCACCTTCGTCGCCAATTTAGTGTATGGGACCAAAGACGACCGGACAACCGAGGGGTTGGTTTAACACAGGTTTATTGCATGAGGTTCCAGTTAAGCATGAGGTAATGGCGGTGATACATCTCAATATATACAGTAGCGTTCTTCATTTGAATCCTGTAGCACGGTAGCTCATTGGCTGCTACCGGCGTGGCCTCGCCCAGGCACGCCTCCTTTCCTGCTGCTGTTTGCGGGGAAGGTTTTCCCGCGGCTGTCCGTGATTGCGCAATGTGAACCATGTGAGAATGAACGCTCGCAGCTGCCCTCTATAGGCTGTCTGCTCGCGTTCCTTTACAGCTGATATCGTTTGTATCTGGAGTGGTTACAATCTTGACTTTACAGTATCATGAGCATGCATACATACATACAAAACACTCTTCTGGTTTAACATTTAGAACCTGAGAGGTACAGTATATAGATACCTTTCCCTCTTAACCATTCAGGTGCTGTATTACCTTATTTTGTTTGTTAGGAACAATATCATCAAGAAAATGACAAACTATACATGGGGAACTCAACCATACACGCTGCACACATCAGCTTGGCCTTGAGTGTCTCCACGGCAGAGTATGCTGCTCCAATATGGAGTGCATCTGCACACACAAAGCAAGTTGACATTGCTGTTCTGCCAAAATAACTAAACATGAGAATGACCCTCACATCCTCTGAAGGGATATGAGCCTCAAGTCCTCCAGCTCAGATTCAGAAAGAGCTTTATGGCAAGAACAAACATTACTGAGGGTACACAAGAACAAAAAACAAATTAGAAGATGGAGGAAAAAGCTCACTGGACAAAGAATAACATTAAAGGAGGATATAGCTGAGGAACTCAACCTCCTATACGTCAGTTGGAGAACCTTGAATAGGCTGAGTGTTGGAATCCCTAAGTGCAAGACTGACATGCTCAAGTGGGGGCTGGTGTGAATGTGGAGAGACACTGAATCTGGTTCATTTACTGGTCTGCCGACTACTGCCAGAAACATGTACCAATGAAGATTTAATTTTGTCCAACGACAAAGCCAAGGAAGTGGCTTCATTTTAATAGTGCAAATTTTGATCTGGACTTGAAAGGGGAAAAAAGAACCTTATTTTGTTCATTGATAGCAGCTCTCTATGTTCTCCCAGAGGGGCAATGTCAGCCAAATACTGTATCTAGCTAGCTAAAGTGGACTGCAGTGGCTCAAGTGGCTAAGACACTGACTGGGAGGTGGAAGGTCAGCAGTTCGATTCCCGAGTACTGCAGGACAGAATGAGCTCCCGTCTTTGTCCCAGTTCCTGCCAACCTAGCAGTTCAAAAGCAAGAAATTACAAGTAGATAAATAGGGACCACTTCAGTGGGAAGGTAACAGCATTCCATGCACTCCGGTGTCTAGTCATGCCTACCACATGATTATGGAAATGTCTGCAGAAACAGACAGCGCTGGCTCTTCGGCTTTGAAACAGAGATGAGCACTGAACCCTAGAGTCGGATACGACTGGCTTTTGAGCAAGGGAAACCTTTACCTTTACTAAAGTATTTTTAACTCCACCTTTCTCCTATAAAAGAATCCAAGGTAGCTTGATGTCATTAAAATACAATAAAATATAAATTCACAATATTCAAAGTAGATTAAACAAATATTACATTAAAATAACTCACAGAAACAATACTAAAAATCACATTTAAACTCAACAAATGACCAGCAATACCATTTTAAGGACCCTTTTAGGCAGCCTACCTGAAAAGAAGCCTACCTGAAAAGAAAGCTGGAAGAAGCCTACCTGAAAAGAAAGCTGGAAGGACAGTAAAGATGGGGAGGCCTGGCCTTCTCTGAAAAGGAGTTCTAGAGTCTGGGAACAACAGTAAAAAGCACCTTCTCCTGTGTCTCCACCAAGTGCTCCTGTGATGGTGGCAGGAGGAAGGCAAAGACCTCCCTAAAGATTGTAAGACCCAGACAGAATCATAAAGTGAGGTGTGTGGGGTGTTGTTTTTTAGGTAACTTGGACTGAAGCCATTTAGGAATTTTTTGGTAAAAAACCGAGCACTTTGAATTGTGCCCAGAAATGGATAAGCAGTCAGTGAACGTGATGCAACACATGGGATTATTTGACCCTGTAACCAGTCCCCTTTAACAATCTGGCTGCAGCATTTGGGATCTGCTGAAGTATCTAGACACTTTCCAATGGCAGCCTTACATAGAACATATTACAGTAATCTAGCCCCTCCCTTCCACCCCATCCTAAAACCTGGGTGCAAGGAAGAAAGAGGCAGAGAAAGACAGGCCCAACTGCCCAGTCACCATCCAGAAGCCTTGGAGGGAGGTGAGTGAAGAATCGGCCCCTCCCTTCCACCCCATCCTAAAACCTGGGTGCAAGGAAGAAAGAGGCAGAGAAAGACAGGCCCAACTGCCCAGAAACCATCCAGAAGCCTTGGAGGGAGGTGAGTGAAGAATCGGCCCCTCCCTTCCACCCAATCCTGAAACCTGGGTGCAAGGAAGAAAGAGGCAGAGAAAGACAGGCCCAACTGCCCAGAAACCATCCAGAAGCCTTGGAGGGAGGTGAGTGAAGAATCGGCCCCTCCCTTCCACCCCATCCTGAAACCTGGGTGCAAGGAAGAAAGAGGCAGAGAAAGACAGGCCCAACTGCCCAGTCACCATCCAGAAGCCTTGGAGGGAGGTGAGTGAAGAATCGGCCCCTCCCTTCCACCCCATCCTAAAACCTGGGTGCAAGGAAGAAAGAGGCAGAGAAAGACCAGGCCCCAACTGCCCAGAAACAATCCAGAGGCCTGGGAGGGAGAAGGTCACCATCCACCACTGCAGCCAGAGGCAGAGGAAGAGGAACAGCTGAGACACAGGGAAAACATCCACTGCCCGCCACTGCGATGCCCCTGGAGCAAGGGACCCAGAGACAACAACCCCACCTGGGGAGTGAGGACACAAGGATAAGTAGCTGATGTGAAAAATGTAGCTGAATTAATATAGCGACTGACATAGAGACTTCATACTGACTTAATATAGCAAGTAACATAGAGACTGTGTTTTAGAGTGTGATAATTATGCATGACAATATGTAGTGTAAACTGTTCTAAACTTTTAAAACTGTGATATGATGTATGATGCGAGGAAAAAAATGGCGTAGAAACCGGCAAACCACGCCACAAAGCTTGCCAAGAGAACCCTATGGACCAAAACAAAAGGCAAAACAAAAGGGCAGGCTAGGTGATACAGGATGCTTAACACCTCAGAGGGGAGGAAGGGGAGGGACAGGAAAGGGGGAGGGGAAATGCAATGTTGTAAGGAGCAATACTGTATAGGGACATGGAATGTGAGATCAATGAACCAAGGTAAACTGGAAGTGGTAAAAAATGAGATGGAAAGAATAAGCATTGACATCTTGGGAATCAGTGAGCTCAAATGGACAGGGATGGGCGAATTCAGCTCTGGAAACCATCACATCTACTACTGTGGACAAGAAAACTTTAGAAGACATGGAGTAGCCATAATTGTCAATAAAAGAGTGAGAAGAGCAGTAATGGGATACAACCTCAAAAATGACAGAATGATGTCAGTAAGAATTCAGGGCAAACCCTTCAATGTTACTGTGATCCAAATATACGCACCAACCACGGGTGCAGATGAAGCCACAGTGGACCAGTTCTATGAGGACTTACAACACCTCATAGAACAAACACCAAGAAATGATGTTCAAATTATTCTAGGAGACTGGAATGCCAAAGTAGGCAATCAAAAAGTGGAGGGAATAACAGGCAGGTTCGGTCTTGGAACACAGAATGAAGCAGGACAAAGATTGATAGAGTTCTGCCAAGAGAACGCACTGGTCATAGCAAACACCCTCTTCCAGCAACACAAGAGGCGACTTTACACATGGACATCACCAGATGGCCAACACCGAAACCAGATTGACTACATACTCTGCAGCCAAAGATGGAGAACCTCCATACAGTCAGCAAAAACAAGACCTGGAGCAGATTGTGGCTCAGATCACAACCTACTGATTGCAAAATTCAGGCTTAGACTAAAGAAAATAGGGAAAACAAAGAGACCAGACAGATATCACCTAGACAGCATCCCTAAAGAATACACGGTGGAGGTGATGAACAGATTCAATGGCTTAGACTCAATAGATAGAGTGCCAGAAGAATTATGGACAGAGATGAGGGACATCATGCAGGAAGCAGCAAAGAAAACCATACCAAAAGAAAAGAAGAGTAAGAAAGCAAAGTGGTTGTCTGATGAGGCTCTTAAAATAGCAGAGGAAAGAAGGAACGCAAAAGTCAAAGGAGAAAGGAAAAAATACAATCATCTGAACACAGAATTTCAAAGAAAAGCAAGGAGAGATAAGGAAAACTATCTAAAAGAACAGTGCAAAGAAATGGAAGAAAACAACAAAAAAGGCAGAACCAGAGATCTTTTCAAAAAAATCCGGGAAATCAAGGGAACATTTAAAGCAAAAATGACCATGATAAGGGACAAAGACGGAAAGGAGCTAGCTGATGCAGAAGAGATTAAGAAAAGATGGAAAGAGTACACAGAGGAACTCTACAAAAAGGAACTCAACACTCCTGATAGTCACAATGATGAAGAAATTGAACCTGAGCCAGACATCCTGGAGAGTGAAGTCAGAAAGGCCCTAAAGAGCACTGCAAACAACAAAGCTAGTGGAGATGATGGTATCCCAGTTGAATTTTTCAAAGCTCTAAAAGATGATGGCATCAAATTACTGCATTCAATATGCCAGCAGATTTGGAAAACAAAACAGTGGCCACAGGACTGGAAAAGATCAGTATATGTTCCAATCCCAAAAAAGGGCAATGCCAAAGAATGTTCAAACTATCGAACAATTGCGCTCATCCCACACGCCAGCAAGGTGATGCTCAAGATAATACAGGATAGACTTCAGCAGCATGTGGAAAGAGAATTACCAGAGGTGCAGGCTGGTTTCAGAAGAGGCAGGGGGACTAGAGACCACATTGCCAACATACGTTGGATCATGGAGAAAACAAAGGAATACCAGAAACAAGTTTATTTTTGCTTTATTGACTACACTAAGGCATTTGATTGTGTGGATCACAACAAGATGTGGCAAGTGATTAAAGAGATGGGAATACCAGAACACCTCATATGCCTCCTGAGAAATCTGTACATGAACCAAGAAGCAACAGTTAGGACAGAACACGGAATGACCGAGTGGTTTGGAATAGGAAAAGGAGTAAGACAAGGCTGCATTCTGTCACCCTGCTTATTCAACTTATACACAGAGCACATAATGCGCAATGCAGGGATGGAGGAATCACAATATGGGATCAAAATTGCTGGGAGAAACATCAACAATCTGAGATATGCAGACGACACCACCCTAATGGCAGAAAGTGAGGAAGACCTAAAGAATCTCTTGATCGGTTTGAAGGAAGAGAGTGCAAAAGCTGGCTTGAGACTCAATATCAAGAAAACCAAGATAATGGCAACAGGCCCGATCAGTTCCTGGAAAATAGACGGGGAAGAAGTAGAAGCAGTGACAGATTTTACTTTCTTAGGATCTAAGATCACTGCAGATGGAGATTGCAGCCATGAAATAAAGAGGCGGCTGATTCTAGGGAGACAAGCCATGAGAAACCTGGGGAACATAGTGAAAAGCAGAGACATCACCTTGAAAACAAAAATTAGAATAGTCAAAGCAATGGTATTCCCAGTGGTAATGTACGGATGTGAGAGCTGGACAATTAGGAAAGCTGAACGCAGAAGAATAGATGCCTTTGAAATGTGGTGTTGGAGGAGAGTTTTGAGGGTACCTTGGACAGCGAGGAGAACAAATAGGTCAATCTTAGAAGAAATCAACACTGACTGCTCATTGGAAGGTCAAATAGTAAAGATGAGGCTAAAGTACTTTGGGCATCAAATGAGAAGGGAGGATTCACTTGAGAAGGCCGTGATGTTGGGAAAGGTGGAGGGCAAAAGAAGAAGGGGGAGGCCAAGGATGAGATGGATAGATGGTATTGTGGACACAATGGGCACAGAGCTGGGAGGACTGAGGGGGATGGTGGAGGACAGAGGCGCCTGGAGAACGATGGTCCATGGGGTCGCAAAGGGTCGGAATCGACTGTGCGACTGAACAACAACAGCCTAGATGTAATTTAGGCTTGTATCACCAAGGCCAGATCAGACCTCTCTAGGAACAAACTCATCTGATACAGTAGCTTTAACTGTGCAAATAAACTCTGAATACCATTGAAACCCCAGCATCCAGACTCAGACCTAAATCCAGAAGAACACCTAAGCTGCACACCTGTGTTTTCAGAGGGAGTGTAATACTGTCCAACACTGGCTGATGCCTTATTCTTTGATCTGCCTTTCAAGTGAAGGGAAGCAACTCTGTCTTGTATGGATTAAGTTTCAGTTTATTCTCTCTCGTCCGGTCAATTACTAACAGCAGACACCAATCTAGAAGTGAAACAATTTCCTCAGTTTTAGAAGGAAAGGAGGGATAGATTTGGGTGCTATCAGCATACTGATGACATAACCCCAAATCTCAGGACAACCTCTCCCAGAGGTTTCATGTGGATGGGGACAGAACATATCCCTGAGGGACTTCCCAAACCAATAACCTAGGGGTAGAATGAGAGTCCCCTCCACCACCTACTGATTTCTCCCCTCCAGGAAGGACCAAAAGCACTGTAAAATAGTGTTTCCATCCCAGAGAGAAGGTTCAGAAGGATATCAAGTTCTATAATATCAATATATCCTGAAAGGTCCAGCAGAACCAAAAGGGACATAATCACCCTGTCCAGTTCCTGGCATAGGTCACTCACTCAGATGGCCAAAGCATTGTCCCATAATTAGGCCTAAAGCCGAATTGAAATGGATCTAGATAAGATTAGTTAAGAAACCACTTGGATCCATCAACCTCCTGGGGCAGAGCATGTTAATCAATCCCCTACCCCTGCAGAGGCTCTTCCTTCCAGTAACTCTGTATCCCATCAGATCTGTCCATGACAATGGAACTGCAGAATTCTTCCACAAGAGATTACTAACATCTATCCTACTGGGGTGGACTTTGGGCATGCATGCATGCACGCCCGCACGCCTTTTTGCAAGGAACGATTAAAGGCAGCTGGAACTGGAAGCAGAGCAATTCGCCACCCACCCCCCGCATTCTGCCCCGTTAGCGCTTAGTGGACAAGTAGATCAATAGATCTACTTGTCTACTTGTAGATCCTCCGCCGCCGCCGCCGCCGCGAGGAGGCTACCCGCGGCCAGGAGCAGCCGCGGGACCACCCCAGCCGGGGGTGGGGAGGACAAGGCAGGCGGTGGGAGAGGTCGCGATCCTCCACCGCCGCTGCCGCGAGGAGGCTACCCGCGGCCAGGAGCAGCCGCGAGAACACCCCAGCCGGGGGTGAGGAGGACCGGGCAGGCGGCGGGAGAGGTCGCGATCCTCCACCACCGCCGCCGCGAGGAGGCTACCCGCGGCCAGGAGCAGCCGCGAGACCACCCCAGCCGGGGGTGAAGAAGACCAGGCAGGCGGCGGGAAAAGTCACCATCCATCACCGCCGCCAGAGGCAGAGGAAGAAGAACAGCTGACCCACGGGGAAAACATCCACTGCTCGCCACTGCGATGTCACGGGAGCAAGGGGCCTAGAGACAACAACCCCACCTGGGGAGTGAGGACACAAGGATAAGTAGCTGATGTGAAAAAATGTAGCTGAATTAATATAGCAACTGACATAGAGACTTTACACTGACTTAATATAGCAATTAACATAGAGACTGTGTTTTAGAGTGTGATAATTATGCATGATAATATGTTGTTTAAATTGTTTTAAATTTTAAAACTGTGATATGATGTATGATGCGAGGAAAAAAATGGCGTAGAAACCGGCAAACCACGCCACAAAGCTTGCCAAGAGAACCCTATTGACCAAAACAAAAGGCAAAACAAAGGGGCAAACAAAGGGGCAGGCTAGGTGATACAGGATGCTTAACACCACAGAGTGGAGGGAGGGGAGGGACAAGAAGGAGGGAGGAGGAATGCAATGTTGTAAGGAGCAATACTGCATAGGGACATGGAATGTGAGATCAATGAACCAAGGTAAACTAGAAGTGGTAAAAAATGAGATGGAAAGAATAAGCATTGACATCTTGGGAATCAGTGAGCTAAAATGGACAGGGATGGGCGAATTCAGCTCTGGAAACCATCACATCTACTACTGTGGACAAGAAAACCTTAGAAGACATGGAGTAGCCATAATTGTCAATAAAAGAGTGAGAAGAGCAGTAATGGGATACAACCTCAAAAATGACAGAATGATGTCAGTAAGATTTCAGGGCAAACCCTTCAATGTTACTGTGATCCAAATATACGCACCAACCACGGGTGCAGATGAAGCCACAGTGGACCAGTTCTATGACGACTTACAACACCTCATAGAACAAACACCAAGAAATGATGTCCAAATTATTTTAGGAGACTGGAATGCCAAAGTAGGCAATCAAAAAGTGGAGGGAATAACAGGCAAGTTCGGTCTTGGAACACAGAATGAAGCAGGGCAAAGATTGATAGAGTTCTGCCAAGAGAACGCACTGGTCATAGCAAATACCCTCTTCCAGCAACACAAGAGGCGACTTTACACATGGACATCACCAGATGGCCAACACCGAAACCAGATTGATTACATACTCTGCCGTCAAAGATGGAGAACCTCCATACAGTCAGCAAAAACAAGACCTGGAGCAGACTGTGGCTCAGATCACAACCTACTGATTGCAAAATTCAGGCTTAGACTAAAGAAAATAGGGAAAACAAAGAGACCAGACAGATATCACCTAGATAGCATCCCTAAAGAATACACGGTGGAGGTGATGAACAGATTCAATGGCTTAGACTCAATAGATAGAGTGCCAGAAGAATTATGGACAGAGATGAGGGACATCATGCAGGAAGCAGCAAAGAAAACCATACCAAAAGAAAAGAAGAGTAAGAAAGCAAAGTGGTTGTCTGATGAGGCTCTTAAAATAGCAGAGGAAAGAAGGAATGCAAAAGTCAAAGGAGAAAAGAAAAAATACAAGCTTTTGAACACAGAATTTCAAAGAAAAGCAAGGAGAGATAAGGAAAACTACTTAAAAGAACAGTGCAAAGAAATGGAGGAAAACAACAAAAGAGGCAGAACCAGAGACCTTTTCAAAAAAAATCCAGGAAATCAAGGGAACATTTAAAGCAAAAATGAACATGATAAGGGACAAAGACGGAAAGGAGCTAGCTGATGCAGAAGAAATTAAGAAAAGATGGAAAGAGTACACAGAGGAACTCTACAAAAAGGAACTCAACACTCCTGATAGCCACAATGATGAAGAAATTGAACCTGAGCCAGACATCCTGGAGAGTGAAGTCAGAAAGGCCCTAAAGAGCACTGCAAACAACAAAGCTAGTGGAGATGATGGTATCCCAGTTGAATTTTCCAAAGCTCTAAAAGATGATGGCATCAAATTACTGCATTCAATATGCCAGCATATTTGGAAAACAAAACAGTGGCCACAGGACTGGAAAAGATCAGTATATGTTCCAATCCCAAAAAAGGGCAATGCCAAAGAATGCTCAAATTATCGAACAATTTCGCTCATCCCACACGCCAGCAAGGTGATGCTCAAGATAATACAGGATAGACTTCAGCAGCATGTGGAAAGAGAACTACCAGAGGTGCAGGCTGGTTTCAGAAGAGGCAGGGGGACTAGAGACCATATTGCCAACATACGCTGAATCATGGAGAAAACAAAGGAATACCAGAAACAAGTTTACTTTTGCTTTATTGATTACACTAAGGCATTTGATTGTGTGGATCACAACAAGATGTGGCAAGTGATTAAAGAGATGGGAATACCAGAGCATCTCATATGCCTCCTGAGAAATCTGTACAGGAACCAAGAAGCAACAGTTAGGACAGAACACGGAATGACAGAGTGGTTTGGAATAGGAAAAGGAGTAAGACAAGGCTGCATTTTGTCACCCTGCTTATTCAACTTATACACAGAGCACATAATGCGCAACGCAGGGATGGAGGAATCACAATATGGGATCAAAATTGCTGGGAGAAACATCAACAATCTGAGATATGCAGACGACACCACCTTAATGGCAGAAAGTGAGGAAGACCTAAAGAATCTCTTGATCGGTTTGAAGGAAGAGAGTGCAAAAGCCGTCTTGAGACTCAATATCAAGAAAACCAAGATAATGGCAACAGGCCCGATCAGTTCCTGGAAAATAGATGGGGAAGAAGTAGAAGCAGTGACAGATTTTACATTCTTAGGATCTAAGATCACTGCAGATGGAGATTGCAGCCATGAAATAAAAAGGCGACTGATTCTTGGGAGACAAGCCATGAGAAACCTGGGGAACATGGTGAAAAGCAGAGACATCACCTTGAAAACAAAAATTAGAATAGTCAAAGCAATGGTATTCCCAGTGGTAATGTACGGATGTGAGAGCTGGACAATTAGGAAAGCTGAACGCAGAAGAATAGATGCCTTTGAAATGTGGTGCTGGAGGAGAGTTTTGAGGGTACCCTGGACAGCGAGGAGAACAAATAGGTCAATCTTAGAAGAAATCAACACTGACTGCTCATTGGAAGGTCAAATAGTAAAGATGAGGCTAAAGTACTTTGGGCATCAAATGAGAAGGGAGGATTCACTTGAGAAGGCCGTGATGTTGGGAAAGGTGGAGGGCAAAAGAAGAAGGGGGAGGCCAAGGATGAGATGGCTAGATGGTATTGTAGACACAATGGGCACAGAACTGGGAGGACTGAGGGGGATGGTGGAGGACAGAGGTGCCTGGAGAACGATGGTCCATAGGGTCGCAAAGGGTCGGAATCGACTGTGCGACTGAACAACAACAATCCTACTGCAGAGGTAAAGGTAAAGGTCACCCTTGCTCGAAAGCCAGTCATATCCAATTTTAGGGTGTGGTGCTCAACTCTGTTTATAGCCAAAGAGCTAGTGCTGTCTGTGTCTGCAAATGCCAGGTCTAAAGGATGCCCTGCAGCATGGGTGGGAATAGATACCATTTGGGATAGACCCACTGTTGTCATGAAGAACACAAAGTCTTGAACAACTCCTAACAAACTTGCCTCAACATGAATAATGAAGTTCCCCAGCACAAAAAGCCAAGGAAGCTCAGACATTACCCCTGAGACTGGCTCACCTAGCTGCATCTCCAGCTTCAGCAACATTTCTTTCTTCTCCATAGCTAGTATCATGAAGATTCTTTGATAACTGATACATGTACATTATTGTGAACTGAAGTATATCCTGATAAAGCCATAAATGGCTTGGGGCCAAAATATCTGAAACACAAATACCAGATTACCTGACAGAGTGGTTTGGAATAGGAAAAGGAGTAAAACAAGGTTGCATTTTATCACCCTGCTTATTCAACCTATACACAGAACACATAATGTGCAATGCAGGGATGGAAGAATCACAATATGGGATCAAAATTGCTGGGAGGAACATCAACAATTTGAGATATGCAGACGATACCACACTAATGGCAGAAAGTGAGGAAGACCTAAAGAACCTCTTGATTAGGCTGAAAGAAGAGAGTACAAAAGCTTGTTTGAGTCTCAATATCAAGAAAACCAAAATAATGGCAACAGGCCCTATCAGTACCTGGAAAATATTTGGGGAAGAAGTAGTGACAGATTTTACTTCCCTAGGAGTTAAGATCACTGCAGATGGCTGGCGGGACAGGTGTGGGGCCCTGATTTGAATATGGCCCCAGCTAGAGCACAATTGGTATCCCTCCTCTGTATCTTTATCACTGCATTCCCTCCTATTCCCCTTTTGGCTCTTTTATTGGGGGTAGTAGAGGGTGGGTGGATGATTTTTTAGATTTTTTTGTAGGTTTTAATCTGTTTTTATGTCTTTTATTCTTGTATGCTGCCCTGAGTTGGGTTTACCCGAGTGGGCGGGATAAAATTGAAAAATTTAATTATGCACAAAAATTTGCATAGTCAAAGCAATGGTATTCCCGGTGGTAATGTATGGGTGCGAGAGCTGGACCATTAGGAAAGCTGAATGCAGAAGAATAGATTCCTTTCAGATTTGGTGTTGGAGGAGAGTTTTGAGAGTACCCTGGACAGTGAGGAAAACAAATATGTCAATCCTAAAAGAAATCAACCCTGACTGCTCATTGGAAGTTCAAATAGTGAAGATGAAGCTTAAGTACTTTGGACATCAAATGAGAAGGGAGGATTCACTTGAGAAGGCCTTGATGCTGGGAAAGGTGGAGGGCAACAGAAGAAGGGGGCGTCCAAAGATGGGATGGATCGATGGCATGGTAGACGTAGTGGGCACAGAGCTGGGTGGGCTGAGGAGGATGGTGGAGGACTGTGGTGCCTGGAGGGCAATGGTCCATAGGGTCGCAAAGGGTCAGAATCGACTTTGCAACTGGGGAAAAAAGTCTGAAACCCTCAACAGAACCTAATTAGAGGTCCAACTGCTCCCAACAGCTAAGGTGGTAAGTATATGAAACAGGGCTCAACCCTCCTCCACCACCCCCGCTCCCCCCATGAAATAAAGAGGCAAGACTTAAACTGCTGTGGTTAAACCACATTTATTGGATTTGACAAACCCTATGACTATGGTGGGGTTGGTAGTGCTACACCTGGTACCAGAGCAAGGAAAGCTACCCCCCGCAGTCCAGACTGGCAAAAACCCAGCCCCCATTCTGTGCTGCACTTTGCCAGCAACTGACAGGTTAGCTTATTGGGGAGGCATTCATGCAAGAATTTCCAAATCTTCCATGTCTAGGCCAGACGTGAAACTGCCAAAATGAATGTTCCCTTTGGTGAGTTCATTCTGCAGTTCCTTTTGCCTGACCTAGTGTGCGAAAGATTAGCTGGCAACACAAGATTGCTGTTGCCCAGGATACACCCAATTGTGGTTCTTTCTGTGTACCCCACTTAGTAAATAAAATATACACAAAGATATTGGTAAAATTCCTGTTGTGTAGTTATGCAAAAGAGATAATTTTTAGAGGTGAACTGGCATTAGTTAGGAAATTCATATCATTATTTATTGCATATTGAGTTGTGCAATTCTGCATGCATCAGATGATATCTATGGATATTTCTTAATTTGAGACAATTTGCTTCTAAGAGTTATGCTTTTTTGCATAATTTTGCAATAGGATTTTGGCCATTGTCTACAGGTACTTTGGAGATTTTGTTTTGTTTGACTGTAAGTTATCTCCTGAAATCTTGAGTTCTAATTGCAAAATTTTATGCAGCCATTAGGTAGTTCAGAGTTTGAGCACATGCTTCTCCTTTTTCTCATTCTATTGTCACAACAAACTATCATTTAAATAGGATATATGATGCTGAAGGTGGTGGTGGTGGTGATTATGATGTATTGCCAATACTGAATAACATTCTTTATCCTCAGTGTCCCCTTTGCTCCAGTAATGTTCTGCACTGAGCAAACTAGCCTCTTTTCCTCTTCTTCTTCTTCTTGTTCAGTCGCACAATTGATTCCGACCCTTTGCGACCCTATGGACCATTGCCTGCCAGGCACCTCTGTCCTCCACCATTCTCCTCAACCCACCCAGATCTGTGCCCACTGCATCTACAATACCATCTAGCCATCTCATTTTTGGCCACCCCCTTTCTCCTTTTGCCCTTCACCTTTCCCAGCATCAAGGCTTTCTCAAGTGAATCTTCTCTTCTCATTTGATGTCCCAAGTACTTTTATTTATTTATTTATTTAATATATTTATATACCACCCTAATCCAGTGGACTCTGGGCGGTGTACGTAGGCCAGCAAGCACCTCACTGACCATACAATAAAACAAGTTAAAACCAATATAAAAACAATTAAAAATTCTTAAGAACATTTGGCAATATTGCCCACCGCTGTGCCAATTCGCTATCTAAAAACAAATATAAAATCAGCAAACATTAACATTAAATTGGTTACAGGAGGGGGACCTCAGACGAGCCAGAAATGGGAGATAGATAGATAAATCTTTATTGTCATTGTCCTGCACAGAACAACGAGATTGAAAAACCACTTATCGACCCAACAAAACCCAAACAAAATACAACTATACAAAATTATCAACATATGCTTGTTGACAATCGCGGCCCACAGACTCATTTTGCCAACCACATCTTCAGCTCTTTCCTAAATAGTAACAACTCGGCCTGGAGGTATAGTTCTACCAGGAGGCAGTTTCATAATGTGAGGACTACGGTCGAGAAGGCCCTTTTTGGAGAGGTGGGCCTCCCCAACAGATGGTATCTGAAGGGTGCCCTCTCGGTTTGCTCTCATGGGACAGGTCGATGTCCTAGGGACAATGCGGTCCCTGAGGTATCCTGGCCTACTACCATGAAGGGCTTCAAAGGTGACAACTAGCACCTTCAATTGCACCCAGAGACATATAGGCAGCCAGTGCAGCTCCCGCAGCAATGGCGAGGCACGGGCAAAATGGCTACACCCCACCACTGCACGGGCCGCCACATTCTGGACTAACAGCAGTCTCAGGATGGTCATCAACGGCAGCCCCATGCAGAGTGCATTACAATAGTCCAAATAGTAAAGCTTCACCTTTACTATTTGACCTTCCAAGGTGCAGTCAGGGTTGATTTCTTCTAAGATTGACCTATTTGTTCAATAGCTTTCCTCTATTCATTCAATATTTACTATAGGGAAATAAAAAAGATCCCAAACCCAGAGACAATTTTCACAAATTTTCAAAAATGAAGGAAATTATTAATGAAATACATGTTTCCTATAAAGGAGATGGAAATGGGTCTTCTCACCAGCTTCCATCTTGAATTAATTCTTCCTGAAAGCTGAAGGCAAAACTCCACAACTATGTACAGGATCTGATCAAACAATCAGCATCTACCAATCATCTTATTTTCGTCTGTTTGAATTTTTGGAGGAGACACCCAGTCCCAGTGTGAGCAGCCCCACCAAATGCCTCCATGTTTGTTTGCCTTGCTTGAAGTAAGTGTAGCAGTGCTACCTAGGTGAAGTAGGAACAGGATACAAGACTTTAGTCCAGAGTTCAAAATTATATAACTCCGCCATTTTTTCTTATTCCCACTAGAAATAACTGCTGACCTAAGATAACTTATCAGTGACATAATACAGTGCCACTGACTCAAGATGAGGAATAATTTTGATTATGTTTCTGTGTCAACAATTCAACCAACAGGCTGCAATCTCTTTTTTCCTCGCATGACTATTCCCCCAGAAAATAACAAATACACTAATTGTTTGTCCTCAAATGCTTGACCTTATTCTTGGTACTATTGCATTTCATTCCATTTCAATTGCTCTAGCTCATTAGGTCATTCCATTCACATAACATTATTTCCTAATTCTTCCCTGTATTAACATTACCTCATGAATTGGTGTCATGTGAAAATTGCATCAATGTTCCTCTTGCTCTCTTCTACCAGGCCACCAATCAAAATACTGAATAAAAATGGGCCGCCAATCTGGTCATACATGGAACCCTGTTAGTTATTTCATCTTAGCTAGAAAATTTGGAGGGGGTGAGCATGTAGGACTTCTGAAAGATCAAAAGCTATTTGAAATTTTAACTTTAGGCCTACTTCTCGAGGGATGGTTGACTTCCTCACTGAGATCACTTATCTGCTTTACCAGCTTTCCTCCAATCCACTGCTTTCCAGATGTGCTTAGTAAGATTTGTATCTTCCAAATATAGCACAAGTTTGGGCAGAACTGTTCTAAGTAGCATGCCATGAATAAGTACTCACTTGACCCACAGTTCACTTTGCAACAAATGGGCTTAGCCTCAACATCATTGACCACACATTTCAGGAACTTGTAGTAGCACTGTGCCACAAAGAAAAACCACACAGTGATGGCTGTCTGCTATTCTGGGTGAGTGGTTCTATGCAGCTGCAGAATAGCAAAGCAGCTATCTCAGGGCCACTCAAAAAGCTCTGTGCTGTCTGAAAAGAAAAACAAGATGGAACCTCTTCCCATCCCATGCACAAAATTCAGCTAGACTTGTAGTTTAATTTTTTAAAAAAATAAAATAAAAATAAATCTGGCAATGGGAGAGCCTCTCCTGTGACACAAGGTAGTCTGAGAAAAGGCGACTGGTGTACCTAGTGAGCTTCAAAGCTAAGTGGCATGGAATCTGGGGTCTCTGGGTGGGTCCTTAAGCTGATGAACTATTTACACTATCATGGACCCTATTCTGCAATATAATGAGTGTATCAACCCCATCTAAGACATATCAGTGATCTTAATGCAATCTGCTGTTGGCCCTTGAATAAATAGAGAAATGACATCATTTAAATAGAGCACTCACTCCTCATTGAACCAATCAATCAATCAGTCCATGTGTCTCATTAGATGGGTGTGAAAGTTTTATTCCTCTTTACTGATACAAAGGGATTTGTGCTCTGTTCATCTCCATGGACATTTCCTCTCCTTTTTTCACTGTTCAGTCAATTATGTTTTTGCTCATGAATCCAGAATATGTAAGTTGTTAGCTTTTAAGATGCCACTGAGTTGTTTTTTTCCCTAGAAACGTTGCTAATTCTAGCCCTTTTGAAATATTTCTGTTATGTGAATCAACCTGATGGGGCATAATCATTCTTACCATGTAAACCTCAGCTGTGTATCTAATACATTTTTGAAAATTAAAAACCTAAATATGCAGTTGACTGAGTGGAAAACATATGCACATATGAGATGAAAAATATTATTTCATGCCAGCAAGGGAAGCAATTAAATCACTATTGAATTAGAGCAAGGGTTCCCAACCTAAGGCCCATGGGCCAGATCCAGCCCATGGTGCCATTTCATGTGCCCCCCCAATGCTCCAAGGGCATTTGAGAAACAAAATGGCCACCCTTTGAAGCTGATGGGACAAAATGGCCATCCCATTGTGCAGGCAGGGCAAAATGGTCATTCAGCCCTCTGAGCTGACTGAGAGAGTGTGACCCGGCCCCGAGCTTGAAAAGATTGGGAACCCCTGAATTAGAGTCTGGCTGAGGAACATCTCACAATTTGAAGCATGACCTGCAGTTTGTTTCCTTGTCCAGAAGATGGCACGATGAACCAAAACATGTCCAGCTTATTTATTGCATGATTATTTTATTCTACTTTCACATATGAGGGCACTACTTTATAAGGCTGCTAATGTCTACTTCAGAATTATGTCTTGCATAAATATAATTTCTGTGCAAGGAATCCACATGGATGACTATGTAGCATCAAGTAAGGAGTGTGGATGAATTTGTCACGTGTCCTTGTAGTGTTACATAAGTTGGAAAGCAAAAAGAAATTTGTTGAATTAGCTTTAATAAAACTTCTATTAGCTTTAGTGAGTGATTTGTGTGTTCTCTGTACACTTACAAACCTGGATATACTTACCTGGGCATAACCACCATTTGATTTAATAGAACTTTCTTTCGAGTAGACATGTAGAAAGCAACACTGCTAAAAAATAATATAAAATCTTAATGTGAGTACAAGCAAGCAAGCAAACAAACATAAAACAAAAGAAAGGAGAGCCTTCTAGATGCTCATACATTGCAGTGTTGTCTAGAAGGTAAAACAAAACATCCACTAATAGTTCCAAACTAGATACAGTAACAATGATATAATGAATACTTTCCTCAGGGATAATGAATGATGCATGAGGAAACATAAAAAAATTATCCATTCATAAATAGGAAGAGTTACATAAGAATCAACAAAAGTAGGTCAGGAAAATAGCCGAGCTCACTCTTGCCCCGTCATCAGTCCTGAATGCTACAGGGAAAGGGATACAACATTGTTGCGTAACAGTAATTTTCTACATTCTCTGGTTTACTCCTAGCTTTCAGGCACCTAAGTTTATTAGCATCCAAGATACTACAGTGCTGTGGTCTTATAGCTGTAGAGCACACCAAGAGTTTCAAGGACAGTGAATTTGATCCACATTGACATCCCCTTCCTTTGTTTGTATACCATCATCATAACAACAACAGATGTGACAATGAGGGATAGTTGTTCTTTCTGGACTACAATTTCCAGAATCTTCCAGCCAGCCCTCCAATGGGTGTGACGTTCTGGGAGTTGCTTATGCCCAAGAAAGTAAGTTCTAATTTCTTTTCTAAGTTCTGCCCTGTGTGCTGTGAAGCAGTGAACTGTTTCTTGTAGGAATTGGGGCCGTGAGGAGGCCCTTAGGATCCCGGAGGAGACTGGTCAAAGGAACGACACGAGGCAAGATGGAGAGAAGACCAGTGATTTATTGAGGGAAAATCATCAGTATATATTATGTCCAAGGCTGCGCATGGTAGAATGGTCATATGGCAGAAAATTACATCACCCATTTACCCGGGTTAATTGAGAACCTCTCTTGGGGAAGTTAATTAACTAGGACAAACACTGACCATTGTCTGAGGCTTAGGCTAGGGTAAATATGGCTTCTATTTGCACCAGAGATTAAGCTTAACTCAGAGTGAGTAATTGCCTAATACGTAACAGAGGTTAGAGATTTGCTCTCTCAGCAGAGCCGCTGTTCAGGTCAGGGAATTGGGTGAATCAAACCCTATCATTTATCCACCCCCCTTAATTTCTCTGCCCGCAGAGCCCACGGCTCAGGGAGCGATCTCCCGAAGTGGCCTCTGCGCGGGCCGTTCCATGCCATTGGGGCATGGGGAGACCACATTTCCCCTTTCTGATTTATTTAAGGACTTGACCGAAGACTCTGCACAAGAGGGGTACCAGCTGATGAGCGGGAATGACGCTTTGGGGTTCCCTCCATGGGGGACATCTCGATAGCAGTGAGGGAATACATTGCACGAAACAACACGCTGTTGTGCCCAGTATTACCACCCCCACAATCACTTTGAGTGTCGTCTGAAGCCGTCCCCATGGGAACCACGACCACAAGGAGTCCTACCACCCCCATGAAGAATCCTCCTTGATGTCCCTAACTAGGGTGTGGAGGTCCGTGAGCTGGCTCTGTATCTTGTGGGTATTGTCTGTGAGATTTAAGCAACACATGCTGTGGACAGACTTGCAGCCCATATGATGTAGCAATAGGGGATAATCGATAGCTGCTTGATTATCCAGTATGGCATGGTGAAGCTCTGCCTGCTCCTGGTTGAGCAGCGCTATTGCTGAGGAGGTGTGGTTGATGGCTTTTGCTAATCCGCAAGCCAATTGACCAATTCTCCGAGCGTTGCCTATGGCTAAGCCTGACACGCTGAATATACTGACTACAGCCTGGTTTTTCAGAGCTGTGGGTCTGAATTCAGACTGCTTTCTGTAGCAAGGCAAGATAATGAAATGTGTCATTGATACTGTGACCTGGGTTGATTCTAAGCTATCTCTGCAGCTTCTGGCATTGTGCAAATGTCTTTTCTAACACCTATGGGGATGTGTGAAGATAAACTGGGGATTACCGGCTACCGGGTGCTCAATCTTTCCAAGCAATGGGCCGGTGCAAAACATGGGCCGGTCTGGCTTCCTTTGGTGGAAGCTGGCCGTTATTAACAATATACAGAAATTCAAGTGTCCCTTGCAAATCCCAACTGGAGCATTGTACAAGGCATGTATAAATAATAGCAACTACAGATAACAATAGCAATAAAAGACATTCAGCAGCTTTTCGAAGGATGAGGCTTCTCTTCTTGGTGGGGTTTCATGTGTAACTTGAGCTTGGAAAAGTCTTGTTTTTGGAAAAAGCATGGTCCTCAGAAGTAGCACTGAGTATGCAAAAATGTTCATAGAAATGTCTTTGGAGATGTAAGTCATAAAGGAAGACAGACAGCTGATGACATCCAGGACAGTGACTGGTGCCGCTCTTTGCAATCATCCGGGTCTGACTCTGGCCTCTGGGACCTGCATGGGGAAGAGACTTGTTTGGGAGATAAAAATTCTGAAAGAGTTAGTTAGTTTTTGCACTTATAGGATAGCAATTGCTGTGCAACTATGGGACGTGGTTTCCCCCCCTTTCTGTTTGTTTGTATTAATGCAAACGTGCATGTACTGCCATTTGCCAAAATGTGGGGATGTGTGATGTCCCTTTGTCACACCTGGATGGCCTCTGTCCCTCGTGGGTTGACCCCCCACGAGGCCCCCCCCGGTGTCCCTGCACGATGCAGACAGGAACGGACTATGCCTTGGGCTTGGGAAAGTGGCAGGTTGAACTGCCTTGCGAGCGCATTGGCATTCTGAAGAGGGAATGCATGACTCTGAATTGGAGTTGTGAGGAACAAACTTAGCAAATTTTTGTCTATCACGGGAGTGATGTGTGCTCCCGGTAGACTGTGAAGCAAATTCCTAGGAAACTGGCTGTCAGCAATTCTGTTTAAGCGTTCTTTGGCAAAGGTGCGCAAAGTGAGGTTCACGGCTGCCAACTCTGCCCGCTTGCGGAAGAGTCAGGAGCGTGCGCCAAGCTTGGTCCTCTTGCCAAGTAAGAACCTAATATGTGCGACCCCCATAAGTGAAAACTGTCCTAGCCCCCTGAAGAGGAACCAGTGGCATAAATTCACACAAGGTGACTGTCTGCGTTTGAAGCGAGACGAGTCTGGGGTCTTATGGCAAACCTTGGCGCATGAAGCGCCAGGCTTCCCTTGGGTAAATTTCTCAAGAAGGCCCCCCTGCACACATCCGCCCATGGCGTGCGTGCACACGTTTAGAAGAGTGCCAGATGGTGGCTAGCCTTTTGCCTGTGCTTAGACTAGCAGCCAAAAGGGAAGGGGTGGCCTAAAAATGCCTGTATCTGATTGAAGGGTGTGACCTGACTGCACTCTTAAAATGGTCCTAGGCAGTCCTGGCTAATGGGTGGCACTCTGCACATGCTCGGGAGCTCAGGGACTAATCCTTCCTCTGTGCTCTGGAGTTTGCAAAATGTGTCTGCATACTAGAGAGGGTGCTGCGGGCCAGGTGCCATACTTAAAATGACCTACTAAGACTTATTAAAAACAAGCCAACTATGACGTGCCAGCTGTAAGGAAATAACACACAAAGATGAAAAGACACACAAGTTAAACATTTCCAGCAGGGAGTTCCACTGGCGAAAGGAGGGAAGGAGGAAAGACAAGTCAGAAGTTAGCACAATGAGAATGCAACAACTCTTATCATAACGAAATCAGATTAGGTCAGGTAACCAAGGCAACCGGGTCCTCCTGTTAAGAAATACCTATCAGTAATTAACCTGTGAAAGGAAGGAGTGTAAGGCTGTAGAAATAAGGCCTGGAAAGGAATTTTGTTCCTGTAAAAAAGGTAAGCATTTTCTGAGTATACAGAGCGCAAGAATGTTTGCGTGCTTTTTCCTGTGAAAGGGGTACAATGAGTGAGTTACTTTGCACAGATTAAAGTCAAAATACCAGAACAGTATCTTTCCTAAGAGAATGAAGGAGAGTTAGAACGATTCTCAACCTGCGGCCAGATGTGGGCCGGAGGCAGCCCACATTGCTCTGCCCCTACCCCCACCAAGCCAAGAAGGGCTGTGCGGCGAAGGAAGGGCAGGATGACTGTCCGGACCCCCAGAGCTGCCTGAGGCCCCGGAACTTTGGCCCCTGACTTTAAAAGGTTGAGAACCGAGGTTACAAGATGATAACACAATACGCACATGAAGACAATGCAATTCTCTCACTCCTAGTGAGATACGACTGCCAGACGCTAAGAGACATTCAAAAAACCTTAAACACAGAGATGGGGGTTTGAGGAACACAGACGTAGGAAGGGGCCCCATAGCTTATGATACAGTGAGGAAACTCATAGAAGTGATTTTTGTTTTCAGATCGCGCTTCTGAAAAGAAAAATCTGTAAGGGTTGCAGAACCGGTTTCCAAGAGTGGCTTAATCCTTTGACAAAGAAAAATCTCAAGGGAGGAAGGGGGAACCACCCCGCCCTATTGTAGGTTAGGATTCCCCCCCCTCCTCTCCTGCTTAAGCTGCTAAGCAGGCAAGGCAAGGGGCTTCGTTCATCATGCTTTCTCAAACTTTAAATAGTTCCTGCCCATGAGCAGAGTGCAAATTGTTTAACACATATTTCACAGTGACATTACCACGCAGTTACACACAAGGAACACTTTTCCAGTCATACTGTGGTCATAGAGACAAGGCTTTTGCAATCATACACAGTTCTTGCAGACATACATTCAGTGGTGCACCACACATACACACATTTATTTACGCATTCGCACATTCCTCCCCTGATCTGCAGCGTTCTTTACTACACATGAGGAGATGGCTAATACACAGCTGGCTATTTACAGCCATCTGGGTGCTTCTACTTAGGGGCAAGTTTCTCTGGGCTACTCCCAAGGTGAGACAAGTAGGTTCTGCCTGTGCCCTGGGGGAACTCGGGGTACTATTGCTGGGATGGTTCCTCTGGCATAGCCAGGGCGATGGCTGCCTCCTTTCTAGCCTGGGCCAAATGCATGCCAGGGTGGCCATTTGGCATTGAGACAATCTTTTGAAGATCTGCCTGGTCTAGATTGGCTTTCTCTTCTAAGGTGTCTCATTTTACCACACTGGAAGCAGGCGCCTTGGGGTTTTGGCACTGCTCTGCGCCTGAGTGTGGCAATGGGTCTGCTCTGGAGCCCTGCGTGGCCAGGGGCCGTGCAGATTTCCGTGAGCAGTGGGCGCTGAGCAGCCCTGCCTGAACGTGTGTCTGCCTTCAGATAGGCTGAGCACAGCAGTTGGGCGCTAGCTAATTGTGCCACTGGCAATTTCCCCGTGAATGGATCTTCCTCACCCCTGCGCTGAATGGAGTTCTTTCTTTGCAAGGAACTTTTAACTGTCAGAGAAGCGCCAAGGCCTCTCATGCCATGAATTCCTTCAGTGACGTCTGCAGCTGTCACTGAGGGGATGCTCCCTACACTGCCCTGCTTAAGCTGAAATGACGAATAGAGACTCCTTGGGGCTGATGGTTCTGACTGCGCTGGGGTTTTCTGGGTCTCTATCCGGACTGGGTCTACCTCTGCTGAGAGCTTCCTACATTTGCTCCATGTGCGAATTATGCCCTCTGGAGCTTTCGGGGGTTGCTGAATGCAGTCTCCTATCTGATCCCAGAGCTCAAGGGTTAACGTACCTACTTCTGGGTAAAGCAGGCAGTGTTCCCCTAGGTACACCAAAAGTCTCGCTAGCTCCCTGCTGTGAAAACGCAAATTAAATATCCTGGCCAGGATCTTGAACTCTTCCTCACGAGTTCTTTGGCTAGCGGATGGACGCTGTCGCTGAGGACAGGTCCCCATATTACCTGCGATTGGGTCCTCCGAAGTTTCCTCCTCGGGACGAGTCGACGCGTCTTTGGCAGGCAACAGGTTCTGGCGACGTTGCTTTCTGGGTAGAGCTCGGAGCGTGGACTGCGGCCACGGGCCCTCGGTGGCCACTGCGCTGTCAGGGGCTCACAGCTGTCCCTGCGGAATGCGTTTTTCCGTAACCTGCAAGCCGCCGCGAAAGTCGGGAGCAAGCTGTAGGATGCCTCTCTGTAATGCCTCACCACGTAGCTGTCTTCCCAATCGGATGGCTTTCCGACTGGGGCTGCTGCTCTGTCCTCTGGTATGATTGGACAAGGTTCAAGCGCAGAACCTGGTTGTGCTGATCGCTTACTCACGAGTAGACCGCTCAGGGGTCGCTTACTCACGGGTAAGATCACATCACGGGGTCACCAGATGTAGGAATTGGGGCCGTGAGGAGGCCCTTAGGATCCCGGAGGAGACTGGTCAAAGGAACGACACGAGGCAAGATGGAGAGAAGACCAGTGATTTATTGAGGGAAAATCATCAGTATATATTATGTCCAAGGCTGCGCATGGTAGAATGGTCATATGGCAGAAAATTACATCACCCATTTACCCGGGTTAATTGAGAACCTCTCTTGGGGAAGTTAATTAACTAGGACAAACACTGACCATTGTCTGAGGCTTAGGCTAGGGTAAATATGGCTTCTATTTGCACCAGAGATTAAGCTTAACTCAGAGTGAGTAATTGCCTAATACGTAACAGAGGTTAGAGATTTGCTCTCTCAGCAGAGCCGCTGTTCAGGTCAGGGAATTGGGTGAATCAAACCCTATCATTTATCCACCCCCCTTAATTTCTCTGCCCGCAGAGCCCACGGCTCAGGGAGCGTTCTCCCGAAGTGGCCTCTGCGCGGGCCGTTCCATGCCATTGGGGCATGGGGAGATCACAGTTTCTATCTCTCCCACCTTGAAATATAGTGAATGTTGGTAAATTCTGGTTTTGGAAAAAACCAATTTGAAACAAAATCCTCAAGCATTCCTAGCAATATAGTCAGAGGCTGAGAAATGTGGCTTGAACATAAGAGATACAGCAAGCACTTGGATAGCAATGAAACTGGAGTAAGAGAATGAGCTCCATATAGAATTTTCCTTGAGATACTTCTTCCAACACCTCTTGTTTAGTGCTAAAGAACCCAAGAGAAGCACTTGACTAGAAGGTTCAAATGCCTGCAGTCAGTTGCTATTGAGGTTCCTGCCTTTCAGTAAAATGTTTTCTCCTTTGTTGGAACACATTCTATTGGTTCCTTTGTCATTTCTTTCAAAAATATGCTGTAAAGGCCACTCACTTTGTGAATGGGGAGGAATAATCCTTCCAAATAAAATGATAAGCAGTGTTCTCCAATTACTAATACTCAAACACTAATAGTGTACATAGCATCACTCTGCATCTATAACCTCACATGCCACAACCTTTTATCCATCTTCTTAGGGGCCCTTGCACTGTTTCATTATCTAGTTTTAGTGTCTTGCACGGAAGACAAAGAAGGAGTCGCAGTGAGGACTAACACAGGTTTATTGGTTGATGATCAGGATGAACATGTGGTAATGGCGGAGGTACAGCTCATTATATACTGTGGGACATACATTTGAATCTCGTTGCACGGTAGCTTATTGGCTGCTACCGGCGTGACGTCATTCTGAGTCACGCCCATCTTCTCCAGGTGATCCTCGCGCGGGAAAGATTCCCGCGGCTGCCGGTGATTTGGGGAATGTGAACCATGTGAGCTGAACGCTCGCAGCTGCCCTCTATAGGCAGCTTACTCGCGTTCCTTAACAGCAGAGCTACATTGTAATTGTGGTCAGGTTACATTCATACATCTCTTAAAGCAACATTGTACATACATAACACCCCTCCCCCCTAGGATGGGACGAAGTCCCTCAACCATTGTGGCTTGCCGCACGTGCGTCTGGGGCGCGCGGCCGCTTGACTTAACACAGGGGAGCCGGAAGCTCCTGGTTCCGCAGAGTCCTGTCCTGCAATGGAAAGTGGGGACTCATTAGTGGTTCGGTGGGGACTCTGCGACAACATTGCATTGGGGGACGGGAATGGAATGAACAGTTGGGACGTGAACGCCTGCCTATCGCTAGGGGAGCTTGGGGTTCCCCCCAGTAGGAATCTCGGGACTGACGAGGAGGCCCTCGTGGCCTCGCCACCCCCCGTTACCTGCCCGGGAGTTCTAGAGACTGTGGTGGGCGGACTCCCCCCCGTTGCCTGTCTTGGGGGTGTTTGTCTCCGGGGAGCTGGAGCTATGGTATATTCTAAAACAAAAGGACTGGGGGGACTGGAGGTACCAGGGGCTGAACTGAAACCCCTCTTTTCGCTAGGACGGGTGGGGGACCACTCCGCTACACCCCCCTGGTACTGCAACTCATAATCATAATCAAGCTCATCCCTCTCTTTCAAAGTATCCTCCTCTGTGGCTGAAAGTCCAGGGTATGCATTTGTACCCGCGGATTCCGCCGTGTCTCCCCCTTGGGTAATGCGGGTGGGGGAGGACCCTAACGCTGATTCCCCTTCACTGGTGACTCGCCTTCTGAGTTGGTCGGCGTGCCTTCTCCAGAGTAGACCCGAGCTGGTCTCGACCCTGTAGGATACTGGCCCCGTCTGCTCAATGATTGTCCCTGGTACCCACGCTGGCCCCGAGGCCGCGTAGTTCCTGCAGTGAACCGGGTCCCCTACCGAAAAACTTTTGGAGCTCTCTCCCCCTATGTTTATATTTCTCCCTTCATCCTCCACCCTGGACGGATCCATCCGGTCAAAGAGTGTTACCGGACGCCTCCTCATGAGGAGTTCGGCTGGGGAGAATCCTGAAGCTAGGGGGGTTGTCCTGTAGCAGATGAGGAACTGACACAGATGAAGGTTCAACTCACCGGGAACCATGCGCCGCAGTGCGTCTTTCGTAGTGCACACTTGGCACTCTACCTGACCGTTTGTGGCGGGGTGAAACGGGGCAGCGGTAATATGCCTGATGGCGTTCCGCTCAATAAACGTCTTGAACTCCGCAGACGTGAAGGTACTAGCGTTATCGCTAACAAGGACGTCTGGCAGGCCGAAACAGGCAAAAAGCTTGCGCAACTGTTTAATGGTTGCCGCAGAGGAGGTGCTGTTCATGGGGATTACCTCCAACCACTTGGAGTAGGAGTCGACTACCAGCAGAAACATGGCCCCTCGGAAAGGGCCAGCGCAGTCGACATGAATCCAGGACCATGGCCCGCGGGCCGTGTCCCATTCCCTATGGGGTAACCGGGACTCCTCGGGCCGAGAGCTCTGGCAGCTCTCACACGTGCCCACTAAACGTTCTATATCCGCGTCTATCTGGGGCCACCAAAAGAAACTCCTGGCCAGAGCCTTGGAGCGCACTATCCCGGGGTGACTGGTATGCAGTAGCTTCAGTACCTTGGCCCTCAGCTTCTCTGGGATAACTACCCGCTGGCCCCAGAGTAAGCAGCCCCTTTCCAGCGAAAGCTCTACTCTACGCCTGACAAATAGCTTGAAATGTTCCTCGGGGGGAGTAGTGGGCCACCCTTTCCTCACCCAGGAACTAACTTGGGCCAGCATCTTGTCGGCCGCTGTGGCCTTGGCGAGGTCGGCCGGGAGAATGGGGGTGAGTCAAGAGACTCGATCAGCAGGACTTGGTGGTCCTGCTCTACCTCGCATGTGGGGTCCCCTGCACTTGGGAGGGGAGATCAGGACAGCGCGTCCACATGGGAGATCTCCTTCCCTGGGCGATAGACCAGCTCATACTGGTAGGCGTTGAGGAAGATGGCCCAACGCAGCATCCTGGGGGATAGAATTTGCAGTGTGGGTTTGCCGGTAGTGAAGATCCCCAGAAGTGGCTTGTGATCCGTCACTACCGTAAACTCGCGGCCGTATAAAAAGTCGTGGAACTTTTTCATTCCCGCGATGATGGCCAGGGCCTCCCTATCAGTTTGCGCGTAATTACACTCGGCCTTCGAGAGGGACCTTGAGTAATACGCTATCGGGGCTTCCCGCCCGCTCTCCAACATGTGGCATAGAACCGCCCCCACCCCCACTGGGGACGCATCACAGACTAGAACTACTGGTCTCCTTGGGTCAAAGTGGGTCAGGACAGCGTTCGAGGATAGAAGTGCCTTTAGCTCCCTGAAAGCTTTCTCTTGCCTATCTCCCCACCGCCAAACCGCCTCTTTCTTCAATAGCGTGTGCAGTGGCTCTGCAACGGATGCCTTCCTCGGCAGGAAGGAATGGTAAAAATTTAAGAGCCCTAGAAATGACTGCAGCTCCGGTTTCGTGGTGGGGCGAGGGGCGTTTTGCACAGCCGCAACCTTGGACTCGGAGGGCTTGATGCCTTCCGGGGTTATCTTGAACCCAAGGAACTCAACCTCCCTTGCAAAGAAAACACATTTGTCCCGTCTCAGTCGGAGGCCCGCTTTCTCGAATATTGAAAGGACCCTGTCTAGCCTGTGCGCTAGTTCTGATTCGCCCCCCGCTGTTATCAACACATCGTCGAAATATGGGAGGACGCCTGGAAGCCCCTTTAAAAAGCATTCCACGAGGGATTGGAAAATTCCGGGGGCTGAATTCACGCCGAACTGAAGGCGCGTTACCTTAAATGCCCCCTTGTGCGTTACGATCGTTTGCGCAGCGGCAGCAGCCGGGGTTACAGAGAGCTGCTGATATGCCTGCGCCAGATCTAGCTTGGCAAAACACCTCCCCCCATGTAGCGTGGCCAGTAAATGGCTGACCACGGGTACCGGATATGCATTTGGCCAAATGGCCTTATTGATCGTACATTTATAGTCTGCACAAATCCTAACCTCCCCGTTTGATTTAAGGGCCATAACAATCGGCGTTTCCCACTCCGCCGAATCAACTGGAACCAAAATCCCCTGCCCCACCAATTTGTCCAGTTCTGCCTCGATCTTGTCCTTGAGGGCGAAAGGCACTCTTCTTGGCTTGAGGCGTATGGGTCGGATTTCTGGATCCAAGTCAAAGGAAACTGGGGCCCCTTGTAAGTCCCGAGCCCCTTCTTGAAAATGTCCGGGTGTGCGTTGCACACGTCCCGCATTGGGTCAGTCTCTATGGCGTTAATGCCAGACAGTTCGATTCCCAGGGGAGCAAACCACTGCGTTCCCAAAAGGCAGCACCTCCCCCCTTTGAGGACCACTAGGGGCAGTTTCTCGGAGTAATCCTTGAACTTCACCTTGAAGTTCCCCACCCCAACACTGGGATCCCATTTCCTTGCACGTCCCGTAGGTGTGACTTCATGGCCCGCAGCTTGGGCCGCGCATCTGGGGGAATGCGCATAAACTCTTTTTGGGACAGGATGGAATAGGACGACCCCGAGTCTATCTCCATCCTCACTGGGAGCCCCTGTAACTGTACAAGTGCTCCAGGCCCACGCGGTTCACGCCTGCCTCGCTGTAGTCGGTTGAGACCTTCCTGGTGCCGGCCGCCTTCCGATGGTGCGTCTGGGAATGGCTCGAATTGCCCTTGTCCTCGACTCGCCCGCGCCTGCACACTCAGGCGATGTGTCCCTTTTGGCCGCAATTGTGACACTCGGCCTTTCGGAACGGACACCTCACGTGGTCGTGGGACGCCCCACAACCGTCGCAGCGGCGGTCTTGCCGTTCGTGGGTCTGCCGCTTCTCTCCTCGTTTCTTGACCCTCTGGACGTCGTCGTCCTCGCTGGAGCAGGGGTCTGCCGTCGTGGACGACTCCTCGGACGCCGTTGGTGTGCCGGCGGGCGGCTTGGGGGCCCGCCAGGCTGCTTTCGCTGGTGTCCGCCGGGCCGCCTGTACTGGTGACTTGACCCTTTCGGACGTGGCCCCTAGGGACTTGAACACCCTGACCCCGCTCCTGGCCGCCTCGGCCGCTTGGGCCTCCCGCAGTACCTCATTGAACGTGAGGCGGTAGTCGCGGGTCATCAGCTTCCGCTGGAGCTCCTCGTCCCTCAGACCACACAGCATGCGGTCTTGGAGGGCCTGGTCCAGGTCGTCCCAGTGGCAGTGCACCGCTGCAAGCCTGAGGGCCGCCGCGTAGGCGGACACGGATTCGCCCGGTCGCTGGTCTCGCCTGTGGAACGCGACCCGGGCTGGGAAGATCGACACAGGAGGCTAGAAATGCTCACCCAACAGCTCCAGAATGCGGTCGATGGGCACCACGTCCACCTTCCGGGGGGCCACCAGGTTCATCAGGATACGCAGCGTGGCCGGCCCCACCTGGGCCAGAAAGTAGGAGCGCATTTTCGCGGCGGCGGCGACGCCCGCAGCTTCCATCGCGTGCCGGAACTGGCACTCGTAGAGCTCCCATTGTTCGGGCTCGCTGACATCGAACTGGTAAGGCTTGACCTTGGGATTCGCCATTGATCCCACCTTCGTCGCCAATTTAGTGTCTTGCATGGAAGACAAAGAAGGAGTCGCAGTGAGGACTAACACAGGTTTATTGGTTAATGATCAGGATGAACATGTGGTAATGGCGGAGGTACAGCTCATTATATACTGTGGGACATACATTTGAATCTCGTTGCACGGTAGCTTATTGGCTGCTACCAGCGTGACGTCATTCTGAGTCACGCCCATCTTCTCCAGGTGATCCTCGCGCGGGAAAGATTCCCGCGGCTGCCGGTGATTTGGGGAATGTGAACCATGTGAGCTGAACGCTCGCAGCTGCCCTCTATAGGCAGCTTACTCGCATTCCTTAACAGCAGAGCTACATTGTAATTGTGGTCAGGTTACATTCATACATCTCTTAAAGCAACATTGTACATACATAACACTAGTCTTCTTGCACCAAGTACAAGACAGGTTGTAATTCCAAATGCTCTAACTGAGGTCATATCTTTTAAATTCATGTGTGTGAACAGTATGAGATGCTCTGGGTTATTTTCTGTTTCTTTCCCCCATCATCTCCGAGGTTGATGCAGTGCCCTGGATTGGTATTTCAGCATGTTTGTTGTAATGTGATTCCAGGACTGCTTACTTGAGAGGTTAATAATGGCTAGTTCAGAGTCTTGTGTGATGCACCTGAAGTTCTGTAGTGAAAACTATTTTTAACCATAACTTTAAAATGTAGCTGCAATTTTGTTGTCTTAGTACTGTGAACTGTGTGTTCTGAAATCCAGACTGCTGTAAGTTTAAATATCTGGAGGAAAAGTTCATTGTCTGAATTTTTTTACTGTCCCCTTTTTCTGACCTTCCAGTTTATTAATAGATTAGAAAGTGTGATAAACTGTGAAGTGGCAAAATTCAGACAAAATATAAAACAAAACAAATCTCAGCTGGGGCAGAGCCCTCTGAGTACATGTGCAAACATGTTATTGCTTACATATTTCCACTGTAAACACTGATTGCTTATGCCTACATTCTTTTACTTCTACCTTTAACCCACTGTTAAGTTCAACAGTAGGATAATTCATGTTTGTGATTACCCTACAGTTCAGCAGCATGTTTAAATCATTTCACTATGAGCCTATATTTAAATGTTTCTTCCATTCATCCTATATAGTGCAGTAACACAAGGAGAGGGGGTGGCAGAATGAAGTTTTTTGGCCTCATAATGCAGAGTGAAATCTACAGTAATGGAAGCTTATGTTAGGTTAGTGAGGAATGGAGGCACCATTGCAAAAGTTACAAAACAATACTAGAATAGTTACTTAAGCCTTGTAGATGTTGCAACAAATTATGGTTCTCTCTAAAGAAAGGACAGCAGTGGCTCAAGTGACTAAGATGCTGCCTGGGATGCAGAAGGTCAGCAGTTCAATTCCCAAGTACTGCAGGATGGAACGAGCTCCCGTCTCTGTCCCAGCTGCTGCCAACCTAGCAGTTCGAAAGCAAGAAATTGCAAGTAGATAAATAGGAACCATTTTGGTAGGAAGGTAAACAGCGTTCCGTGAGCTAGTCATGCATGCCACATGACCACGGAAACATTTGCAGAAGCAGATAGCGCTGACTCTTCGGCTTTGAAACAGAGATGAGAACTGCACCCTAGAGTCAGATATGACTGGCTTTCGAGCAAAGGAAACCTTTACCTAAAGAAAGAAAGAAAATCACATTTTTTTTTCCTGTGCACTTTGTCTGACTGTATTTTCACATCCTTCTCCCAGCACCATGTTTTCCAGAGAGCCCATAGTTTCTTCTACACATTTTATGGAACATATTAGATTAAGAGGGTTCAGGAATCATAGTTCAGATGTTTAAAACCTTACAGTTCTGTGATCACTAGCAGCATCAGAAGGCAAAAGGCACAATCCTGTTTTAAATCTCAAAAAAAGACAAAAACTGTTGTTGCACCTTAAAGACTAACTCCTGCATTTAAATGTGAGCTTTTGTGGACCAAGTCCACTTCTTACTAAAAGATGGAAGTTCAAATCCATTTCTCAGCATAAGTGGTGGAGCAATTTTAGGCCTGTGAGTCTCTGCTAGTGCATTTTATTTTATAGTGTTGTTGTGAAGATAAAATAGAACACTGCCATGCACTCTTTTTGTCACAAAGGTGAGATAACATATAATTCTTGGTTGAAATTTTTGAAGTGGTAGCTGTCAGAGAGTGAACAAAACAACAACAAAAGACAAAAAACATTGTGGCATCTTAAAGACTAACCCCTGTAATTAAATGTGAGCTTTTGTGGATCAAGCCCACTTTGTCAAACAATAATCTATAACTTTTAAATTCATAAAAGACTGTGTTTCCTAGTGCACTGGAAAACAAAACTGGAATAATCTGGCTTTGCTGCAGTTTGATTCATAGCCTGTATTATGTTTGAAATTGCAGCCTGTGTTTGCACTGAGGGCTGTGGATTGATTTGGGAGATCACCATTTACACTGGATGCACTGTGAGTTACATTCCAGCTCATAGCCTCCTCCTTTCCTTTCTTCTCTGGTCCTTTTATGGGGTGTAAATGTGGAAAATAATAACAATGAAGACCTAGCAGTAAGATGGTGGTGATCTAGTGTTAATCCAGTGTTTAAAATCTAAAATAATTCAGAGGGGAATCAGAAGAGAGGAAAGAATGTAGAAGTGGATCTCCCTGGTCCTGAATATCATAGGCCAACTGTCCATGTTGCTGAAACACCACCTATAGACTTATCACCCAACATCACAAGAATATATTACAACTAAACCCACAGGGAAATGCCAGTTTGATTCATTCTGACTTGGAAAAGTGAAAAGCAGCAGAAGGGGGGAAAACCCAACTTTGGGAGCAAAAAAAATTGGCAAGACTTGAATCATCCTTGGCATCATGATATCAGTAAAAAAATTATTTTTAATTCACCCATTTTATAAGTGGGGATGATCAAGAAATATTTGGACATGTAGTCATGTCATTTGCTAAGACAGCATTGCTATCTCTCCAGACCCATTTAGAAATCACAGAAGTGGAGGAGCGATAGCTACATTGTGGAATGATTCAGAAAATTACTATTCTATATGGTTGCAGGAGCCATGGTTGCTAAGCAGCCTGCAGGAATCCATATCCACTCCCAGACAGGTAGGATTCATGGGAAAAGGCTGAAGAGTTGCCTCAGTTTCTGTGACTCCTTTGAACAGCAACCTCAGGTGACAAATGGTGACAGACTGTAAAAAGGTTTCCTAGGTCTCAGAGTACTGGTTAAGATCTTATGGTCTTGCTCTGTTCCCTTCTGACTCCAAACAGAAAGATAAATCTCAGAGCAAGCAATGCAGGAGAAGGAAGAGGAAGTTTGAGTTGTGTATGTGAGAGGGTTTGAGGGTTGGCCAGCTTTGAATGACTGTCTACATCTAAGGATATCAGTTCTTCAGGTTCTCTACCAGAGACTCTTTCCCATCAGCTACTACTGATTCCTTTTTACTGGAAATGCCTGGGGCTGAACCTGGAACTTCCTATGTACAAACTAACTGTGCTGTGGTCCAGCCCACAATTATAGTACAGTATTAATAGCATCAATATCATTCTTGTTTGTGTATACAATCAGTTTCACAGTCATTTCATTTTTTGTGCAGCAATTGCAATTGTGAGTAGTTACTGTTTAATAACTAGGGTTCCCACAGTCAGAGTGTTGTGTATGACAATGCTGCTTCATATGAATGTCACTAAACTGGCGACGAGGATGGGATCAATGGCGAATCCCAAGGTCAAGGCGTACCAGTTCGATGTGAGCGAGCCCGAACAATGGGAGCTCTACGAGTGCCAGTTTCGGCACGCGATGGAAGCTGCGGGCGTCGACGACGACGCGAAGATGCGCTCCCATTTCCTGGCCCAAGTGGGGCCAGCCACGCTGCGGATCCTGATGACCCTGGTGGCCCCCAGGAAGGTAGACGAGGTCCCCATCGACCGTATCCTGGAGAGACTGGGTGAGCATTTCCAGCCGCCCGTCTCGATCTTCCCAGCACGGGTCGCGTTCCACAGGCGAGACCAGCGACCGGGCGAATCCGTGTCCGTCTACGCGGCGGCCCTCAGGCTTGCAGCGGTCCACTGCCAGTGGGATGACCTGGACCAGGCCCTCCGTGACCGCATGTTGTGTGGTCTGAGGGACGAGGAGCTGCAGAGGCGGCTGATGACCCGCAACCAACGCCTCACGTTCAACAAGGTGCTGCGGGAGGCCCAAGCAGCCGAGGAGGCCAGGAGCGGGGTGAGGCTGTTCAAGTCCCGAGGGGCCGCGTCCGAGCGGGCCAGGTCACCTGTACAGGCGGCCCGGCGGACACCAGCGAAGACGGCCTGGCGGGCCCCCAAGCCGCCCGCCGGCACACCAACGTTGTCCGAGGAGTCGTCCACGACAGCGGACCCCTACTCCAGCGAGGACGACGACGTCCAGAGGATCAAGAAGCGTGGTGAGAAGCGGCAGTCCCGAGAACGGCAGGACCGCTGTTGCGATGGTTGTGGGGCGTCCCACGACAGCACGAGGTGCCCGTTTCGAAAGGCCGAGTGTCACAACTGCGGCCGAAAGGGGCACATCGCCCGAGTATGCAGGCGCGGGCGAGTCGAGGACAAGAGGAGTTCCAGCCATCCCCAGACGCACCAGCGGAAGGCCGGCACCAGGAAGGTCGCAGCCAGCTACGATGAGGAAGGCGTGAACCGCGTGGGCCTGGAGCACCGGCGGTTTTTCGTAGAGGTACTGTTGCAAGGGGTCCCAGTGAGGATGGAGATAGACTCGGGATCATCTTATTCCATCCTGTCCCAAAAAGAGTTCATGCGTATTCCCCCAGACAAGCGGCCCAAACTGCGGGCCATGAGGTCACACCTTCGGGACGTGCAGGGAAATGGGATCCCAGTGTTGGGGGTGGGGAATTTCAAGGTGAAGTTCAAGGGCTACTCTGAGAAACTGCCCCTAGTGGTCCTCAAGGGGGGGAGGTGCTGCCTTTTGGGAACGCAGTGGTTTGCTCCCCTGGGAATCGAACTGTCTGGCATTAACGCCATCGAGACTGACCCAATGCGGGACGTGTGCAACGCGCACCCGGACGTTTTCAAGAAGGGGCTCGGGAAGTACAAGGGGCCCCCAGTTTCCTTCGAGCTGGACCCAGAAATCCGGCCCATCCGCCTCAAACCAAGGAGGGTGCCCTTCGCCCTAAAGGACAAGATCGAGGCGGAACTGGACAAATTGGTGGGGCAGGGGATTTTGGTTCCAGTTGACTCAACGCCTACCAGTATGAGCTGGTCTATCGCCCAGGGAAGGAGATCTCCCATGCGGACGCACTGTCCCGATCTCCCCTCCCAAGTGTAGGGGACCCACATGCGAGGTAGAGCAGGATCACCAAGTCCTACTGATCGAGTCTCTCGACTCACCCCCCATTGTCCCGGCCGACCTCGCCAAAACCACGGCGGCCGACAAGACGCTGGCCCAAGTTAGTTCCTGGGTTAGGAAGGGCTGGCCCACGACTCCCCCCGATGAGGAGTTCAGGCCATTTTTCAGGCGCAGAGTAGAGCTGTCGCTGGAAAGGGGCTGCTTACTCTGGGGCCAGCGAGTAGTTATCCCAGAGAAGCTGAGGGCCAAGGTACTGAGACTATTGCACACCAGTCACCCCGGGATCGTGCGCTCCAAGGCTCTGGCCAGGAGTTTCTTTTGGTGGCCCCAGATAGACGGGGACATAGAGCGTTTAGTGGGCATGTGCGAGAGCTGCCAGGGCTCTCGGCCCGAGGAGTCCCGGTTGCCCCATAGGGAATGGGATACGGCCCGCGGGCCATGGTCCCGGATCCATGTCGACTTCGCTGGCCCTTTTCGCGGGTCCATGTTTCTATTGGTAGTCGACTCCTATTCCAAGTGGTTGGAGGTAATCCCTATGAACAGTACCTCCTCCGCCGCAACCATCAAGCAGTTGCGCAAGCTTTTTGCCTGCTTCGGCCTGCCAGACGTCCTTGTTAGCGATAACGCTAGTACCTTCACGTCTGCAGAGTTCAAGACGTTTATAGAGCGGAACGCCATCAGGCACATCACCGCTGCCCCGTTTCACCCCGCCACAAACGGTCAGGTAGAGCGCCAAGTGCGCACTACGAAAGACGCACTGCGGCGCATGGGTCCCGGTGAGTTGAACCTGCATTTGTGCCAGTTCCTCATCTGCTATAGGACAACCCCCTTAGCTTCAGGATTTTCCCCAGCCGAACTCCTCATGAGGAGGCGTCCGGTAACACTTTTTGACCAGATGGATCCGTCCAGGGTGGAGGATGAAGGGAGAAACATAAATATAGGGGGAGGGAGCTCCAAAAGTTTTTCGGCAGGGGACCTGGTTCATTGCAGGAACTACGCGGCGTCAGGGCCGGCGTGGGTCCCAGGGACAGTCATCGAGCGGACGGGACCAGTGTCCTACAGGGTTGAGACTAGCTCGGGTCTACTCTGGAGGAGGCACGCCGACCAACTCAGAAGGCGGGTCACCAGTGAAGGGGATTCAGCGTTAGGGTCCTCCCCCACCCGCATTACCCAAGGGGGAGACACGGCGGAAACTGGGGATACAAATGCATATCCTCGGTTCTCAGCCACTGAGGAGGATACTTTGAAAGAGAGGGATCAGTTTGACGATTATGAGTTACGGTACCAGGGGGGGTGTAGCGGAGTGGTCCCCCACCCGTCCTAGCGAGAAGAGGGGTTTCAGTTCAGCCCCTGGTACCTCCAGTCCCCCCAGTCCTTTTGTGTTAGAATATACCATAGCTCCAGCTCCCCGGAGGCCAACACCCCCAAGGCAGGCATCGGGGGGGAGTCCAACCACCACAGTCCCCGGCACTCCCAGGCAGGGTACGGGGGGTGGCGAGACCATGAGGGTCTCTTCGTCGGTCCCGAGATTTGTGCTGGGGGGGACCCCTAGCTCCTCAGGCGGTAGGCAGGAGTTCACTTCCCAACTGTTCATTCCATTCCCTTCCCCTAATGCAAGGTTACCACAGAGCCCACACCGAGCCACTAACGAGTCCCCCCTTTCCATTGCAGGACAGGACTCCGCAGAGCCAGGCTCCCCTGTATTAAGCCAAGCGGCCGCTCGCCCCAGGCGCACGTGCGGCAAGCCACAATGGTTGAGGGACTTCGTCCCATCCTAGGGGGGAGGGATGTTGTGTATGACAATGCTGCTTCATATGAATGTACAATGTTGCTTTAAGAAATGTATGAATGTAACCCAGCCACAATCACAATGTAACCCAGCTGTTAAAGGAACGCGAGCAAGCTGCCTATAGAGGGCAGCTGCGAGTGTTCAACTCACATGGTCATCATTCCTCAAATCGCCTGCAGCCGCGGGAACTTCCCGCAGCAAACAACTGCCACTGATCCACCACCAAAGATGGGCGTGACTGGGATGACGTCACACCGGTAGCGGCCAATGAGCTACCATGCAGCCAAGTTCAAATGTGTTGTACCACTGTATATAATGTGAGATACCTCCGCCATTACCACATGTTCGTTCTGATCATCAACCAATAAACCTGTGTTAGTCCATACTGCGACTCTTTCTATGTCTCCTGGAACAGATACTAAACAGAGACTCCTAGCTAGAGTCACATGAAATCACTTTACCTTCTCAAATCTCCAAGTAAGGGGCGAGTAGTGCTAGAAGAGAAGGGAAAATGATTTTACAGTGTATGATAGCTTTAATACTTGGATGCTTATCTCTTCGTGAGTCCCCACTGATGCCAAGTTCACAATCTCAGCCTGGAGATGTTTGCATGTACTGTATGTTATATATACTACATTTCTTCTAGAGATAGTATAGAAAACCCATACTGTCTGTCTCACTCTCTCATGTGTACATATCTTATACTTTTCACAATCTGTATGAAATCCTAAGCGTCCACCTACTGGTCTCAGCTTTTGGCAGTGGAAGGTTAAGAATGAGAACATGCTGACCTAGCAGCCCTAGAAACAAGTGATGACATCCCTTTGCACAGTGGGAAAAGCATCCGCTGGTTCAGCCAAGCCCAGATTAACATGTTCATTGTGGTGGGGATACACATCAGCTATGAGCAGGAAAGGCCTTTTTCACACAGGGGTCTCCCATGTTCAACAGGGCAATTGTCTTTTTGTTCCTCTTGTAAAGATGGTCATAGGGCACCATTGATCTTTATGAATGTGTTAAATAGTGAGTTCTATGATGAACCATGTGACTCCAGAGTAGGTTTTCAGCTCTTTAATAAAAAAGGGTCTGTAAGGTTCACATGCTGGAACCAGATTTAAAAAAAAGGCCAACAGGGCCAACTTATATACACTGGGAATTACCTAAGCTTGCTTGCTATTGGTTGGTTAGACTATCCTTCCTGGCCACCCATTGGAGGGGCCAGGATTCTTGTATCCATTGGATGGGCCAGGATCCGCTATTCGATTGGCTGGCTAGGCGATCTCCCCTGGCTCCCCATTGGAGGGGCCAGGATCCTAGGCTCAATTGTTCCCTGGACAATAGTACAGTTACGACCCTGGCTGAGTGGGGACTTAATCCAATGAAGTATGACCTAGTTCCCAGGGCCCAGTACACAACACTCCTCCCCTCTAAGTCCCAGTGTTACCCCCAAGATAATCATCCAGATATGTGGGCCACTGCCTTTCTCACTGAGAGCAGCAAAGCGCCAGGGCCTTCACAGGGGAGGGCACTGCCAGTGGACTTGCTGGAATTGGCAGGCTCTGTGGCATTGATGTAGCATCAGGGGACACTTCTTGTTCAGCGATGGGAGTCCCTGGACCCGAGGACGCCTCCAGCCCCTTGTCTGGCAACTCCTCAGCGGTTGGAAGGATAGATGGAAGTAGAGGCACACAAAAGAATACAACAGAGCCAAAGCTGCTATGAGAAGTAAGAGTTGGTCACAAGGATAGAGTTAAGGGGCAAACAATTTATCGATGAGCTCACAAGCATAATAGGCTTCTTAATGCTGTGAAAATATTGGCATATGCTGCTGCACTGCTGGGCTAGCCTCACTGTCACTCTGTTGTGTATTGAGATAATATCTAGCATTATTATGATTGCTTAATATTGTATGTTAAAATGGCAGTTCACGCCATTCAAGTTAAGAGTAATTTTGGCATGCTATTTCCCAGTTTCAAGGCGGGCTCTTATGCAAATGTGTAATACCTGATTGGTTATTATTTTGGATCCTACCGTGGATTCGTCATTGCTCGAATATAGCATGGCTGATTGGGTAGTTAAGGTTGTCCAAAAAGGTTGCTAACTTGTATCATTGGGTAACGGTCGCTCAAACGCTGTATAAAGTGCCACTTGCAAAAGGGCATTGGCTCTTGGTTCCCATGCATGCACAACACACACACGTGTAGGCTACTTCCAGGATGGTGCATGTGCGGAACTGATCCCGGGCAGCAGAATAGCGGGAACAAGTGCAGCCAACTCATGTCCAGTTAAGCTGTATTATTGTTTCCAAGAGTAGTGAATAAACTGTTGCATTGTTGTTTGATTCACCGCTTGTTGGTCTCTTTATTGCAAGCTCCAGACACAACACACTCTCTACCCTCCCTCTTTCTCTGAGCTCTCTTCCTGTGGAAAAATAAAGTGCCCACCACAGCCAATTGTCTGAGAGTATCAGCTTGCACCTCAGCCAGGTGGCTAGAGACTATTTTCCCTGTAGGTTGAGGAAGAATGTGTGGTGGTAGCAAACGAAAGCAAGCATTCAGTTGTCAGATGCCTTCTTTCCCTGTCTGAGTGCCTGTCCCCTTGTTACCACTGCTGCCATTCTCTGAAGGAAGGAAGGAGCTTAAAATTGAAGCAACCTGTCTCGAATATTAGCTGCTGGTGCCTTCTTTCTCAGCCAGAGGTAGGTAGGTGAGAACAGGGCCGCCATCAGGCCAGTACAGTAATACCTCATACAACGTCCACTTCATACAACGTCGGATCCATACAACGTCACCCAATTCTGGGGGGAAAGGTGCCTCATACAATGTTGCCGGACGTTGTATGAGGCATTAGGGTTTCCGCGGGAGTTTGGACTTGCAGCTTGGAGGCCCCATGGAGCTCGCCCAGCAGCCGGCTGGAGGAGGTGGGGAAGAAAGAACTCGCCGCACTTGGGGCTCGTCTCTCGGGCGAGTTCTTTCTTCCCCGCCTCCAACGGAGTTCGACCAGCAGCCGGCCGGAGGAGGCGGGGAAAGAAAGCACTCGCCCGAGAGACGAGTTCTTTCTTCCCCGCCTTTTCCGGCCAGCTGCCCGGCGAGCTCCGTTGGAGGCGGGAAAGAAAGAACTCACCCGAGAGACGAGTTCTTTCTTCCCCGCCTTCTCCGGCCAGCTGCCCGGCAAGCTCCGTTGGAGGCGGGGAAGAAAGAACTTGCCTGAGAGACGAGTTCCTTCTTCCCCGCCTTCTCCAGCCAGCTGCCCGGCGAGCTCCATTGGAGGCAGGGAAGAAAGAACTCGCCCGAGAGACGAGTTCTTTCTTCCCTGCCTTCTCCGGCTGACTGCCAGGTGAGCTCAGTTGGAGGCGGGGAAGAAAGAACTCACCCGAGAGACGAGTTCTTTCTTCCCCGCCTTCTCCGGCCGGCTGCCGGGCGAGCTCCGTTGGAGGCAGGGAAGAAAGAACTTGCCCAATAGACGAGCCCCAAGTGCGGCGAGTTCTTTCTTTCCCTGCCTCCAATGGAGTTAGACCGGCAGCCGGCCCTGCAGTTTGTGCTGTTACAATGTATCTCTATGGGAACAACATTATACAAAGCATCGGTGGCAATAATTTGGACATTGTATGAGGCATCGCGGATAGGATTTTGCATGCCTCATACAAAGTCTGAATTCATACAATGTCCTAACTTGTGGAACCATGTTTGGACATTGTATGAGGTATTACTGTACTGCTGTATAAGGCCTGGAGCTGACAGGGGCCCTGCCGTTGCCGGTCATAACTATGTGTGTGTGGGGGGCAATATGATTGCTCAGTATGGGGCCCAGAAATTTCTGATGGTGGCCCTGAGTGAGAAAGACAAAAAGAAATTGAACTAGATCAAGATTCAAAGAAGGGGAATCATGCAGTCGAGCAGCCATCCAGTGGCAGTGGCATAGACCAACATTTGATTCACTGCTATGTTACAACCACATACGTTTCATAAAGAGAGTTCAAAGAAGCTCATTCACAGTATTGTATACATCTTTTCTTAATGTGGGCCTGTCTTCTATCAAACATTTTTAATAGAGACAAGTCCTTTCAGGACATTTAGGCTGCATCCCATTTCCAGGCTTCTTGAAAGATCTATTGGGATGATACTGTCTATCTTGTTCTTGAAAAGCAGCTTTTTATTACTGTTTCAGAAGCACATGGAAATTTTATTGGACTAGACACTGTACAATTATCCATCCTCTTAAACAAACCCTTTGAACCCTTACTTGTCAAGTAATAAAAAAGAAGTTAACAAATACAACCCATGTGTTCAGGCCTCCTGGCCATGATCTTAACCTCTCTTTGCTGTAAGATTGTACAGCAGCTGCAGCATACTGATCCTTTTTCTATCAGCCATATTGTATTGCACCATGTAGGGGACATGTTCCACACAGAGAGAAAGAAATTCAGCTACCCCTTTTCTACTCTCTCTTCTGTGTGGTTTGCAGGGATAAAAATCTGATATATGGGTGAAGCTTCTTCATGCCTTTGTTTCCAACTGTCTAGGTGTTTGCTCATTCCAGCTAGTAGGGTGGGACTCAGCAGGTGTCACAAAACAACTCAAACTGGAACCAGCTTTGCCTGAAATTTAAGCTACACATTGAAATTACATAAGTTGCTGTGGAGAGGTGTGTCTTTTATGTCTAAGCCCAAAAAGTGCAGCAAAGGTGACTGACCAAATAATGTGGAATTATGTAATAATGATAAAAACAACAACAATGTCAAGAGAGACAGATGGGATAAAATAACTGGCTTGTTAGTCTGAGAAAAAGGTGTGCCAGAGGAAGTATCAGGAAGAGGATTCAGTACCGGAAGTTAAACAGTCATCCATCCATTCCTTCTGCCCTCAGGTCTGTTCCACAAAACCAGGTTACCAGAGCTGTGGCAATCACATTACAGGGGAAATAAGGCAAGGTAAGGGCCGAGAGTATCAGTAAACATATCAATAAGAGTATCAATAAGAGTTGACTCTGTGGCATTGGTTCCTACTACAATAAAGAAAACCTTTTGACAAAGACAGGACATTTTGCCCACTTGCTGGAGCTCTTAGGAAATCACTCCTTCCTCCAGTGACCACACATTGCAGATGCTGGGTCAGGCCAATCTCCTTCCAAGTGCTTCTCTTTCAATCCCCATCAGGGGGCTCTACTGTTCTGAAGTGGATGATGGGAATGGTGTATATGGGAGTCTTGCAAAGGCTGCATCTGGTGTCAATATTCAGGATGCACCACTTTAGCTCAAATGAGCTAAATTAATTCACTGGTTTGCTATGTTTGAAGTCCCTGTTTCCCTTACTTGGGTCCACTCTATTACCCAGCCAGCCTTAATCAACTAGACATTGATGACAAGAACAATCACCTTCCCTCGTGTCTCCTCCATTGTACAAACTAAAACAGCAAATGAAACTGAACAGAAGAAGGCTTCAAATCCTATGCAATTATAAGAACAAAAAACCCACCCATCTAACCTCCTACAGAGAGAGAGAGAGATGGAAGGATTGTTACCTGTAATTGTTTGCAAATGATCTCAAGTCCCTCCAGATGATTTAAACTGTTTCAGTTGAGGAAGCTCAGATCCAAGGATGGAGTTTCTTCTGCAGAAGATCAAGAAGTATGTGTGGCTTATAAATATGGCCAGTGCAAATATGGTTCCCTCCATGTAGAGTTGGTTTCTAGGTTTAAAGGCTTAAGGTCATTGAACTACTGTATAGTACTGATGTGGTCAAGATTATAAATGGGAAATCTGAAGTATCCCCTAAACATTCTAGATCACCGAGTCTTGAAAAATATATCTTTAATATGACAGCTTGACTTGGTAGAACATTTTAATGTAGAAAGCTACAGTATATCTACCCTACCCAGGATGTAACCAATGATTAGAATTGCCCAGAAAGTCATTTTATCAAGCATTAATACCATGTGCATGCATTATGTGCATTCAAATTGGACCCCAGTAGGGCTTTCAAAATAGGTGAGATATTTAAGGAGTGGTTGTACTAGCCCCACCCCACCCCAAAAATTTCCATGGAAAAGTTGAGATTTGAACCCAGACCTCCTGAACCCTAGTCTATTTGTCCATCAACTATCCACTTGGTATATTATCAGTACCATACAAAAAAATTACGAAGTAGAGCTGTTTTGTACCAGAGAAGGAAATTTCACCCTGAAATTCCTTCCTGGACCATGAACTTTCCTTAAAAACAAAGCATGATTTTATTTTATTTTTATTTTTTTAAAAAAACTTTCCATTTTATTTGGGGGAGGGGGAGGATAACTTTGTTTTCAAAACCAGTGACATTGGTTGTGAGAATGAGGTGGAGAAGAAAAAGGAGGAGGAAGACAATCTAAACATAAACACTAGATCTCTGTTGTACACTAGTTATGTATCTCAGTGCTCCTGGTTATCCAAACTTATGTGTTCCAGTGGGACCCAAGCAGTGTTTTAAAAGATTGTGTGGCAAAATGAACTTCTGGACCCTGGATCACTTTCTAGAAAATAGAGTGATCCTACTGGCTAAGAGTTAATAAGCTGACCATTCCTATACTACAAGGAATCTAGCTCATAAATTAAATAGATTCTGCAGTTGCAGCGTGATGCAAAGTTCTCCTCACATCTGCCTTGTGCTGCTCATATACAAGCCCAAAAGTAGACAAGCAGGGCCATCCTGATGCAAAGTGACCATATATTGTTCATTAAAAATATCATTACAAAAATTGTGGTACCATCACTGCTATGGGCACATTTTCCAGTTCCAGTTCTTGGAAACCTTGTTCTGCATTGGAAGTTTAAGGGGGGGAAACCTGCTTTTACGCTGCCGAAAAACTTTGCTGTGCCAACAATGTTGCTATGTTTGGTGATGATTAAACAAGACCGACTTCTTGTTTCAAGCAGTGACGTGAGCTGTGCAAATCTGGAAGTGGTTATACGGTACTAGAAGACAGCATTTCAAAGTTCCTACTTGAGCCAATGAGCACCCCCCCCCCTCTCTCTCTCAGAAAGAAATTTTTATTTCAAAAGAGACTGAGATGAGAAAGCCATATTTTCGAGATTGGACTGGTGCATATTTCTCACTCATGTCTCTCTAGTCCAGTGATGGTGAACCTTTTAGAGACCAAGTGCCCAAACTACAACCCAAAACTCACTTATTTATCTCAAAGTGCCAACACAGCAACAGGGGAGGAAGGAAACACTCCCATTGGGCTGTTGGGCAGAGGGGCAGGGTGAACTCTGTGCTGGGAAGGAAGGAAGCATTCCCATTGGGCTGCTGAGCAGAGGGGTGGGGCAAACTCTGTGCTGGGGTGACTGCATGGGTGCCCACAGAGAGGGCTCTGAGTGCCACCTCTGGCACGCATGCCATAGGTTCGCCACCACTGCTCTAGTCTATATGAAAATAGAGCAATAATTGCTATCAGGCCATTGCAGGGAGCTGCTTTGGTCTCTTCCCAATGCTAATTTCTGCTGCTCAGGAAGAGTTTTTGGGATGGGTATGTTATGTTGGTCTAGTTTAACAACTTTTAGATTTAAAGAGCAGCCCCCCAGGAAGTTTGCAAATGTTAGTTATCTATTTACAGTTAAATATAGAGATCCAGTACTTTTACAACCATTTGCATGGAACAGCTGTAGTTTGGGGCGACCAAATAACTGATGCAATAAATAACTGATGGTGCATATTTCTTGCATATCAGATGATGCCTCCATATAGTTCAGCTAAACCCAGATTATCAATCAATCAATCAGTTTAATTTATATCCCGCCTTCCTCAGCTGAAGCCGACTCAAGGCGGCTAACAATATAATCATACAAAATAACAATACAGAGGAATAAGGAAGATGGAGGTGAAGATGCTCACTGTTGTGTATTGAATGTAATTGTAACCACACGAATGAGTGAGTGTAACAAGCTGTAACCACATGAATGAGCGAATGTAAGAAGCTGTATCTTGCAATAGAAACAATGTAACAAACCACAATAGAACGCGAGCTAGTGACCACTAGGGGGAAGTAGCGAGCATTCAGCTCACACGGTACACATTCCTCAAATACCTTCAGCTGTGCGGGAAAGATTCCCGCGCTCACCTCACCTGGACAAGAAGGGCGTGACTAAGGATGACGTCACATGGACAGTAGCCAATGCCCTATTGAAGAGCCACATTCAATTGTATAGCCACTGCATAAAAGGAGCTGTTTGTCCGCCATTACCACATGTTCGTACTGTACTCCATGCAATAAAGATGTGTTAGGCTAGTCTACAGCTGCTTCCATTGTCTTGATTCCCAAACACTAAATTGGCAACGAAGGTGGGATATGGCTTCCCACGGGGACAAGACACATTCACAGCAACCGATTTTCGATGTAAACCAGCCCGAGCGATGGGACTGGTTCGAGATACACTTCAGGAGTACGGTAGCGGTTGCCGGCATCACAGACGCGGGAAAGAAGAGAGGCCTGCTCATCACGATGCTCGGCTATCACGCAGTGCAAGCGCTGATGGACCTGGTGGCACCAAGAGAAGTGGAACAGATTGCTGTAGCCGAACTGCTGGTTACCCTGAAAAACCACTTCAAGCCCAAGGTATCCTTCTTCTCTGCCAGGGCTGCGTTCGCGAGGAGGGACCAAAAGCCGGGTGAGTCCATGTCCGAGTATGCGGCGGCCCTCCGTTTGGTGGCAACCCCGTGCGAATGGCGGGAGTTTCTAGACATGGCCCTGAGGGATAGGCTGCTTTGCGGGATGCGAGACGGGGACACCCAAAGGAAGCTCATGACCCGTGGCCACGACCTCACCTTCAAAGAGGTTCTGCAAGAGGCTCAGGTGGCTGAGTCCACAAGGGCCAGGTTCAAGCTCCTCAAAGCAAAAGCCACCACAAATTGAGGCAGCTGCATGAGCAGTCCAGGCAACTTGGAGGGCGCCCCCCGCCCCAAGCTCGCCCACATCCTCAGAGGCCTCCGCCACTCCAGGCTCCAGTGAAGATGATGGAGTCCGGAAAGTCGGAAAGGGGCAGAGCAAGAAGAAAGGGAAGGGAGGCCGGCGTTGCGATGGCTGCGGAACATCCCACGAGCGGAGCAAATGCCCATTCCGGAAGGCTGAGTGCCACAACTGCGGACGGAAGGGTTTGCAAGCAACGGCGGGACGAGAGCAAGCACCCCATGCTGAGATAGGATGGCATCAGCAGAGTCTATGATGGCGTCGACGACCCAGAGGGGTACCACGTGTACCGAAGAGCACATAAGAACATAAGAACAGCCTTGCTGGAACAGGCCACAGCCCATCCAGTCCAGCATTCTGTCTCACACAGTGGCTCACCATTTCCTTCAGGGTATTCCCAAGGAGATGCCTTCACCTGCTTAGGATTCCCTGGAAATGGCATTGAGAGATATCCTGCCTATCTCTCCAACCCCGAGGTTGTCCTTAATTATCCATAATTATAGTCATTGATACCCTTGTCCTCCATGAACTTGTCTAATCCTTTCTTAAAGCTGTCAAGACTGACAGCTGTCACCACTTCTTCTGGCAGGGAGTTCCATAGACCAGTAATCCTCTGGGTGAAAAAGTACTTTCTCTTTCTCATGCGGAAGACGACCTGGCCATCCACAGTGTGCCCTTAGGGCACCCACATTTTTATGTTGAGGTACTGTTGCAGGGGATCCCCGTTAGGATGGAAATAGACTCGGGGTCCACCTACTCCATCATTTCCCATAAGGAGTTTTTGCGCATTCTCCCCAAGGCGTGACCCAGACTCAAGGAGCTGAGGTCGAACTTAAGGGACGTGCAGGGGAATGGGATCCCAAGTGTTGGGGGTTGGGGATTTTGAAATACAGTATAAGGGACTCAGGAGGAAACTCCCTCTAGTAGTTCTAAAGGAGGGGGTGCAACCTCCTGGGAACACAGTGGTTCAAACCCCTGGACATTTTCATAGGAGGCGTCCATGCCATCGGGGGGGATGAGATTCAGGCAGTGTGCAATGCACACCCCAAGGTATTCAAGAAGGGACTCGGGAAGTATAAGGGGCCCCCAGTTTCATTCGACCTAGACCCGGCGGTCCACCCAATTAGGCACAAGCCACGACAGGTCCCATTTGCCCTGAAGGACAAAATAGAGGCGGAACTTGACAAACTGGTGGATCAGGGGATTTTAGTGCCTGTGGACTCTGCAGAGTGGGAGACTCCTATTGTTACAGCGCTAAAAGCAAATGGGGAGGTGCGGATATGCGCTGACTACAAGTGCACAATCAACAAGGCAATCCGCCCTAATGCCTATCCGGTGCCAGTAGTTAGCCATCTGCTGGCTACTTTATATGGGGGGAAGTGTTTCGCCAAATTGGATCTGGCGCAGGCGTACCAGCAGCTATCAGTAACCCCAGCTACAGCTGCTGCGCAAACCATTGTAACTCACAAGGGGGCATTTAAGGTGACGCGCCTACAGTTCGGTGTGAACTCACCGCCGGGGATTTTTCAGTCCCTTGTGGAATGTTTGTTAAAGGGGCTACCGGGTGTTTTGCCATATTTTGACGACATATTGCTATCTGGGGGGAGCGAAGCAGAACTGGCCCAGAGATTAGATAAGGTCCTTACAGTGTTCGAATCCGCAGGGTTGAGACTGCGGAGAGACAAATGTGTGTTCCTTGCAAGAGGAGTCGAGTTCCTGGGGTTTCACATAACCCCTGAGGGAGTGAAACCTGCTGAGTCCAAAGTCTCAGCCATCCAAAACGCTCCTTGCCCCACCGCGAAACCGGAGCTGCAATCCTTCTTGGGGCTGCTGAATTTTTACCATTCTTTCCTGCCCAGGAAAGCATCGATCGCAGAGCCCCTGCATAGGCTGCTGAAGAAGGATGCGGTTTGGCGGTGGGGGAGAGTCAAGAACGGGCTTTCAGGGAACTTAAGCAGCTTCTCTCCTCGGAGGCCATCCTGACCCATTTCGACCCAAAGAAGCCAGTAGTCCTAGTCTGCGATGCCTCACCAGTGGGGGTGGGGGCGGTCCTGTGCCACATGCTAGAGAGCGGGCGAGAAGCCCCAATTGCCTTCTATTCGAGATCATTGTCTAAAGCAGAACGGAATTATGCCCAAACAGATAGAGAGGCCCTTGCTATTGTGGCGGGCACAAAGAAGTTCCATGATTTTTTGTATGGTCATTCATTCACCATTGTAACCGACCACAAGCCACTATTGGGGATTTTCACCTCAGACAAGCCCACTCCACAGATCCTCTCCCCAAAGATGCTTCAGTGGGCTATTTTCCTCAATGCGTACAGGGGTTCATTAGTGTACCACCCCGGGAAAGACATAAGCCATGCTGACGCACTCTCAAGGTCTCCTCTTCCCCAGCTGGGAGACCCGAAGTGCGAGATAGAGCAGGACAGCCAAGTCCTCCTCATAGAAGCCCTAGATGCACCCCCCATACTTCCCGTGGAAATTGCTGCAGCCACGGCAAAGGATAAAACACTAGCCCTTGTTAGATCCTGGGTACAGAAGGGGTGGCCCATGGCTCCCCCCGCAGATGAGTTTGCTGCGTTTTTCAGAAAGAGGGTTGAGTTGTCCACAGAAAGGGGGTGCCTCCTATGGGGAGAGAGAGTAGTCATCCCAGAGTCCTTGAGAGCGAGGGTACTGCAACTCCTACACGTCAGCCACCCAGGGACCGTGCGCTCTAAGGCGCTGGCCTGAAGCTATTTCTGGTGGCCACAGCTAGATGCGGATATTGAACACGTGGTGAACACATGTGAAAGTTGCCAGAGCTCTCGCCCTGAGGAGTCCCAATTTCCACACAGAGAATGGGACACAGCCAGGGGACCATGGTCTCGCCTCCACATAGACTTCGCAGGTCCATTCAGGGGTTCCCTTTTTCTACTGGTAGTAGACGCATACTCCAAGTGGTTGGAAGTGATTCCGATGCGCAATACTTCATCAGCCGCAACCATAAAACAGCTGCGCAAGCTGATAAGTACCTTCGGAATACCTGATGTCATTGTGAGTGATAATGCTAGTACTTTCACGTCTGCAGAGTTTCAAGCGTTTTTGGAATCAAACGCCATTTGACACATAACCTCAGCCCCTTTTCACCCCGCAACTAACGGCCAGGTGGAACGCCTGGTGCGAACAATGAAGGAGACGTTGCGGCACATGGGACCGGGGGATCTGGACCTCCAGCTCTGCCAGTTTTTGTTGGCATACAGGGTGACGCCATTGGCGTCAGGATTCTCCCCCGCTGAACTCCTCATGAAAAGGAAATTTAATTCATTGTTAACCAGATTGGATCCCACCAGGGTGGAGGATAGGGGAAGAAACATAGAGCTCAGGTCCACAAAAAACATCGGGATAGGTGAGCCTGTACACTGCAGGAATTACGCAGCTACAGGGCCAGCCTGGGTGCCGGGAGTAGTCATTACCCAAACGGGACCAGTTTCATACTGTGTCGAGACCAACACGGGTCTCCTCTGGAGAAGGCACGCTGACCAACTAAGGTATAGAGTGATTGGGGGGCCGGACAGGGGTTCCCAGCAGCAGAACTCAACGTTAGGGTCCTCCCCCACCCGCTTATCCCAAGGGGGAGAAAACGAAGGGCAATAGTCCCAAACAAGGGGGGGGGAGAACAGGCTCGAATCCGTATCCTTTAGATACACCAGTTCTCCCCAGCCCCATGAAAGAGAGGAATGAGTTTGCCCCTGTTGCCCCTGAGTTAGATTTTGAGTTACCAAACCAGGGGGGGTCGGCGTGCTCCCCCACCCGTCCAAGTGAAGAGCGGGGTTTTTCTTTAGCCCCTAGTGCCCCCAGTTTGCCCACATCCACATCAGAAACCTATCCCCCTCCTTCTCCTGCCCAACCCATAGCTGCAAGTCCGCAGCGAGTCGCTAATGAGTCATCCTCTCCAATTGCAGGACAGGAGCCAGGAGGACACAGACGAGGGGGCACGGCCAAGTCAAACATAACGGCCGCACGCTCAAAACGTACATGCAGAAAACCATTTTGGTTGAGGGACTTTGTCCCATCTTAGGGGGGAGGGATGTTGTGTATTGAATGTAATTGTAACCACATGAATGAGCGAGTGTAACAAGCTGTAACCACATGAATGAGCGAATGTAACAAGCTGTATCTTGCAATAGAAACAATGTAACAAACCACAATAGAACGCGAGCTAGTGACCACTAGGGGGAAGTAGCGAGCATTCAGCTCACATGGTACACATTCCTCAAATACCTTCAGCTGTGCGGGAAAGATTCCCGCGCTCACCTCACCTGGACAAGAAGGGCGTGACTAAGGATGACGTCACATGGACAGTAGCCAATGCCCTATCGAAGAGCCACATTCAATTGTATAGCCACTGCATAAAAGGAGCTGTTTGTCCGCCATTACCACATGTTCATATCATACTCCATGCAATAAAGATGTGTTAGGCTAGTCTACAGCTGCTTCCATTGTCTTGATTCCCAAACACTAAACTCACCCAAACATGCCTTTGCATCTACATAAGCTACACATGAAGAAGGGTGTTTGCTGGGTTGGAGGAACTGTCCTTCTGTTCTTCCCAGAACCATAAAGCAGGTTGTGGAAGACTCCTGAGAGTACAGCAGGCCTGGGGAAAACTGAAGACTGGGGAGTCTCTGCTGTCTCAAGGATTTGCAACTTTGATTTAGAAATTGACATTCCATTCACTACAGGCAAAAGCAGTGTGATCATCAGAGCCGATTGCGTCTTTCCCAGCCACAGAGCCACATCATTCAGCAGCATGCTCTCTATACTAGGCTGTCACAATCTGAGTTTTCCCACACCTGCCCAGAGGAAGAGGAGGAAACACAGGATGCATGGGTTGCCATAAATTCATGACTTGGTGAAGTGAGCAAATTAGACAGTCAAGGGCTGAGTGGCTATGTTACTTTTAAAAGTTACTCATTCTAGTTACATTTCTGAAAGTAGCTAGTTGCTTTTGCAGTTACCTTTTTTAAAAAAATTAGTTTTCACATTTCTTTAAAGTAAATAAGAGTGTCTCAAAAGCTATGATTTTTAAAAGTACTGTATTTGCTGGCATATATGACCCACTCTCTCCCCCCCCCTTAAAATACAGTGGAAAATGCAGTGCATCGTGTATTGTATATAATGGCCTATAGTGGACTATTTTGGTAATAATGGGGTACGTCTAAACTCCAATGCATCTTATACGCTGGCAAATGCGATAATATTGAATTTTGCATGCCATCCCTCTGAGATACAAAACTTATTCTCATCTCTTTCACCAGGTCATCACATCAGCGCTCATGATAAAATACCAGGAAATAGAACATGTCACAGCATTTAAATTAGGGGCTGTTTTTCTCCTCCTCTACTATGGTGTATGTTCAGGAGGTGCCAACATATGATAGCTAGATCTGAATTGGTTGCCCATGGCATCCCTGGACCATGGCTGAGGAAAACCACATCCTCAATCAGTCATGAAGTTGACTGACTGATCTTGGGCCACATAGTGTGTGTGTGTGTGTGTGTGTGTGTGTGTGTGTGTGTGTGTGTGTGTGTGTGTGTGTGTGTGTGTGTGTGTGTGTGTGTGTGTGTGCGTGTGCGTGTGTGTGTGTGTGAGAGAGAGAGAGAGAGAGAGAGACAATTAACAATGCCCTGTTCAAGGGAAGGACGAGTTTAAAAATGTAATACATGATTATTGAGAACTTCTTTTGCTCATCTTTCTCCCCACAACATTCTTTTGAAAGGCACGTATAGGTGTCTATACCCATATTTTTTTTCATTCACATTGAGATGCCCCCACTTCTTTGAAACTGAATTACATTTTTGCCAGTGTTTCCAATGTACTAGCAGTGAGTAATTCGCTCCAAACTTTCTGTTTCCACTCTTCTACCTGCATTTCTCAAAAGGATCTAGGAATCATTTCATGAAGGATAAGGTTCAATCATCCACAAAAGTATATTAGGAAAATATACAAATTGCATAAGGCACCTCCTTATGCAAATTTGCTCTTGTTCCCTTTTAAGATTATTTACAGTAGATTAGAATCTACAAACTGGAATAAAGCAAATGCTTCCATTCCCATTTGAATCTAGCTTTTGTTATAATGTTTTATTTCTGCCTGTTTACAAACTGTTTGTAAAAATAGCAAAGCAGAATACACAGAAATCTAAAATAAAACAAAACATCCTATGTCTAAAGTCAATATATAATGTCTGCAATGTTCATACAAATAAAATACTTGGTGAAATAAACAACGAAGGAAATGCCTCTGTCTTCAACAGAGAGAGAGAGAGAGAGAATTTTGCCACACATCTAACAATTTAGAGGGCACTAGGTATATCCAAATGCAAATCAAATCAAGGGTATCTATGCTGTTCTGCAGTGAACATAGTGCAAAGCAAACTGGGATCCCAATGCATCCCTCTTGTTCAATATGTGAACCCTAAAGGTGATTAGTATTACGGACCAGCAGTTGCAAGAAGAATTACATTCTAACTTCATCTTCCACAACCCAAGGAGGAAAGGAGACAACAAAGGGTTCTTCTTCATGTGTGTCTATGTCTGTGTATTGGTTAAGGTATGTTCAGTTATGCTATCTCTGCACCACCAAAGCTTTCTAGAAAAATATAGCAAGTGCATGAGCTCACCAGACTACTGCAGCCACAAAGAGTTTATTTTCATTATTGCGTGTGAAAAGAAATACTGTATAGATCTGGAACTCTGCTGTGGAAAGGGGCTTTAAAAATGGCCTGACCTCCCTGTGGGACACTTCTAGAAACTGGCTCATATGATGAGGAAAGGGGTGTGGGGGGGGGCAACATGCCAAGTCTCCATTCAGTTATGAGTGGAATGTCTGTAGCTCCTTTCAGGAACACTGTGTTCCTTCCTGTGATACTAACGTCACCATCTCGAAGCAAGAAGGCCAGGCAGGAAGGTTCAAACTGCCCTCTAGGTTCCCACCCTCCTTTATCCTTGATCCTACTGGATTGTGTGTGTTTTTGACCTGGTATAAACAATCCCTTCTTTCATAAGCAGGAGGTAAGGGAAGTGAATGGAACAATGGTAGCTGGTTGGCTAGCGTAAGCCGATTATTGACTAAAGGGATTTAACTTCCGAATCCCACAGCATTATCTCATGGTTCCCACACATTATGGTCCTTACTTGTCTCAAGATTGTGGACCCATTGATGTACCATGAGGATGAGTCCTCTTAAGTTCTCCTGCAGATATTCCTAGTCACATATTTTTCATCTGATGAAAAAGCCAGAACTGGCCTTACTGTAAGGCGCATTGCAGCATCTGCCTTGGAAGAAATGGAATGAAAAGAGTAATGTATGCCTTCAGACCTGCTTTGTCTGTCTCAAGCTACCTTGTGGGTCTCAGGAAGACACTAATACTGAAATATGACTTCACTTTCAGTTTGATTGGTCTTAGTACATGGATGAGGGGGGGAGCATTTCACCCCTTCATTCAAACAGCAAAATATTTTGGGCTGACTGGCTTGTAGCACCTTAAAGACTGTAATAGACTCTAGTCCACACAATGTATGTCATGCTAAATTTGCTGGTTTTAAGATGGAGCAGTTCTTTTTCCTGGAATAGCTCAAAACACCTATTCCTTTGGATGTTTCCTCCTATCACGATACTTGCACCTCTCCTCATGTCATTCACTCTCTCCATCTTTTTAGTGTATGGGACCAAAGACGACCGGACAACCGAAGGGTTGGTTTAACACAGGTTTATTGCATGAGGTTCCAGTTAAGCATGAGGTAATGGCGGTGATACATCTCAATATATACAGTAGCGTTCTTCATTTGAATCCTGTAGCACGGTAGCTCATTGGCTGCTACCGGCGTGGCCTCGCCCAGGCACGCCTCCTTTCCTGCTGCTGTTTGCGGGGAAGGTTTTCCCGCGGCTGTCCGTGATTGCGCAATGTGAACCATGTGAGAGTGAATGCTCGCAGCTGCCCTCTATAGGCTGTCTGCTCGCGTTCCTTTACAGCTGATATCGTTTGTATCTGGAGTGGTTACAATCTTGCCTTTACAGTATCATGAGCATGCATACATACATACATAACAATCTTTCCCCTCAAATTACCCACTGCAGCTGCTTCCCCCATCTTGGCTCTCTCTCCTGTGCACCATCCTGCTCATGATCAGCTGCTTTGGCCATGGAGCACAGCTGTGGCTTTTTATAGAAAATGAGGGAGCCCTAGACATCAGAAGGAGCAAAGGGCGCTGGCGTCCCAGACCCTGCTTGAACTCTGCCTTTTGCTCGTTCACACAGTTTCAGAAGGGGCCAAAAATAATGCTGCTTCTACCAGGCAACGGGGCAAACAGTCTCAGAGTGCGGCTGTAAACAAACCAAGGCCTCTTCATTCCTGACAATTGACTGCACTGTTGGCAGTGGTCCTCGTACGGATGTAGAGCGGGGAGGAGTTGGAGACATCCATGTTGCAGTTTCTTGTGTGGGGAATCACAACATGAGCCTTCTCCTTCTGTTGTCTCCGAGATGAGATGTTTCTGCTGCCTTGGAAAAGGTATAAAAGAGACATTTACAATATGAATAGAAAAATGAAACTTTTGAAAACATTCAAAATGATAAACACAAAGTTGCCTGTGTCTTTGCCTCTTCTGTCATTTTGTAGAGACAAAACACAAAAAGAACAGAGTGGAAGAGGTTTCCCTAGATTGCAATGTGTAGCTGCCATAGGCACTGTAACATGCTTTCCTGGATGGAAGGTGTGCATACCAGGGCAATACTGGGACAAGAAGTCAGAGCTTATTCAAATACACAAACCTGTCAAGTGTCTTGGTGGAATGGCATGATGGACTCAAACGCAATTGGATTGCATACTCATGTTGTGTTACATTTGGTGAAAAACAGTAGATAGTTTCAGGTTGCTAGTGGTGTCTGGTACAGAACACGTCTAAGTGTGCCGTTTGCCCTCTCACAAGAAAAGGCCTGTGAAATGGCCAGCATGGTGATAAAGCCTTAAGTGCTTCAAAGAAAGAGAGAATTTGGTAAGCATGGCTTTAACAGGGAAAAGTTTCTTCTCCACCATAATACCCCCACACCTCATCATCCACTGGTTCCCAACTGTTGGGCACACGCCCCACAGGGGGACAATTTGATTGGTGGGGGGGTGGGCAATTCAAGAATGAGTTATTAACAGTGAATGGCCTTTTTGCCTTCCTCCACTTGAATAGGAGTTCACTTTTTGAATAATAAAAATTCTATGTCACAACGGAGGGGAGGGGCAGGATTTTAGAGATGCTTAAGTGGGGCGTGGACAAAAAAAGGTTGAAAACCACTGCTCTAGCCCCTCTAGTGTTAGGTGGAGAAAAAGTAGCATCTCTGAATTATGTTAGGTCATTTTAAGGTGGTATTATCAATTATGCCTGGCCCTGAGAGCTTTCAATATATGGTAGTGAAGAAATAGGACAAGATCAGGCCGCTCATAAGGCTGCATATTGGCAGAATAATTCTTGTTCCAAACCTTACAATCCATTTTGTGGGCAGGCAGAATTAGGCAAAAAACGAAGTGTGATATGCAAATAGAAGAGCTAGCAATTTCCTGCAGACCATTACTCAATAAACCAACTTTTCAGTCACATCAATGGGGAAAAAATTCTCTGGTTTTGCAAAACCAAAGTCTTGTCCAAAGGAACAGAAGAATGAAAGTGAAATTGTCTATCATGTATGTGCCTTTACTGAGCATTTAACTAGAGCTACCAAATTTTTCCACTGCAGATATTACTTTAGATTTCTTTTTTTTCTTTTTTCTTTTTCAATAACATATAACATATAACCCTCCACCCACCAACACGCAACACTCAAAAATATATCCCCACCCCCACCCCCGGCCAGGCAAAATATTGCCCGGCCGCTCCCATTTAGGGAATGGGGGAGGAGGAGGAGGGAGAGCCATTCTATTCTTAATTCCTCCTTTCATTATTCCCCATCTCCTTCTCTTATTTTTCCTTTATTTTAATTCTTTTGGTCCCTATGCTATTCGTATTCATGTTCCTAAATTGTTAACACTTTCTTGCCTGTGCCTATTTATATTTATTTATTACTTTTACTTTTTGGCTTTTGGCTTTTTCTTTGCACCAGACAATTCTGCATCATTTTCTTCTCTTATTTCCCCTCCACTTCCATAACCCAAAGGTTTCTCCCTTTGTTTCTCCTTTGAATGGTCTCTCCCCTTTGCTTGATACTCCTCTTTCCCCTTTGATCCTTCTGAACCTTCTCCATAGAGATTTTTTTACCAGTTTTTCCCAGTTTGGATCTCCCATCGCTATAATTTTGAGTAATTCAAGTTGCCTCATTGCTCCCTTTGGGTCCTCTGCTCTAACCACCTTCCCATCATGAAATATCTTTAAGAAGATAGGGAAACCCCATTGATATCTTATATTGCAATTAAACAAAATTTCAGTTAGCGGCTTCATCTGTCTTCTCCATTGAATAGTCTCATTACTTAAATCATGATATGCTTGTACTTTTACTTCTCCTATCTTTAATGCAGAGTCACCATGCTTCCTTAAATAGTCTATTACTTGATCTTTTTTATAACCTGATACAAAAGTAATTATCATATCTCTGGGGCATTGACCTCTCTTGAAACTGACCTTAAAAATTGCTTCAATCTCTTCTTCTTTAATTGGGCCAGAGTCCAAAGCAAAGGTTTGTAACCATTTAACCACTTCAATTTTTAAATTGTCTTTATCCATGTCAGGGAAAAACTTAATCCTGATGTTTTTCTTTTTTGATTGATCCTGTAGCTTCACCAGTTGCTGAAATCTTTTGTCCATAGTATTTTCATACCTTACTGCAATCTCCACCAAGTCCTTTGACTCCAAAGTATTGGTTCTCATGTTTAATCCAGAAATTGATTTTTCCAGAGATTGCACTTCCTCTCTGACCACCTCTTTAACAAACTGTTTAATTTCATTTTTATCTTCATTAGATTTTGTAGTTATAAAGTCTTTTAATTCCAACAGAGTCAGATCTCCACTCGGTTTTTCCTTAGAGGTTAGTCTTGCATCCATATTTTCAGATTCTTCTTTGTTTATTGGGCTGTCTTTGATCCACCACCGCTGCAGTAACTCTTGTAAAAAAAAGTCTCTTACTGTTGTCTCTTCCAGTACCTGATATTGTTTGCTCAGCAACTTGTAGCTATCAACAGTCCATAAATATTTTTCCATCAGCTACTAAGAGACTGCAGTTTTATTTTAATTTACAACCACAAAGCTTTATCTTATCACAAAAAGCACCTGGCTTCCTGCCAGCTCTATCGGCTCAGCTCAATATGGCGCTTCCTCCCTCTGAAATTAGGACGGCAACAAAAAGAAACAGCTTTAGTGGATAAACTGTAAACTTTTCCAAACCAATCTTGTATGAAGCCTTTTCCTCCAAAAATTGTATCAGAGGCAAAGAGGTGAAAAAGAAAGTTCTCACAGCAACAAAGGGGAGATGGCAGGTCTATTGCTTTAAAAAGCCTTGCAGCCAAAGGCCCTCTGCTTCTTAGCACTTTTCTCTCCGGTATTTTTCAACCGAAGATTTATCAGCAAATAGTTTTTCAACAGGACCTTCAACACCTCCCACGGTACCTTATCATCCAAAGGACTGCAGTAGCTATCTTTTGGCAAGTTCAATGGTACTTTTAACCCAAATAGGACCTTTTTTCTTTGTCTGGAGAAGGAGACAGCAGAAATCACTCCAACCAGTTACCTTAGGCTCCTCCCTCCTCTCTACTACTTTAGATTTCTATTATGTATTTAGGTTAATTGCAAGTTGCTCCAGCAACGGTTTGCAAAGACAAAATGGCGATTTCCTGCCATCAACATTAGCCGCTAGATTTGGCACGTACTCTTCCCTTCTGGGCGTGCTCATTATGTTAATTAGATTTCAATGATTGGGTGCAACTTTGGATCCTGTTTGTGATTGGTTAAAACTGGTATATCATGTTATGATTGGTTAGTTAAGGTTGTCCAGCAGGTTACTACATTGTATCAAAGAGTCACAGCCGGGGAGACAGTATATAAGCCCCACGGGTAAACAAGGGTGGGGCCGGAGCCAGGTCTATGATTCTCATTATCGTTGCAGGCTAGACCACACCGGGCTAACCTGGGGTCTTCTCTATATGCTCACTTTCAAGGTGTAGCTCAGTACATTGCCTCTACGGTAGAATCCAGAGAGACGGAGTACAGGGGACTGTTCATCGTTTGCTGGACTGTTCTTTACAAGGGCCTGACACGACAATTTCTTAAGGGCTTGCAGCAATATATTGGATTAAAACCTAGGATACCATCTCCAAACTCTCATAACTGTCCACCAGTCAGCCCTACTCAGTCTTCAAAGCACACAGCATATGTGACATTTTAAAATCTTTTTAAAATCATGTTTTTTCCCTATTGGTAATGTACACCACATGGGCACACACAATTTTCTCAGCTCCCCTGTGTGTTTTCTATCTGAGGCAGCTGCCTCACTCTGCCCAACAGATGTTGACAAAGCACTAGCTGGACCAATGATCTGAGTCAGTAGAAAACTGTTGTTATGTGCCGTCAAATTGGAACCAACTTATAATTCCTCTCATAGGGGTTTCAATGTAGGTAAGATATTTAAGGAGTGATTTTATCAGATCCACACCCCCAGTGAGTTTCTGTGGCTGAGCTGGGATTTGAACCCAGGCCTCTTGAATCCTAGTCTGCCACTCTATCCACTACACCACACTGGTTAGCTCAGATCAAAGTAGCTCCCTATAATTTTAGATCTGTGTTAGCCACTACAGCATCCTGGTTCTGATCCTGGCCCTTCTCCTTGCTATCACTGCTTATTTACCTGTCTCCCCTGAGAAGGCAAATGCAGAAGGAGAAAGAGGGGCAGCAGCAACTTTTAGTCAATCCATGAATTTTTCAGGGCAGCCATGTGAACTGGACTCAGAGAAAAAAGGCAAATGGGTTTATGGAGGGGTGAATATGCACTGACTACATATGCACTGATTGTGGACTGGATTTCACACCAACTTGTCAGGGAATGTTTTTTCCTTTTGTTAATCCCTCTACTTAGCAGAATATAAGGCATTAAAAACAATAACAGAACAAAAACATGGAGATATTGACTTAATCTCATTAATTTTCCCACACACAAACTAGCACTTTGTATTATAAAATCTTGCTAAAAGCATTTAAATGGGGAAAAGGTATATTTACTTATAGTTACTGTTTGTAGTTAGTCAGTAGAATAAAAAGATGAACATGAGGTCTCCTACCTCTTGAAATAACTTTTATGCTTGTTGATCAGAAGGGAGAAGGTACAATCAATTAAAAAAAGATCATGGAAGCAAACAAACAGGAAGAAGGGACATGGCATGACTCAAGTGCCAGAGGCATGAAAGAACTTTACCAATCAAGTTAGTGTAAAAGGATAATCACATTAAGCTGTAAAGCCCTGTCTAACTGATGCCTAGTCTTAGTGTATTCAAGGTTATCATCCTGACACTATCTTGTCTTCCTTATCAGCTGACTCACCAAACATAAACTAGAGCAATTGTCAGTGCGGCCTTCCAGATATTTTTGGACAAAAGCATCCACAAATCCATTTTTGCTAGTTATGTGATACAGTAAGGTTGTCAGATCCATGGAACCAGTATCAGAGCCTTCACGACATTGTGGTTAAGCTGCAGCACTGCAGCCAAACACTGCTCACAATGTGAGTTCAATCCTAACAGGCTGAAGGTTGACTCAGCCTTTCACCCTTCCAGAGTCAGTAAAATGAGTATCAAGTAGTGCCTTAGAGGCAAAAATGTTGATTATATTGTGAAGCCAGAGAGTGCTGTAAGCATTAAGAAGTGATATATAAGTGCAATCCCTATTGCTAGCAGGAAATGGTAATGCTTCTTTAGATCTCCTGACAGGGGACAATCTGCAAGACAAACAATGCTGAATGAGGAGAAAAATCTGATTTTGGTATTTGAGTTAGTTTAAGCACAGATACAACTCCTAGTATTTGGTGTGTCTAGATGCCCTCTCAATTTCTACAGTGGTATACTAACTAGATATAGTTTTGCAGACATTTCTCTCACATTACCCTGAGAGTAATTGGTCAAATGGCTCTCAATGTCAACACCAGTGCTCTTTGTTGAGCTTTACTGCAGAATTTTAAAAATGAAGCACTTAGGAGGGTGCATAGGCTACAAACTGGTGAAATAATAGATATTACTAACTTCTGTTGTTACAGAAACTTTTCAAATAGAAACTTTTGCAAAGTTCTGAAAGGTTAACATTTTTGAACAATGACTGTCAAAATCTGGCAGTTAGCATGGCCAATAGGAACTAAAATCCAGAAAACAGCTTTTTCAAGCTCTGACTGGGAATAATACAAAATGTATTCACGTAGAGGCAAGCACTCATGTAGAAAAGAAAAGGGCATAAACTATTTCAAGAATGAACCAATTCCCTAGATGTCTATTAAAGCTCCTTCCCAGAAACCACAAGCCTAATTGTATGCCTCTTTCCAAAGCTTATCTTGATGCTTTTCCTCTCCAGCTTGTTTGAAACCAAAACGAAAACATTTCCATAGCCTCCAGGAAGATCATTTCATACCAAGAATAGAGCAAATTAATTGGGATACAGCCCAGGCCAACCCAAAATAACTTGGTGTGTAACCTTCAGTGCCATGTGTCTGCTCAGATGCCTGTGACAGATGGATGGCACAGTCCCCCAATAAGTGTGTCTGTCGCATACACAATACCATAAATGACCAGAGTGCTCTCCATTTCTCCAATTGCCCTATGTGGCAAATGGGCAGAGAAGAAGGGATCTTTAACTCTGCCAACTTGGCGCTCTCCCCCCCCCCTCCTTTAATTCTTCTTCCATGTCTAGACCAGACATGAAACTGGCAAACTGAAGGCACCTTTTGGTGAGTTCATTCTGCACTTCCTTAAGCCTGAACTAGTGTGAGAAAGATTAGCCAGCAACACAAAGTTCCCATTACCAGAGTATGCCCGATTGTGGTTCAAAAATACCACAGTCTTCGAGGAGGCTTTTTCTGTGTAACTCAGACCCTCCATGAAAACAACTCATATTGCAATTTGCATTCCAAGAGCTTATGGAATGCATCAGTCCTCACTAAAAGTACAGCCAACCCCAATGTATAATCCTGACGCCAACCATTCTGGGAGTTTGGAAGAGAAGCTATAAACAGAGGGATGAAAGGACGTTATAAAGACCATCTGCTTTGGCTTCCATAGACACAAATTTGATACACAGAAACAAAAATTGTGACAAAGGAGGTTGGCTTTATTTCTCTGCCAAGATGGTCGTTGGTGCTGGAGACAAGTAAGGAGACTATTGCTAAGCAATGAAGAAAACCTGTTCTTGAGTTGAAAATTTAACCCCTACCTCCCTAGCTCTTATTCTTATTAATGAGAAGGTATGGGAATTGTAGTTGGATAATCTAACAATTCTACTTCCCATCTGTTTGTTAGGAAATAAATGAACAGACCCTTGAATGGTGTTATTTTAGGAATAAGATTATTATGCTGTTCTTCTAAACAGTTTTATTTTGTTCTATATTTTTTTTAAAAGATAATTTAAGTCTGTCCCCATTATTCTGTAGATCTTGTCTGGAGACAGAAGCGTTTTGCAACTTCTTCACTATTTGGCACAGATCCGTTTCTTCAGGGACAAGCAAATATTTGTCCAGCTGAGTTTTCTCATTTGGTTTTGTGTACTACTGTATAGCCAGCGGTGGGCAGGGCTCCAAAAATGTTTACTAACCATACTGTGGGTGTGGTATGGTGGGCGTGGCCAGGGGAAAAGCCCTGTGTTGCACCCTAATTAAGACTACCTTTACTTTATTTCAAAACTTGGATGGGCAGGACCCAGCCAGAATTTCTGCTACTAGTTCTGGCAAACTGGTGCGAACCTGTTGCTGCCCACCACTGTGTATAGCAACACAAAACATGGTCAAGATACTAAAAAGGCACTCTGAGCTTGGTATCTAGCAAAGCCAAACACCATGCATTCAAAGGTAAAGGTCTTACTTGCTCGAAAGCCAGTCATACACAACTCTAGGGTTCAGTGCTCATCTCTGTTTACAGCCAAAGACCCAGCACTGTCTGCATCTGCAGACGTTCCTATGGTTGTGTGGCAGGTGTGACTAGACACCAGAGTGCACAGAATGCTGTTACCTTTCCCACTGAAGTGGTACCTATTTATCTACAGGTACTAGCAATTTCTTGCTTTCAAACTACCACCCCTCAATAGTTACATTCATGTCAAAGGATAGGTGTATGTTGACAAGCAACATTTTAGTGCATAGTTACGTAGATGCAACAGTGTTCAGCATATAGTTCACTTTGTGTTTTTTTAGTTGCATTCCAAAACCCATTCTGAAGTGATACATTTTTAGGCCAAACGACCCATACACATACATGCATGCATGCACACACACACACACACTTGCATGCACACAGCATGCCATCTTGAAATTATTATCTCTTCATTAGGTAAGATATCCCAAATATATGTGGGCAGGAGGGGAAATCTCAGCAAGGCACTGTAGGGTAGGTACCTGCCTTCCTTTGCTGTGGTAGTCTAGGCCCCTGGTGGCTAACCTTGACACTCCAGTTGTTCTTGGACTTCAATTACCAGAAGCTCAAGTCAGAACTCCTGCTGATCAGGGCTTCTGGGAATTGAAGTTCCAAAACAGTTGGAGTGTCAAGGTTCACCATCACTGGTCTAGGCTGTCTCTCAGACCACCCTTCCCACACAATACACTGCTCTGAGCATTCAGACCAAGCCAACTTTGCAAACAGCGGTGCCAGCTGCTTCCTGTGGCCAGTACTGGTCTCTGCAAACCTTGTCAGGAAAGGCTAGCCTAGTACCCATAGTAGTTGTAGGGCAGAAAGTAAAGTAGTCAGTTAGGGTAGAGCCAAGGGTATGGCTTGTTGCTATTCAGTACTGCTCCCCTCGTCTCCCTCCCTTGCTCCAGTTGTGGAGACTGGGTCTTCAGCATAAGGAGGCAGATAGGAACAGGCTGGCTATTCACAGCTGGAGGTTGAAGCAAGGCAGGGGCTCCTTTGGTCCAATAGATCAGCTGCCACTGGAGCCATAGTGCCACAGAGGGCAGGTGGTAACAGGGAGACAGGAGTATTTCCCCTTCCTCCTGAGGTGACCAGAGTGGTGCTGGCCTGCCACCTTTACCTTCAATCAACATATATTCCACAAAAGGTTTCCATATACAGTAAAACCCCGACTTACAAATGTCTCGAGTTACATAAAATTCAACTTACATAATGATTTTGTGCTAAAACCATGTCCTGATTTATACGATTTCCTATGGGTTTGCTTTTAGTTACATAAAGATTCTTTTTCCTATGGGTGTGCTTTGAGTTACATAAAAAATCATTTCCTTATGGGTTTGCTTCAATTTACATAAAAATTTCATTTTTTCTATGGGTTTGCTTCGAGTTACATTAAAAAATGATTTAAGCAAAAGCCTATGGAACGGACTTTTTTCATAAGTAGGGGTTTTTACTGTACTCACAATTGCAATCATACCTAGAGGGGTGGCTGAGAACTACAGCTCCCAAACTCCCAGCTAGCAAGATCTTGCTGACTATGGGATTCTGGGAAATGTAGTCCCCAAAATTGTGTGTCAGGTTTTATTACAATTTATTCTCATGTCCTTTTCAGCCGCTTGTCAGCAAGAGAAGCTTGTCACTTCTCAGTTCCTCATTTTCCAGAAAATACATACATGCCTAACAGCTGCCACTTAACCAGGAAAATCCCACAATGAAATAAAGCATCTATTGCTTTTAATTATGATGGGAATTTCTACCTTATCTCTCAAACAAATTCCCCAAAGTAACTAGTCTTTATTATAGATATAGATCTTTACCTATAAAATCGTGCATTAACCGTTGGTGTCCGGCATGCATGCCCTCGCCCAGCCCAACCATCCACCTACACTTACCTTAAGACCCTTGGAGCATTGCCACAAGGGTCCAGTTGTCAAGAGTGGGGCAGCCACCCCACAAAGATGACCCAAAAATAAAAACTACATTTCCCAGCCTCTTTCGCACCGCACCACCCCTCAGCCAATCAGGCTGAGTGTAGCGATGCCTGGCCGCTAGGGCGGCGTTAGAGCCTGGAGGAGACTGATCAATGACAACACGAGGCAACAGGAGCGAGATCAGATCAGTAGTTTATTGGAAAAAGGCAACATCATTTATAGGGAAAAAAGCGCAACGGTGGCAAGCTGTCATCTGACAGGAAAATTACCTCACCCACGTACACAGGTTAATGGGGAACTCTTCAAAGGGGAGTTAATTAACTTGGGGCAAACATGGGTTTAGGGACCTCATTGTCTTGGGGATTAAGCGGGGACAAACATGGCTTATTTGCGCCAGGGATTTCCCGAGTCGGGAGGTGAACTATGCACTTAATGTTTGACCGAAGTCAGCTATCTGCTTACTTGGCAGCGTCGCAGGTCAGGTCACGGTAATTGGGTGAATCAAACCCTATATTTTATTCACCCCCCTTAATTTGGCTGCCCGCAGAGCCCGCGGCTCAAGGAGCGTCCTCCTGAAGCGGCCTCTGCAAGGGCCGTTTTCATGCCCGATGGGCATGGGGAAACCGCATCTCCCCTTTATTTTCTATTTAAGGACCTGACTGGCGACCTTGCGCAAGAGCGGCATCAGCTGCTGAGCGGGTATGACGTCACGGGGTTCCCTTCTGCGGTGACACTTCGAGATCAGCGGGGGGATACATTGAGCAAAGCAACAAACGGCAATGCCTAGTATGACTACCCCCACCACCACCTTGAGCACCGTCTGAAGCCACCCCCAGGGGATCCACGACCACATCCAGTTCCACAGGGAACTCCACCAAGCCCCCCATGCGGAACCCTCAGTAATACCCTTGACTATGGTGTGGAGGTTCGTGATCTGGCTTTGGATCTTACGGGAGTTATCAGTAAGATTGAAGCAGCACATTCCATGAACAGATTCGCAACCCAGGTGGTGCAGCAAGAGGAGGTAGTCGATAGCCGCTCGATTGTCAAGAACGGCACGGCGAAGTTCGGCCTGTTCCTGATTGAGGAACGCTATCGCTGTGGAGGTATGGTTAATGGCTTTAGCCAAACCGCAAGCCAAGCGGCCAATCCTCCGTGCGTTGCCGACGGCCAAGCCTGGCACGCCGACAAGGCTGACTGCTAGGGACACATACTCGGCGGGACTCAGTACTCTGAAGCTGCTGTCACAAGAGCTGTCTAACTGGGCTGTGCGTGCGTGCCGTGTGAGCGGGGAAACATGGGAACCATTGGAAACATGTGGAACATGGGAAACATTTGTGCTTGGGGCAATCATGTCCTTAGTAGGAAGTAACAGTGTCAAGCGACTGAGACAACACATTGAGTCCGACAGATTCGCAGGAATATAGTTCCATGTGAACTGGTTGCAGGTGAAAAACCACCCTGAAGGTAGGGTGACGTGAGCGTACAGCGAAGTGAGGGTCTCTGGTTTATTGCAAGTCCAGTTGCCGCTGCCGGGGTCAAGGCAGCGGCGCCGAGTCTGTCCGCCTGAGGTGCAGCCGGTCATTCGGGTGCAAGCAGCGTCCGGGCTGACCGTCACTCGAGGGGTATGAAGAGTGGCTGCGTCAGCCGGCAAGGTTGATGCAAGTCGCAGTCCCCCCCAGCGTGCATATGCTGAGAAGGTGGTAGGAGTGTGTGGGCCAAAGAACGCCTTCAGCAACCAGTCGCCATCCTTGGTGCGCGCGTCCAGAGTGTGGCACACGGGGATGAGACAGGTGCTGAGGATAGATGCAGAACCAATGTCCTGCTGTAGACAAAAATCGGACTGGTTGACGAGACCCGCCAACCTTTCCCACAAGTTGTACTGCATTCGTGCAGAAAGATCTTCACCAGGCGGCAAACCGTCGGCCTGGATTGGAGTAGCCTGAACGCCTCCCCCCAAAAGCAGGGTGAGGGCCAGGATGGCGATGATCGCCATGGAGTTGGCATGAATCTGGGCAAAGACTGCTGCTAAGAGGTTCTCCGGTGTCGGCTCCTTCTCCTCGCGCTGGAGGGCGTCCTCAGCTTTACTGCAAAGCGCCTTGACCATCCCCCAGGTGATCTTCGGCGCCGCCGGTGGCCGTCTCCTCCAGCGGGTCTTGTCGGCCAGCGTGAGGTCCTCCATCTCCGGGATCGGACTCGGGTCGGCCTGGGTCCACGCCATGCGGTTCCAAGTGAGGCTTGACACACCGGGCCGGAATCCAAACGACACCTGTAGGAGACATAACTGCAGCATACCCTCTTCCCCATGTTATGAGCGGCACCGGGCCCCTCCAAGAAGGGTCTGGTGGCACTCGGTACCGGACCATAGGTCGCGGGAGAGCTTCCGAACGGCGGAAATGCTTCTCCTGCGGCGTGCAATCCGAAAAAACATTAAGGTGATTGTAAGTGAACAATACCTTGTTGAGACACATCTGTGCTTCTCCCTGTGACTTGGGGAGGGCTGGTGGCTCCCCCCTTTCTGTTTGTTTGTCAATATAGGACTTGAGCGTCCGATTGACCCGCTCTACAATCGCTTGCCCTTGCGGATTGTAGGGAATTCCAAATGTGTGCTTGATGTCCCAAGTAGCCATGAAGGCGGCCAACTGCCTGGAACTGTAGGCCGGCGCGTTGTCCGTCTTCACGTGCCGCGGCTTGCCCATCGCCGCAATGCAGGAAAGGAGGTGCTGCTCCACGTGGGAAGCCGCCTCCCCTTTCTGCGCCGTTGCCCAGACGAATTGAGAAAAAGTGTCGATGCAGACGTGCATGTATTGCCATCTGCCGAACTGCGGCACATGCGTGACGTCCATCTGCCATACCTGATTAGCCTCTGTCCCTCGTGGGTTGACCCCCCACGAGGGCCCCCCTGGCGCTCCTGCGCAATGCTGGCAAGAGCGGACTATGCCTTGGGCTTGAGAGAGCGGCAGATTGAACTGTCTAGCGAGTGCCTTGGCATTTTGGTGAAAAAAGGCATGACTCTGGATTGGAGTAGTGAAAACTCCCAAAACCGAACGTTGCTGAATTTCCTTTGCCGCCGCGTCCGCTCTGCTATTGCCCGCGGAAATCGGACCCGGCAGGTCTTGGTGACTTCGGATGTGGGCAATATAGAGCGGCTCTGTGCAGTTCCGCAAATGAAATTGAGCAGTGAGAAACAAGCTGAGCAAATTCTTGTCTATCGCGGGAGTGATGTAAGCTCCCGGTAGACTGTGAAGCAAATTCCTTACATACAGACTGTCAGTAATGATATTCAAACGTTCCTTGGCGAAGGTGCGTAAGGCAAGGTTCACGGCTGCCAACTCTGCCCGCTGAGCGGACTTCTGTGGAAGAGTTAGCAGCGTGCGCCAAGCTTCGCCCTCCTGCCAAGTCAGGACACCATATGTGCGTCCGCCATCGGTAAAAACTGTCTTGGCCCCCTGAAGCGGGACCAGCGAAAGCAATTCGAACAAGCTGACTGTTCCTGTCTGAAGTGAGACAAGTCTAGGGTCTTTGGGCAAATGGTATGCTAAGCTTCCAGTGAATCCTTCCAGAGCTATCGGAAGCGAGTCACCTAGCTGCATCAACTGATGGATTTGTTCCTTGGTGAACGGGACTATGATCTTGGCTAAATCGTGCCCAGAAATGTCCCTTGCTCTCAGCCTGCCGCGGTAGATCACCGCGGAGACCAGTTCTTGGGGCGGAACAATGTTCCGAGAAGAGGTGTTCGGCAAGTAGACCCATTCCACAATTTTCGCTCCCTTCTCTGAGTCTACTCCTATCGCCCCAGTGAACATGGATCCTGACCGTACGATGTACAAATTCAGGACCGGGGCATATGGCCCCTGGGCGATCCTATCCACCCACCTCTGGCTGAGAACTTGGTTCACCTTCTCGAGCGCCAAGCGCGCGTCTCGAGAGATTTTTATCCGGTCTGCCGGCTGCTTGCCTAAGGTTAGCAGCGAGAAGAGCGGTTTTAGAAGATCCGTATCTAAACGAAAATACGGTCTGGCCCAATTGATGTTCCCCAAAACTTGCTGCAACTCTACAAGGGTGACTGAGTCTTGTAAATTTATCTGAGGCAGAACTGGCGCTGCAAAAGAGCGGAGAAGCCGATGGCCCAAGTATGAGAAGGGCTCGGTTCTCTGCACTTTCTCAGGGGCAATGAGTAAACCTTTGTCCCCCAGGCTGGCCTGGAGGTCAGAAAACATTTCGCTGCCGAGCTGCGGCAACGCTACTAAAATGTCGTCCATGAAATGACACACAATAGCTTTAGGGTAAAGGCTTCGGAACTTTGCCAGCGCGTCGTGAACATAAATTTGGCACAGGGTGGGCGAATTGAGCATGCCCTGTGGCAAAAATTTCCACGCGTAACGCTGCGTGGGCTCGCCGTGGTTCACGACCGGCACTGTAAAGGCGAACCTTTCCCGGTCCCTGGGGTCTAAGGGGATTGTGTAAAAGCAATCCTTGAGATCTACGACTAGGATCTCCCACCCCTCGGGAATCATGTTCGGATTTGGGATGCCGCATTGGAGCGGACCCATCGGCTGAATGCATTTATTGATCTCTCTGAGATCGTGGAGGAGTCGCCACTTCCCCGACTTCTTCTTAATCACAAAAATTGGCGAATTCCAGGGGCTTGTGGACCGTTCTATGTGTCCTGCGTCTAGCTGTTCCTTGACTAGCTGCTTGAGGGCAACTAATTTCTCTCCCACTACCGGCCATTGTTCTACCCATACCGGAGTGTCGGTGAGCCATTTAAGTGGCAACGCCATTACCCGAAGGTAAGCGTAGCACCGTACTGCTGCAGAATGTCTCGCCCCCAAAGGTTGATGTGCACGTCAAGAATGTGCGGCCGGATTACCGCTGTGCCGTCAGCCCTTGGGATTGTGACTTCTACCCACTCTCGGCTCCTGAACGCTTCCTGGACGCCTCCTACCCCCCACACATCGGAGACCGGCTCAATGGCCCACTCTCTTGGCCACTGGCTCCTGCTTATCACTGACACATCCGCTCCAGTATCGAGTAACCCTGAGAACACCCTTTTGTTCAAAAATACCTCGATAACGGGGCGCTGCTTCCACTCAATGTTGGTCTCCACTGTCGCTAAGACCTGGTATCCTTGCACTGCCTCACTCGCGCTCGAGCGGTCTGCTGAACCGGACTCTGAGCTGTCCCTGAGCCTTCCCTGGCTGCCTGCTGGCGAGTGACAAGGAACCATGATCAGTTGCGCTAACGTGTCTCCCTTGTGGATCGTTTGGGGCAGGTGCGTCCAAAGCTGGACCTGGAGAATGCCTGAAAAATTCGAGTCAATGACTCCTGGAATTATAAAAATTCCGCGTGTTCCAGCTACACTACGGGGCAAAACTAAACCTATAAAGCCTCTGGGCAGGGGTCCCATGTACTGGGTGTCGACTAGATAGACTGTGCCTGGCAGGTCGCACGTAACGTCCGCCTGGCAAATCAATTCTAGCCCCGTGCTGCCCTTGGGGCTGGCCTGTGCCCTCGCAGTGCCTGGGATGTGCCTAGACTCTAGTCTAGCTCTGGGGAGTTCTGGATCTGTGTGAGGGAAGCCTCTGTTTGGACTGGGGCCAGAGACGTGCCCGGATTCCGGTTTCCCGAACTCGGACAAAACCTGGCCCAATGATAGCCTTTCTTGCACTTCGGGCAGAGGGTGTTCGGAGCCTTGGGACGGCCGGACTTTTGTCCGCCTCCCTTGGATCGGCACTCCCTAGCGAAGTGACCGACCTTGCCACAAGTGTGACATGCCCCTTTGGTCTTTCCGTTGGATCTTCTTCCCCCCTGCACCGCTGCCGCTAGCAGACCCATCTTGTAGGAGTCTGTGCCAACGTCGGAGCATGCTCGAATCATGTCCGTTAAGGTGATGTCAGGGCGATTGCCCAGGGACTGCAAGACTTTACGGCAGTCCAAGTTGGCGTTGTCTTTGGCTAGCTTAATCATGAGCTCTTCCTGGGCTTGCTCATTGTCAATCTGCCTGCTAATTGCTTCTTCCAGGCGATTGATGAAGTCCATGTAGGGCTCTTGGGCTCCCTGCTTAATGGCGGTGTAATTTTTGGCCGTTTTGCCAGACGCTGGGACCTTGAAGTATGCCCTATAGGCAGCCTCGGCTGACATCTCTAGGGTGGCGAGAGGCAAGTTGATTTGAGCGTTGATGGACTCAAAGGCACCTGAACCATACAATTGGTCAGGGATTACCGCGCCTCCCATCCTGGCAGCCCGAGCTTGCGCCTCTAGGCGAAACTCGCTGTCCCAAATCATGTACTGGCTGGGGGTAAGCATCATCCTCATGACGGCTTTCCAATCGTGAGGAATCCACATGGTGGTTTCGCACACTTGCTGAAGCGTGCCCCTCGTAAAACGGCTTTGGAGCCCTGTCTCTGAAATTGCCTTCCGTAAAGCCATGAGAAGCTTGTACGGGACTGGGGAGTGTACTATCTGCTGTGCGCCCGTGAGCGCGTCCATCTCCAAGCGGATGGGACAAATCTGTCTAAGCTCAGCTAGCTGTTCAACTGGCAATTCCCCCTTCTTGAGTTCTATCTCAGCTGTGCGCTGAAGGGCACTCTTCACGACTAGGGAACCTGGGGCTGTCAGAGAAGCGCCAGCGCCTCTCATTCCTTGCGTTCCCTCGGCGACGTCTGCAGCTGTCACCGCGGGAAGGCTCCCTGCGCTACTCTGCTGATACTTGAATGTCGGATAGAGTGCGGCGGGCGCAGTCGGCTCGACTGGCATGCCTGATGGCTTCTCTAACGGGGGTTCTTCCGCTTCTACCCGGACTGGCTCGATCTGCTCTAAGAGCCTCCTACATTTCCGCCATGTGCGGACTATCCCTCCTGGAGCTTTTGGGGTCTGCTGAATGCAGTCTCCTATCTGATCCCAGAGCTTCAGGGTTAACGTACCTACTTCTGGGTAAAGTAAGCAGTGTTCCCTGAGGTACGCCAAAAGTCTCGCTAGCTCCCTGCTGTGAAATCGGAAATTAAAGACCCTGGCCAGGATTATGAACTCTTGCTCCCGAGTTCTTTGGCTAGCGGACGGACTTGGTCTATGAGAACAAGTCCCCATATTACCTGCGATGGTCCTCTGAGGTTTCCCCCTCGGGACGAAGAGCGACGCGTCTTTGCAGGCAACAGGTTCGGGCGACGGGTGTCTGGGGTAGACCTCGGAGCGTGGACCTTCTGCCACGGGCCCTTCTATCGGCCTCTGCGATGTCAGGGGCTCACAGCCTGCCCTGAGCGGAACGCGTTTCCCTCTATGGCAAACCTCTCGAAAGCAAGGAAGGAAGCGGTAGGAATGTCTCTCTGGAATGCCTCGCGGCGGGCCGTCCTCTGTCCGGCTGGCTGCTGACCAGAGCGCCGCGCTATCCTCCGGGCTGGCGGGGCGCGGTTCAAGCGCAGAACCGGACCGCGTGGAGCGCTACTCACGAGCAGACCTCTCCGGGGTCTCTTACTCACGAGTAAATCACATCGGGGTCACCAGCTGTAGCGATGCCTGGCCGCTAGGGCGGCGTTAGAGCCTGGAGGAGACTGATCAATGACAACACGAGGCAACAGGAGCGAGATCAGATCAGTAGTTTATTGGAAAAAGGCAACATCATTTATAGGGAAAAAAGCGCAACGGTGGCAAGCTGTCATCTGACAGGAAAATTACCTCACCCACGTACACAGGTTAATGGGGAACTCTTCAAAGGGGAGTTAATTAACTTGGGGCAAACATGGGTTTAGGGACCTCATTGTCTTGGGGATTAAGCGGGGACAAACATGGCTTATTTGCGCCAGGGATTTCCCGAGTCGGGAGGTGAACTATGCACTTAATGTTTGACCGAAGTCAGCTATCTGCTTACTTGGCAGCGTCGCAGGTCAGGTCACGGTAATTGGGTGAATCAAACCCTATATTTTATTCACCCCCCTTAATTTGGCTGCCCGCAGAGCCCGCGGCTCAAGGAGCGTCCTCCTGAAGCGGCCTCTGCAAGGGCCGTTTCCATGCCCGATGGGCATGGGGAAACCGCACTGAGAGATGCGACCGTGAAGGAGGCCGGGAAAGCACGGCGCATGGAAATAAAAAAAACCACTGCTGCAACCGCGGCCACTTGCCCGGCTGGCAACGAAGGCCGGCTCTGGCCCCGCTGCAGCTTCAGTGGGGTTACGGAGAGAAAGGGGATACCCTCTTCTCTCCACAAACCCAACAAAAAGCTTCCCTCGGGGAAACGGAAGCCCAGAATGCCACTCAGTTCTCAGGCCTCCATCTCCCAGAGAGAAACTTTTACGCTTCCCTACAGGGGATGGAGGCTGAGAACGGAGCACTGTTCTCAGCCTCCATTTCCCTGAGGGAAGCGATTCGTCTTCCTAGGAGGACGGAGGACGAAAGCTTCAGCCCCCGTCTTCCGAGGAAGACAAAGCGCTTAAAAACAGGAGACGGAGGCCAAGCACAGAGCACCGTTCTCAGCCTCCGTCTCCTGTAGGGAAGCGGTTCATCTTCCTAGGAGGCCGGAGGCCAAAAACTCCGGCCCTCATCTTCCGAGGAAGATGAACCGCTGCTTCCCTCCTGCCCCCCCGACCCAGGCTTCGGCAAGGCTGCGGGGAGAAAGTTTTTTCTCCCTGCAGCCTCGGAGGCCGGCGCAAGCCTCCCCCTAGCTTGGGGGGGGAGGATACCCTCCTGTTCCCCACCACCATCCAGGCTTCGGTGAGGCAGCGGGGAAAAAAATTCTCCCTGCAGCCTCGGAGGTTGGCACAAGCCTCCCCGTAGCTTGGGGGGAGAGACCCTCCTCTTCCCTTCAGGCTTCGGCAAGGCAGCGGGGAGACATACTCCCCGTTTGCCCCGGGGAGGACTCAGGGCCGAAGGACCTGGCCACTGCCTCCTCACCAGGCGGCGGGGAACATAAGGGTGCCGAAGGCACCCGCTGCGCACTCCCTGCTTGCCCAGGGAGGATGTCGTGGCCGGGTCCTTCGGCCCTGCGTTCTCCCTGGGCGCCAGCCAAACCACCCTTCTGCGGAGGATGGAGGCCAAAAGCTTCGGCCCCCATCTTCCAAGGAAGACCAACCTCTCTCATTCTCTCTCTCTCTCTCTCTCTCTTTCTCTCTCTCTCTCTCTCACACACACACACACACACACACTCACACACCCCTACTGGGCTGCAAATTTCAAACCAGCCCAGTGTGTGTGTGTGTGTGTGTGTGTGTGTGTGTGTGTGTGTGTGTGTGTGTGTGTGTGTGTGTGTGTGTGTGTTTACATGTGTGTACACACACCAAAACCACCCCTAACCACCAACACACACATTAAAAATGTCCATCACTGCCGGGCAAACTATGCTTGTATAGGTATAGGTATCTGGCTGTGTCAACCAGTATGTGGTTTATCTAGATTTCTTTCCCTGGTGACAGAAAGTCCCTAGAGAGGGTTCCAAACTTTTTGGACTGTGGGCTGGTCACACGGTTCAGGAGGCCAGTCACTATTGCCTGTGGGCTGGATTCGGCCCCTGAACACCAATTCATCCGGCCTGTGAAGCCCTTGTTGCTCCTGGAAGGGGAAATAAAATGCACCCATACGGGCGTGTTTTACTTCTGCTTCCAGGAGCAACGAGGGCTTTGTGGGCCAGATGAATTGGTGTCAGGGGCCGGATCCAGCCCACATGCCGTAGTTTGGGCACCATTGCCCTAGACCATCTGAAGGGTGAAGAGACTCTGTATTGAACCAGTTCAAACAAATGCTTATTCGACTTGCTTCTCCCTTGTCCTGTAGCCCTAAAACTGTGTCAAACTGGAGGAAAGCAAAGTTCCTAACTGAGTAAGTCTAACTCACTGTGATATAATTTTACTTCCTAGCAATTATTTGCATGGCATGTAAGTTAACTTCAGGCAATTTATTAGGCGGATTCCAAGGAGTGATTTACATAATTCCCTGGGCACCTTGGTGTTTCTTACACTTCAAGACTCTTACGTTCTTCCTAGGAATGTAATATACTTAATAAATTGGCTACACTTGGCTTGTCCCCACTTACCTTGCTTGCAATGGAAGCACAACAAGCCAGGGAGTTGGTGAAACAGAGAATAATGGACATGGAATGACAAGAAGATATGGCTAAGTCTCCTGGTTTTTATTGTAATGATTTCACCAGGTACCAGGTTGTTCCCGCAGCCTACTTGCAGCAATTAGACCTCCCAAATTATAGGATGGCATTCAGCCAGGCCCGCTGAGGATGCATGCCTTCAGCTGTCCTTGAGGGCAGATATAATGGGACACACTATCTGGAACGATTATGTCCATGTGATAGGGGGGATGTTGAATCGATTGAGCATGTTCTCCTTTTTTGCTCATTCTCCAGGGATACCCATGCAGAATTAATAATCTCTCTGTTGCATCAATGCACAGGAAAGTCGCCTTCCCAACAAGTTTCCTTCCTACTCCAATACTGTAGTATTGCCACCACACACAAAGTGGCAGGTTTCTGTGTGAAGGCCGGCAGGATGTCAGTTGCTGACTAGGAAGTCCAGTGTGTCCCTATAGTTTACTGAGATTGCTCCCACACCGAGCAGCTGATTTATACTATCTTATTAGTTTTCCTCTTCACCCCTTCATTATTGGTTTGGTTATAATTCAGTGAGTTTTAGTAAATTATAATCCTAGCAGAGAGCATATTATATCCTTGTAGCAAGGCTATTCCTCTTCCTTCTTTGTAAGTATTAGCATTTTACCTCCATGACATTAGATTCTAGCAATTATTAATGGATTCTAGTAATATTATTTTAAGATAAGAACATAAGAACGGCCTTGCTGGAACAGGCCACAGCTCATCCAGTCCAGCATTCTGTCTCACACAGTGGCTCACCATTTCCTTCAGGGTATTCCCAAGGAGATGCCTTCCCCTGCTTAGGATTCCTTGGAAATGGCATTGAGAGATATCCTGCCTATCTCTCCAACCCCGAGGTTGTCCTTAAGTATCCATAATTATAGCCATTGATCCCCTTGTCCTCAATGAACTTGTCTAATCCTTTCTTAAAGCTGTCAAGACTGACAGCTGTCACCACTTCTTCTGGCAGGGAGTTCCATAGACCAGTGATCCTCTGGGTGAAAAAGTACTTTCTCTTATTTGTTTGAGAACTAGTACCCAAAAGTTTCATCGAGTGTCCCCTAGTTCTAGTGTTGTGCGATAGGGAAAACAGTTTTTCCTTATCTACTTTGTCCACACCGTGCATGATTTTATAAACTTCAATCAGGTCACCTCTTAGACGCCGTTGCTCAAGAGTGAAAAGGCCCAACCGTTGCAGCCTCAGATGGTAAGGAAGGTGTTCCAGTCCCCTAATCATTCTGGTTGCCCTCCTCTGCACTTTCTCCAACTCCATAATATCCTTCTGGAGGTATGGCGACCAGAACTGTACACAGTATTCCAGATGGGCCTCACCATAGATTTATAAAGAGGCAAAATGACACTTGCTGACTTATTTTCTATACCCTTCCTAATGATCCCTAGCATTGAGTTTGCTTTTCTCACTGCTGAGACACACTGGGTTGACACCTTCATTGAGTTGTCCACCAGGACACCAAGGTCCCTTTCCTGGTTTGTCGCAGAGAGTTCAGACCCCATCAGTTTATAAATGTAATTGGTTTTTTTTGCCCCAACATGCATCACTCTGCACTTAATAGTGTTGAAGCTCATTTGCCACTGTTTTGCCCACTCCCCCAGTGTCAAGAGATCCCTCTGGAGCTCCTCACAATCTCTCACAGTTTTCACTACCCTGTATAATTTAATGTCGTCAGCATATTTGGCTACCTTGCTATTTACTCCTACCTCTAGATCATTTATGAAGAGGTTGAAAAGCAGAGGTCCCAGTACTGAACCTTGGGGGACCCCACTCTTTACTTCCCTCCACTTGGAGAAGTGTCCATTTAGTGCTACCCTCTGTTTCCTGTCCCTTAGCCAGTTGCTGATCCAGGACAAGACGTGTCCCTTTATTCCATGACTGGCAAGTTTATTCAAGAGCCTTTGGTGTGGGACCTTGTCAAAAGCCTTCTGAAAGTCCAGATAAACAATGTCAACTGGATCCCCCTTATCCACATGCTTGTTGACATTCTCAAAAAATTCTAACAGATTAGTGAGGCATGATTTGCCCTTGCAAAAGCCATGTTGGCTCTCCTTTAGCAGCGCCTTCTCTTCTATGTGCCTATTAATTCTATCTTTGAGGATGGTTTCCATCACTTTACCTGGGACACATGTCAAACTGACAGGTCGGTAATTTCCTGGATCACCCCTGGATCCTTTTTTGAAAATTGGTGTTACATTCGCTACCTTCCAGTCATCAGGCACAAAGCCTGATTTGAGGGAAATATTATATATTTTGGCTAGGAGATCAGCAATTTCATCTTTAAGTTCCCTGAGAACTCGTGGATGGATGCCATCTGGTCCTGGTGATTTGTTAGTGTTTAGCTTAACAAGACATGCAAGGACCTCCTTCCTGGTTATTTCTATCTTGCTTAATTCTTCGGTTTCCCTCCCTACGAAGATAGGCTCTGTTTTGGGCATGTGGTCTCTGTTTTCTTCAGTGAATACTGAAGCAAAGAATTCATTGAGTCTCTCTGCAATCTCTGTTTCCTCTTTAATAACCCCTTGCCTTCCATTGTCATCTAATGGTCCAATGGCCTTCCTAGTTGGGTTCTTACTTCTAATGTACTTAAAGAAGTCTTTGTTATTTCTCTGAGTATTTTTAGCTATACGCTCCTCAAAGTCTTGCTTTGCTTTCCTGATTGTTGCCTTGCATTTGTTCTGTCAGAATTTATGTTTCTGCCTGCTGTCCTCATTCGGACAAGCCTTCCATCTTCTAAATGAGCTTTTCTTGCTCTTGATCACTTCCCGAACAGCTCCTGTAAGCCACATTGGAGTCTTCTTGGACCTGGCAGTGCCCTTTTTCCTTTTGGGTATGCATTCCAATTGGGCCTCTGTTATTGTTTTTGTAAACAGCCTCCATGCCTCTTGGAGTGTTTGGACTCTTTCAATTTTCCCTTTCAGCTTCTTTTTTACTAGTTTCCTCATCTTTGGGAAATTTCCTTTTTTATATATAATAATTTTTATAAATTTTTTTCAAAGACATACAAAAAAGAAAAGAAAACAATGACTAACAATACAATACATAAACAAATCCATAGTATCATCTTAACAAACATTACTAAATGTTAGCACATAACAATATCTAGACTCATTAATTACTATATAACCACCAAATATTAAAAAACATTGTTTCAAGATCCGAAATAGTAAGAACTTTCTGTGCTACCACTAATCTTTGGATAAATAATAATCACCCTGTGAATATATACAATGCCCGGAGAGTTTATTTTCTACTCAACTCCAGAAACTTCTTTGAGATGGTACTGGTCCTGAGCTATCATTTGCCATACAAGAATGGTCCACAAATGGTTTCCATATGTTCCAGAATCTATTCTCTTTTAAATTATCTCTTTTCACTTTAATCTCCCAAGTCAATTTATCATTCAGTGCTAAACTCCACATTTCTTTATACCACTCTCCAATCTGTATATCTATATCATTTTTCCAGTTTCTAGCTATACATTGTCTGCCCGTTGTCAATACAATTTCCAATAATTCTTTTTCCGCCTTGTTTAAGCCCAAACCTTCCACATTCGTTAAAAGAATGGTACTTGACACCAACTTAACACTTCTACCCATTATTTCACCAAGCTCACCTTCTATTTTCCCCCAAAAATCCCTTATTTTTTACAGCTCCACCACATATGTTCATATGTTCCATCAAATTCTCTACATCTCTAACATAACTTATCTCTTTTATTATCCATCTGGTAAAGTCTTAATGGCGTCAAGTACCATTGCCACAACATTTTAAAATTATGTTCTTTAATTCTTACAGACATTGTTCTCATGATCCTCTTTTTCCATTTATTTTTCCACTCAATCTCCCCAATTGTTATATTCAAATTTTGTTCCCACTTCCGTTTCAAATCCTCCTGTGGATCTGCACCTCTATTCAGTATGTTATAAAGCTTACTTACAAGACCTTTAATACTACTTTCCCCTTTTCTAATCTTCCTTACCAACTCCTCAAATTCTGTATGTATTCTATCTAACCCTACTTCTTTTTTATATTTTTTGTTCCAGTTGTCCACCTTTAACTTCTGAAACCAATTCAAATTTAATATCTCAAATATTTTTTTCCGCTCAACATCAGAATCACAGGTTTTTAACCAATCCTTCAATAAAAGCATCCCATTTTTATCCAATATTTCCATTTTTTCCTTATCTAACTTTATTGGGAAACACATCATATCAGTCAATTCCAAAATTGGAGAGAGATTCGGGACCATGTCCTTTTTTACCTTCTTCCACACCTCCATGAGACCTCTCATCATAGTATTATTTGACCTTTTCATCTTATCCTTTATTCCCCAAAAAAATCATATTTCCAATATTACTATATTCCTTCATCTCCAATTGCTCCCAAATTGTCTTTTCTTTTGCCAAAATCTTCACAACATTCTTAACTTGAAAAGCTCGATAATATGCTAGCAAATTTGGCATACCCAAACCCCCCTTTTTTTGAGACAAGTACCATAGCTTCTTTGGGAGCCTAGATTTTTTGCCTCCATTACAAAAACCATTAAACATCTTTTGAAACTCATTAATTTCTTTCTCTTTCAAGTAGATCGCTGGTGTATCAAATAAAAAGTTAATCTTTGGTAACAATATCATTTTGCACATAGCAATCCTTCCAAACCATGACAGCTTTAACTTCTGAAACTCTTGTATTTTGTTCTTAAATTCCACTTTCAAGCTGTCATAGTTCAATCGTTTAAGTTCTTCTAATTTATTTGAAATGATTATCCCCAAATATTTCAGCTTATCTTTAATTTGTATGTTAAGTGTCGACACTGTCCTACCCATCTCACTTGGTTTCAAATTACACATCAGTTCTGATTTATCCCAGTTTATCTTTAATCCAGTTATAGCTTGAAATACCTGTAAGTGATCTTTAATCCTGTCCATTACCAGCTCCGGGTGCTTCACCATAAGCAGTGTGTCGTCTGCATACATACTCACTTTATTACCCATGATCCCTTCTATATTTAAATCCTCCCTTATACTTTTAGCTAAGATCTCCATTGCCATAATAAACAGGATAGGAGATAATGGACAGCCCTGCCTAGTGCCAGCTTCTAGCCTTACCACATCTGTACGCTCCTCATTTACTCTAACCCAAGCATTTCCTTTTTGATATAACAAATCTATAACCCTATTGAATTTATCCCCAAACCCATATTTTTTAACTATTTCCTTAATTGAAGACCACTGCAATGAGTCAAATGCCTTAAAAATATCCAATGATAATAGTCCCACCTTTTCCTTTGTTTGATTAACGTTATCTATTAAGTCTAATACCCTTCTAGTCAAATCCGCCATGTGTCGTCCTTTTAAAAACCCAACTTGATCAACATTTATATATTCCCCCATGAAACTATTTAAACGGTTAGCCAATATTGCTGTGAAGATCTTCGCATCTTGATTTATAAGTGAAATTGGTCTGTACGAATCCACTCTTTCCAAATTCTTACCAGGTTTTGGCAGAAGGACGATTGTAGTGTTATACCATGAAGTCGGAATTGGTCCTCCATCTAGTATATAATTATACAACTTCACCAGCTTCGGGACCACCACCTCTTTAAATTCTTTATAAAACTCTGTCGATAATCCATCATCCCCCGGGGCTTTCCCTGTCTTCAATCCACTTATTACCTCCTTAACCTCTTTATCAGTTATCTTTTCTTCCATTTTCTCCCTATGCTCTTGCTTTATTCCGTTCCCTAACTCTCCAATATCTTTTTGAGTTTCTCCAAATCTACTTCCTTTTTTGCATATAATACCTGGTAAAATTCCCTAACAATTTTACATTTATCTCTATTCTTATTACATCTGAAACCTGGGAAATTTCCTTTTTGGAAATTTAAGGTCTCTGTGTTAGATTTTATCAGTGACTTGCAGTCTATGATCAAGTTAAACATAATTGAGTTGTGGTCACTGTTCCCTATTGGATCAGTCACATTAACATCTTGCACCAGATCCTGAGTATTACTCAGGATCAAGTCAAGGATTCTTGTACCTCTAGTTGGGTCTTCAACCATCTGTCCCAGGGAACAATCATTTAGCATATCTAGGAACTTTATCTCTTTATCATGTGCTGAACAACAGTTCACCCAGTCTATGTGAGAGTAATTGAAGTCCCCCATTATAACCAGGCTTCCCTTCTTGGATGCCTCCTTTACAACATTCTCCAACTGCCAGTCTCCCTCAGGAGTTTGGGTCGGAGGCCGATAGTATACGCCTACTGTTAGACCATCCTTGTGGCCTGGTACTCTTACCCACAGAGCTTCTAATGGTGACTCCAAATCACCTAGATATTCCAATTCATACGATTTTATCACTTATTTGACATACAAGGCTACACCACCTCCCGTTTGCCCCTTCCTATCCTTCCTGTACAGTTTGTAGCCTGGGATAACTGTATCCCATTGGTTATCATATGTCCACCAGGTTTCAGTGATACCAATAATATCAATATTCTTATCTATTGCTAAGTATTCCAGCTCCCCTATTTTGTTCCGGAGGCTTCTGGCATTTGTATACAAGCATTTATATATGCTTTCCTGATAGTCTTTTGAGTCCAGTTGCTTTGTTAGACTGCCTCTTGCATTCTTCTGCTAGAGTGCTGGTGACTAGCTCCTTGCTCTGCTCAGTAATTTTTGCATCCTCCTCACTACTCAAGTACACACTTTCCTGAACCGGATGCTGCCCAGCTCCTGTCGGCTTTCCCCCAGTTATCAGTTTAAAAGCTGCTCTGCAGCCTTTTTATTGTTGAGTACCAGCCATCTGGTCCCATCATGGTTCAAATGCAACCCATCCCTCCTGAACAGATTTGGCTTGTCCCAAAATGTTCTCCAGTTCCTGACAAATCTGATGCCCTCCTCTCGACACCACTGCCTCATCCACGTATTGAGGCTTCTGAGCTCTGCCTGCCTGGTAGGTCCTGTGCGAGGGACAGGCAGCACTTCTGAAAATGCTACCTTGGAAGTCCGGGGCTTCAATCTTTTTCCTAACAACCTGAATTTCACTTCCAGGACAGACCGCTTGGCCTTCCCAACATCATTGGTACCAACGTGTACCATGACAACTGGCTCGTTCCCAGTTCTCTCTAACAATCTATCTAGATTTCTTGTGATGTCTGCAACTTTTGCACCTGGCAGGCAAGTCACCATACGATTATCATGTGCATCACAAATCCATTTCTCTGTATTTCTAATTATTGAATCACCTAGTACAAGGAGCCTCTCTCCTGCAATCTGTTCATCTACATGCACCTCATCAACCATATTAAGGGAGAGAACCTCAGTTTGTTCCTGTTGTTTATCTTCCTGGATCTCATCAAGTGTGATGAAGGAGAGATCATCAGGTGGAACCAGTTGTTCCTCTGTGTGTTCCTCATCAGGTGTGATGAGGGAAAGAGCCTCAAATTTATTCTGTAATTTCAGACTCTCAGAGTGATCCCCTACTCTTCTCCTCCTTTGAGTCACATTCCTCCAAACATCTCCCTCCTGAGTTAGTGAATGGCCTTCTCCCTCAGAACTGTGCCCTGTCTCTTCTTTGTCCAGCATAGTCTGCTCCGCTCTGTCCAAGAACAGCTCAAGCTCCTTAGATAGGTGGCCTGTTGTTGCATGTTAATTCCCAGTAGGTTTTTAGTAGTACAGTGTGCTTTTTTATTACCCTTGTCCACATACCCGTCAATCGTGGCTCCACAAAATACAGGAAATTACTGCACATGTGTGGGCAGTAACCCGCTTGCGTATGTGCACCATAGGCGCACATGCACAGTAACCCATTTGCACATGTGTACCGTGGGCACGCATGTGCAATAACCCCTTTCCCCACCGTTCAAATACAGGACAGTGGCAGGAAAGGGGAGGAACGAGCATTGGAAAATGGGAAATCCCGGCCAATACGGGATACTTGATAGGTATGCTTGTCCAGCCTAGCTTAGGATGCAATGTTTACTCTTTCTGTGTTCTTGTTATACTGGTCATAGACCATAAATAAAAGTGTATTATGCATGGCAGTCCATAACATGGAAACATAAGAGTTCTGTAACAAAATGCAAAGAGCTACTGTAAGTCTGTGTGACTTTTCCTGTCTCCCTCCCTCTGTTCCCTCCCTTCCATGTGCATACACACAGAGAGAGCTGGAACCTTATGTGTGGCATATGTTGGTGTTTGTCCACTGTAGTTTCTAAGTAATCAATGTAATGTGTCCTTGATAATGACTGGTAATGTGTTTTTGTGTGTGGTTAAATCATTTCTTGTTCATTTACTCTCAGTTTGCACTTTTCCCCTTAGCACCTCCTCCTACCAGTGACTACAAGGCTTATTTTTAAGGGCAGCATTGCACGGCAACGAGATAGTCTGTGTGGGGCAAGTTCCTGTCGCTGCTTAGCAGGCCTTTTTAACCACTTCTTAGTAACAAATTGTTTTGACAGCATGAGGAAGTGATGTTATTGCCTTCCTCACAAAAGGGAAACTCCTAGTGGTTTCCATAGGGATATAGGCAAGTGTATAATTACCAAGTTATATAATCTTAAAGTTATACATACCTAGAACATTATAGAAAACCTTAACACAGAGCCTGTTTAGCACACCAATCAAAAACAGCATTAAATAAACAACAGGCTAGATATTGGTTAAGTAATTGTAGGTAAAACTCAGTGTTCTGTTATGGGAAACAAAGGGAAGAAGAGAGAACAGTTTGTAGTAGATATGTTATGGAACATCTATGGTTAAGAAAAGAACTTTGCTCAAAATAACCTTGGTTGTCTCCTTATAATAAATCACTGAACACAAATAAATGAGACACCGTCAAAAATAACAGAATGGCCTTCTGCCTCCAAGAACATCAGTTGCAACCAGCTGGAATGGTGGCTTGATTAGAAAAGTCAGTTTTATCCCTCAATGCTCATTTGGTACCTCTCATTCAGTTATTTACTTAAACAATAAAGTTGATTGACTGTTGGGTTATGAATTCCATTGCCCTTTGAAATAAATAAAAACACATTTTTTGCACCTCATCAGAGAATGGAATTCCATTGGAAATTCAATTAAAGGAGAGCTTTTTTAAAAAGACATTCAGTTTGAGTTGCCAAGACTGTATTTTTCCACTCAGTGAACTTTGGTTTAAAGGTGGAATTTCATTGCATTGCCTGTAACACAAGCAAAATAGCTTACATAAGAAACATGGGGGAGGGGTTTAGATTACAAAACGGATGCATCACAATCTCAAAAGAATGAATTCAATGGAAGACTTGTATTTTTCCATGCCTCCTTATTTATACCTCACTTTTCAAACACATTTTTCCAACATATATCTTCCATTAAAAGAAACAAAACTATGTTGCTCCGGCTTCATTTTGGTGGCCATGGTATATAAAAATTGTAATTCCCCACCTGTGTTTAAGGCAGCGCAATGTACAGCACTGTCATGCATCTGTTTTCTTTAAATGTGCCAACAAAATATATTTACCTTAAGTATTCAGGTTACACCTGTCTTCTCTGGGGTTACATGAAACATCAGTGCAGCTACTTCTTTACCGATTAGGGATTTGAACCATAAATTGGCTACATTCCTATGTCATGGCACGGGAAAACAGAAAGTTAACTTGGATGTACACTGTTCCCATATACAGTGAATCTTGGGGTACTTTATTTTGCTTTGTTCTCCTCCTTCTTTTAGTACAGTCAGGCATCAATTATTGTTAATGTTTTCTGCCATTTGCAAGGGAAAATCTTCACATACAAAAGACCAAGGATCCAATCTCCATAAGAAACTATAGTTACACAGTGAGCAATTAATTACAATTAGATGTCTGTGGATGAGGATTGCTACCAGCCCTCACACTCATAAATAAGGGTATAAATAAGGTATAACACCTTGAATTTCAGTCCTTGAACTAATGGCACTTCCCAGTTGTACCTATGCAAGCATGTCTGAAATGGTCTGCAAATCAGAGTGGGGTGGGTGGAGGACCCATAAGATTTTGAAATCCTGGAGCTAAAATTACATCTCCCCCCACCCAAAAAAACCTTTCAGAGTTCATTATTGCAAAGAGGAAGGGAAAAGGTGGGTCTTGTGTAACTAAATTTGCCAGAGGGTGTGGGTGCCAAAGAGTTTTGTTCCATGACAAAGGAGTTTGCCTATAATTTCAAATTGGGTGGGATTAGCTATTTACATTCTCACTATTTGATCTTTGGAAAACTACCTGCAGTTGCTTCTCTTTAAAAGGAGAGTGGTCATAGAGACAAGAGAACCTGGATCCATGATAAAGATGTCAGAAATCATTTCCAAAACAAGCCATATTGGCTAGAGCTTTGCACAAGGAAGCATACATAATTTTTCTGATCTCCATGTGCCTTTGTCCAATGGCACTAGCTAGACCCCTAGAATGGGTCCTCATATTAGCCTGTGTACACCAAAATGACTCAATGGTTTAATTTTAATATTAAACATTATCAGAGAGCATTTATCAATTTCAGCCATAAAATGTCTTCGGGAACCTTCCAGTGTTTCCCAACTTTTGGTTTTTGGACTTCAATTCCCAGAAGCCTAAGTCAATTCCCCAAAGCACCGATTTGCCAATGTACTGACTTAAGCTTCTGGGAATTGAAGTTGGGAACCACTGCTTAGACAAATCAGTTATTTGTCACCGTATTTGTGAAATGTGAGCCACAACACTGACTTGACTCCAGCCCAATTGGATCCCCTTCAGACATTTCTCTGATGCTTCCTGCACCCCAACTCAGAATGCAGAGCACTGTGATGTCTTTCAGAAGTAAATTGCAGCTGGGAAATGGCTTTGAAAAGGGAAAGCATTGGACTGGCCTGATAAGGTCCTCACACAGCAGCTTTGCCTTTAAAAAGAGAAGTGGTTGGCTTACATGCCAAATTTTTTAAAGTACTGTAGTTAATAGATTTGCTATCTGATCTGATGTTTCCAAGGCACAACATTCATGCAGGTATCTCATTTTGTTCTTGCCCAGTTCATTGGAACTATAGCCTTGTTTGGAGAAAAAGAAATTACATCCTCCTTCCTGCAAAGCCTATTGTAGCCCCTACATTAAAGGCCACTCATCACAAGAAACAGCCATAGATTCTTGGGGTCTTGGTTGGTTATACAAGGTCATTTTTATTCCTCTCCAGTGAGCAAGACACATTCTCACACAGCTCACATCTGCAGTAGGTGAGCAAGAGAGAATTGAATCCTAGCCTAAATGGAAAGGTCAATTACTCATACTAATAAGTGGTGTTGGTGCTGAGCAGTATCAAGGAACAACCCGCCCACCCACCCCACAGTTAAGATTACTGAGTTGCCCATCTTTAAATGGGGAGTGGTCATAGAGACAAGAGAGCCTGGATCCATGCTAAAGATGTAAGAAATCATTCCCCCCCCCAAAAAAAACCAAAGTCACATTGGCTACAGCTTTGCACAAGGAAGCACACATAATTATTCTGATCTCCATGAGCCTTTGTCCAACAGCACTAGCTAGAACCCTAGAAGGGGTCCTCATGACCCATTCTACACATAAAGAGGTCACAAATGACAGAACTGGTTATCTGCTTTGAATGCCACTTGGGATACTAGGTATGTGTTCCTATCCCCCCCACCTGCCTTAAGACATATGCAAAGTACAGGATGGGGTAATCTTATTTCTGCTCTTTACTCAATAGTTTTCTATTGGAGGGGCTGAGTGGATAATACCCAAGCATCTAAGAGGAGCCATGGACAGTTGTAAGTAACCTGTTGGCTAATAAGCAGATGTCTTTTTTTATATGACATTCCAATTTCAGCAACTTTCAGCACATTAGCAGTCTTTAAAAAAAATGAATACCTTCTTTCAGTAGAAATGTCATAATTTATTTGGTTTGTATAAAAAAAGGCATAATCATAACAAATCCAAAGTCTTCTTTCATAAGAAGAAATATATTATTCACATCATAAATAAAATCTGCAAACATTAACAACCTTCGGCAACCAAGACACAAACACTCCTTTGTGCTTTCAATGTCAGTGCTTCAGAAACAGTTCTAAGATGTATTTAGAATGTTACAGTACCGAAAAAATACTGAGGTATATTGGTTTGTTTAAAAAACAAAAAAGATGAAATTTCAGACTCAAAAAGGCAAAACACACAACACAATTACAATACTTTAAAAAATAAATAAATACCAAGACTTCCTTGTACAAGGGGACAGTGTTACTGAAGCCTAGTTCACCCAGGCACTAAGAATACTGTCAGATTTGCTACCAGAAGACTGACAGACAGAAAATCATAACAGGAACATTTCAGGAGTAGAAAGCAGCAACTTGTATGCTTTGTCTCCTTTGTAGGCAATCCAAACATTGGTCCAAAAGGGGAGTGGGGATGGGGGGATACATCTCATAGCAAGACCACCTAGCAGAAAGAACCTTGCTTTCTGGAACTAGATATGCTGTTCTGTGCTGGTGATTCTGTATTACTCTGTAGCTTCAGTAAGAGGAGACTCATGCAAGCACATAGCCTTCGCCCAAAGTTATTGCATTTTTTCAGTAACAGCAAGAATATCAAAGCCTTTGTGCAGAGAGCCAGCTTGCACATGCCATTCAGCAGCTCGGAGAGGTGGTGATGGGGCTCTGAAGGTAGCTTAGTGTACTGGAAGAAGGGTGAACGGGGATGGTGACTGGGAAGTTGAAGACAGTAGTAGTAGAAGTCCCTCTGTCTATGGCAGACATGGCCGGGCTTCCTGCCTCTGCTGAGCAATTTGGAGCAAGGACCTGGGATTCAAACTGCAACAACTGCCCCATGAAACTGAAGTTAGGGGAGATTATGCTTCTCCTCTGCTTTACAAACTCAAAAGCTTCATCCAATTTGACTCGATTTGTCCTCATGAGGTAAGCAAGGCAGATAGTTGCAGAACGGGAGATGCCAGCCTGGCAATGAACAAATACTCGGCCGCCATCCTTTTTCACAGAGTCTGAAACAGTGAGCAAAATATCAAGATTAGCCAACGTTTCCTTGCAAAGCTTTCCAAGACATGCTTTTCTACACCCTGTGCTCAAGAGTGAAATTCTCTTATCTACCCAAAAAGGAGTACCGTACCACTATCTGGCTTGAAGAGAACATTATTGTTCACAGGAAGGCTGAAAGTCAGCTATGTATATTTCATTTCAATTTGAACCTACTCTCATTAGCCACCAAATCCTTAGCCAGGATTTCCTTTCAGGATACAAACACTTTTAGAAAACATTGCTAGCATGAGACTGACTCTGATATCTGCACAATGTTTCCAGCCACAACCTTTCAGATTTATGAACTATCTCATTTAAAAGCCTCAATTATTCCTGGTCCTTTATGGGTCTGTCCTAAAAGGAAGCACAACTGCTAGCCTAGGTATAGATTTATTTTTTGATTGTGTTATTTTAATCACTCAGGAAGTTACTAGCACTAAAAGAGGCTGGAGGTATCTGATATGCTGCTAGCAATAGTAGCAATTCATGACTTCAACTGATATATGGCACAGAGGAAACTCGTTTACCTATGAAGTCGATGGCTTCGTTAAACCAGCAACTGATGTCAGCTTTGTGGTTATCCTCCACGGGGATGCTTTTGTACTGGTAGTGCCCTTCAAAATGATTTGGGCAGTTGGCAGAAACGTTGATCAAGGCTGTGATCCCCAAAGCATCCAGCATATCTTTTCTGGAAGCATGATAGGCACTGCCTAAATACAGGAAAGGTAGGATTTCCACTGGACCACCCTAAAATAGAGGAGAGAGGAACATGATCTGTTAATCCCCTTGCAAAAATAGCTTCCACCTCCACCCCCATCACAGGACTGTGCTCGGCTACATCAAGTTTGTTTTGTCTTAAACAGTGCAGCTTTTCAACTAACACGGTATATTTAACACCTGCCCGTTCCTTGTTTCAAGCCATCTAGCTTGAAGATCAGCTTGGGAGCAAATATTCTTTGGCTCCTGGATGTTTTTCAGCTCACCTGATCATAAAGGGGAGTTCCACAGGAGCTGCAGTTTGAATCTGCACTGCCGGGCATGTTGCTGGTGCTGAGCGGCAGAGTCAGGCCCTTGGGAGCGGAGGGTTTTGTGCACAGCTCAGGGTATATGGCAGAGAAGGCATCGTATCCTCCTGGAGGGGGAGAAAAAAAAAAGGAATGGAAACTGTTAATATTTTCAGAGAAGTAAACAGCAGTTGGGGTGTGTAGACAGGCCAGTGGCTGGGAAAACTCCCTCTGGTCCCCAGATGATCAAACCTGCCCCTGCCCAAGACCAATCGAGTAAAGTAGCTTGGTGTGAGATCCTTAGTAGTAGCAAGCATTGCGCCTCCAAGGATGGCCCACGACCAAGCGGGGGGGGGGGGGTTGTCGCCTTGTTGGTTTCCCGCCCGCTGTAAGCGCTGCGGGTTTGGCTTCTCAGTTCCGACACTCACCCTTGAGGAAGCAGAGGCGGGTGTCGCCGCCGCCGCCGCGGGCTTCCCGGCAGAGGGTGTTGAGGGCCAGCAGGAGGGTGCTGTCCCGCTTGGGCGCCTCGAGGTCCGGGCTGCGCTCGTCCAGCAGCACCACGGCTTGGTAGAGGCCCTGGCGGAGGCGGGCGCGCAGCTCCTCGTTGGGCAAGATGTGCTCCAAGCCCAGGGCGCCCTTGGCCCGCCGCCGGACCAGGGTGCTCAGGCGGACGTTGCACGAGCCGCCGATGTGCGAGGCGTTGAAGGAGAAGAAGGAGCGGCAGTCGAGCACCAGGCACGGGAAGGCCAGCAGCTGGCGCAGCGCCTCGCAGTCCACGGCGCACACCTGCATGTTGACCATCGCAAGGGGGGCGGCAGCAGCAGCAGCAGCAGCAGCAGCGCCGCCCGAGGCCCCAGACCAAAGGAGGCCCGGCGTGTGTGTGTGTGTGTGTGTGCGTGTGTCCAAAAGGGCTCTCGCCTCGGGCGCTTTCCAAGTGGGGGCGGCGCGGCTTTCTTCTTTGGGGCTACTAAACCCTCCTCCGTGGCTTGTGCCCCGAGGGATGGTGGTGGTGGTGGTGGTGGGTGCGAGCGAGGAGGTGAGGCAGAGAGGCAGCCGCTTGCTTAGACTCGGCTCGGCGCTCCTTCTTGTGCAGTGGCTGCAGCGCTGCTTCCTTAATGCCGGGCTACGGCTACGTCGCCTGACCTCGCCTTTTATACAGTGCCTCGGCTCCGGCGACTTTTTTCTTTTCTTTTTGTGAATGGGGGTTGGCACCACGTGACTTGCTCTCCAGGGGGAAAGACGTCATCTTGGCAGGGTGCCAGGCCGGCCCTTCCCCGCCCGAGAGCGCTGGCGTCATCGCGTGGCCTGAACCGCGGAGGCACGAAGCCCCTCCTCCCGCCGCGGACGCCAGAAAGCCATAATGATCATGGCAATGCAAATGAAAGGCCGCTCCTGCCAGGCAGGCCCCGGATGCAAGGAAGGAAGGAAGGCAGAGAACAATAACAACAACCACAAGAGCAGCGCGGTCGCAGCAGCAGCAGCAGCAGCAGCAGCAGCAGCCACGCCCCGGGCGGACAGAGCGTTGGAAGCGCACGAAGACAATCCGGGTTCTTTTTGGTTGGTTGGTTGGTTTGTTTACTGACCTCACCCGAGAGGTTTAGGCGTCCACGGGGAGTTCTGCCCCCTACCGTTCGGAACCAAACCACTCGAGTGGCCGCCGAGGCTCTCCTTCAGGGGAAACCGTGTGTGCTCCTCGGCAAGTGGAAAGCTGAGCCTGGCTGGGAGGGGAAATTGGCCGCCCTACGTTTCCTACCAGGGAGGGGGGGGCGCTGGGGGTACACAAAGAGAGCCTCCTCCTCCTCCCCGGAGATTGTGGTAGTAACTTTTGCACCACAACTGGGCGTACCCTTGGGCAACGGCCACCTGTTTGTGCCGGCTAATCTTTCTCACACTATAGGTGAAAGGAACTACGGCAGAATGAATTCAACAAGGGGTGGCTTCGCCTTGGCTGTTTCATGTCTGACCTGGACGCGAGAGAAGAAGAAATCAGGGGTGCGTTGAGATTAATTCGGAGTGTGCATTTACAGGTGAAACTCAGGAAATTAGAATATCGTGCAAATGTTCATTCAGTCCAGTAATGCAACTTAAAAGGTGAAACAAATATATGAGATAGACTCGTTACATGCAAAGCAAGATAGTTCAAGCCTTACTTTGTTGTAATATCGGTGCTTATGGCTTACAGTTTATGAAAACCCCAACCCCCCAATCTCATGTACTCCATAATCATCGCATAATCTCATGTACGCTGTACGCCATATGATCATCACAATTATAACGAATTAAGGCATGACTTATCTCACTTTGCATGTAGTAGTCTATCTCATATTTGTTTCACCTTTTAAGTGAAATGAATGAACATTTGCACGATATTCTAATTTTCCGAGTTTCACCTGTAGATCAGGTGAAAGGAACCATGACGGAATGAATTCAACAAGAGGTGGCTTCGCCTTGGCTGTTTCATGTCTGACCTGGACACGAAAGAAGAAGAAATTAATTCTGAGCGTGCACTTAAAATGGGAATCGGCTGCTCAGGCTCTGGAGGGGAGGTGGCGAATTCTCTGCCCCCAGCGCCGGTACTGATGGCAGCTCAGTTGAATACGGATTGGGGGGGGGGGGGCTTCTGCGATCGGTGGTTTTGAGACCAACCTTTTCTTTCTGGCATGATTTTGAAGGTCAACCAAAACCAACACGGCAAAGACACTCTGGTGCCTTTCAAGTAGGAACTCTAGCTCTTGTAGAGGTGTGGTGTGGCAGAGTTGCATTTGTTTGAACTGGCTTTAAATAGTGAGGGTTAAGAAAGTGTGGTAATTAAAAAAATATTTTTAATAAACCAGTCTTCTTTTAAAGGAATGAAGTTTTAAACTTAAAGGGTTTAATCCAGGGGTGGCCAAACTACAGCCCGTGAGCCGGATCCGACCCCTGACACCGATTCATCCAGCCTACACCATCCTCGTTGCTTCTGGAATGGGCTCATTTTACTTCCGCTTCTGGGAGCGATGAGGACGGTGTGGGCCGGATGAATTGGAGTCAGGGGCCGGATCCAGCTCATGGGCCATAGTTTCGGCACCCCTGGTTTAATCATATAAAGGACGTTCCGTTCTATCACCAGAGGAAAGTGCCTCCTCAAAGATTATGGATACTTTTTACATTTTTGAACTGGCTAATCTTTCTCACACCAGATACTAGACACAAAAGAAGAAGAACCAGAGGCTTAAATCAGGATGAAGATTTATCATATTATTAGGGGTGTTAATTGTCTTAGGCAGTGCCAGGATGTCTGTCTGATCAGAAATAATGGTTGTGATAAACCAGAGCTATTGATAATTTAATGGACCCCTCAGCCATATATACTGTACTTTTCCTGTGGAAAACTGAATATTGAGCATTTCAAAAGGGCTCAAAAATTAAAACCATATTACTTATATTTCTGAAGGTTCCAGTAAAGCTACTACCACTACCAATACAAGCACCACCACCAGTTCACCAGTAATGATGTTCTGTCTTCCCTCCTGACTAACAACCATTAGAGGGAAGAGGCATCCCATTTGAAAGACCATCCAGGACATATCTTTGGGGTTCAGATACTTCTAGGCAATCATCTTTTGGGCTTTACTGATGTGCAAATTCACATCATGAAACACAAGAAAGAGAAATTCATGCCAGCAGCAAAGCTTTTTTGAGGTTCATTTTGGAAGTTGGGAGTTTTGTTTATTTCTGTTTTTAAAATAAAAATATACGTTCTGTGACAGAGATGCAATTGTCTACCATACTCTTAAGGCCTTTCAACAACAATAAAATGCATTTTAAAATAGCCAGATCCCCTAAAGGCTCAAGATTTGATTTGAGCCCTACAGCTTGAAAAGGTTTTTCTATTTCTGCCTTCTCATTTTCAAATTTCTTTCCTTGCTTCCCCAGAAATGGATTTAGGATTTCACCAGCCCTTTTATATACGTCTACAGCAAGGGTGCCCAAACATTTTGGGCCATGGGCCGGCCATGTGGTTCAGCGGGTCAGTCATGTGGTTCCCCCCACCAGAAATGGAAGTAAAACGCACCTTGCAATCTGTTTTGCAACAGGATGAGAGAGTTTAAACTGCCATTTTCTCTGTTTAAACCAGTGGTGCCCAAACTATGACCTGCGAGCTGGACCCGGCCCCCAACACCAATTCATCCAGCCCACACCGCCCTCATCACTCCCAGAAGCATTTTACTTACACTTCTGGGAGTGATGACAGCGTGGGCCGGATAAACTGGTGTTGGGGGCCCATGGGCTGTAGTTTAGACATCACTGGTCTACAGTGACAATTTATTATCTTTGCAGGTGGACTTTCTTATTGCTTCATCTATGTAGGTTTAAAAATGGTCAAATGTAATATTCTTTAATGAGACAGAAAATTCATTTTAAACAATGATAATATAAAGTAACTGAGAAAACAAATATAAATAAAACAAATGGGGGAGGAGAGTTTCTAAGATTTTTAAAAGTTTGGAAGAAGGATGCTTTCATAGTCTTATAAAAAGGAGGAAAAGTAATTTTGAGTCATTTTGTGCTAACCTTTCCCCAAAGTACATGGTTAAGAATTCCAGTTTATATGTGTACTATTTCTTCAACTTAAATTTAATTCAAAGCTCTGAAATGTGGAACCATATCTGACCAGGAAATTATTCATTAGTTCAATATAGAACACTTGTTCACATTAATTAATTTTCCCCAGCCTTCAAGGAAAAGTAACAATACCCCTGTTTTTCTATAAAACCAAAAGTTGAAACCAGTGAGTAACTGGCAGTGCAGTCATTCAAATCCCTCTTTGTGCCCTTACTGACTGAAGTATGATTTTCCCCTTAAAGAGTTCCTGAAGATGGCAGCTGCTATTAATTACTGTTATATCAGCCACTAATTTCAGCCCATTCCTTCTCAGCCAGTTTTTTCTAATCGTGTATGCTCATTCTCTGACTGTTTCTTGGATTTACTTAGCGTATCTCCTTTTACTTTTTTGTTTTGTTCTCTTCCCATTTTCTGTATTTATTGTTATTTTCCCCTCACCTTTTAATATTCCCATATAGTCAAATTTCTCTTTCTATTCCAGTACCATTTCAAAAATTACATTTTTCATCAGTTAAAATTCTCATAAATTGTTCTAGATTCCCTTCATACAAATCACCACACTTTCCCAGAATATTCTAGAATGTTCTCAACTTTATCTGTCCTTCTCCTCAAGTATATTTACTCTCCATAACCAGCATACAATTGTCTGTTTGAGAACTTTTCCAACACTCAGCTACTAGCATAAACAATTATTAATATGGCTCCTTTTCAACCTTTATCTTATCAGAAATACCATAAATTTACAGAATCATTTCTTTGTTTGGTAATTTTTCACTCTAAGCACTGTTTTTCCCTTATGACTCCCATGACACATTTCAGTCATACATGTGTGTGTTGAATCATGAGGACTAAAATGTATTTTTATTCCAATGTGATACTTTTCCGACTTTGTCACCAGGTTTCAATTTGTTTAAACTTTGAGCAGATTTGCTCTTCTTTTGTAAATTGTCAGCCTTCTGCAAATGATTGTATAATTGTTTCCGTTCAGAAGCCTCAGTGCCAACAGCTAGTCTTCAAACCAACACAGATTTTGTTTTCTCAGAAATAAACATTCTCTTGCTTGCACTTTATGATTTCTATTTATTTTAATTTATTTTACTGTTTTTCTTGTTATAACAACACTATGAATTCTTGACAGACTGTGAACTAAAAACTTCATATGTTCTGGGAATACATTCCTTTGTTATTCTGCCAAGATGGTTAAGAAAGCACCACAGGCCATTTGGAAAAATAAAATAAAAAGGCTTCTCAACTAGATTGCTTCCCCAAAAGGAAGGATTAGAGCACAGTATTGTTGTTGGTCTTTAGGAGGCTGTTAAAAATCTATATATTGGAAATTGTCAGAAAGAGCTATCAGGAGAAGCAGAAGACTTGCTAATACATACTTGAAAGTGTGTGATTTTAGAAATTTTCTAAAATCTACAACCACAGAACTTGCAATAAAAGCATGATACTGTGCTTATTTATTTAAAAAAAGAAATGAAACCAATAATTTTGACACCATGCCATTTATATTTTAAAAAAGGCTACAAACCTAACTACTGCAGCATTGTAATACATGGACCCCAGCTGAAATATCCTTTACACAGAAACTTCATGCATTTAATCCAATCTAGTACACATTCTGGGTACTTAAGGGACCTTTTCCGGATGTCCTCTAGGAGAGCTAATCCTTTCAGGTAGTGATTAATCCCCATTAACCCAAGTTGTTTGAAATAATTCTGCTCATTATGAACTAGAGTTGGTGACATACTCTCACTTTCCTATATATTACTTCCTATAAAGTAATTTAATCAAGAAAGCTGTTTTGTACAGCTGGGACCTTTATAGCTCTTTAGCATTAACCACACCTACAAAAACTCCTTGAGAAGAGTATTAACAATTGCAAGGATTATTATACATCAGCTAATGAAGAACTGAATCCAAAGCCAACTTTAAACAGTAGGCATACATCCTGAATTTGCTACACATAGTTCATTGTCTTCTTTGTAGAAAGCCTCCCACAGACTGACTCTGACTGTGAGCCAGTTTATGTAACCCTTAGAAAAAAAGGCCAGTTTATTTTCAATTCAGCCTGCCAGTCCAAACTGAAGTGTACTCTAAGGCAAAACAGCCTTTGAAAAGAGTTATCAGACGTGCAAATGGCAGTTTAGTGTGCATCATTCAGACATAATAATAATTTTGTGTCAAATTATTCTGGGTTGAAAGGATTTTTGCTGGAGAAACTCTGCTCAGGGGATGCCCAAATGAGGCTCCTTTCATGTACCCCACATTTTTCCCCACCAAAGCTGTCCCTATTTATCTACTTGCAATTTCTTGCTTTCAATCTGTTAGGTTGGCAGGAGATGGGACAGAGATGGAAGCCCACTCCGTCAGACATTATCATGGTCTAGAGGGGAGGTCTAAGATGAATTGGAATATGTTATCTCTCATGCCCATTGGTGATTCTGCTTGAGAAATGGGCCTTGCAGCCCAACTCATCTGCAGGTCACAACCATACCAGCTGCATGTTTGAATGAGAGTAGATATTTGTAGGAAGGGAAAATATCTAGACTTACAAATCTGGGAGTAAGTATGAACAATGGGGCATAACCTTCTCTGTGTTTTCTGCTTTTACACACACACACCTCGCCCTCCCTGAGCCCCATTCCCTCCCACCCCACCAGTGCGCAAGGGCACACATCATGCACGCGCACACACACATAAATATATAAAGTCAATACAAACCATATATCTTCTGCTGCAGTGTGAATTGATACGGATACATGTTTTTCAGCCTTATAATTGATTCTGTCATCACAGCTTTTAGTTGGGAGTATATAAGGATTTACATTTAGAATGACCACTCTGAATATGAGGGCTGTTACCATCTCTGGAAACTTACTGGTGATCTTGGCATCTGTTGTCTATTATTGATAGTTAAATATGGTTCACATTTTCAGAGGAATGTTTGGCCTATTTACTGCTATTTTGAATTGCCAAAAGCCACAGAATTTGAAGGTTGTGACACAGAATGCATTTCAATCTTCTTTGATGCTCCTTTGCCTTGTTGAGGGAGAAAGATTGTGGAAGGGTTGAATACCCTTTGTTTGATCAAATGTAATCAGCACCATCAATAAAGCAAAAAATTCCCTGATCACATGGAGCCCCTATTTATGCTCAAGGTACTTAATGTGGTGTAGCGTACAGATTGACAGCCTGTGATCCAGAAAACCAGTGTTCAGGTCCCTGCTTAGTTGTGGAAACTCAAGTGGGTAGGGACATTCGTAAACCACTCTTTAAATATTTCACTTACCTAGAACACCATATTAAGGTCTCTCAGATGCAACATGATGCAACATAATACACACCCATTTATGTTCAAGCAAATGCAAGTAAAAGCCCATTTGAAATATCAGCATGGGAAGGTAAGGAAAATTGGGTTCCAATCTCACATCCTAGAAGGGTTAGGATTCACACCAATAGATCATACCTGTCAAGCATGGCTCTGGACAATACGGGACCTGGGCAGAACGGTTCTACGCAGGTCCCTTCTATGCATGTGTAGAAGCGTTCTACGCATCCCCTGTGCAGAACCCTTCTACGCATGCGCAGAAGGGGATGTGCAGTAACTACTTTTCCCTGCTGTCAAATTACGGGATGGCGGCAGCTCCAGGCGGGAAAGGAGGAAAAGTGGTGCTAAATTACGGGAAATCCTGGCCAATATGGGATACTTGACAGGTATGCAATAGATCAAAAAAAAAATGCTGCCGCACTGTGGGTGTGGTATAGTGAGTGTGGCCAGGGGGAAAGCCCTGCGTTGCACCCAAATTATGACTACTTTATTTCAGAACTTGGATGGGCGGGGCCAGCCAGAATTTCTGCTACTGGTTCTGGCGAACTGGTGCGAACCTGCTGATGCCCACCACTGCAATAGATCCAAAGGACAAGAAAAAGATACATAACTAAACATTAAGATTACCTATCTCACATTATGGATTTCTGGTGTGGTGTAGTGGATAGAGTGATTAACTAGGATTCAGGAAACTTGGATTCAAACCGTGTCTCCCAGCCAGGGCCGTCATCAGAAATTTCTGGGCCCCATACTGAGCAATCCTATTGCCCCCCCCCCCCACACACACACACACACCTTTCTCACAGTAATGTCACAGTTATGGCTGGCGGCGGCAGGGCCCCTGTCATCTCCAGGCCCTATACGGCAGTACTACTAGTACTGCCCTGATGGCGGCCCTGCTCCCAGCCATAGAATCTCAGTGGGAGTAACTGGTAAACCTACTCCTTAAATATCTCACTTGAAAGCCCTACTAGGGTTGCTAAAAGTTGGTTTTAATTTGAAGACATACAACAACAACCTATGCTGTTTTCTAGGGGAACAGACTACCTTGGAAAGTGACACTCTCCATTCTTAAAGGTTCCTAAACAAAGAGCGATTAAGTTATAGTAGCAGATTCTCTGTATCAGCAGGAGGTTAAATTAGATGAATTCTATTGTTCCTTTGCACCCAATGATTGTACTATCATAAGTTCAAATATATGAAAACAGGAGGGAAATGAGAATAAGAGGAAGGCCAAAACATTATCCCACTGTTTCCTTTCTGTATCTCTCCTTTAAAAAATTATTCTCTTAAAAGTTGTTTTAAAAAAGAAGAATAAAGACAAAGTTTGTATGTTGGGGGAAACTACTGGATTTAATGTTAAAAGTCACATTTAAATAACTGCACTGACTTAGACTGGGTTGGGCTTCCTTCCTGTCTTAACAAAAGACAGGAAATTCAAATTTGCTGTATGTCCAAGAATCAGCCTTTAAAAAACCAAACTGTATTGGAACAGTTTATAATAATGCTATAAACTGCAATCTAGTGCATCAGGCCAACTATTTATTTGGAGTTCATAGGCTATCTGTAGAATGTACATTTCACTATCTGCTTCCTCACATGCACATAAGTTCATTCTGAGCCATTCTAGCATGTAACAGACTTGGTAGGACTGCCGGACACCCTTCGGTAGTCTGGTTTATTCCTTTACCATCATCAGCCTCCTTTTCCTCAATCAAGCTATTCAGTCCACTCTAACATAAATAATAGTCCAAGTATCACACTAACACATACTGTATATTTACTCAATTACAGTAAAAGGAAAGTTGCCTTCTATAAAGAGCAGAGAGAGAGAGAGAGAGAGAGAGAGTAAAGAGCATTTCTGTGTTACAGTATTACAGCCTAGCACGCACACACACACACATACACACCCCACCCCGCACTCTCTTGGAGTCTTTCCTGTCTGATATATAAGATAGATAAATCTTTATAGTCATTGTCCACTTGCGGGAACAACGAAATTTCTCGGTTGCTATATATCAACTCGAATAAGGCATATCCCTTAATTTAAAACAGCTACAGAAACGCCAATTAAGATAGTACCATGCAGTGCAATTTTAAAATTCTAAAATTTGAAAATTTTAAAATCTAAACATTTAAAACATTAAAAATTAAAAATAAGATAAGATGACTTCAGAGTCCAGAGTTTCCATTTAAGGCCAAAATTGCTCTGGAGAAGAAACTGTTCTTGAGACGGCTCGTTTTTACCTTCATTGTTCTATATCTCCATCCCGATGGCAGAAGCTCAAAGAAACAGTGGCCAGGATGTGATGGGTCTCCTACTATATCTAATGCTTTTCTGTGGCACCTGATGGTGTAAATTTGTTCTAAAGTGGAGAGTGAACAGCCGATGCTACTCTCCGCTGTTTTAATAATTCTGTGCAACATTATCCTATCCCGATGAGTACTAGTCCCATACCACACACATAAACCATACATGAGCACGCTCTCAATAGCGCAGCGATAGAAGGCAAGCAGCAGCTTTTGCGTAAGATGGTTTTTCCTTAGAGTTCTCAAAAAATACAGTCTCTGCTGTGCCTTCTTTGCAAGCCCCCTTGTGTTGGCACTTCAGGACAGATCCTCCTGTATCTCAATGCCCAGAAATCTGAACATCGCTACCCTCTCCACACAGGTTCCGTCAATCAAAAGTGTCTGGACATCAGTTCTCTGCCTGAGGTAAGAAAATGAAGAAGGAGCAAGAGGGATATCAGGGAAATGCTTTTGGGTTTTACTCCCCAATCAGCGGAGGGAAAGTTAGACCAAACCCAGAGCTGACTTAATTTTAATCTTCTCCCAGGGTAGGGCAGTGATGGGCAGTTGAGTGCATGGGGTGGGAGAAATATGGATCCACTTCACCTTTGCCTTTGCCCCAGGTCATGGCTCTGGCATACCTTTTTCCTTCCAGAAACCATGGCACCAGTCTTGGAAAGGAAGCCATTACAGAGTCGTCCCTCACAACTAGAAGAGAAGATATTATTTTACCCTTGTAAGGTGAGAATCTACTATGATCCGTGGCCCTGGGACACCTCCAAGGGACTATAGGATTTTCTCTTTAGATATTGGACAACTACTATAAAATGGAGGTGGATTATTAGTGACACTATGAGTTCCCACCTAGTCAGTGGTATGTCCAACAGACACTGTGTGTAAACAAAGAGCACATTTCCCCTGAACTTGAGCTGGAGTGAAAAATTGTAAATTAAAACACGATACACTTAGGTCACTTCATCAGAAGACTCAAAGTTGACATTATATTCTCTGGAATATCATTACTTTAAAAAATGGGATTGCAAAGGAACAATGGCTTTGTGGTTCTTGTTTAGTGTATTATTAACATGAGAACCACATGAGGGCAATTCCTCCTAACACTCATAAGGAAGAAGACTCATTTCCCACCACCTCAGCATGATTTCATCGCTGCATTTACTCTGTCTTTTGCATGTCTGGTCTTTTCTTGTAGAAATTGGTGCTGAAACAAAAAAGAAGAAACCTGTTGTTCCACTTTATTTTAAAAAAATATTATTTCAAGGGGGGGGGGGCTTTTCACAGACCACTGAGTCATTTACAGGAGTGTATAATAATTAACTAGTAATGGGGAACTTATACAGTGGCCAGCTACCAACTTTATTTGCTTAACAAACAAATGTGTGCAAATAAGCTTTTGCCCTCCCCAAACATTAATCTTGGTCAACTGAAATTTCAATGGAGTTTCATATTTAGGGTCCATGCCCAGAAGGCCAGTCCAAGACATTTGGTTTCCTGAAACAATTTGGGGTGGGGTGGGGTGTTCTAGACATGGAAGAATAATATCAAACCAAGACCACATTCAGGACATAAAACCTAAGAGTGCCAAAAATAACATCATCCTTGTGGAGAGCAAAGGGTGGATGATTTCCATTCTGATTAGGAATGGGGAAGAAGATATAACCACCCTTTACTACATGATTTATTTGTTTTTAGTCATTCATTTGTTCAGTCTCTTGTTTGTTCATTTGTTCGTTTATTATTGACATTTTTTATTGCCTGACCTAATGCACATACTACTCTGGGTAGTTAAACAATATATAAACATTAAAGTTAAAAACCCTACAATAATAAGTCTGATCATAATAATAACACACTAACACCAACCAATGGCCTGAATCAAAAACTATAAACATATAATAATAAACATAAATATAATAATCAGAGCAAAAACTTAAATATACTGTAGTCTACTAATTAAGGACTCTCTAAATAGGATTTTTAAAATGATTTCCTGAATCCTTGAAAAGACGTGCTGAATTTCAATAGGCAGATCATTCCATAGAGAGGGGGCCACCATCAAGAAAGCTCCCTCCCAACTTTTCTGAAGGTGGCCACTCTCAACAAAGTGGTCTGAAAGAATCTCATAACATGGGTTGATGGCAGGAAATGCCATGGACGAATCACAAGTTGGGATCAAAATTGCTGGGAGAAACATCAACAACTTGAGATACGCAGATGATACTACCCTAATGGCAGAAAGTGAGGAAGACCTAAAGAAACTTCTGCTTAGGTTGAAAGAAGAGAGTGCAAAAGCTGGCTTGAGACTCAACATCAAGAAAACCAAAATAATGGCAACAGGCCCTATCACTCCCTGGAAAATAGATGGGGAAGAAGTAGAAACAGTGGCAGATTTTACTTTCTTAGGGTCTAATATCACTGCAGATGGTGATTGCAGCCATGAAATAAAAAGGCGACTGATGCTTGGGAGACAAGCTATGAGAAACCTGGGGAACATAGTTAAAAGTAGAGATATCACCTACCTTGCAAACAAAAAATTGCATAGTCAAAGCAATGGTATTCCCGGTGGTAATGTATGGTTGTGAGAGCTGGACCATAAGGAAAGCTGACTGCAGAATAATAGATGCCTTTGAAATGTAGTGTTGGAGGAGAGTTTGGCGGGTGGGCAGGGCATGGGCGGGCCCAAAAAGAAAAAAAAGTAGGGGGGAAGCGCTGGGGCCCAGCCGGGCAAGTAAAAAAAATATCACAAAAGTAAAAAAAAAAATTACACAACTGAGCTTCGGGCCCCTGTCAGCTCTCGGGCCCGGGATGCCAGTCCCCCTTGTTCCCCCATGACAGTGGCTCTGAGAGTACCCTGGACAGCAAGGAGAAAAAATAAGTCGATCCTAGAAGAAATCAACCCTGACTGCTCATTAGAAGGTCAAATAGTAAAGATGAAGCTAAAGTACTTTGGACATCAAATGAGAAGAGAGGATTCACTTGCAAAAGCCTTGATGCTGGGAAAGGTGGAGGGCAAAAGAAGAAGGGGGCAGCCAAACATGAGATGGCTAGATGGTATTATAGATGCAAGGGCCACAAAGCTGGCCGGGCTGAGGAGGATGGTGGAAGACAGTGGTGCCAGAAGGGCAATGGTCCATAGGGTCGCAAAGGGTCGGAATCGACTGTGACTGAACAAATGCCTTTAATGTAGTTTTCAAAAAGCAGAAGACATAGCTGGCTATATACATGAGTTTTAGCTTTAATATTCATCTTGAAAATCTCTCCAAAGGGACTTTCTTAACAGCAAGGGAAAAATAGAATTCTATGGATTCCTGGTCTTTCAAACTCAGAACATGTTTATTGCAATTCTCTGTCGAAATTCAATCGTTAATCCCAGCTAGAGTAAGAGAATATGTGCAAATGTTGATTTACCAACCTGTCTGGGTCAGCTCTAGTTGGTGCTGACAATTGGATTTATATCCCAGACATAAATACAGATGATGTCAGAGGAGAATTAAATACAGCAAGCCATAGAAAATAAAAGAGGCATTTCAGTATTATGAAAGCTGCCTTTGTTTTAGCCATTTAAGTCCTTTTATTTGGGGGTGTGTAGCAGGTTGGGCAATTATTTTAAGTGACACGACCACATTCAATAACAACTTCCAATTTTGGGATTTTATTTATTATTTAGCAATGAAGGATGGTGAGAGAGGCAAGGCCCCTGATCAGAGCACTCCTCAATTACTAATGTGGTTGAGGTTACTGACCTTCATTTACTAAAAAGGCTGTCATTCCTTCAGTGTGACATAACTGGGATTCTGTGCTTTCCCAGCAACCAAGTAAAAAGCAGAGTAATGGCAAAAGAGGGAAAACATGCTGTCCAGTAACAAGAGCCAATCCCATCCTTGCAGGCCACACCCATTGATGGCAACATTGCTCCAGACAATGCTCCACATTGGCTATGCATGCTGGGAATGCTCACTCCACCATGATGTCATGCAACCCATTCTGCATCCCCTTCCCATGCAGTGCATTTAATCAAGAACAGCAAGTGCCATTGTCACAATGTTTCCCAATCTTTGTTTTTTGGACTTCAATTCCTGTTGTGTTCTAATGGTTTTACCTTCCACATGGATTACAATGTATCTGAGCCAATGTAACCTTGCCTATAGCAACAATGTAACCTTCAGCTGTATCATATAAACCCTGTAATAGGACGCGAGCTAATGACCACCAGCTGGCAGCAGCGAGCGTCCAAGCTCTCTTGGTCCGAACTCATCAAAGGCAACAGCGCGGGAAGCTTTCCCGCCACCACCTACACCTGGACAAGAAGGGCGTGACCCACAATGACGTCACGCAGACAGTAGCCAATGGGCTACCATGGCACCACGTTCAAATGTATTCCTACTGTATATAAAGAGCTATCGATCCGCCATTACCTCATGTTCCCTCTGTCCACGATGCAATAAACCTGAGTTAACCCAGCCCAGGCTGTGTCCTGTGTCTTAGTTTCATATACTAAATTGGCGACGAAGGTGGGATCATGGATCCCCAAGGAGCAGCCAGGGCACAGAGCGGGTTCAACATCACCAAACCGCAAGACTGGGAGCTGTTTGAGATGGACTTCCATGCGGCACTGGTGGAACTCAAAGTCAAGGAAGACGATGAGGAGAGGAAGAGGGCCATCCTCACCCGCATGCTTGGAATGGAAACCAAGCGGACGCTGGTGGGCATCATCGCTCCGAAGAAGGTGAGCGAATTTAAGGCGGACGACATCATGAAGCTGCTACGGGAGCGTTTCCAACCCTCGAGGGCGATGTTTCCCGCTCGGAGCGCGTTTTGGAGGCGAGTCCAAGCGCCGGACGAGTCGGTCGAGGCATTCGTGGCCGCCATGAGGGTAGCCGCCGCCCCCTGCAAATGGGGCAACATCCTAGAAATGGCCCTCAGGGACGGCGTGCTGTGTGGCCTGAAAGACAAGGAGGTGCAGCGCAGCTTGATGAATAAGGAGCCGCCACCCACGCTGGCAGAGGTCGTCGAGGCCGCAGAAGCCGCAGAGTCCACGAATGCTGGAGTGGACGAGATGCACCAGTGGCGTGAGTGGCGTCCCAGAGCCGGCAAGGCGGAAAAATCGGTGCACGCAACTCAACGGGCCTCAAAGTCGTCCTCAGATGGCAGCGACGGCGAGGAGGTCCAGAAGGTCCGAAAAGGGGGGCGCCGCTGCGATGGTTGCGGAGCGGCCCATGAGCGTGCGAGGTGCCCATTTAGAAAGGCCGAATGCTACACCTGCGGCCGTCGGGGGCACATCGCCAAGGCATGCAGAAAACGGAAGGAGGGCCGGAGGCAGTCACCGGACCGTTCGACCAGACCGGACCGTTCAGCGAGGCCCAAAGATGGCGTCCAGACCACGAGGAAGCAGGACGGCGTGGGCCGCGTCTCGGACAGCAGCGAGGACGACGTCCCAGTGCTCAGTGTGTCCGCGGAACAGTCCCATTATTTCGTTGAGGTACTAGTACAAGGGGCCCCTATCAGGATGGAAATTGACTCGGGGTCCTCCTATTCCATAATTCCCCAGAAAGAGTTCTTGAAAATCGACCCCCACGTGCGGCCCAAACTTAAAACATTGAGGTCCACGCTACGAGATGTACAGGGGAACAGCATTCCGGTGTTGGGGGTCGGGAAATTTCGGGTTGAGTTTAAAAGACACTCTGCGGAGCTGCCCCTAGTTGTCCTCAAGGGGGGGAGTTGTAGCCTCCTAGGGACACAGTGGTTCCAGCCTTTAGGCCTGTTTATAGGGGGAGTACATGCAGTGGGGGTGGACCCAATACAAGCGGTGTGCGATGCGCATCCCGCCGTTTTTGAAAAAGGACTTGGAAAATTCAAGGGACCCCCTGTAGCCTTCGACCTAGACCCGGAGGTCCGCCCGATAAGACTCAAACCGCGCAGGGTGCCCTTCGCACTAAAGGACAAAATAGAGGCGGAACTGGACAAATTGGTGGGCCAGGGGATTCTTATTCCTGTTGATTCCGCGGAGTGGGAAACTCCAATTGTAACAGCTCTGAAGGCTAACGGGGAGGTGCGCATTTGCGCTGATTATAAGTGTACAATTAACAAGGCGATCCGCCCTAATGCATACCCGGTGCCGGTGGTCAGCCACCTTTTGGCCAGGCTAAATGGGGGAAAGTGTTTCGCTAAGCTCGACCTGGCACAAGCCTATCAGCAGCTCCCCGTAACACCCGCCACGGCCGCGGCACAAACGATAGTCACACATAAAGGAGCGTTCCAAGTGTCGCGTTTACAGTTCGGCGTGAACTCGGCACCCGGCCTTTTTCAGTCGCTTGTGGAACGCCTCCTGAAGGGGCTGGAGGGGGTGTTGCCTTATTTTGATGACGTATTAATAACAGGGGGGAGTGAGGCCGAACTGGCACAGAGATTGGACAAAGTACTAACTGTGTTCGAGAAAGCGGGGCTGAGACTGAGGAAGGACAAATGTGTCTTTTTCGAAACCGAGGTCGAGTTCTTAGGGTTCAGGATCACACCCGAGGGTATCAAGCCATCCAAATCCAAAGTAGTAGCCATCAAAAAGGCCCCTCGCCCCACATCCAAAACCGAGCTACAGTCATTCCTGGGGCTCCTCAATTTTTACCATACATTCCTTCCGCGGAAGGCGTCCGTGGCCGAACCGCTTCATCGGTTGCTTAAAAAAGAGGAGACTTGGATGTGGGGTGACGAGCACGAGAGGGCGTTCAAAGAATTAAAGCAACTCTTGACCTCTGACGCAATTCTAACGCATTTCGACCCCAAACGGCCGGTGGTCCTAGTCTGTGATGCATCACCGGTGGGGGTGGGGGCGGTACTTTGCCACGTGTTGGATGACGGAAGGGAGGCCCCGGTTGCATTTTATTCAAGGTCCCTGTCCCAGGCAGAGCGAAATTACGCACAAACCGACAGGGAGGCATTAGCAATTGTAGCGGGGACCAAAAAGTTTCACGATTTTTTGTATGGCCGCCCGTTCAAAATCGTGACGGATCACAAGCCCCTGTTAGGGATTTTCACGGCAAGCAAGCCCACCCCGCAGATCCTATCCCCGAGAATGCTGCGGTGGGCCATCTTTCTCAACGCATACCAACACGAGTTGGAGTACCGGCCCGGAAAAGAGATCAGCCATGCTGATGCACTTTCGAGATCCCCGTTGCCCTTGTCGGACGACCAAAAGGCTAGAGTAGGAAGAGACCGCCAGGTGTTACTAATTGAGGTTTTAGATGCACCCCCAATAGTACCAGCCGATATTGCTAGGGCGACAGGCAAGGACAGAACGCTCGAGAAAGTCAGCTCATGGGTACAAAAGGGGTGGCCGGCATCGTCCCCAAGCACGGAATTCGACCCATTCTTTCGGAAAAAGCTAGAGTTGTCCCTAGAAAGGGGGTGCCTGTTGTGGGGCCAACGGGTGGTGGTTCCTGCAGCCATGCGGCCGAGGGTGCTCAAACTGCTGCACGTCAGCCACCCGGGGATCGTTCGTTCGAAAGCGCTGGCTCGCAGTTACTTTTGGTGGCCACAGCTGGACGCGGACATTGAGCACATGGTCGGCACTTGTGAGGCATGCCAGGGATCCCGACCAGAGGCGGCCCGCCTCCCGCATAGGGAGTGGGACACAGCAAGGGGGCCGTGGTCCAGAGTACATGTAGATTTCGCTGGCCCATTCCGAGGAACCATGTTTCTCCTGGTGGTGGATGCGTTCTCCAAGTGGCTGGAGGTTATCCCAGTAAAGAGCACGTCCTCCGCCACGACAATTAGCCAGCTACGGAGAGTCTTTTCCACGTTCGGCTTACCCGACACCTTAGTCAGCGATAACGCGAGTTGCTTCACCTCTTCGGAATTCGGGGCATTCATGGAGGCAAACGCCATTCGGCATGTCACATCCGCGCCGTTTCACCCGGCCACTAATGGCCAAGTGGAACGGTTGGTGCGTACAACAAAGGACGCGCTGCGGCGCATGGGCCCGGGGGACCTGAATCACCAAGTATGTCAGTTCTTGTTAGCGTATAGGGTGACCCCCTTAGCGTCCGGTTACTCGCCGGCAGAGCTCTTGATGCGGCGAAAACTGACCACGCTTCTGTCCCGGCTGGACCCGACGAGAGTCGAGGATAAAGGAAAAAACATAGGATTGGCAGTCTCGAAGGGGTTCGCCGCCGGCGACCTTGTTTACTGCAGGAACTATGCAAGCGCAGGGCCAGCCTGGGTGCCAGGAACGATAATAGAGCAGACGGGGCCAGTGTCATATCGGGTGGAAACGAGCACCGGTCTCCTCTGGAGGAGACACGCCGACCAACTGAGGCGCCGAGTGAGTGAAGGGCCGGTTAGTGGGGCTCAGCAACAGGATTCAGCGATAGGGTTCTCCCCCACCCGTTTAGCCCAAGGGGGAGACAATGAGGGACATCAGTCCGAAACCGGGGGGGAAAGCGGTGGTCCCGACTCATATCCTTTTGATACCCCAGTTCTATCAGAGCCCGGGGGGAGGGGAAAGGAATGTGCGGCCGCCGCCGCGTCCCCCGAATGTAATTTTGATTTTGATTTTGGTTTTGCGAGCCGGGGGGGTTTTCAGGAGTGTTCCCCCACCCTTCCAAGCGAGAAGAGGGGTTTTTCGTTAGCCCCCAGTGCCCCCGGTTCTTCCCCGAGAAAGAGCACACCTCCCAACAACGCCGCGGAGCCGCGGCAAGTCACTAACAAGTCTCCCTCTCCAATTACAGGGCAGGAAACCAGGGGACAAAGAGAAGGTAGCAAACCCGGGGAAAGGCAGCCCGCATCGAGACCCCAGCGTGTTCGAAATAAGCCATCTTGGCTGAGAGACTTTGTCTCCTAAGGGGGGGGAGTGTGTTGAAGTGTGGGCTCGAGACATTGTCTCGTCCTAGGGGGGAGGGGTGTTGTGTTCTAATGGTTTTACCTTCCACATGGATTACAATGTATCTGAGCCAATGTAACCTTGCCTATAGCAACAATGTAACCTTCAGCTGTATCATATAAACCCTGTAATAGGACGCGAGCTAATGACCACCAGCTGGCAGCAGCGAGCGTCCAAGCTCTCTTGGTCCGAACTCATCAAAGGCAACAGCGCGGGAAGCTTTCCCGCCACCACCTACACCTGGACAAGAAGGGCGTGACCCACAATGACGTCACGCAGACAGTAGCCAATGGGCTACCATGGCACCACGTTCAAATGTATTCCTACTGTATATAAAGAGCTATCGATCCGCCATTACCTCATGTTCCCTCTGTCCACGATGCAATAAACCTGAGTTAACCCAGCCCGAGGCTGTGTCCTGTGTCTTAGTTTCATATACTAAAATTCCCAGAAGCCTAAGTCTATTCCCCAAAGCACTAATCAGCCAGTGTACTGACTTAGGCTTCTGGGAATTGAAGTCCACCAGTGTTCTGTGGGACATAGTTTGGGAAAGGCTGGTAGAACAGTGGTTCCCAATGTTGTTGTTGTTGTTTTGGCCAAGCCTGTTGTGTTTGAATACATTTATTGCTGTAATGTTTTGTAATATTATTGGGATCAGTATGATCCTCCATTTTGTCTCCTTCTTCTTGGTCTTAAAGTATCGTGGGACTGTGTTCCCGCCTAAACTGTGGAGTCATGTATAGTCTTAACTCTGGTCCGATGACCTTTCAGTCACCTCACTCCTCTCACGTCCAATCCTGTAGTTTCCCACCCAAATGTATCTATTCCTGATTGTATATATTTAGCAGTGCTGTGCCATTGCTCCCCATATTCTGACTGCCTAATAAAGTTGCTTGGCCCTGTTATGCTGGCTGCTTCGCATTTCTACCAGAACATCAAAAAGCCCCACCTAAGCATCTCTAAAATCCTGATTTCCCCACCCTGTGACATATAAATCTTATTGTTTAAAAAGTGAACTCCTATTCACATGGAGGAAGCCTGAAAGGCTATTAACTTGGTCTAACTCATTCTCAGATTGCTCCCCCTCCCTAAAAATCAAATTGCCTCCACATTGGGAACCACTAGTCTAGAGCTTAGGAGTCATCATAGGATGCAAAGCTTTGCTGAAGTGTGCTTCAAATCCTGTGGCAGGCCAAACACCAATCAAATAATGATAATAATCCCTTTTCCTAGCTCCACTGCCCAGTGGCTGTGAGCAAGTCTCCATACAGGAACTATAGCTGGCGCATCACTTGGAAGGGATTTGAGACCAGCACATCTCCATGTTTTAAAAATGCTGATAAAACTGCTATTGCTATTTACACTACATTTCACAGAAAAGGGGTATTTTGGAAGGGAGAGGAAAGAGCCATGGCAGAATGGAATTTCCAACAACAGATTTGGCAGAAGCATTCCTCTTCAACCTGGGTGGAAAGACGAATGCTGCTGTGAGAAACAGGAAATTGCCATTTTAGTCCTCTTCCACAATACCAAGCCTATCATCTGGGAGGCCCCTGAACATGATGAGATAGAAAAGCAAGGAAGATGGCTGGATCAGAAACCACAGGTTCCAAAAATATATAGCCATAGGAAGAAATATAAGAGAAGAGAGTTTCCTTTCCTGAGGATGCCAGTGAGCTAGAGGAAGATGGGGCAATACTTCACAGCTGACGGGGGAGAGCAAATCTGGACCTTAAAGAAGGATGAAGGCCCCTGTTTGAAGTCTACAAGCCAAAATTCTGGGCTACAGACAGTGCTCTAGTAGCTGGAACAGAATGAATCAGCCTTTGCTGGCCAGAGGCAAATGCCAAAGCTTGGAGTTAGTATGGCAATGCTGGGTGAAGATCATGGGTGTCATAGTTTATCACATTTGCAAAGCACTTGGTTAGAAAGACTAGCCCCATTCATTCTGATTGAGAGACTTTCTTATTGCCAGGCTATCCTGTACTTTCTGTGTGGGGGACATGCTGCTCTTCCCTAATGAGTAAAGAAGAGTTATTAAGCCATGATTTTCCTGAACTGCCCCCAAAAGATCTCTCAAGTGCGAGACTCTCTGTGGCCATAGGATTTTACGTCTCATTTTCCTTGGGAAGTTTGCAGGAGGTGGATGTTTCTTTAATCTGGATATGACCCCTGGATTTTTGTTTAAGATTTCATAACAGAACCAGAGGCAGTCGACAACCAGGAGTTTATAACTTATTTTGCCTGAGACCAGAATCTGTAATCAACCCATTATTTAGTAAAGCCTGCAAGTAGTCATACATTGCCTCTTGTTAGCTGGATGGCATCATTCTTTCCTCCCTAGCCATGTATCTGTGCTTGTGATTAGAGTGAAGTGAGCCGTGTGCTAAGGTTGGGCTTTTGTGGGAGGGAAGTAATTTGCATAGACAAGGGGGTGGGGATGCTCCTTGTAAGCAGGTAGCCTTGCGAGTTGTGTCTAAGTCATGCAGAAATATGACTCAGTTTATAGAATAGTAAGCATGTGACTTACATCTTATGGGTGCAGTTCTTGTACATGAGTTCCTAAACAGTGGAAACCTGATGCGTTCTGTGAAAACTCCCCTTCAGGGCATGGAAGTGAAGAAAAAAACACAACTCTTCAATTGTTTTTCTCTTTATTTAGTTATTAAACTCATTTTTAAAAAGCTTCAACTGTGTGGAACAGTAAAAAAAGAGCTATGTGCGGGTTTGATTTAAACTGAAAGATAAGAAAAGACTTTTTTTAAAAATTGCTCATCTGCCTCTGTCTTCTATGCCAACTTTCTCGAAACAGTTTTACATTCCAAGCACAACATTAAACAGCATAAAAATGAGGTGTTTATTTAATAAACTGCATATACAAAATAACCCTGGCACTTAGCTCCAACTTATTTAGACTAATCAATGTTTCACATACTATAATCATATTTACTAAGATAAATTATTATAAATTTACTCAACCATTGATGAGAAAGGAGGAGAGTTGGGTGTCAGGTTAGCACCCCAGCCCCGTAAAACCTCATTTCTGAAGAAACAATGCCACACAACATGAGAAGGAACTACTACTACTACTAATTAAAATTTTAGACCAATTTCCAACCTTCCTTTTTTTGGGAAGGTGTTGGAAAGAGCAGTGGCACGGCAGCTCCAGGGGGTTCTGGATGATGCAGATTATCTGGACCCATTTCAGTCAGGATTCAGACCCGGTTATGGTACCGAGAATGCATTGGTCGCACTCATGGATGATCTCTGACGAGAGCGAGACAGGGGTAATCCTTCTGTTCTCGCTCTTCTTGACCTCTCAGCGGCCATCGATCACGGTATCCTTCTGGGTCGGCTCCAGGGATTGGGGGCCCAGGGCATTGGGTAGTTTAGTGAGTACAAGTGAATCTAAATTGCATTTGCTCAGTTCACGCTGCCACAATCCCTTGTGCTTGTCCACTAAAGTCCAGGAATCTTCCAACTACTGGAAATTCAGCTGTTGAGAAAACAAAACAAAACTTTTATGTATATCGATGGCTCTTCCTTCATTAAAATATAAAACTACTTCAACTCAGAAAGCATGGAGATATATCAGTCAGAAAATTGTCATTAAGTACTTATGTCTGCTTTTCATTAAGGTAATGGGCAAAGAGAAATAGTCACTCTCACTACTAAGACTAGATCCAAGTTTATAAAAATTAGTGCCTCCATTTCTATAGGGCAATGGCTTTGTTTGGTTATAAAGACACCCTGGTACCACAAAATGCAGAGCTGCTTATTCATTTTCTCTGTGTGGCAAGTATGTTACAATGTTTGCTAAAGGACATGCCCTTCTCATGTGACTGTGCAAAGTGATGTGTTTCATAATGAGAGGATAGAGAAAATATAGCATTAGTCATAGAAAAAGGGAACAATACTTGGTTGTTCTGAAGCTGAAAGCCTGAGGCTGTGAAAAATTAAGCTTTGTGCCACTGTCTCAGTTTCAAGAGTACATCACAATGTATGCGGATTAACTGACTGATATAGCATGGTGCTCTATGTACTGGGACAGTGTAATATCTCCTCATGAAGTGTACATGTTATCATTCTTTGCTGATGTAAAATGCAAGCAATGTTTTCCTCTTTTCCACTAGCCCTGTGTTCCTTTAGTGCTACCTCAGCACCTTGAGACTGTTCACTCATTACGTTTGAGGAAATATTAAACTGCCATCGTATTCCAAAGACAAGGAAGTGGACCACACACAAAAATCACAAAGCTAGTTTCTGACTCCATAGAAGGTCTTTTATCAGGCTGGGAAGATCTAATACCACCATACAGTCTGATAGTTTTCTTACATATTAGTCCCAAATACTCTTGCAAACTCTCTCTCTCTCTCAATGTTGCATTCCTGAGATGAAGTGAATCCTTGCTGGAAAAAAGCTAGAGCTGCCTACAAATGCTAGAAGGCTTTTTGTCTTTTATACAGTAAAACAGCCAGTGCAAATAGAACTCACAACTGTAATGAATTTGGAATAGACAGAGGTCTCTTAGACAGGGTAATGATCCTCTGGCAGATCTCAGATCTGCCAGAGCACTGAATCTGACACAGGTGTGACCACTATGCTGTTCGACATCAACCAGCAGAGGAGACAAAAGGGGAAGAGGAAGAAGCAAAGTAGTCAGGCCAGATTCACAGGTACTATTAGCCAAGGTCAGAGTACAGTAATACCTCATACAAAGTCCGCTTCATACAACATCGGATTCATACAACATCACCTAATTCCTTGGGAAAAGTTGCCTCATACAAAGTCGTGCGACTTTGTATGAGGCATTGGGGTTTTCCCAGGTTTCATTGTGTCTGGGCAGGATAAAAGGCAGGACACATGCGTGCATTGTTCTTGTGGGTTTTGCATGAGGCAAAGAATGTTTAGGAGTGGTTTTGAGCGTGATTTTGGGTTTTTTTGGATTTTTTCGTCAGAACTTTTAGAAGCATTCCTGGGATTTTTGCAGCATTCCTCAAGTTCTTGGACAGTGAGGGTTGTTTGACTTGTATTTAGTCTTTAGACACGATTTCTCAAAGTTCTGTCAGTTTCCTGTCTGTTTCCTCGACTTTGCCCTGAAGTCTGTGCTGTTACAGTACAATGTATCTCTATGGAAACGACGTTGTACGAGGCATCGCAGCAAGGATTTGGACGTTGTATGAGGCATCGTGGATAGGACTTTGCATGCCTCATACAAAGTCCAAATTGGTATAAAGTCCAAACTTGTGGAACCAAGTTTGGCCGTTGTGTGAGGTATCACAGTATTCCTAAACTATTCCAAATATCCCTAGGAGGAGAGGATTTGGATTCAGCTTTCTCTCAGCTGGCTTGGCTTCTGCTCAGCCATCCCTGAACTATCATGGCCAGCTGTAATTGTACTTAAGCACAGCTACACCTCAGGAAAACATGACATTTCAGTTTGCCATTGTGTGCTATTTCATGCTGTAACAACACACCTTGACCTACATTTCAGCCTGCTCACAGGGTAGAAAAGGTAGTAGACTTTGGTCGGCTGTGTGGTTTTAACCATAAACAAAGTTCCAAACAGTTTGGACTTTGCCCCCAACTTTTAGTTAATGTCAAGCATTAGAAACATAAGGAAGACAAACGTTTGTTCTCATTTTTGAAGTGGTAGCTGTGTTAGTCTGTGAAAGCATATCAAAGAGTAAATAAAAAAGTCAAAAAACATTGTGGCACCTTAAAGACTAACTCTTGTCTTTAAATGTGAGCTTTTGTGCATCAAGCCCACTTCATCAGACAGTTTGTTCTCAGGATAACTCTCAGTGATCCCTTGTTATGAACCTTATGAGCAAAATCCTCCTGGATCTTATTAGATCTTAGAAGTAGCTAGTTAATAAATAAATATTTATTTGTAATTCTTTTGTGCAATATTAAGGTATGAGTAAATTACATTATAATTGTAAGGTAATGAAGTACACTTTCCTTTTTTTCTGCAGTGTAAGTGAACCTGGATTTTAGTTATTATTGCTATAGGGTGTGTGATTTCACTATACCCATGTATTTTCTGTATCACAGGTCTGAGGCTTGTAACATCTCTGTTAGTTTTTTAAAAAGTAACTAAGTAAATTTCTAATTACTTTTGTATAAGAAAAAAGAAAAATGTTGCTTTAAAAACTATAATTAGAATTATCACCATCTACTTGTTGGCCATGGAACTATAACTAACTGCTTTTTAAAAACAATGTTCAAAGTTTGATTTCATAAAAGTACAATAAATTGGATTTTTTACGCACCTTAAAGAAACATTCTTTCCCCACAAGATTTTTTAAAGCTGTTTTTATCTTCTATTCTCCCAATTTTCTGTACCTTCTGTGCTGTGATACTATATCCCAATTATTATTATTCTGTGTCTAGGTCAGACGTGAAACTGCCAAAATGAAGGCCCCTTTTGGTGAGTTCATTCTGCAGTTCCCTTTGCCCAATCCAGTGTGAGAAAGATTAGCCAGAAACACAAGGTTGCCATTACCAGGGTACACCTGATTGTGGTTCAAAAATACCACAATCTTCAAGGAGGCTCTTTCTGTGTACCCCACATATAGAACCAATGGGATGAGTAGGTACTGAAATCATAAAGATCTGGCAGAATAGAGCTTTATTAGCAAATGGCCTTTTTCTAAAAGGCTTTGGCCAGATGCATGTCCAAACATTATGTGGATCCTGGAACTAACTCTAAAACATTACTTCATCATCTTACTTATAGCAGAGTGGTGGCAAACCTATGGCACGTATGCCAGAGGTGGCACTCAGAGCCCTCTATGTGGGCACCCATGCAGTCACCACAGCACAGAATTTGCCCCGCCTCTCTGCCCAGCAGCCCAATGGGAGCACTTCCTCCTTACCCCCAGCACAGAGTTTGCCTGCCCCTCTGTCCAGTAGCCCAATGGGAGAGCTTCCTTCCTCCCCTGTTGCTCTGCTGGCACTTTGCAATAAATAAGTGGGTTTTGAATGGCAGTTTGGGCACTCAGTCTCTAAAAGGTTCGCCATCACTGTTATAGCATACCTAAAGCCCCTTTTAGACAGAGTCCTGGCAGCAGGAGGGAGCTTGACTCCAATGTGGTTCCAGACAGGGAATGTCCTTATTCTCAATGCAGTGAATTAAAGAGGGCAATAGCCTGATAAAAGTTTTGTCTAAAAGTGTTCCAAGCCTTTCCAAACTTTTGTAGGCAATATGGAATCACTCTCCATGTTTATGAATGCCCAAATGCTGAGAATTCCTAAGAGACCAGACTACTCTAGACAGAATCTTTCAGAACTGAGACTGAAAGAGAAGAAAGCCAGCTCTCATCTACCTGTGACTGCTTTTGCTTGTGATCAATAGCAGTTTTGAGGCTGGCTTTTCTTCATAATGTGATATTGTTGGTGATGTCTGTGCTTAGTTTGCTTCCGATTTTAACACCTGCAGTCCTATCTCACTCACCCTGTTTATTTATTTTGTGTGTATATGTGTGCCTTCACAGCTTTGGAGGCTAGAAAATGTGCTCTCCCCCCCTCCTGAAACCTCTTTAAAAACCTTTAGTAAAAGATTTATATGATCTGAAGAGAAACCAGAGTAAAAAATCCTGAATGCTGGTATTTGAACATTTGTGTACATGAGAGTTTAGAGTGATTTCCGAATGAATCAATGTTTGCTGCAAAATCAGGTTGTTTTTGTCACTATTTGGTGTTTTTTTTATTAAAAAAAAGTCTGTATTTTACTATTGACTATACTCAGTTTGTTCTGGTGGAAATGTGAGGTATACGTGAAATAAGATAAAATGGTTTCCTTCCCTCTGTGATGATTTGTGTGTTTTGGGTGAAAAGGAAGAAGAAATGAACATTTACGAAAGGCCCAAGAAGATTCTGAAACTGTAAATAAAAGATCATGAATCATTCCTGTCCAGAAATGACGACTAGGGCATAAAAAAAGACAGCAGCTTAAGAGTTGAAACTACGTTGTTCCAACCAGTAGCATGTGCTCTTTGGACTTAGAATGAATCATCAGACTATCACAATCACATTACCAGCATAAAGCAAAGAAAAGTCCCAAGCCCAGAAAACCCTACTTCTTATGAAACAAGCCTGGTGGAAGGTGTGACAGTTTTCCAAAACACAATGTACTAATTAGTTAGCTCATGTGCCAGATATAGGAAGATATGAGTGTACAATAACAAAACAATATTGTGAGAAGCAATAACCACAATCTTGGTCTTACAGTTTCTAGTACAATTATAGGTTTCCAGATACAGTATAGATAACACAGCTTGGCCCATTGAACTAAAAAGTAATGCATGGCAGTTAAAGGATTAAACAGTTCTTACTTGCTGTTATAGTTACAATTTTTAAATAATGAACTACTTATTTCTATTATTAGTTTTAAAAAGCAAAATGTTTCAAGCAACTGGCTCGTGATACATGATATGTGACCAACCCCCTCCCCCTTACACACACATATATATTTTTTAAAAACTCCAGTTGAGGTACACTGCTTATACTATATTTATAATTATACTGTACTAAGTTATGTCTTACTTGTAAAAAATAGAACTAATAATAAATAACCTAATATTAATATGTTACTCCCAAGATCTGATCAACTTATATTTAAACACAGTAGTATGCTGAAATATGAAGGTATATTTTTTATAATTTTTAAATGTTTTGACACTTCTGTCTAGAAATGGTCTTGTTTTGCTAGAAAAAGATAGAGTTTTGAGTTTTAAAAACTGCAGTTTGGCTTGCTTATTATCTAAACATTTCAGAGAGCAAGGAGACAATCCAGTTGCTCCTTTGTTAGACAACCAATTCAAGGCTTTGGAGAAAAGATCTACTAAAAACAGAATATCTTCCTACAGCAGCAACCAAAACCAAACCAATACTATACCAAAACAGAAGTATTGTGACATCTTTATAACTAGCAAAATATGCTAGGCGTCTGTTTTGTGTTCTCCAATGTAACATGTGTGAGATAAAGGAACAGCTGATTCACAAAGCTAGCGGTGTCTACACATGTCCCTTACAGATGTTGCTGTGCTAGGGGGCAGATGGTCAGGCAGATATATTATTGGGGCTTTCACTAGATGCAGCACATGCAGCCACCATAAATACTGTGACTATGGCTAGCATGTTTTTCATCCAATCTGATGTTACAAATCAGACTCCAAAAGAGGCCACCCTGTGGAGAGATTAATTGATACAACAGGAAATCTATGAGAGTCGTTTCTGAATTGCAAGTTCAGTAGCGGCTGCAGGGTAAAGGTAAAGGTCGCCCTTGCTCGAAAGCCAGTCATATCTGACTCTAGGGTTCAGTGCTCATCTCTGTTTACACTCAAAGAGTCAGCACTGTCTGTGTTTGCAGATGTTTCCATGGACACGTGGCAGGTATAACTAGATTCCGGAGTGCGTGGAATGCTGCTTACATTCTCCCCGAAGTGATACCTATTTATCTACTTGCAATTTCTTGCTTTCCAACTGCTAGGTTGTCAGGAGCTGGGACAGAGATGGGAGTTCACTCCATCGTGCAGCACTTGGGTGTCGAATTGCTGACCTGCTGTTGTATATTGAGGCTCATTTGCAAAGAAGCGCAGAAGCACTCTTGCAAAGGGAAAATGGCGGTTTCCTCCCATTCTAGCAAAAAGCCCAAAGTGGCACAAAACCCCTACAAAAGGGCGCGCTTGTTAAACTAAACCAAGACCTGTGATTGGTTATACTTTTGGATCCTGTTCTCCATTAGTTAATTAAAGTTATCCCCAGTTATGATTGGTTAGTTACGTCCATCCGGCGGGTCGCTATCTTGTATCCAGGAGCTACCGCCGGAGAGACACTATATAAGCTCCAAGGTGTAGCCGGACTGGATCTATACTTCCCACACACCAGTTGGGTAGCCGGGTAGTGCTATGCCCTGGGTCCCTCCACTGCTGTGCTTCATGGCAGCACGTATATTGCCCTAGGTGGGGCAAGAGTCCGGAGGGACTGAATATGCTGGGATTGTATAGCCATCTATACTAGTGCTTATAAGGGCTGGATCCAACACCTGCTGACCTTTCAGTCGTCAAGTTCAGCATCTTAACCACTAAGCCTCCACAATCCCACAGGGCCCTGTTACAGTATAGCCTCGGATAATGACCAAACTCTGTTCCACGAAGTTGGTTGCTATGCGATTTTGGTCGCTATCCAATTCAAATGGGGTGATACCTCGGATAACGACCATTTTTTAGTGTTATGCGATGCATCACGTGTGCATGAAAACCGCGTCATTATCTGGTGCAGTCATTATCCAGTGCAATCATTATCCGAGGTATTACTGTATTAGTAAATCAGTTCTAACAGCATTGTGAACCATACATGGCCATTGTAACAAATCTGTAATTTCAAATAAGTATGCTTTAATAACTGCTCAGGGCAGCTTACAATGTTTTTGACTCACCTCTCTTTCATATTCTGCAATGGATCATCTCAATTTTAAAAAAAAATACAATGGCTTTTCATCACCATGAATGGAACTTATAATTCTACAGTGAAATATGTTGAAAAGTTATTAGACTGGTACATTATCTTAAAACAGTATTCAGGAATGCGTGGCTGTCCAGATTTGGTTATTGGACTGCCGTGCTGATTAGCTCTGGAAAGCACAGCCAGTGCTGAGGAATGATAGTTGCACTCCCACAATATTTGGAAAGCTCTACATTCCTTATCCCTTTCTCAAGCTAATGACTGTGGAAATAATGGCCCTGTAACTTCCTTCCTTTCATAAATAAATAGGACCTAGGTGTGTGTCTTGTTCTCAAAACAGAAAACGTGTTGTCCTGATCAAAATAAAGAAATTGAAGTTCAGCATTACTAACTTGTCCCATTAATTGAAGCATGATTACATTTCTCTGGACTACTGGAGCCTTTCTGTCATATGACTTTTGCAAAGAGGGTATAGAAAAGAAGAAGTCTGACTCAAAAATGAGTCAGTGAGGGTAACAGATGGGTGGAAAGTTGGTGGTTTTTTTTTCTTCTCTCTTTCCAGCCAGTAAGAGGAATAGCCGGCTGTGTCCAAGCAGTTTATATCATCTTTCAGTTGGGTGGATGTTAACTCTGCTTGGAAGAACCAATCTGAAGAACCTATGAGTCATTTTTGTAAGTTCTACTCTCCTGTTTTGATTTGTGTTGGATTAAAATTACCCATTGCTCCCCCACATCCAACATTTCTACCTCAGATGGAAAGAAAACTCATTCCCAGCAAAGTCAGAGAGTGTATTATCTCCAACCACAACCGCATCTCCAGTGGAATGTGATGGCCCATTTGCAAAGTCAACATTTAACCATAACCAGACTTCTAAGCCCTATCCTAACTACTCTGTCCATAGCAGAATGCCTGACTAGCCAACATGAGACTAGATTTGTTAAAGATCAAGACATCTCTGAGTTTTCCCATTTCTTCTGCGCTCAAACTAGAAGTGGCTGTCACATCTTTTCACAAATGATATTCCTAGAGGCAATTTTTAAGAACTCTGTCTTATGTGGAGGAACCTGTACGTTTAAGATTTCGTATGATTTCCTTTCCAAAGGTATAAATCTCATTTAATTTAAGGGGTGAAAGGAGAGACTGTCTGACTTGTGTTGATACCATTCTTATCAGTATTATGAAGAATAAAATGTTCATCACAAGAGGAACTCATTAGGTGCAATTATTTTCTTTAATTGTCAGATACTCATCAATATTTCCAAGAAAAGTTTCATCCTGTGAAATTAGAAATGGCATTCCTTCATACTATGCCAGTGGTACATGCAAATATGCCAGCAACAGTTATCATCCTTAATGTAGAGAAACCCTACAGTCAGAACTGGTCCTGCCCTTACATTAGGGTGAGTAAGATGACTGCTTCAATGAGCAGATATGAAGTGGAGAAGAGCAGAGAGGTGCTAAAGGTCAGATCTCTGTGTGTGCCCAAATAATTTCCTTTGCATCCCCTAATGGAGCTTGTTGCTGCTGGGCACAGTGGAAGATGTGTGGACATGTGCCATTTGTCCTTTGTTTTGAATACCAAGATGTCTTGTTTCAGCTCTGTCTATGCTCATATAACAGGCACAATACATAAGTAACGATGATCAAGTTCCTTATTTATTTTAAAAAATTAGATGCTACACAGGCTCCATTCAGACCATATTTTTTTTAAAGGAGATGAAGGCCAATAGAAGGACAAGTCAGAATAAGAATGCTTAGGACTGAGGTGCCCAATGCATTTCACTGGAATTTGTCCACCCAGTTCTCTCCAGTGGCTTTCTGTAACATCATTTAACATCAATAGAATGCAGACTCTGTGTGCCAAACATACTGAAAACATTTCCAAGCTTTAGCCATAAACACATACAAAACAGTATGATATTTGTAAGAAAAATGAGTTACAGATATAATTCTAAGTAAGGGAGGCAAGAAGCCGAGAAATGGAGAATATTCTCCAGAACTGCCTAACATGCTGGAACATACTGCAATCACGTCATTTATCAAGAATGTTAGCCCATCCCAGGAAGCAGAAGGTTTCTATTAGTGGTCAGAAGACCACAAAAGCTAAAAATATTTGAGCTTTGTTTTAAAAAGAGTTTTTCTGTTTTGCTTCTTCGTTTAAAAAAACAGAGTCACATAGTTTTCTCATTTAAATTGTAATTTGCTTGTCATGTCTCTGGTATAATGACTGAATTGTAGACCATACATACACCACTGCCATAAAATGATCGGAGCATTTCTTTCCACAGGGTTTTCAGGACTGTTTTGCAGTTGGCATCACATATCTTACCTACATTTAAACATGTGCACCCAGGCTTTCGATGATAACTACCCATTAATGTTATGCCATATGCAGAAGAGAAGAAGGAATGTTCATGAAGATCTGAGACATATAGCTGATGAACAGAATAAGGAAAAAGATTGAAACCTATATTTGAAGTCTGCTTGATCAACAGCTTCTGACATTCAAATGGAATGATCCCCCCTTACTCTGGGGCAAGGAAGGAACCCGCATATCCAATAATGCTTTCAATTTTTGTATAGCATTACAGAGTCAGAAAGTCCAGTATGTAGAGGCCAATAAGTATTGTGCATCAGATAATGTGGACTCCATATGATATTACCATCCACGGAATGCACTCAATCTTATTTTATTAAGCAACATAAAGTATATCTCTGAAGTGTTAAAAGAACAAAATAAAATCAAAGCCATTAGCATGTTTAAAAATATTTATTTAAAATTATCTCCATTTTTTGTTTAAAGCTACTTGAAACCACACTGCCCATCCCTCCTTGAAAATAACACCTAGCTTGAGCAAAAGCAATTTCATTGTGAGACAGAATTAACAATATCACTGCCATAGCCTAATTCTGGGGGCTTTGAAGAGGATCATAGGACCTATCGAATCCAACTTTAGTTTCAACTGGTCCCAAATCTGGAATGTCCTATTAGAGGTAATAGACTTCTCTGCCCATGGACCTTTCTGCAAGTCTTTTGTGGGTTCCCTGCCAGACACTGCTCGCTCCTCATCGATTGGGAGCAGGGGATCCTTCACCCTTCAATGGAGATGGCTGAAAGAATACCCTTCTCTAACAATGTTTGAGAAGAGTTTGAGAGGGATGATGGGCAGTATAGTATACCTGAGACAATAAATTGATTTGTACTTTTTAAATGTGTAGGCAGTCAGTCTCATCGTCCATTCAGCCTTTCCTTACATATTATACATATACAGTATAACAATATATCTTATGTATCAGCCTTTCTGCATATATTAAAAATATATCGTTGTTGTTCAGTCACACAGTCTCAAGTCCGACCCTTTGCGACCCCATGAATTATCACATACCAAGCCCTTCTGTCCTCTGCATTCCTCCACAGCCCACTCAGACCTACGCCCACTGCATCAACGATGCCATATAGCCACCTCATCCTTTGCCACCCCTTCTCCTTTTGCCTTCGATCTTTCCCAGCATCAAGGCCTTCTCAAGTGAGTCCTCTCTTCTCATTTGGTGGCCAAAGTACTTGAGCTTCATCTTCAGTATTTGTCCTTCCAATGAGCAGTCAGGGTTGATTCCCTTCAGGATTGACTGATTTGATATCATTATCCCTATATTTTTCTATGATGTTAATCATAGCAGTGCTCTGAGAACATGTTGCAGGAAGGAGAATGTTTAGAACAATATGATCACCTTCCATTAAACACCCTCTCTCTTTTTTGTCAGCCTAGACTGGATTAATTCTTCTACCTTCACCATTGATGGCAGTACTAGTTGTCCAGTTCCACACCTAGTTGTATCAACTTTAAAAATACTTAAGGTTCCTAAGGTTTTCTTGTTCTAGGGTTGCTTCTGTCTAAAATTTATGCTTGGCATTCTTAGTGACTTCTAATTTTTCTAAATTGTATTGTATTGTTTTGTATTGATTTTATCTTCCACATTGACTTGAGAGCATTTCACCTTTAAAGGCAGCCTTCTTCTTCTTCTTCCATGTCTAGCCAGATGTGAAACTGCCAAAATGAATACACCTTTTGATGAGTTCCTTCTGCAGTTCCATTCACCTGACCTAGTGTGAGAAAGATTAGCCAGCAACACAAGGTTCAAAAATTGAAAGGCAGCCTAAAATAATTTTAAAGGATTGAATGCTTTAAAAAAGTGGGATGGCTAGTTCAGCTGCTATACTTTTCTGTTCTAGTCTTACACTCATCAGGATTATTCACAGAAATTCACACACTCACGTTTGATTAAATTTCACAGTGACAAAATAACATGAAATAAAATTAGTGGCTTCATATAAATGTTAAAAGAACAGCAAGGAGATAATTGACTCCTGAGGCACCCCACATTGGAGTGTCCTTGAGGCCAAAGTAAACACCTCAAGTTAATTCTCTGGATCTGGCCATCAAGGAAGGGCCAAAGCCAGTGTATTACAGTGCCTCTGAGTCCTAACTGAAAACCTCTTCAAAAGGATAGAGTGGTCAACGGTATCAACAACTGCCAAGAGATCTAGGAGCACCAGGAAGGGTGAAGCCATCCACTCTGTCCATTTCCCAGAGAAGATCACTATGTAGTGCACCAATGCACTTTTGGTGACATGATGGGGCCTGATTCTGAACCATAGCTGTAATGGATCTAGACAATTAGTTTCATTCAAGAACACCTGCAATTGGTCATCTACCACCCTTTCAATGACCTTGCCCATTAAAGGGAGATTGGCTACAGGCCTATAGTTGTCAAGATTGTCTGAAGGTGTATTTGACCTTTTTAGAAGTGGGCAGAGAACTGTTTCTTTCAAGCAGGAGGACTATGTTGCCCTTCTGTAAAGATTAATTAATGATTTGCTCAGCCCACTCCTAAAACACATTAGCAGATTTTATAAACCAAGATAGGTAAGGATCAAATGGAGAGGTAGTGGCTTTATAGCACACAAGTGCTTTGTCCACCTCATCAGATGTTACAAGTTGAAACTGTTCCCATAAAACTCGAACATACAGAGCATTGGATGTCCCAGCCTCATCTACCATACTAGTTGTGGAATCAAGGTCCTGTCAGATGGTCGCAACTTTTGATTGATCATGGTGAGGCCTGCTTGGTAGACCTGCTGCCATGAGGCTGCAGACTATATGATAAAGTTCCATCTGCTGGTTTGATGCCTCTAGAACATGATGAGCATTATAGATCTTTGTCATTCTTCTAATCTGCAGAAGATATTCTGAGGTTGCTTCCTTTACTAAAGCCAGTTTCTCATCCAAAGGAACTTGCCACCACCTGCTCTCTAGCCTTCTCCTGTTTCCTCTCCTGTTTTCTCCTGTGCTGTTTCCTCTTGCAGAGTTCCTCCATGAACCATGGGGATGGATGAAATCTACAGCAGAGAGGGAATTTAGGGATGATCGTGTCAACTGCCCAGGCTGGCTCCATATATCATTCGGCAACCTGTGCTTCGACAGCAGTGCCGACTAAGTCAGCTGGAAACTTCCAATGCCACTTGGAATCCAATCAGATCCAGTAACCTTTGAGGGCAGACCATCTTAATTGGTCCAGGCTCCCCATGGGGGGAGGTTGATGTCAGCACTTTCAATTTCAAGCAGGAAATGGTCTGACCATGACAAGGTGGTGGACGAAACATCCACCACCTTCAGATCATCATCTTCCTGTCATTATTCCTGTCGTGGAGAAAATAAAGTTTATGCTAGCAAGTCTAAATAAGTTATTATTTTGTAAGTTAATCTTTTGAACACAGAAAAGTTTTGACCGTAAGAAAGTGACAAACTTTGCCGTTAGATGATTTTCCCCCAGTGTCATTTCCCCAGGTCTTCCTTCCATATACATTTTTAAAAATGAGTCATGACCTAAAGAGGGGGAAAATAATCCACTTTGAATGGGTTCAAAGACCTTACCTTGGATACCTTGGAGTCATTATTCAGCGAGGAGTCCTTGGATGAGTAGACATCTCCAAACTTCTGTCCATATCGATCTGTCCCTTGCAGTTCTTCTCCATGTTGATCCAATATTTTTCTTGAGAAAGTTTCCCCATATGCGAGGTGGTCTTCCCCTAGGTCTTTTGCGATTTAACCTCTTTTTAAAAAAGGTATATTTAATTTAAAATGCAGGCATAAACTCCAAAATCCAACAGTATATCACTTGCTGGATCCCACTACTCCCAAAATCTGTGATAGTTCTTCCCTCCCTACGCCCCAGAAACCTGGGACAGCCTCCAAACTGAGATATGTGTGTTTCCTCTGTTTTTGGCACCACAAAGATTTGCAATGGGAGATGGAGAGAGAGGGCAGAAAAAATCCTAGTTCTATTGGCATGAACACCAAACCACATAGTGTGGTCTTGGCAGTATAATGAATCCCATTTTAACTTCCAAATCAGTGCAGTATAACCATATTCAGTGGTTGGAATCCTGCTGGTAAAACTACACCAGGGCAAAAGGTGAATATGTTGTCAACCTGCAACGTTAAACTGCTGTACTGCATCCAGAAGGCTGTGAGTTCAATCCTGACCAGGGCTTTAGATTGACTCAGCCTTCCATCCTTCTGAGTAAAACGAGTACCCAGCATGTTGAGGACAAAATGCTAATTAACTTGTAAACTGCCCAGAGAGTGCACTAAGAACTGTGGAGCAGTATATAAGTGTAATTGCTACTCCTATTGCTAATTTAAAACTTCCTATTCCCTCCCCCCAAGATTCTGAGGCTCCCAAGGGTTCACAAGAGAAGGGGATCCTTCAAATTCCAAAAAAATACACTACTGGATCACTGCAGCCACTGTAATTTGTGCCCCTTTAGGTCCATGATGGCTTAGTGGTTAAAACTCTGAACTTGAAAACCAGAAGGTTGGAAGGTTAAACCTGAGTGCTGCGAAACAGAGTCAGCTCCCATCATCTATCCCAGCTCCTGTTAACCTAGCAGTTTGAAAGCAAGAGATTGCAAGTAGATAAATGGATACCGCTTTGGTAGGAAGATAACACCATTCCATGTGCTCTGGTGTCTAATCATGTCTAATCATGTCAGCCACATGACCACTGAAACATCTGCAGATGCAGAGAGCACTGGCTCTTTGGCTGTAAACAGAGATGAACACCACACCCTAGAGTTGGATATGACTGGCTTTTGAGCAAGGGAGAAATTTTTCTTTAGTAGTTAAAGAAGAGGATTTCAATCAATGTTTCATTTGGTTACTTGGAAAAATAATTACATGTATTACCAAGCAGTTGGACTGCATTGATGACCTAATAACAACACAATGTGTCCTTATTCTAATTCCTACATTTTTCCTATCGAGGCAATTTTTGGAGGTTGGAGGCTATGCTTTATTCAAATCAGCAATAAATCAAGAGAGGGCTTGAACCTTCTGCTACAGTTACTTTTCATTGGGAAGTAACATAAATTTCATTCTCACTTGCAAAACATGTGGCTTTCTGAAGTGTGCTATCAGTTCAATGAATGAGCAGTTCTTTCTTGGTGTGTGTAGTTTTACAACCTCTTGTGAAAGAGACTGGAAATCATGTAAACTGTGTCCTATAACCAGTCCTTAGTCACCTTGTTGGGGAAAACTGCCTCCTGCAATGCTTTTGTTTTAAGTACATTGTGTACATTTTCTTCTCTGCATCCTTTACTATTTTGCAAGGACTACAGGAATGTCAAATACGTTCTCCTTTTACAGCAGCTGGGTGGAAGTATTTTTACTCCCTTTCCACATTTGCAGTACTTCCCATAAATCTACTTAACAAAACTCAGATAACAAAACACATTTACACACAATTTTCCATTAGTAGTACTCTGTTAATTAGGTTTAAAGGTCACCAAGTCAAGGAGCTAGATCCAGACTTACAGTGCATCTACTCTGTATAATGGCACGCTGAATCAATTTGGCTTTGCTTCAATTTGGTTCAAAACCTGCATTGCTTTCTTAACTGGGATTGGTCCTTGCACAGTGACTGTGGAATGTTTCGGGAGTTCAGTGTTCACAGGATGTGCTGTTATTGGCATTCCAGCCCACAACCCCCCTTCTTTCCTCCCTTCCTTTAATCACATCAAAGAGAGTAATGACTCTAATTTACCAGCAACCAACCTCTTGCCTCCCTCCTGTTCAATGAACCTCTGTCAAGACCCCCACACATGGCAGGCTGGAAGGTTTATCATTCTACCTGTGGGGATTTGAGGATTTTTATTTTTCTTCTACTGAGTCACTTCCCGCACCAATCAAACCATCTTCTCAGTTGCTGCTGTTGGTCTTCTCTCTGTGGTGTGTGTGTGTGTGAGAGAGAGAGAGAGAGAGAGAAGGGGAGAGGACTGGCCACATGAGAATATTCTCACCTCACATTCTGTCCTGTCCATCAGTCATCCTCTGATACCTTTTATTTCCTATGAGTTTTGGCACTGGATCACCTCTGCACATATAGAAATGAATTTAAAAATGGGAATGAAAAAGAAACCACCAATTTAAAATGTGAAGGACAATCCCGTGGTATGTGTGTATTATTTCAAATACAGAAAACCATAAAATGAATTGCAGAGGTGAGTCTAAAGGAAGGAAGGATCAGCACTTTACAGACATGCCCTGCCATCTGGTAGACCTGATCACTTGGGGAAAACACTACTGATTCCAGAATGAAAACTAAAAGGCCCCCAGTGGTAGAGAAAAAATCTGGGTTGGCAGCAAAAAGTGCCAGCTTCCTTGGTGGCATAGTGGTTAAGACACTAGGCTTGGAGACCGGAGAGATGGGTTCAATTCCCGATGGGGGGGCATGAAATGAGCCTCATTCGGGCAGCCCCTGCAAAAATCCTTTCAACCCAGAGTAATCTCTGACACGAAAATGAACGAATGAGCAAAAAGTGCCAAAATTGCCCTGAAGGCAAAAAATAACGAAACCGAAGCTGTCCTACTTTGGGCACATCATGAGAAGGCAAGATTCTCTGGAAGAGACAATAATGCTGGAAAAGACTGAAGGCAGCATGAAAAGAGGGATATGAGGTGGATTGACTTCACCAAGGAAGACACAGATTTCAGTTTACCAGAAGTGAGCAGGGCTGTTGAGGACAGTACATTTTGGAGATCACTCATCCATAGAGTCTCCATAAACAAGAGGTAATTTGTTGGCATATAACAACAACAAACTCCCATATCATGTCTAGTTTAACTGTTAGACTCATTAGATGTGTATTTGATTTTCTGTGGATATTACACATCAGTTACCCACATCTTGACAGAATGGTGCCTCTCTGTTACTAACCAGCAATTGAAACAGGAGAATGAAGGATTATTTGAGCGGATTTTGGATTACCCAGAATAAACATTAACTTCCATTTGTTCTACAAGGAGGAAAGCTTGGCAGTTCTTATCTGAATGATATCATTTGCATTTAATGACTTTTCTCTCCTTCTCTACTCATGAGTTACGTGTGTTACATGACACAATGTCCTTCCTAAGTAATGACCAGACCAGCCTGGGCATCTCTGTAGTCTTAGGTTTCCTGTTTGTATCACCTTATAGTGAACTAACCCTCCCTAACTAAGCGTGCATTTACATTGATTAAAAAAACACATCTGCCTTGGCTCCTGATAGATTTAAAAATTGGAGTTTACACAATACATAGTCAAAATTGATGTATTTTAACTGCCAAGCTGTTTATCTGGGTTTAGCTTATTTTACATGAATTCCTGCCACAAATTTCCCCACTGCCAATCAGTTGTTTAGCAGGGATTGGTGGCAGAGATACTACAAGGAACAACATCATCAGAAAACTCACAAGTTTTACATAGGGAACTCAACCATCCACACCGCATACAACAGTTTTGGCCCTGAGCATCTCTGCAGCAGAGTATGCTGCTCCAATATGGAGCGCATACACACACACACACACACAAACACACACACACACAAAAGTTGTTAATGAATCAATGTGTATACAGTGTTAAGATGTCTCAAACCTATGCTAGTTGAGAAAAGATATCCTCTTATTGGTATTGCTCCACCTAAGATCAGGAAAGAAGTAGCAGTGAACACCAAGAGAACTAAGTAAGTGTTGTGTCCAAGCATTATTTCTAAAAGTCGGTATGAGTGCCGTAAAGTCTACGGCGGAATAGCATGCCTTTTGCAAAGGCTCCAATTTCAAACTACTGTCAAAAAGAGCTGATTCGTCAGTACAAACTTTCCCGCTTCTCCGGAAGCCTGCCAAAATGTATCCACCTGTGTAACTGCCATTCTCACTGTATATAAGCTGGCCACCTTGTACATGTTCCTCAGTCCGATTTCTGAGCTGATAATAAATCACTTGTGTTTGATCCAATCCTGCAGGTCAGAATACTTCTTAAGCGCCGGACTCAACATTGGCGACGAAGGTGGGATCTTGATGGCTGCTGCTGCTGCTGCTGCTCCTGCTCCGTTCGGGCCATTCGACATGTCCAAGCCAGATTCATGGCCCATGTATGAAGTCCAGTTCATCAACTATGTGATCTCTCAGAAAATTGCAGATGAGGGTTTCCAGAAGGCAACATTCCTGGCCCACTGTGGGCTGACCACTGTTGAACTGCTCATAGACTTGCTTCTGCCCAGGCTGCTGAAGGAAACACATCTGAGAGACATTTTGACCATCCTCCGGGACCATTTCAGGCCGAAAACTTCAGTTTTCCCTGCTAGAGTAGCTTTCTACAGGTGAGATCAGAGGGTCGGCAAGTCGGTTGCAGATTACGTTGCTGCTCTCTGCCACGCCACAGTTCCCTGCAAATGGGAAAACCTCGACATTGCTCTTCGTGACCAGCTCCTTGTAGGCCTCAGAGACGAGGCTACACAATGTCGTCTTATGAAAAGGGACACTTTGACTTTCGCACAAGTCCTCAAAGAGGCTCAGGTGACTGAAGTTGCCACTGCCGGAGTCCAGTACCTCCAAACAAAGTCCGTTGCTCCAGCAACAGCGCTCGTCCAGCCCATCAGCATCTTCAGCCAGCTCCGAAGAGGGGGACGACGTCGCTAAAGTTCATTGCAGAAACTTTGCTCCGTCCAAAGGCACTGTTGCTCTGTGCCAGGGTTGCGGGAGCAGACATCTCCACACCCAATGTCCATTCATATCTGCTGAATGTCACTGTTGTGGAAAAAGGGGGTAATTTCCAGGAAATTACCGACCTGTCAGGTTGACATGTGTCCCAGGTAAAGTGATGGAAACCATCCTAAAAGATAGAATTAATAGGCACATAGAAGAGAAGGCGCTGCTAAAGGAGAGCCAACATGGCTTTTACAAGGGCAAATCATGCCTCACTAATCTGTTGGAATTTTTTGAGAGTGTCAACAAGCATGTGGATAAGGGGGATCCCGTTGACATTGTTTATCTGGACTTTCAGAAGGCTTTTGACAAGATCCCACACCCAAGGCTCTTGAATAAACTTGCCAGTCATGGAATAAAGGGACAGGTCTTGTCCTGGATCAGCAACTGGCTAAGGGACAGGAAACAGAGGGTAGCACTAAATGGACACTTCTCCAAGTGGAGGGAAGTAAAGAGTCCCCCAAGGTTCAGTACTGGGACCCCTGCTTTTCAACCTCTTCATAAATGATCTAGAGGTAGGAGTAAAAAGCAAGGTAGCCAAATTTGCTGATGACACTAAATTATACAGGGTAGTGTGTTATGTATGTATGTATGCATGCTCATGATACTGTAAAGGCAAGATTGTAACCACTCCAGATACAAACGATATCAGCTGTAAAGGAACGCGAGCAGACAGCCTATAGAGGGCAGCTGCGAGCGTTCACTCTCACATGGTTCACATTGCGCAATCACGGACAGCCGCGGGAAAACCTTCCCCGCAAACAGCAGCAGGAAAGGAGGCGTGCCTGGGCGAGGCCACGCCGGTAGCAGCCAATGAGCTACCGTGCTACAGGATTCAAATGAAGAACGCTACTGTATATATTGAGATGTATCACCGCCATTACCTCATGCTTAACTGGAACCTCATGCAATAAACCTGTGTTAAACCAACCCTTCGGTTGTCCGGTCGTCTTTGGTCCCATACACTAAATTGGCGACGAAGGTGGGATATGGCTGCCCACGGGACCAAGACATGCGCCGGCTACGAGATCAGGAAGCCGGGAGACTTGGAGCTGTTTGAGATAGACTTCAACGCTGCGCTGGTGGAGCTCGAAGTCTCAGACGAGGCCAAAAAGAGGGCCATCTTCGTCCGCATGCTCGGACAAGAGACCAAGAGGACCTTGGTGGACCTGATCGCGCCGAGGAAGGTGGGCGACCTCAAGGCCACAGAGCTCCTGGCGGCGCTGCGCGCCCATCTCCGGCCGGCAATAGCGATGTTCCCCGCTCGGAGCGCGTTCTGGAGGCGAGTCCAGGCACCCGGAGAATCGGTCGATGAGTTCGCCGCGGCCCTGCGGTTGGCCGCCGGCCCATGCAAGTGGGAACTCCCCGACGTCACCCTCCGGGACTGCCTGCTCTGCGGGCTGAGGGACACCGAGACTCAGCGCGCGCTGATGAAAAGGGAACCGCCTCCCACGTGGCAACAAGTCCTCGACGCGGCACAGGCCGCAGAGGCCACGTCGGCCGGGGTGCACGAGCTTCAGGACTGGCGCCCGAAGACCGCCAAGGCAGAGAGTTCGGTGCGCGCGGCCCGGCGGGCTTCGAACTCGTCTGCAGAGAGCAGCGACGACGAGGACGTCCGGAGGGTCCAGAGAGAGGGCCGGCGCTGCGATGGCTGCGGCGCCGCCCACGCCCGCACCAAATGCCCATTCCGCAAGGCCGAGTGCCACAACTGCGGCCGGCGCGGGCACATCGCCAAGGTCTGCCGGAAACGACGCGAGGCCCCCCGGAGTTCTCCAGACCGCTCGGCGAGGCAGGACCGCACCACGAGGCAGGACCGCACCACGAGGCCGAAGGACGGCACCCGGACCACGAGGACGCGGGACGGAGTAGGGCGAGTCTCCGACGACAGCGAGGACGACGCGCCGGTTTGCAGCGTTTCCACGGAGCACCCCCGTTACTTCGTTGAGGTAGTAATACAAGGGGCCCCTGTTAGAATGGAGGTGGACTCGGGTTCTTCATACTCTATTATTTCCCAGGGGGAGTTCATGAAAATCGCCCCCCGCGTGCGGCCCAAGCTCAAGGCGTTGAGGGCCACACTGAAGGACGTGCAAGGGAACCGCATCCCAGTGTTGGGGGTTGGGAAGTTCCAGGTCCAGTTCAAAAAGTACACCGCAACGCTTCCCCTAGTCGTCCTCAAGGGAGGTAAATGCAGCCTCCTCGGGACTCAATGGTTCCAGCCCCTGGGGTTGTTCATTGGGGGGGTGCACGCCGTGGGAGCACACGCCGCCGGGACTGATCCAATACAGAGTGTGTGCGACGCGCACCCCGAGGTTTTTAAAAAGGGGCTAGGAAAATTCAAGGGCCCCCCAGTGACTTTCGACCTGGACCCTGGAGTGCGTCCAATCAGACTTAAACCGCGCAGAGTGCCTTTCGCACTAAAGGACAAAATAGAGGCGGAGTTGGACAAATTGGTGGGCCAGGGGATTCTTGTTCCTGTTGATTCTGCGGAGTGGGAAACTCCAATTGTAACAGCGCTTAAGGCCAACGGGGAAGTCCGCATATGCGCGGATTACAAGTGCACCATCAATAAGGCGATCCGCCCTAATGCGTATCCGGTGCCGGTAGTCAGCCACTTGTTGGCCAGGTTACACGGGGGGAAGTGTTTCGCCAAACTCGACCTGGCCCAAGCCTACCAGCAACTCCCGGTGACCCCCGCCGCAGCTGCTGCACAGACCATAGTCACCCACAAAGGGGCGTTCCAGGTTTCGCGCCTCCAATTCGGCGTGAATTCGGCGCCCGGGATTTTCCAGTCATTGGTGGAACGCCTCCTGAAGGGGTTGGAGGGGGTGTTACCCTATTTTGATGACGTATTAATTACAGGGGGGAGCCGGGCCGAATTAGCAACGAGGTTGGGAAAGGTCCTGACAATATTCGAAAAGGCGGGGTTGAGGTTGCGGAAAGACAAATGCGTCTTCTTCGCTACAGAGGTTGAGTTCCTAGGGTTCCGTGTCACTCCCGAGGGAATTAGGCCAGCCCAATCCAAGGTAGCCGCCATCAAGAAGGCCCCTCGCCCCACCTCCAAGCCCGAGTTGCAGTCGTTCCTCGGACTGCTCAACTTCTACCACTCCTTCCTTCCGCGGAAGGCAGCCGTGGCAGAACCGCTACACAAATTGTTAAAAAAGGACGAGGCATGGAAGTGGGGCGACGTCCAGGAAAAGGCTTTCAATGACCTGAAGCGACTCCTGGCATCAGATGCTGTACTGACCCACTTCAACCCCAAACGCCCGGTGGTCCTGATATGCGATGCATCCCCGGTGGGGGTGGGGGCGGTGCTATGCCACGTGCTGGAGAACGGTAGGGAGGCCCCGATAGCTTTCTACTCTAGATCCCTGTCCCAAGCGGAGAGGAACTATGCTCAGACAGACAGGGAGGCGCTAGCTATAATTGCAGGGACCAAGAAATTTCATGATTTTGTGTACGGCCGCCCCTTCACCATAGTGACTGACCACAAGCCTTTGCTGGGCATATTCACCGCAGACAAGCCCACACCCCAGATTCTGTCCCCGAGAATGCTCAGGTGGGCCATCTTTCTCAACGCGTATCAGCACGCGTTGGTATACCGGCCCGGGAGGGAGATAAGCCATGCCGACGCTCTGTCGAGGTCCCCCATTCCCCGGGATTGCTGCCACGTGGGCGGAGTAGAGAGGGACCACCAGGTCTTAATGATAGAGGTCCTAGACTCCCCTCCAGTAGTACCGGCCGAAATCGCCAAAGCGACAGGCAAGGACAAAGCGCTGGCCACGGTTTGCTCCTGGGTGCAGAAAGGGTGGCCCGTGTCTTCCCCAGCAGCGGAATTCGACACATTTTTCAAAAAGAGATTAGAGTTGTCCCTAGAGAGGGGTTGCCTCTTGTGGGGACAGCGGGTAGTGATCCCCACGTCTCTCCGGCCGAGGGTGCTTAAACTGCTGCACGTCAGCCACCCGGGGATCGTACGCTCTAAGGCACTAGCCCGCAGCTATTTTTGGTGGCCCCAGTTAGACGCCGACATCGAACACATGGTCGGCACTTGCGAGGCGTGCCAAAGCTCTAGGCCAGAAGAGGCTCGCTCGCCACCCAGGGAATGGGACGCTGCAAGGGGACCCTGGTCCCGAGTACACGTAGACTTTGCTGGCCCGTTCAGGGGAACGCTTTTCCTCCTCGTGGTGGACGCGTTCTCTAAGTGGTTGGAGGTCATTCCAGTCTCGAACACCTCCTCGGCCACAACAATTAAACAGTTAAGGAGGGTCTTTTCCACGTTCGGTTTACCCGACACCCTCGTCAGCGATAACGCTAGCTGTTTCACGTCCGCAGAGTTCAGGGCATTCATGGAGCGCAACGCCATTCGGCACGTCACCTCCGCCCCCTTTCACCCGGCCACCAATGGCCAAGTAGAGCGCCTCGTGCGCACCACGAAAGACGCGCTACTGCGCATGGGTCCCGGAGACCTCGACCTGAAATTGTGCCAATTCCTGCTGAGATACAGGGTCACCCCTTTAGCGTCAGGGTACTCCTCCGCAGAGCTGTTGATGCGCAGGAAGCTGGCCACGGGGATATCCAAGCTAGACCCCACGAGAGTAGAGGACAAAGGGCGGAACATAGGGGTGGAACCCACAAAGAGTTTCAGCATAGGCGCCCCAGTACACTGCAGGAATTACGCCAGCGCGGGGCCAGCCTGGGTGCCGGGCACCGTAGTAGACCAAACCGGCCCCGTCTCATACCGCGTAGAGACCAGTACAGGTTTCCTGTGGAGGCGACACGTGGACCAACTCAGGCGTAGGGTCCCCGGAGAGCAAGACGCGGAGGAGATCAGCATTGAATCAGCGTTAGGGTACTCCCCCACCCGTTTAGCCCAAGGGGGAGGAAAAGGGGAGCATGGGTCCCCACCAAGGGGGGAGGAAAGGCAATCGATCCACGGAAATCTTTTGCGGGAGTCCCCGCCAGAGAGGAGGAGCCCCGGGTTGCGGGAGTCCCCGTCAGAAAGGAGGAGCCCCAACCACACTCATACCCCGCGGAAGCCGCGGAAGTCCCCCCGAGGCTCAGAGGCCCATAGAAGTTTAGACGTTGATTTACAGTACCAGGGGGAGTTAGCGGAGTGGTCCCCCACCCGTCCTAGCGAAAAGAGGGGTTTCAGTTCAGCCCCTGGTATTTCCAGTCCCAGTAGCCCCTGTGAGTTAGAATGCAACATAGCGCCCATGTTCCGGAGACCGACACCTCCAAGACCGGAGGCATCAGCGAGTCCGCCCACCACAGTCTTAAGGTCCCCCGAGCAGGGATCAGAAGGTAGCCGTTCCCCAAGGGCGACCTCATCGGTTCCGCGGTTCACACTAGGAGGGTCCCCGGGGTCCGAGGGCAATAGGCAGGGATTTACCTCCCAACTGTTCATCCCATTCCCTTCCCCAAGCGCAAGGCAGGCACGGACGCCCCACAGAGCCACTAACGAATCCCCGTTTCCCGTTGCAGGACAAGCACCCGCGGAGTCAGGGATCACGGGCTCTCCAGAATTAGGGCAGGCGCAAGCACGCCCCAAGCGAACGTGCGGCAAGCCACAATGGTTGCGGGACTTCGTCCCATCCTAGGGGGGAGGGATGTTATGTATGTATGTATGCATGCTCATGATACTGTAAAGGCAAGATTGTAACCACTCCAGATACAAACGATATCAGCTGTAAAGGAACGCGAGCAGACAGCCTATAGAGGGCAGCTGCGAGCGTTCACTCTCACATGGTTCACATTGCGCAATCACGGACAGCCGCGGGAAAACCTTCCCCGCAAACAGCAGCAGGAAAGGAGGCGTGCCTGGGCGAGGCCACGCCGGTATCAGCCAATGAGCTACCGTGCTACAGGATTCAAATGAAGAACGCTACTGTATATATTGAGATGTATCACCGCCATTACCTCATGCTTAACTGGAACCTCATGCAATAAACCTGTGTTAAACCAACCCTTCGGTTGTCCGGTCGTCTTTGGTCCCATACACTAAATTGGCGACGAAGGTGGGATATGGCTGCCCACGGGACCAAGACATGCGCCGGCTACGAGATCAGGAAGCCGGGAGACTTGGAGCTGTTTGAGATAGACTTCAACGCTGCGCTGTCGGAGACCTCGACCTGTGAGAGATTGTGAGGAGCTCCAGAGGGATCTCTTGACACGGGGAGTGGGCAAAAGAGTGGCAAATGAGCTTCAACATTAGTAAGTGCAGAGTGATGCATGTTGGGGCAAAAAAAACCAATTACATTTATAAACTGATGGGGTCTGAACTCTCCGCGACAAACCAGGAAAGGGACCTTGGTGTCCTGGTGGACAACTCAATGAAGGTGTCAACCCAGTGTGCCTCAGCAGTGAAAAAAGCAAACTCAATGCTAGGGATCATTAGGAAGGGTATAGAAAATAAGTCAGCGTGTCATTTTGCCTCTTTATAAATCTATGGTGAGGCCCCATCTGGAATACTGTGTACAGTTCTGGTCACTATACCTCCAGAAGGATATTATGGAGTTGGAGAAAGTGCAGAGGAGGGCAACCAGAATGATTAGGGGACTGGAACACCTTCCTTACCATCTGAGGCTGCAACGGTTGGGCCTTTTCACTCTTGAACGATGCCGTCTAAGAGGTGACCTGATTGAAGTTTATAAAATCATGGACGGTGTGGACAAAGTAGATAAGGAAAAACTGTTTTCCTTATCGCACAACACTAGAACTAGGGGACACTCGATGAAACTTTTGGGTACTAGTTCTCAAACAAATAAGAGAAAGTACTTTTTCACCCAGAGGATTACTGGTCTATGGAACTCCCTGCCAGAAGACGTGGTGACAGCTGTCAGTCTTGACAGCTTTAAGAAAGGATTAGACAAGTTCATGGAGGACAAGGGTATCAATTGCTATAATTATGGATACTTAAGGACAACCTCTGGGTTGGAGAGATAGGCAGGATATCTCCCAATGCCATTTCCAGGGAATCCTAAACAGGTGAAGGCATCTTCTTGGGAATACCCTGAAGGAAATGGTGAGCCACTGTGTGAGACAGAATGCTGGACTGGATGGGCTGTGGCCTGTTCTAGCAAGGCTGTTCTTATGTTCTTATGCTAGAGTGTGCCGCCAGCGCGTCGAGGGACCTTCCAGGGACAAAGTTCATCGAGGGAAGGAGTACCCGATTTCCAAGGTCTTTGCCAGCCACGGCTCTGGTTCCAGAGTTCACGTGGTTTCTGACAGGTTTCTTGTCAACATCTGCCTGCAGGGTTGTCCATTCCAGATGGAAATTGACTCAGGATCATCATTTTCGATCATCACGCAGAAGGAATTTCTCCGACTTCCTCCAGCTGACCACACAAAGTTGCTGGCTCTTCAAGTCAGGTTGAATGATGTACAGGGTCACCACATCCCTGTGCTTGCCATTGGCACTTTTACCGTGCAATTCAAGGCTTTGTCAGCCAGGTTACCGCTTGTCGTGGTCAAGGCGGTAAGAATAATCTTTTGGGTATGCAATGGTTTGGGCCCCTGGGTACTGCTTTCTTGGGTATTAGTAAGGTGGAGGCTGATCCCATTCAGTCCACTTGTGATCGTTACCCAGATGTATTTCACCCTGGATTGGGTACTTTCAAGGGGGGCCCTGTTCACTTCGAACTTGACCTGTCTGTTCAGCCCATCAGGCTGAAACCCCGCTGGGTGCCTTTTGCGCTCAAGGACCGTATCGAGGCCGAACTTGATAAAATGATAGCACAGGGTATCCTGGAGCCGGTGGATTCATCTCCATGGGAGACTCCAATCGTCACTGTGATCAAGTCCAATGGGGACATCCGCATCTGTGCAGATTACAAATGCACTATTAATAAAGCCATACGCCCTAATTCTTACCCAGTGCCAGTTGTGAGTCACCTGCTGGCTACCCTTCACAGAGAACACTGTTTTGCCAAACTGGACTTGGTGCAGGCATATCAGCAATTGCCTGTCACTCCTGAATCTGCTTTGAGTCAGACTATTACCATACATAAGGTTGCGTTTAAAGTTAAACAATTACAATTGAGTGTCAATGCAGCACCAGGTATATTCCAAGGGTTAGTGGGAAAATTGCTCAAAGGCCTTCCAGGTGTTTTACCGTATTTTGATGAAGTATTATTGCTGGGAAAGATAGGGGGACCTCACTGTAAAATTGGGTAAAGTACTTGAACATTTTCAAAATGCCAGTCTTAGAGTTAAGAAGGAAAAATGCTTTTTTTGCTACTGAAGTTGATTTCCTGGGTTTCAGGGTTACACCAGAAGGCGTTAAACCCTCTGACTCTAAGGTAAAAGCGGTTTGGGACGCTCTGCGTCCGAATTCAAAAGGTGAACTGCAAGCATTTCTAGGGGCTTCTGAATTTCTACCATTCATTTCTACCTCAAAAGGCCACCGTGGCTGCCCTACTACACCTGCTGCTTAGAAAAAATATGGTGTGGTGTTGGAGAACAAGGCGTTTTGAGAAGTTAAGAGACTTTTTACGTCAGACGCTGTCCTTACTCACTTTGACCCAAGTAAGCCAGTCATTCTTGTCTGTGATGCTTCCCCTGTGGGGTTGGGGGCCGTGCTCTGCCACAACCTAGGGGGTGGAAAAGAGGCACCGATCGCCTACTACTCAAGACCTCTGACAGACACAGAGAAAAGGTATGCCCAGATTGACAGGGAGGCTCTGTCGATTATTGCAGGTACCAAAAAAAATCATGACTTTATTTACGGGCAACCCTTTATGATCATCATGGATCACAAGCCACTGCTGGGCATCTTCATGCCCGACAAGCCTACCCCCCAGATTTTGTCTCCTAGAATGCTTTGTTGGACAATGTTCCTTCAAGCATATCAGTACACTCTACAGCATCGCCCTGGTGCCAGTATCTCCAATGCAGATGCCCATCGGAGGGGGAGTGATCCGGCCCACAAACCAAACATGTTGAGAAAGCCTGCTATAATGCACTCTGCATGAGACTGTCTCTGAAAATTATTCGGGATCTTCATCTAGTCCAAAACACTGCAACCAAACCATTGACCTGCCAAGATTGTTCTTCTGATCTTACATGCTGCAGCACAGAACTTGGCAATATTGTGGGTGAAGGTGGGGCTTTCATCAGATAGCAGTCAGTGAGTGTATGTGCTGTTTGGCCAGCCAGGATACCTGCATGAGCAGTGGAGATATGAACTTGTTTCAGATGACTTTATAAAAAGGACAGATGCACAGAACATGTTCTATGGTTTTGATTTCTCCAGTGTCACAGGGGCATACTCTCTCACACAGTGGTGATCATCAGCTGGTTTTCACCAGTACGTGCATACCGGTAGTAAAAATGGCTGGCCCCACCCCGCCCCCTCCTCCTCCTAGAAGAAGCTTTGGAGGGGGCTGGCTCCATTTCCCCCTTCATCAAAGGCTTTTCCTGGGCTCTGTTTCACCCCAAAGCTCATCTCCAGCCACTCCGGAGTGAAACAGAGCCTAGGAAGAGCTTTGGAGGAAGGGGGAAATGGCTTCTGAGGGGGCTCTTTGCTATAGAGCTATGAAAATAGAAGCCTCTTCTATTTTCATCACTCTATAGCGAACCTCTGAAGCCATTTCTCCCTTATCCAAGCCTTTTCCTGGGCTCTGTTTCACTCCAAAGCACATCCCCAGCCACTCCAGAGTGAACTCTGTGCTGGGAGTAGCTGGGGATGTGCTTCGGGGTCAAAAGGAGCCCTGGAAAAGCCTTGGACGAGGGGGAAATAGCTTCAGAGATTTTCTATAGAGTGATGAAAATAGAAGAGGCTTCTATTTTCATAGCTCTATAGTGAAGAGCAGTCACATGGCCAATAGGCCGTACCCAGGCACATGGCCATGCCCACAGTGTGGTAGGAATTTTTTTTGATGCCCACCACTGCTCTCTGACATTGGTGTTTTTTGGAACTTTTCCTTGAGAACCGCAGAAAGGAGAGCCTGGCAGCGGGCTAATGTAAATGCCCTCTGATGATTTGGTGTCTCAAGTTGGAGCAGATACCAGGATGGGGCAACAATGTGTCTCCAAGACTCTGGAGCCAGAAAGGTTGGAGCCCTGGCTAGGTCGGTTTACTTTTCTGTGTCTAGCATACTCTGGTTCATCTTCAGATCATATAAATCTTTTGCCATTACCAGTTGCAAAAAGCCACATTGGTTTGTATACTTATCTGTTCTGCTAACCAACCATTTTCTTCCTCTGTACCTGATGTGTATAAATTGATGCCATAAAGTCTTACTCTTATGTCTGACGAAATGGACTTGATCCATGAAAACAAACATGAAAATACAGCAGTTAATCTTTAAAGTGCTACAACAGGTTTTTTTGTTTTGTTTACTCTTTGATAGGCTTGAAACACAGACTAACACGATTACCATTTCAAAAAATTTAATTATTTGATTTTTTATACTGTACTAGCAGAGGTTGCCCGGCGTTGCCGGGCTGTTTTAAATGGTGTTGGAAAGTTTTTGTTGTTGTTGTTAATGTTTGTAAAGAAGAGGTTAGTCTATTATTGAAATTTTTAAAATTTTTATTTATACAAAAAAAATTTGGTGGCCTGTTATAAACTGTGATGAGTTTTGTTTGGTGTTTTGGTTTTGTGGATGAAAAAAAGAATAAAGGATGATATACTTTTTCCAAAAAAATTATTTAACCCAATATTTTTTAGTATGTATTTTTTAAAATTGTTGTACCGTAGGTAATAATTTAAAAAATGTGAAAGTACATGTTTTTCACAATAAATGTTTTTAAACTGTGTATTGATGTTTTTGTTTTTTATTTGAGTAAAAATTCAGCACAGGATTTTTGAATAGTTTTTATTTTATTTTATTGACATCTGTTTTTGATTTGTGTAAAATTGTGATTTTGTGTTATTTGTTTTTACTTGTTTTTACTCTTGGGGCCTTTTGTGTGGGGCTGTTGTGTCTTTTTGAATTTTTTTTACTATTGTGGGCAGCAAGTGGTGCTGGTAGGGGTTATCTTGTATTTTGACTGTTTTTTCTCTTGTGGCCTCTGGGTAGAGCTTCTTCCAGTAAGTAGTCTCTTTTTTTATTCATTTCTTTTCCAGTCATTGTGGTGTGAGGTCGTGTGGTGGCGAGTTGGCTGTTTTTCTTTATTTGGGGTGGTGGTGGTTGGATTTTGTGGTGTTTGGCTGGGTGCTGGGTGTGTTTGGAAATGTTTGTTGTTGTTTACTTTGTATTGTTTTTCGGTGTTATTTCTGTTTGTTTTTGTGTATTTTTGAATGTTTTTGATTGTTTGTTTTTGTGTTTTTTCGTGTCCTATGGTGGGATCCCCTCTCTGCCATCTCCCCTGGCTCTGGAAGGCTTGGGGGGACAGACCCCTTTTGTCCCCCCAAACCTTCCAGACTCATGGGACCCAGGAGAGGGGATCAAATCCAGGCCACCCTCTGATATTAAAAGGGAAATCTCAATTGTGTTTTCCCCTTTAATATCAGTGGGGGGTGTGATTCCCCTCTCCGCTGGCTTCCTTGGGTTTGGGAGGGTTGGGTGGACAAAAGGGGTCTGTCATCGTAGAGGGGGTTCCCCCCCAAACTCCGTTTTTAAAGAGAAGTAACCGCTTGGTTTCTTCTCTTTAATATGGGGCGTGTGTGTGTGTGGGGAGGGGAATCCCCTCTCTGCCAGGTCCCCTGGGGTCAGGAGGGTTGGGGAGACAGACCCCTTTTGTCCCCCCAAACCTTCCAGACTCATGGGACCCAGGAGAAGGGATCGAATCCAGGCTACCCTCTGATATTAAAAGGGGAGCCAGTAGAGGGGGAGCACAACACCCCCCCCAGAGATATTAAAAGGGAAACTTCGATTAGGAGCTTCAGGCGCCATTGGGGAGGGGGGCTTTGGTTCCCGCGGCTTGGCGGACTTGCTCTCCCAATGTTTTTGTTTTTGTTTGTTTTAATTTTTGCGCGCCGGCTTCCTCAGCGTTCTGCGCGCTCATGGCGCGCAGGATGCTGGGGCTTGTAGTTATGGGTTTGTGCTTTGTGTTTGTGCTGCGTTTTTTTAAACGGTTTTCTTTTGATTGGCTGCGGCGCATTTCCGAACGTTCCTTGCGCCGCGCCGTGCGAGAGCCTCTCAGCCTGATTTTCTCTGGTGCGGCACGGCACAAGGAATGTTGGGAAATGAAGTTGTTTCCCTTTTTTCGCGTTTGTGGGGCTGTTGCCCCACTGCCTATTTTCTCAATCCTTTGTTGACCTGCGGATCCAGATCGGCCGTGTGCATGAAGGGTGAGTGCAGGCAAGTAGGGCGAGGCATAGCAACCTATAGCAAGTTCCAACGGTTAACCCTTGGTTTTATAGGTTAAGATTTTTACTGGGAGGCAAAGACCTTTTTTGGATATCAGTATGAGTGTCCATCTCAATTCCAAAATATCATGGCTGCCATGCAATATAGTACACCTTGGATTAGGAATTGGAGGTGCAATTTGCTACCCCATCTCAAGCAATGAAATATTGAGGACAGTGGCAGTAGCAGAAGCATTGCCAAGGTAGTGATGACTGTGAGAAAATTGTGAAAGCTTTTAAAAACTAACAACAGTCAACACTAACAAAAAAAGTGCTGGAGGTTGAAAATTTTTAAAAGGCACTTAGCAACAATATCCCAATGATGAGAATACAACTTGTTGTTGTTCAGTCGCACAGTCGATTCCGACTCTTTGTGACCCTATGGACCATCACTCTCCAGGCACCTCTGTCCTTCACCATCCTCCTTAGTCCACACAGCCCCGTGCCCATTGTGTCTACAATACCATCTAGCCATCTCATCTTTGGCCGTCCCCTTCTTCTTTTGCCCTCCACCTTCCCCAGCATCAAGGCCTTCTCAAGTGAATCCTCTCTCCTCATTTGATGTCCAAAATACTTCAACTTCATCTTTGTTATTTGTCCTTCTAAGGAGCACTCAGGGTTAATCTCTTCTAATATTGACCTATTTGTTCTCCTCGCTGTCCAGGTGACTCTCAAAACTCTTCTCCAGCACCACATCTCAAAGGCATCTATTTTTCTTTGCTCAGCCTTTCTAATAGTCCAGCTCTCACAGCCATACATTACCACTGGAAATACCATTGCTTTGACTAAGCGGACCTTTGTTTGCAGTGAGATATCTCTACTTTTCACTATGTTCCTCAGGTTTTTCATAGCATGTCTCCCAAGAATCAGTCGCCTTTTTATTTCATGACTGCAATCTCCATCTGCAGAGATCTTGGATCCTAAGAAAGTAAAATCTGTCACTGCTTCTACTTCTTCCCCATCTATTTTCCAGGGACTGATATGGCCTGTTGCCATTATCTTGGTTTTCTTGATATTAAGTCTCAGGCCAGCTTTTGCACTCTCTTCTTTCAACCTAATCAGGAGCTTCTTTGGGTCTTCTTCATTTTCTGCCATTAGGGTGGTATCATCTGCATATCTCAAATTGTTGATGTTTCTCCCAACAATTTTGATCCCATATTGTGATTCCTCCATCCCTGCATTGCACATTATCTGGTCTGTGTATAAGTTGAATAAGCAGGGTGACAGAATGCAGCCTTGTCTTACTCCTTTTCCTATTCCAAACCACTCCGTCATTCCATACTCTGTCCTAACTGTTGCTTCTTGACTCATGTACAGATTTCTCATGAGACATATGAGGATTTCTGGTATTCCCATCTCTTTAATTACTTGCCACATTTTGTTGTGGTCCACACAATCAAAGGCCTTGGTGTAGTCAATGAAACAGAAGTAAGCTTGTTTTTGGTATTCCTTTGTTTTCTCCATGATCCAACGTATGTTGGCAATGTGATCTCTGGCCCCCCTGCCTCTTCTGAACCCAGCCTGCACCTCTGGTAGTTCTCTTTCTACATGTTGTTGCAGTCTATCCTGTATTATCTTGAGCATCGCTTTGCTAGCTTGTGGGATGAGCGCAATTGTTCGATAATTTGAACATTCTTTGGCATTGCCCTTTTTTGGGATTGGGACGTATACTGATCTTTTCCAATCCTGTGGCCACTGTTTCATTTTCCAAATCTGCTGGCATATAGCATGTAGTAGCTTGATTCCATCATCTTTTAGGGTAGAGAATACAACTACTATAGTTATTTTTAGGGAGAAGAACTCTGATTATCAAGGAGTTTTTTGGAGGTTTCCCCATGGTCTTTAGGAAGAAATACAGGGAGTACCAGGTCACCAGCAAGTTCCGAGAACTGATTGACAAATGGTTTGCACATACTCTTTCTGCCTTATGTAATAACATGTACAATATATCACAGTGTTGTAATAGTTGCAGGACTAAATACTGATGCAATTTTCCTTCATATTGATTAAAAATTCTCATATCACTAATCTTTCTTTGTCAGACTGGAATTTTCATGTGTTAGCCTCAGGGTGGCCTTAAAACTTCTTATAATGTGAGTCAGATAGTTATTTCATTTATTTATTTCCTCTCGTTTCATTTCCACCCTACCTCATAAACCAGGCTATAAACAGCAAGTAAAAACAGATTCAGCGTAAAGGACTAAATCAGATGTTTAAAAAGCAAATCAAACTATAACTGTTTAAACAATTTAATTTATGAACAGATACTATCATCACAATAAAATTAAATGGTTTTGTAAACCAGTTTTTTAAAAGTTGCATCTTCATGTTCTTCCTAATAGCGCCGTGTCTCCTCCCCTTCGGCCACACCAATGCTGGAGGAGGATAAAGGGCCGCCAGGGTCTCAAAGAGGCTGAAGATGCCATTGAGGACGTTGAGCCCCAGGCTCCGTCGAGGAAGTTGAGCCCCAGGCTCTGTCGAGGATGTTGAGCCCCGGGCTCCATTGAGGACGTTGAGCCCTGGGCTCTATCGAAGATGTTGAGCCCTGGGCTCCATCAAGGACGTTGAGCCCCGGGCTCCAGTACTGTCATATCACCCTGGCATTTGTATTGATATCAATCAGAAACTCAAACTTAACTAATCAAAAACAGCAGAAATATTATTTCCTAAGGACTTTTTTTTATAAAAAAATTTTTTTTAATTGGTTTTTGATAATATACAAAATCAAGAAAAAAACATAAGACATACGTTAACTAGCAAAAACATTGCACAACCTTATAGAAAAAGAAAGTCAAAGAGGAAAGAATATATAGAATTAAAAACTAAATTCCTTACATTCTCAAACATATATCAACATACTAATAATAATAAACTTGATTGCATTAATACAAATTATCATCCTCTCCTCTAAAATTCACTTTCTCAACAAATTCTGCAACTAGTGAGACTAAATAAATCACCTTGTGTTATATTACAATGCCAAAGGGGAGCTGCATCCTGTCTTTTATCATTATATCCAAAAATTCACTTGGTCCGGTACTGACATAAAACCTCCTCTTTTCTTTAATGTGTATTCAAGGAATGGTTTCCAAATTTTCCCAAAATTATTATCTCTTACAATTCCTTTCTTTTCATTTAATTCCCATGACAACTTATCTTTCAGGGCCAGTTGCCACGTTTCTCTATACCATTCATTGAATTTTATTTTCCTAGAAATCCTTCCAATTTTTTGCTATACATTGTCTTCCTGTAGACATAAGTATCACAATTAATTCTTGTTCCTCCTTATCTAATTTTAGACTATCTAAGTCCGTAAGCATGGCTGCACTCGGTCCAATCTTTATCCTTTTTCCAGTTATTTCTTTTTCAATTTCTTTCAAGAAATCTTCTGTTTCCTTACAATTCCACCACATATGTTTATAAGTTCCAATACTTTTATTATATCTCCAACATAAATTATTTCTAGACCTATCCATCTGATTCAATTTCACCGGAGTCAAGTACCACCTCCACATCATTTTAAAATTGTGTTCCTTAACTCTAACTGGCAATGTTCTCATTATTCTCCGTTTCCACAGAGCTCTCCATTTTGTTTCTGGTATTTTTATATTTAAATCATCTTCCCACCAAACCTTCTATGTTATCATCTCTTCTTATCAATTCTGCTATCACTTCCATAGCTATTATAAATAAGATTGGAGTTAACAGACACCCCTGTCTTATACCAGCTTCTAATCTAATATCTTCAGTATTTTTTATTTATTTATTTATTTATTTTATTTAAATTCAAATTTTTATGCCGCCCAATCAGGTAAACCCGACTCTGGGTGGCTCACAACAAGTTAAAACATACATAAAAAACAATTGAACCATTAAAAATCCAACATACCCACCCACCTATCCCATTAATCTTTAAAGACTACCCACGTTAAAACTGCCTGCATTGGAATTAAAAGAAATGGGGGCTTATTTAATTAGCCAACAGGCGGGGACCATCCTTCCATCTGGGTCCCACACCTGTCCCGCCAACCAGGTTTTTAGGTCTTTTCTGAAAGGTAGCAGCTCCGTCTGCTCCCACAGCTCTACTGGTAGGAGGTTCCACAAGGCTGGTGTGGACACGGAAAAGGCCCTCCTTCATGTACCAGAGAGACGAGCCCCTCTGGCAGATGGGTCAATTAGGGAGCCCCTCTGGTCCGCTCTGTTTGGATGGGCGGACACTCTTGGGATGATGCGGTCTCTAAGGTATCCTGGCCCACTACCATGAAGGGCTTTAAAGGTCAAAACCAGCACCTTGTACTGCACCCGGAGGCAAACTTGTAACCAGTGCAGCTCCCGAAGTAATGGTGAGGCACGGGCATAATGCCTGCACCCCATCACCACCTGGGTTGCTGCATTCTGGACCAACTGCAACCTTTGAATGGTTATCAAGGGCAGCCCCATGTAGAGCGCATTGCAATAATCTAGCCTGGAGGTGACCAGAGCAGTGTGACCCTGAGCAGGGAGTCCCGGTCCAGGAGCGAATGCAACTGATGGATGACGCGAAGCTGTACAAAAGCCCTCCTGGCCACGGCCGCCACCTGATCTACAAGTAGCAGCCCCAAATCCAGGAGGACCCCTAAGTTGCGTACCTAAGTTGTATAGACATCGTTGACATAACCTTTGCATTCCTTTGTTGATATAACTGTTTTATAACATTTCTAAATTTTATCCCAAATCCATAAGATGAAACTATCTCATTTATTGTGATCCATTGAAGGGAATCAAATGCTTTAAAATATCCAATTATAACAATCCTATCTTCCCCTTTCTCCTATTGGCCAAATCCAATAAATCAAGTGCTCTCTTTGTTAAGTCTGCCATGTGTCTACCTTTTAAAAAAACCTGCCAGTACTGGCCCGGTCTCCTGTGGTGTCGAGCAAAGCCGAATGGAGTGAAGCCGAGGGGAGCTAAGCAGAACTCTGATCGGTAGCGGAGCTATGTAAAGAGAATGCAAGCGCGGCGCCAAAATGGCCGCCGCGCCCTTTGCGGGCCCCCCCCCCACAGGACAGAGAATCCGGGTAGTTAGGGGCGTGGCCAGCTCCCTTATAAAAGGGGTGGCCACGAGGCAGCCGAGCTGCCATTTTGCCTCAGCGACGGAGCGGAGAAGTTTTTTCCCCTGCGCCTCCGTCGCTCGTTGGTATCACCGGGAAGCCTTTTGGGTCGATTTTGCCTAGCTAGCTTCCCTTTTTTGCTCGAGATGCCTTCCAAAAAGAAGGCTGCTGCGAATTCAGCCCGGGCGGTTAGGAGGCGCAACCCAGGTCGGAGGACCGTGGTGCCGCCTCCTCAACAGCCACCTTTGCCATCCCCGGCCGGGGCTGGTGGCTTGGGGTCTATCGCCCCTTGGCCCGATCAGAGTGCGGGCGCGGAGGGCGCTCCGGCCCGCGGCCCGCGAGCGGTGGACACCGCTCCTCCTCCTGCTCAATCTGTTGGGCCGATTACTTTTGGGCCGCAGCCTCTCCCGGGGCCCTCTAGCCTTGGGGGGTGGCCCGGTGCCCTGCCTTGGCAGGTTTCCTCACCAGCCCTACCGGGCTTCGGCCCTGGCCAATGGCCATATATGGGCCATGGGGTGCAGGGAACTGTCCCCATGCAAGGGTCAGGTGGGCCGGCCGGCTCTTTACCCATGGTTAATGTAGACACCTTACTGGCCCGTATTGCGGCCTTGGAGGAGTCTTTGGCCCGGGCCAGTCAGGCGGGTGCCCCTTTCGGGGTACCTTTTGAGGCGCTATCGGCAGCGGGACAACGGCCGGCGGGGAGGGTTGAGCTGCTGCAGGCGGGTGGCGCGGCTCCGGCCACTGCCTCGCAGCTCCCCAGCCAGCAACCTGGTGCGGGTCAAGCCCCGGTGATGAGCTCTACATCGGTCGTGAGCTCCGACGCCCCCAGTGGGCCAGAACCCCCGGTGGGGGCGGCCCGCGGGGGTGCAGCATGTGAGTATATGGTGCAAACGAGTACATCCACACACATTCCCAATATAGGGGGGACCTTTCAGTGGCCTTGGCCTCGCGCGGGTGGTGCAGGGGCTACGCCGCTGGCGACCCACCCGGCGACAACTACTGCCACCATGCCCGCTGGGGTGGGCCTTGGTTCTTACACTGCTGGGAACGTACTTGGGGTGGCAGGGTTAACTCAGGCCCCTTTGGGTAGGCCAGCTATCCCCTTTTCGGCTTTGCCGACGGCAGGGTATTCCTTGCCACTGGGTGATCACTTGGCACAGGCTACCAGAGAAAAGATATGGCGAGGGGAGTACGTAGATATCTTCTCGCTCCTGAACAGAGAGCCCACCAAGGAAGAAAGGGAGGGTCAGGATGAGAAGGACAAGGAGCAGGCACGCCGCCGTAAGCCGCCGCGTACCTGGGCTAACTGGCTCCCCGCTTATTTGATATACATGGCGGTATATTTGAGGGCGCGGCCGGATCTAGCTATTCCCATGGTCCAATATTTGGACAACATATATAGGGCGATGGTAGATTTCCCGGGCCCCTCATGGCTAGCATATGATGAGGAATTCCGTATGAGGATTCCCCTACACCCCGAGATGAGATGGGATGAGCCGTGCCAGAGACTGTGGCTCTTGTATATGACACCCACACGTCCTGCCCCGGGGGATAGATACCATTGTGGACATGCGGTCCAGCGAGCAGCTTCAGCGCAGGGTACCCGCCAACTGGCGGGGCAGGGGGTTCCAGCCCGCCTGCTGTGCTGGACTTTCTCGTCCAATGGTTCCTGCAGTCGGAAGAACTGCAGGTATAAGCATGAGTGTCCCACATGTTCTGGTCCCCATGCAGCCTCTGCTTGTCCCAAGCCTGGGGGGGCGCGAGGCAGAGGGAGGGGTGGACAGTGGGCTGGCAAGCCTGCCACGGATGAAACTAGTTCTCCGAAAGGCCCCCTCCCCATTTAAGGTGGACATGCTGGAGCGCTGGCTCGCATCGTACCCAAGGGGAGAGGACAGAGAGTATCTCATCCAAGGTTTTAAGCAAGGATTTCGTATCCCTTTTATGGGTGATAGATCCCCTCAGGATGCTCCCAACCTTTTATCCCTCAGAGGAAGGGAGGAGGTAGCCAAGGCCAGCATTAAAAAGGAATTAGACGCGGGCAGGGTCGCCGGACCTTTTCCCGCACCCCCTTTTCCCAACCTTAAGGTTTCGCCATTGGGTTTGGTTCCCAAAAAGTCCCTAGGTGAGTTTCGCCTTATTCATCATTTGTCCTACCCAGCCGGCCGATCGGTCAACGATGCGATACCTGATGACCTTTGTTCGGTCAGGTATACATCGTTCGACCATGCGCTGCGCATGGTGCGCTCGTGTGGCCCGGGTGCCTTGCTGGCCAAGTGCGACATTAAGTCAGCTTTTCGCCTCTTGCCGGTGCACCCGGGCGACTTTGAATTGCTGGGTTTTAAGTTTAGAGGGGAGTATTATTTTGATAAGGCCATGCCTTTTGGCTGCTCCATATCATGCTCGGCTTTCGAGCGTTTTAGTACCTTCCTAGAGTGGGCTTTCGTCCGCAGGTCAGGGTCCCGGTCTGTAGCCCATTACCTGGATGACTTTTTATTCGGGGGTGAACGGGGCTGGGACACGTGTGCACGTCTCCTCAATACATTTCAGACGCTAATGCAGGAACTTGGTGTCCCTTTAGCGCCCGAAAAGACCGAGGGCCCGTCGACCGAACTAGTATTCCTGGGGGTTGAGATTGATACAGTAGTACAGGCTTCTAGGTTACCGGGTGACAAGGTGTCCAGGATAGTGACCCTTATCTCGGACTTGCTGGCCAAGCGTAAGGCATCCCTGAGGGAACTGCAGGTGCTACATGGGCACCTCAATTTTGCCTGCAGGGTGGTCGCACCGGGCAGGGCTTTCGCCCGGCGCTTATGCGACGCCATGGCAGGGTTATCCAGGCCCCACCACAGAGTCAGGCTTACCCGGGGTATCAGGGCAGACATGTTAGTCTGGTTGCAATTCCTGAGGGAGTTCAACGGGGTCTCATTTTGGAGGTCTGACCTCCTGGCATCCCCCAATTTCCAGATCCAGTCTGATGCCTCAGGATCCCTGGGTTATGGGATGTACTTCAATGGGAAGTGGGCCTATGGTGGGTGGCCACCGGCATGGGCAGGCACAGGTCGCCTGCGGGATCTCACATACCTGGAATTTTTTCCCATTCTCGGGGCTTTGATGCTATGGGGCGAACAGTGGGCTAATTCGGTGGTGCATTTCTGGTGCGACAATGCTGCTGTTGTACACATTGTCAATGCACAGACTTCTAAATCGCCCAGAGTCATGGATCTAGTGCGCCGTTTTGTGCTGCGCTGCCTGCGCCTCAACGTCTTGTTCAGGGCCAGGCATGTCCCAGGGGTTAATAACGATATTGCTGACGCTTTGTCCCGCCTGCAGATCTCCCGGTTCCGCGCCTTGGCCCCGGATGCGGAGGAATTTCCCTCGCCACTCCCGGACGAGATGTGGACTATTGGCAAGGAGAGGTGAACCGGGCGATTGGCCTGTCACTAGCGCCACGCACGCGTAAGGCGTATCAACAAGCATTCAATTTGTATAGGGCTTTTGCTACTCAATTTCAATTGCCAGAGACCTGGCCTATCCCGGTGGACCATGTTCTGCGGTTCATGGTTCACCGGCATGCACAGGGCCTTGCACCTCGCACCATAGCATCCAAGCTCTCGGCGTTGGCTTTTATGGCCAAAGTAGGGGGTCATGTGGATACCACCTCTGACTTCCGTGTGAGACACGTTTTGGAGGGGTGGGTGCGCGAGCGCGGGCGTTGCCCGGACGACCGGCACCCTATTTCCCCAGGGGTTCTTACCCAGTTGGCCCGGGGCTGGCCAGGCCTCTGTTTTGATCATTATGAGGCAGCCCTTTTTCATGCAGCCACAACGGTGGCATTTTTTGGAGCGCTCCGCATCAGCGAACTCGTGATGCTGTCTAAGGCGGATGCAAGTGGTAGGGCACTGGAACTCGGAGATGTATATGTTGCCAAAGACTGGGCCCGGTTGAGGATTCGCTCCTCTAAAACAGATCAGCATGGCGTAGGCAGTGGAGTAAGACTGCTACGGTGTTCTTTGGCAGACATCTGTCCGGTTGGTGCCCTACAGGAATACCTGGCACTGCGTGGCATGCACCACGGCCCGTTTTTCTGTCACCAAGATGGGTCTCCCCTTACTAAATTTCAGTTTTGGAAGGTGACAGCCAGAGCCCTCACCAGGGTGGGCCTACCAGGTGCCCGTTATGGCACACATTCGTTCCGTATTGGCGCAGCCTCTACAGCAGCTGCTTTTGGGTACTCTGGGGCTGACATACGTAGCATGGGGAGGTGGGGCTCACAATGTTTTCAGTTTTATGTGCGCCCACTCCCGCCATGAGTACCAATCCAGTCACCTTACCTTCCTTTTTCTCAATTTTCTTACAGACCCTGGGTGTCGTATTACACCGGTGACAGTATGGCTGGTGGGCCACAGCTATGTGCTCAGGGCAGCGCGTTACGCTGCGGCGACAGAGTGGGGACCCCGACTGGGACTGGGTGACCACGCCAGTCTCGCATGGCACGGTAAGCCTGGGATGTTATGGCGGGAGCTGCGGCCTTTCCTTTTTTCTGGCCTGGGGGCTGACCCGCCTGACATTCTAATCAGCCACCTGGGGGGCAATGATTTGGGCCAGGTCACCGGCTTATCGCTCAAGCATGCGATTTGCGAGGACCTCGCCTACTTGCATTATGTCTGGCCTGCCACAGCCCTGGTTTGGTCGGACATTGTTCCGCGCCACTCTTACAGAGGGGGCGTTAACCTCCTGGCTCTTGACCGAGCTAGGCGCGCGGTCAATAAGGCAGTGGCGCGGTTTCTCACCACCAGGGCTTGGGGACGGGTTAGTCATCACCCCGATATTAGTCTACAAAATTGTGACTTGTATGCAGGGGATGGGGTCCATCTGTCGCGAGGAGGTATGGACCTCCTGTTGGGTGACTGGCGAGCAGGCCTGTTGACCGAGCTGACGGTCTGGGGGGGGGCGTCAGGTCTTCTGTGAAGCCCCTCCGTGTGGCGGGTAGCACTGGTAAGGTAAACAGTATGACCCACAAGTATCCGGCAGGTTCGCAATTGACTGGACAACACTAGACAGGAATAAAGTAGTTAAACGTTGTCCGGTCAACGACGAACCAGGCGATGGGGTGATGATGATTGCTAACCAGCATGCATCACCCCTGTGATTTCACGGATACGCGTCAGAGGGTGGGGTCATGAGTTAGTTATTGACTACGGTCAACAATTTGTTTGTTGTTAACAAACAAATTGATACAAATCGATACATTGTAACCAATTGCCGTTGGCAATTTTGGGGTGGTACCTTACCAGTGTTACTTCGGCCTGCTTGCCTTAGGAATTATGATTGGTCGTTTTACCAATACAAATTTATAATTCGGACTAGGGCATTGAATCAATAAATGTGGCCCTTTGCTGTTATCCACTTTCAATGTTGTCTGTGTCCGTTATTGGGGGGGTGCGCCTGCAATGCAAGCGCGGCGCCAAAATGGCCGCCGCGCCCTTTGCGGGCCCCCCCCACAGGACAGAGAATCCGGGTAGTTAGGGGCGTGGCCAGCTCCCTTATAAAAGGGGTGGCCACGAGGCAGCCGAGCTGCCATTTTGCCTCAGCGACGGAGCGGAGAAGTTTTTTCCCCTCCACCCCCTCCCTAGTTAACAGTGTGATTATGGTCGCTTCGGGGCCGGGTGGGAATTTTTGGTTGGGACCCATATTGGCTTCGGGTCCTGGCTTTTTTGCCCATCCCACACTGTTGCTATGGTTTGATATAGGGGTCTTTCTTCGTTCCTACTGTTGACTTTGGTCACATGGGCGGGTAGCACTGGTAAGGTAAACAGTATGACCCACAAGTATCCGGCAGGTTCGCAATTGACTGGACAACACTAGACAGGAATAAAGTAGTTAAACGTTGTCCGGTCAACGACGAACCAGGCGATGGGGTGATGATGATTGCTAACCAGCATGCATCACCCCTGTGATTTCACGGATACGCGTCAGAGGGTGGGGTCATGAGTTAGTTATTGACTACGGTCAACAATTTGTTTGTTGTTAACAAACAAATTGATACAAATCGATACATTGTAACCAATTGCCGTTGGCAATTTTGGGGTGGTACCTTACCAGTGTTACTTCGGCCTGCTTGCCTTAGGAATTATGATTGGTCGTTTTACCAATACAAATTTATAATTCGGACTAGGGCATTGAATCAATAAATGTGGCCCTTTGCTGTTATCCACTTTCAATGTTGTCTGTGTCCGTTATTGGGGGGGTGCGCCTGCAAAGTGATTTGATCTATGAGCCGTGTTTAGCCCAAGTGAGGCTTGTCTTTTTACTGCAATTTAATTCTTTTTTCTGGATTAGTCATCAGAATGAAGAGTGGGAAAGGAATGGGGACTTATCGACTTTGAGGTGTTCGAAAATTGGAGATCCTGATAAAAAGGACTTTGCAGAAAATTGGCTACTTTTCTTGCCAGCTTTTTTTGTTAACTTTGTTGCTAGTGCTGTGACTGGGAAGGTGAGAAGAGAAGGAGTCTCTCTTTGTTAAAGAAAGTATTTTTTTCTTTTTAAAAAAGAAAAGAAAAAAGAAAAGAAAAGAAATTATATTAAAAGTATTTAATTGCTAAAAGATGAGAAGCTAAGAACTGAAAGTGGCGATGGACTTGGATTGGCATTATAGTGGTTATTTTTTTGGGAGTCTGAGTGTTTTTTCCTCCTCTTTATATATGTATTTTTTTAAAAAAAAACACAAGATGGCGGAGTAAAGTTAAGAAACTGTACAAGAGAAAAGAGTGACGTCGTGGTGTTTTCCTTCTTTAGTTTTACTCTTTTACTCTTCACTAACGCACCTTAGGGAATTTTTAAGGTTGCACTGGACAGATACTGAACTTGGTTGATTGGTATTGGAAGTACAAGACTGAACAAGCTAACCTCATATTAATAATAGATATTATTTCTCTGGACAATATTTTATATGATTACCAGTTGAGTTTTTTAAATTGAAGTCAAGAAAGAAGTTGTTTTTTGGTTAGCATCTAGATATAAATTCTAAAGATATAGCAGATCAATTTGGTTTAATTCTTGAGCATATAAAGGGCTAGGAAGATTGGACAATTTTTGGACTATCCAGATTTGGAATGGACTTAACTTTGAAGTAAATACTGTAGACAATAAAAGGTCTATTAATTTTTGTTTTTAAAATATATTTGCAAACAAAGACATAAGGTTTGGAAGGGTTTTTTGATATCTTTAGTTAACTTTGTATTATTATTATTATTTTCATCTTTTATTATTTTCCCCCCTCTTTTCTACTTTATTTCTAATGAATGCTTTTTGATGGTGATGGTCTTTAAATTTTTTATATTTTTGGTCAAATTTTTAATGAATAAGAAATATAAATCAGAAAATTGCACAAATTGTATATTATTGGGTATAATACTTTTGGGGGTGGGCCAATAAGGGGAGGTCCTAGTCTGTCTATAATTGATCTAGATGATAAGAGAAATGTATTTTTTATGACTTGTCCAGATGTGATATATGAATTGTTTTCTGAAGAGTAAGTTCAAGTGGATGAAGCGATGAGGAAGAGGAAAAGAGAAGGAAAAAACTGTGGGTTGGGTAAGAGATCGTAAAACGTCCTCTGATAGGAGTTATTAGAGACTTGTTTGGGCAGAAGAAGAGAATAAACAGATGAAGAAAACATTACAACAGGAGGTCAAAGATGCAGAAGAGCAAGAGAAAGTAAGGAAGATATTATAACAGCAAAAACAACAACCAAAAAAGTGCAGGCATCTTTAGTGATGATGGCCATGACACCAGCCAAAACAACTGCATCAACCATTCTATCAACTACAACAGTCCCAGTCACTACAGGGGCAATAACGACATCAGCGGCAAGAATGACTTCAACAGCAACAGGTACAACAACCTCGGTCATAACAACAATGGCATCAACTACGGTACCTTTAACGGTGACAACAACAATATTAGCAACTCCAATTATAACAACACCAGCTATAACAACTCTGGCATTGTCAGTGACATCAAGTTTAATTGAAGCAACAACAGGTACCTCTGGAAAAGCACCACCAGCAGGGGCAATTAGAAAGACGACAAAAGATACAATGGGTCCTAAGACTGAATTTCAAATAGTGTGTGATATGCTAAAAGCAATGGAGTCTATGATCAAGGTAGGGCTTGCAGAGGCCGAAAGCCAGAGAAATAAAATGACAGATAAATCTGATCAAAATTTTGACGAATTAAAAAAGGGGCAAGTTCAACTAAAACAGGAACAGGAACAAATTAAAAAGGAGCAAAAAGAGATTAAGGGTGAGGTTGAGTTGATGAAAAAGAAACAGAAGAGGAGTGATATTAGGGTGGTTACTTTAGAAAAACGTGTTGAAATATTTGAAGAACAACAGAGACATGCAAACATAGTGATCCATAATATCCCGGAGGGAAATCCAGACAAGATAAGAGATAGACTAGTGCATTGGTTGGGTAGTCTTGAGATGGGATATAGGATAACATCAGAAGATCTTTCGCTTGGGACAAAGAAGGGGCAAAACTAGTCCTTAAAATGTTTTGGTTAAATTTGCTTGCCCGGCAGATAAGATGAGGCTGACGTCGTATATTAGACAGTCTGATTCAATTGTTTTGAAGATCGATGGAGCGGATATAGAAATCTATAATGATATTCCAGTTGAAGGAAGAATTTGGTGACAAAAAATGAAACCTGTAACCAAGTGGTTGAGAGATAAGGGGGTGAAATATAATTGGAACCCATAAAAACAAATGACTTTCTGGCATTTGGGAAGATTTCTGGTACAAGAGGAGGCATATGTCCTAGATATTTTAGTTGCTGCAAAACTACTTGAGAATGGAACAAATGAATGGAATGAGTTAAAAGTTGCTTTGATCCTTTCTGGAGGCCTGAGATTTGGAAGAAATGATGAGAATGAGGATAGGATGCCCAAGGATGCTGAAGGAGGTGTTTAAAGTGTTATTAATGCAGCTGTTGGATTGGGCAACGCTTAGATTCCCTGATGGGATACCTCCCCCCTCCTCTCTTTGAAATTTGAAGGCCTCTTTTTCTTTGAAAAAGTGGGGAGGGTGACTAATTTTTCTTATTGTTGTTATATGTTCTTTCTTTATTTTTATTTTTTGATGTTTGTTAGTAAGGGGATAAGGGTTTTGATTGTGGATACACACATGCCAAAGGGGAAATGCAGATGTTGTAGAAATAAAAGGTTTTTTATTTAACATGAAAAAATGTGAAGCTATTGACATGGAAGGTGAAAGGTACTGGCTGTCAGGTGAAGAGGAAAAGAATAGAAGTGGCACTTAGGAAAGACAAACTTGATATTGTTTTTTACAGGAAACTCACCAAAAAACAGCGGAGGTAAATAGGCTATTTTTAGGCTGGACTAAAATATATGAAAAGGCATATGATACATCTAAATTGAGGGGAGTTGCAACTTTTATATCAAATAGGTCAAGTTTCACAGTAACTAAGAGCATATCTGACCTGGAGGGGAGACATTTGATAATTAATGGTAGAATTGATGAGGAACAGATAACATTGGTAAACATTTATGCTCCAAACGAAGATAAAGAATTTTTTTTAGATATAGTTTATGGCATATTAGCAGCAGAAAGTTGTTCAAAAACTATTGTAGCAGGGGACTTTAATCTGATAAGATCAGCGAGGGATTCTACTAATGTCAATATGGTAAAATGTGTTAATGTGGCAAAGATGCAGGTTTTAGATAGATGGATGATGAGGTTAGGATTGAAAGATACATGGAGAGAATTAGGAGGATTAGAAAGGGTATTACTTTCTTCTCGCAGGTACATAATACATATTCAAGGATATATTGGCATACCTGTCAAGTGTCCTGGATTGGCCGGGATTTCCCGTATTTCGGTGCCGATTTTCTCCATTTCCCACCCGGAGCTGCCGCTGCCGCTATCCTGGAATTTGGCAGTAGGGTGGGGGAGGAGTTACTGCACATCCCTTCTGTGCAGGTCCTTTCTACACATGCGTAGAACCCTTGTATGCATGCGTAGAACCCTTATGTCCAGAAGGGGATGTGGCGTGTGAGGAGGAGGAGGAGCCTGTCTGGGAAGGGGGGAGGAGGGGGCGGGGGGCGGGGCGGCGCTCCCTGGGAAGGGAGCTGCAGCTGCGGCTACAGCAGGGGAGGGGGCAGCCTGCGGGTGTAGCACCCTCCAGCCGGTTCCCTCTCCCCTCAACACGGAAAAACCCACCCACCCCCGAGAGAGGAGAGGAGCAGCCAGGCTTAGCGCCGCCCAGAGCCCGCCCTAATTTCCCTGCCTGCCTCTTTTATTCCCCGCGAGGAGGCAGGAGGGGGAGGCTGGACTGAGGCAGCCTCGCTCCCGGGAGCGCCAGAGGGAGCCGGCTGCTGCCTGGAGTTGGTGGCAGAGAGGAAGGAGGAGAAGCGGAGGCAGAAGCAGCCCCACCGGAAAGTCAGGGTGAGGGGAAAGCCATGGTAATTCCACGGCAATTCCTCCTACTGGAGGCTTCCTTTGTCTCTCTCACACACGCGCGCACAGCCTTTCTTCAAGCCGGGTCTACTGGGCCTTGCTTTCCTCTCACGGCATGCCTGCAGGCCCTGGGGAGGCCACAGTGGAGCGGAGGCAAAAGGGGGAGATGGTTGCGCTCCTGCCTCGGCCACCCCGGGGGGTCCCACATGGAACCGAACCCGTGGGCAGAGTGTCCAGGCAGTCAAGGTGAGGGGCAGCACAGAGAGCTGGCAGGGCCTGAAGAGACGGAGCCGGGGAAGTGCCTCCAGAGCCCGCGCAGTCCTTTCTCCACTCCTCCTGGCCCATACCTGTCAAGCGCAGCTCCAGAGATTATGAGACCTGCGCAGAACATTTCTGTGCAGGTCGCTTCTATACATGCGTAGAAGGCTTTTACGCATGCATAGAATGGACCTGCGCAGAAACATTCTGCGCAGATCCCGTAATCTCCAGAGCTGCGCTTGACAGGTATGTATATTGGTGTCAGATAATCTGGTCAGAAACTTGGGAGATAGAGATTGGAGTTTTTAGAGAATCTGACCATGTGAAAGTGGTTTTGGACCTGAGATTAGATAGCGGGGAAAAAGTGAGGAAACCATGGAGATATGATGCCAGTTTATTCAAAGATCCTAAAAGTAGAGAACAGATTATTAGAAATTGGGAGGAAAGTTAGAAATGGAATGATAATGGATAGGTAAAGTTTCTGGCAAGAGCTGCTAAAGCAAAGAAAGAGAAAAGTTAGATGGGTGTATTGACATCAAAAAAGGGTGTTAGATGTAACAGAATTATTGACAAAGTAGCGATAGTAATGGAGTTTTATCAGGAGTTGTACACAGAAAAAGTTATTAAGGTGGATAAATTAAAAGAATATTTGGAGAAATATATAAAACAAAAATTAGCCCAGGAACATATAGATAAAATGGATGATAAAATTTCTGAGAAAGAAATTGAAGATGTGATAAATAATTTGAAAGGGGATAAGTCACCAGGTGAGGATGGGCTAACGACAGAGTTCTATAAAGAGTTTAAAGATTTAGTCATTCCAAGATTTAAAAAGTTGTTTAATTTTATATTGGAAGGGGGAATACTCCCAATTTCCAGGTCTAGATCAAAAATTGTTCTGATCCCCAAACCGGGAAAAGACTTAGAAAAAATTGAGTCTTTTAGACCCATATCTTTAATAAATCAGGATGCCAAAATATTTACGAATAGATTAGCAAATAGATTAAATAGTTTTATGGGTAGATATATAAAACTAAGGACTTTTTAAAATTATTTTTTTAATTTTTTTACTAACAGAAAGAAAAAACATATATAACATTACATTACAATACAATACAGTGTATAAATGAAAAAATGAAAAAATAAGAAATAAGAAACTAAGAAAAATGGGTATTATATTCTTTGTCATGTTATTATATTTTTCACATTCTGGTATATATTTATATAAACTTATATTTATATATTACTACTTTATTTTTACTTTTATTTTAAAGAGCCAGAGGTTGGGAGTTCAATTCCCCTCTGTGCCTCCTAGACTGAGGCTGGGCTGAATGATCCATAGGGCCCCTTCCAGCTCTGCAATTCTAAGATGGTTGTTGCTATTATTATTATTATTATTATTATTATTATTATTATTATTATTATTATTATTATTATTATTATTATTATTATTATTATTATTATTATTAGTAGTAGTAGTAGTAGTAGTAGTAGTAGTAGTAGTAGTAGTAGTAGTAGTAGTAGTAGTAGTAGTAGTAGTAGTAGTAGTAGTAGTAGTAGTATTCACTTCCCTATTTCTACAACTCACTATCATACCGAGAGACAAACATCTACTTTTCAAAGTTTTTATCCTGTCCTCTGGCTCTTTAAAGTTCAGTCACCCACAAGGCTTTTAGCTGAATTTGCTGGTGAGATGCATCAAACATGAGTCACTGAGATGATGCATAACCAGAAGGAAGGGCAGTTCAAAGGGTCAAAGTCTTAAGGTTTGATTTGTTTCTAGCTTTCATGTGCAATGTAAACATGAATCCAGAGACCCAAATGAATGACGGGTCTCATTTATGCTGGAATGAAAGGCCTTCTCTCTGGAATAACGTCATTTGTTGGTAACGAATTTGGCAGTTTTTGTTGCTCTCTGGTGCCCAGGGTAAACTACATGGGCCACTGTCATTATAAGAAGAGTCCTACTTGTTGAACATCATTCAGTTGAACCCTAATGTACTATAATACAAGGATTAGGAATACCTTTAAATGCCTTTGAAATGACCCCAGTAGAATTGGTTCCCAGCAGAGAGAACACTGTGGCCAGATTCCACAATTTCCCTTTTTCATAACCGCAAGTCAGTGTCTGTATTCTGTTCAAATACTGTACGTATGTCATAGTGAATTTTGCAACACAGCTGCATAAGCAAAACTCCAGTGGGCATCAGCTAACAGATTAATGTAATCAACTCAGGGCTTCACAGGGGACATATTGTGAGATATAGGGTGTGACATTATGGCCCAATACCATGGGATTTGCTCCATGTGAATTCATTTTTTTACTGACCTTATGACACAAAGGCTAGTTCATATTGATCTAGCCCCATTTTTGCTTCCAAGCATTGTTTTTTCTGCTACTGGGGGCTTCTAGTTTTTCAAGATGGAAAGATTTAAACAGGCTTTCCCCCTTCTAATTATTTGTGATACATTTTGTATATGTCTGTAGCTGGTGTCTTGGTGAAGTGGGCAGTTCGGACAAGATGTTTAGGTGATGCATGTGGTAATGCTCTTTTGTTGTAAAGCAAAAGCTTGGTGCTATCTGAAAGCATTCTTGCCTTAGACTGTGTTTCACAGTCTTCAAATGTTGATGTTCTGTACTTGTAATGGTATAAGTCACAAGTTATTCAACATGGAGTTTCTTTGGTTTGTAAGCTGTCTTAGAATGTAGCTTTGCTTTTTTGCAAAGGCCTCATAATTCTTTCTGCTGCGCTTATCAAGCAGATGGACCTTGTAGAAGCTTCTCAAAGCTTCGGCCTATGTTGTGTCTTCTTCCCTGTTCTGGAATGTCTATGTCAACACCCAGTGCCTGAGATCACTAGACCTTTGTTATGAGAACTAGTGGTTGTTTATAAAAACCCTGGGCTCTAATTGGCTGTATGCTAATTAGGTGGGCCAAGCTCACGTCTTTCCTATAGGCACATGGGTTTGGGAGTTAGTTCTAGTTGGAGTTCGAGTTTGGGGTTCCAGAGAGTGAATCATGATTCCATAACAAGGATCACCACCTTCTCTTTCCCATCCATTACTCTTTTCCCTTACTTTCAAGTAATGCATGCAGGAATTACCTCATCTCTAGTCACATATGGTTTTAAGCTAGTTTAAACTAGCTTAAAACCACAGAGGGTTTTAATCTAGTTTAAAACCATATGTGACCAAAGATGAGATAAACTCTGCATGCATTACTTGCAAATAATGGATGGGTGATGGAAAGTGGTAATCCTTGGCATCATTCTGAGTTCTGAATCATGATGCATTTTTGAAAACTACTCTTCAAGCTTTTGACGTTCCATACTCTTAGACTGAAGTATTTTTCCATGTTATTGTTTTATAGAAAAGGTTTGAGAAATGTCATAGTAGTCTGAAACTTTGAATGGGAAACAGATTCACAGCAAACTTGAAAAGGATCTGCAGAGGCGAGACCAAAGGCAGGAAGGAAAGGAGCATACCTGTCAAGTTTCGGTAAATTCTGGACAGCTATGCTTATCCTGTGCAGCCCTCCAGTCTAACTCCAGTCCAATTGCAGTCTAACTAATATGGGATGATGGCGGGAAAGAGTGTAAAATACAGGGGGTTGACAGAAATTTCCCGAAACTTGACAGGTATGGAAAGGAGGGGGGGCCTCTGGGTAGGAATGCAACTTGCATTGCATTAATCTGCACCCCCTCTGTAAGCACAGATTGTGATTTCAAACACAATATGGGATATGAATCAAACTAGCGCAAAGTGTAGCCATTACCCATGCCCATATGTATAAAATAGTGCAACCCATGCAACTGAGCTGAAATTCAGATGAGAAGAGAAATGGGGAGTGACAAAACAAAGGTTTTTCATCTATATGTGGAATTTTATGCTACATAATTATGTTTTCAATAAACATGTTACCACAGAAGACCTCTGGATGGCATATACATAATGTACTACTACTCAGCTAATTTTCTGGCAACAACTAGACTCCCAGTTAGCGGCAGATTAAGGAAGTGAACAAGCATTCTGAAGATAAATTTCCCCATGGTGGTGGGGGGGAAATACAACTTCTGTGGTTTCTGTTGCTGCTTAGCTATGTTATTCTTGTAGTTTCCCAAAAAAGGCTTCAACCAAGTTTACGACAACAGCATGACACTGCTAATGTGGCAGATCTCACAGTCAGGTTCCTTCAATCATTTCTAAGGCTGGTGAGGGAGTAGACATGCCTAAACTTTCTTCTTAGGATATTTGGCATAAGTTCTTAGAAACCTAATTCTAGTAACTTCAGAATTCATCTCTGAGAGATAAATGGCTACAAAACAAAACAGGCTGTATATTACCAGATACAGTAATCAAGTACTGCACATCTTTTTTTAAAAATTGGATTTCCAATTGCTTTATCTATCAAACAAGTACAGCCCTCTTGTGAATTGGGATCAGGATGGGAAGATGAGAATGTCTCCCCTCAATCTGGTCAATAGCACTAAGAACACACCTTTATATTTTGACGTGAAGGGAGTCATTGTGCACTACAAGAAATCAGCCTTATCAAAAGATTACCTCATGTTTCAAGTAGCAATTCTTTGTCAACCAGTTAAAACTAGCTTAGTTGTTCTCTCAGATGGATTATACCCCTCCATTAAAATGAGTGTGTTTGTTTGAGGATGATACATTCAACTAAGACTTTTTTTTTGGAAGAAACACCAATATTACTTGACACAGTTCTGAGATATTTTAGAATGAACATTCCAATTTACTTCAGAACCAGAGATGTAATCTTTACTTATAAGGAGGGGGTTGGGCCATGCATGGGCCATTACACGACCACACCCGGCCCAACCATCCCAAACTGAGCTGTCTACACTTACCTTACCATCCTGTGAGGGTTGCCACAAGGATCCGGTTGCCGAGAGTGGGGCAACCACCCCACGAAGGTGAACGAAAAAAACCTACAAGGCCCAGTGTCCTCCACGCCGCACCACCCCTTAGCCAATCAGGCTGGAGGACACGAGCGCGGAGGAGGCGGGACAGCCGGCGTGCATGAAAAAACCACCAATGCACCAACAACTTCCCTCCTCCGGGAGACACTTCGTCTCTCGGAGAGAAGCCATCCCCACCTTACCATGGCGGGCGGCCGGCCATGTCAGTTGCTAGCGGGATGGAGGACAGGCTGTGCCACGGAGGCACGGAAGGTGAGCAGCCCAGTGCAGAAGGCTGCGCTGGGGAGGCGCAGAGTATGAAAGGCCCAGCCGACAACAGGTAAGTGGGGGGGGGAGAGAAACTCAGGGGGGGTGAGACCAGGGACCACGCCGCCCACCCAGGTCTGGGTGGAGAAAAAAGGGGAACATGAACCCCCCCCTAACCCCTCAGTTCCACTCCCCGCCCCACTTACCTATTGCCGACTGGGCCTTTCGTACTCTGCATCTCCCCAGCGCGGCCTTCTGCGCTGGGCCGCTCACCTTCCGTGCCTCCGTGGCACAGCCTGTCCTCCATCCCTGCAGGTGTCGAGGCCTTCACCGATCGGGGGGGGGGACCAAAAGCTGCCGGCCCAGCCGCCAACTGACGTGCCCGCCCGCCCAGTGAAGGCCTCCTGGGTGTCCTCGCCGAGGCTTGGGGGGAGGAGGAAGAGCCCCTCCTCCCCCTGCACAGCTTCGGTGTGTGTGTGTGTGTGTGTGTGTGTGTGTGTGTGTGTGTGTGTGTGTGTGTGTGTGTGTGTGTCCTCACTGAGGCTTCGGGGGGGAGGAGGAAGAGCCCCTCCTCTCCCCACGGAGCTACGGTGTGTGTGTATTTTGTGTGTGTGTGTGGTTGTGTGTGTGTGTGTGTGTTGAGTGTGTGTGTGTGTGTGTGGATGTGTTGTGTGTGTGTGTTGAGTGTGTTTGTGGTTATATTGTGTGTGCTGTGTGTGTGAGTATTGTGTGTGTGTGGTTGTGTGTGTTGTTGTTTTGTGTGTGTATTGAGTGAGTGTGTGGTTGTGTTGTGTGTGCTGTGTGTGTGCATTGTGTGTATTGTGGTTGTGTAGTTGTGTTGTATGTGTGTATTGAATGAGTGTGTCGTTGTGGTGTGTGTGTGTGTGTATGTGTATGTGTGTGTGTGTGGTTGTGTTGCGTGTTTGGTTATGTTGTGTGTGTGTGTACTCCCCAAAACCACCCCAACCACCAGCACACATGTTATACCTGCCCGGCAGGGCCCGGCAAAAAATGCTAGTCCCCCATAAAATTAAGAACAAGTCTCTGAACCAGCAATGGCAGCTTGTAAATTCAATTTCAAAATAAACAAATCCGAGAAGTTATTTAAACAGTGCACGCTGCTATTTATGGTTTACTTCAGAATGATAAACGTAATTACTAATTGCAGTCAAGACAGTTCTTGAAGTTAACTGTACCTAGATCTTCTGCTGTTTTTTCCTTCTACCTTCCTTATGGCTGCCTGCACAAATAGCTCTTCTAAAAGTTGTCTTCATTTATTTATTTAGATTTATATGGCCACACCTATCGCCGTAGCAACTATGGGCGGCTCACAATTCATAACCCACAATCACAATAAAATGGTCCACTATCATTAAAAACCGTTACACTAAAGAAATAAGGACCTGATTTAAAAAACCATTATCAAAACATCCATAACTCTAAAATCTGAAAATCTAAAATCCAAAATCTAAGATGGCAGTCGTTCTCATGGTCATATAAGCCGGGGGGGCTGCAAGGGGGGGGGCTGCAAGTAGCAAGTAGCTATCCTCTGTAATTCCAGTTTTGTCACATTTTGATATTTCCTGCCCCCCCCCCACACACACACACACACCCTTGATTCTCTTATTTTCAGTTGTCAAATGCAAGTAAACAAAAAAGGGAAATTCTATAATTTCCTGATAACTCTCATGGGGTCCTGGGTTGAAATGTTGTTTCAATATATAGATAAACACTGACACTTATCAAGGAGGATAGGAGCCCAATGAGTTTTGACTGTAAATAATCAATAAATCTCAATGTTTTCTGAGTACAGTACTTTTTAAAATGAATTGCTTGACTTCTTCCATTTTTTTGAGGTTGGCCTAAAAAGGATTTTGTCTGCCAACTTAGAGTCAACAATGTGCAGTTTCATTTTGCTAAACATAATAATCTACTGGTAAATGAAAGGGAGAAAGAATGCTATTGGGCATTACCTAATCTTGAGATTTAATAATGTAGGCTTGGGGTTTGATCCCATGTTTTTGCATTTAATTGATACAGAAAAAAAATCAATATCAAATTTTTATTTATTTTTATTTTATTTATCGATTTATATTGCCGCCCAACTCGAATGACTCTGGGCGGCTCACAAACAATTAAAATCAACATCACAATCCAATAGCTAAAAACCCATAAAACTTATTAAAGCATACAAAAATTACCCCGTTAGCTAAAAGAGAGAGGGCACAAACTTATATCAGCCAGCAGGAGGGAGTCACCACATCGCTGGTGCCCCACAACTGCTTTGCCAGCCAGGTATTTAGCTCTTTTCTGAAGGGCAGCAACACTGTCTGGAGCCGCAGCTTGGTTGGCAGGAGGTTCCAAAAGGCCGGAACAGACACAGAGAAGGGCTTCTTTCTGGTGCTAGAGAGACGCACCTCTCTAGCAGATGGAACAATTAGAGAGCCTCTTCTGTCTGCTCTGGTGGGACGGACAGATGTTCTTGGGGTGACGTAGTCTCTTAGGTATCCTGGCCCACTACCATGTAGGGCTTTAAAGGTCATTACCAGCACCTTGAATTGCACCTGGAGGCACACCAGTAACCAGTGCAACTCCTATCCCGAAGCAGTAGTGAGGCATGGCCATAACACCTGAATAACACCTGCACTCCATCACCACCTGGGCAGCCACATTCTGGACCAGTTGCAGCCTCCGCATGGTCATCAAGGGCAGCCCCATGTAGAGCGCATTACAATAGTTCAGTCTGCAGGTGACCAGAGCGTGCGTGACCATGAGCAAAGAGTCCCAATCTAGGAGTGGACGTAACTGATGTATAACATGAAGTTGTGCAAAAGCCCTCCTGGCCACAACTACCACCTGCTCATCAAGCAGGAGTCGCAAGTCCAAGACGGCTCCCAGATTATGCACTGAGTCTGTTTGGGGGAAGATGGTCCCATGCAGAACCAAAGATGGTAGCTCCCGAGATAATCAGAGACCCTGATTATGTACAAATTGAGGTTGCCTACATAGGTGTTCAGCCACTATTTGTAAATAGCCACTTCACGGTGTTGTCATGTTAAACATTTCCTCTACTCCTTAGCAGAATGGCAGAAGAAACAACAAAAACTTTTTAGACTCTGTTAATGTAGTGAAAATGCACTGTATCGCTTACCATTTTAAAGAAATCTTCTCTTTGCCATGTCTTAGTAAACTGGTTTAGAAACTGCCACAACTTAATTCACAGTGGCAGATTTGTCTACAAATAGTTTCCTGACAAGCCCTTTAAGACAAAGAAAAGAAACAATTTTTTAAAATTGTTTATAAGTGATACAGTGCATTTTCACTGTTCTGATAGAATCTATTTTTCCATTTTCTCTGCTCCTCCATAAAGAAGCAAAGGAAGTATTTAATTTGCCAACATTCTCAAGCAATTTTCTTATTAAGCAATTTCATGATATCAAAAAAGTCCCACTGGAAGGAACTGGACCAAATAGGGTTTCTTGAGCTTCAATAAGCCATTTGGATGTGAGGATCACATCAAATGTTCTATTGTACCTCTACCTAATCCCTAGTGACCTTATTTAGTCCAGCCCATAGACAGTGGTGGTGAACCTATGGCACGCATGCCAGAAGTGGCACTCAGAATCCTTTCTCCTGGCATGCATGCCATCGAGGGGAAGCCCCACCCCATGCAGCCTGTTTGGCACGGCACCACTTCCCGACCACCCCTTACTCTCTGCCAAAGGAGAGGCAAGAGGGGAGGTTGAAATCTCGCCTTGGAGGCTGTGGCTGGGAGAGGTACAGTGGGGAGCACATGGAGGCCCATAGGGGGGATAGGATTGCCTGGAGGTGTGTAGGAAGGCCTGGCAGGGGTGGGGAGGCCTGATGGGGTGGAAAAGCCAGACGGGAGGATGGGGAGGCCCAATGAGGGGGTGGGGAGCACTGGGGGTGAGGAACATTTGTGGGGGGCAGGCACACATGCGGTGTCACCAGCGAGTCTCAAGCGGCATGCATGTGTAAGCACCCACATTACTTCGCTGGAGGCATGCCGATGACATCACATGAGTCGTGGTGCCTGCCCGCATGCCTCCTCCTCCTCTTTGGGCACTCAGTGTCTAAAAGGTTCACCATCACTGGTATAGGCTGACCCCCAACCCCATGCAGATGCAGCTATCATATAGAAGTCTCTATATATTTATTAGCATTTTTTGCCCGGCACTGCCGGGCAGGTTTTTTTCGGGTGTTGGTGGTAGGGGTGGTTTTGGGTGCATGTGTGCGTGCGCACGCACGCACATGCGCACGCACGCGCACACACACACACACACACACCGAAACTGCGTGGGGAGAGGAGGGGCTCCCCTCCTCCTCCCCATAGCCTTGGTGAGGACACACACACACAGAGGGGGCGGGGATGGTTTTCCCTCCAGGAGATGGAGGCTAACAACGGTGCTCCGTTCTCGGCCTCCGTCTCCCAGAGGGAAGCTGTTTGTTTTCCTCTGAGGGCGGGGGCCGAAGCTTTCGACCCTCGCCCTCCGTGGAAGGTGTTGTCTTCCTTCTGGGAGATGGAGGCAGAGATGGAGCGCCATTCTCGGGCTCTGTCTCCTGGAGGGAAGCTTTTCACCGGGGCGGTGGAGAGAAGAGGAACTCCCTCTTCTCTCCGCAACCCCGCTGAAGTCACGGTGTGTCTGGCACCGGGGCCGTGGAGAGAAGAGGGACTCCCTCTTCTCTCTGCAAACCCACCGAAGTCGTGGCAGATCCAGCACTGGGGCTGTGGAGAGAAGAGAGACACCTTCTTCTCTCTGTAACCCCGCCAAAGCTGCGGCGTGGCTGGTGCCGGCCTTCGTCACTGGGGCCTGGATGCGTCGTTGGTTTTTTTTCCACGTGCAGCGCTTTCCCGGCCTCCTCCACACTCGCATCCCTCAGCCTGATTGGCTGAGGGGTGGTGCGGCGTGGAGGACGCTGGGCCTTGTAGGGTTTTTTTTTTTTGTTCATCTTCGTGGGGCAGTTGCCCCACTCTCGACAACTGGACCCTTGCGGCGGTGCTCGCAGGGTGTTAAGGTAAGTGTAGACGGCTCGGTACAGGATGGTTGGGCCAGGTGTGGCCGTGTATGTCAGACACGCATGACTCATCCACCTTCTTATAGGAATAGATTAGGCAAATTGTCAGGGTAAACAGAAAGAGCTTACTTGATTATTGTGATACAGTATTTTTGAACCACAATTGGGCACACCCTGGTAACGGCAACCTTGTGTTGTTGGCTAAGCTTTCTCACACTAGGCCACGTGAAAGGAACTGCAGAATGAACTCACCAAATGGTACCTCCATTTTGGAAGTTTCACAGACGGCCTAGACACAGCAGAAGAAAGTGAATTGTCTAATAACTATTGTTTACAGTTATGAATGAGAGGCAGGAAGTCTTTGTGCTTTATCAGACCTTGCAAATTATGACTTATTGTAATGTGGGCATAGGGTTTCAGCAGGTTTGTTATAGCAGAGTATGTAAAACTGTAACAGTATTACATTGTACATAAAATTGTTTTTTAATCTTTTCATAACTTCATGTTGACAAAAAACTGCTTTCTGTGATACGCAATAGATGACCAAAATATGACTATCATTCAAAATCTTTACAGTGGTTTTTTTAATTTATATTTTAGTAACATCCCATTGTCATTCTTCGTGACAATATTCCTCAATCTCACTGCCAAAAGGGATGCAGTGCCTGTAACTTTGCTAGCTGAGAAAATCAAGTTCATTGTCTTAATCTTAAGATTTATTTTATACCTCAGAATTTTGAATTTTCAGGTGTTTGTCATTTTGTATAGAAAAACCACAAAACCTTTTAACCACAGCTTCCTTCTGACTCTTTTATTCTCTTCTTCTTTGCTTCCTCTTTTACCCCATCGGGTGTCGAGGGAGATGCAAGGTTCTTGTTCTAACACTTCTAGCGGCCTCCACCGGTGTTATATAGTGTTCTTGTAATATTTATTTGATGTTATCTCTCCACCTTGCTCAGGATCTGCCTCATGGTCTTTGTCCTTCTCCTCTTTCCACATATGCTTTGTAAGGTATGGAATTCCAAGACATTCTCTCCAAATGGGCAAACAACTTTATTTGTTGTCTCTGTAGGTAGTTTAAGATTGGTTCTGTTCTAATTCTTTCATTTATAATCTCGTTCCTGATTTTATCTCTTCTAGTCACTCCAGCAGCTTTCTTCAGATATCTCATTTCTGTGGTGACCATCTTCTGCTAATGTTTTGATGTAAGTGTCCATGTTTGGCACTGGTAACATAAGGTGGGAATGAATATATGTTGTACAAGATGTTTCTTTGTGCTGGTCACTATTGCCTTAAGTTGTAAGAGTGGAGCTAACTATTTCAATATTTGGTTTGCCTTACTACACCGTATGCTAATCTCTTTGTCCATTTTGCCATCTTCAGTAAATGTTGTTCCTAGGTATTTGAACCCTGACACTTGTTTTATACTTGTTCCCTCTATTTCAATACTTAGAGCATGCTGTTTTCTTCCAATTGCAATTACCTCAGTTTTCTCTTTATTGATTCTCATATTACAGTGGACCCCATTTTAAAGAATTAATCCATTCCGTAGGGTTGTCCTTATAGCGATTTTGTCCTTAAAGCGGTTTCTCATACGAATGCATCGAAAACCATGGAGGAAACCCAGTCCGTAAAGTGACTTTATCGCGATTTTTGTCCTTGAAGTGGATCGTCATTTCTTATGGATTTCTTTCCTTAAAGCGAGTTATCCGGTAGGCAGACCGTCTGTAAATTGGGGTTCCACTATATTTATCTTGTATTCTTGGTTCATGGACGTAAGATGTTGCTTAGCTGTACTTTCTATCAATGCCTGATCATCTGTAAAAAGCAATTCATTGATATTGTTTACATTTATTGGCTTAGCCCAGAGGTTTCCAACCTTTTCTTGCCAGGGGCCTGACCACACACCCTCAGTCAGCTCACATGGTTCCTCTTGATGGCACTGTCACCACCGCCTGCATTTGTGCCACATTTCCAGGCATTTTTCCCACCTCTGATGCTTCCCTTGGAGGAGGGAGCGAGGGAGGAACATTTTTGTGCCATTTTTGAATGTTTTTGCCGCATTTTCACTGCATTTTGGTGCAAAAACGTGGCTATTTTGGCACTTCTAGTGATGTCAGGGCACTTCCAGTGTCGGTGGCAACCCAGCCCAGGGGCCAGATGAATTCAGCCTATGGGCCGGATCTGGCCTGTGGGCCATAAATTGGGAACCCCTGGCTAAGCTAATTAATTATTTCAAAGGGGTTATAATTCTCCCCTCTTTTCCGTATACTGTACTGTACTTTTAACAACCTTAAAAACGTTTGTGGGGCTGTTCTCGTGTTATCTCAGCTAATGATTTTCCAAAGCATTCCCAGGATTCTTTTAATTATCCTCTTGTTATCTCTACATGGAAATGGGAAGCAGTGACAGACTTCACCTTCTTGAGATCTGAGATCACAGCAGATGGTGACTGCAGCCATCAAATAAAAAGACGCTTACTTGTTGGGAGGTAGCCTATGGCAAACCTAGGCAGCGTAATAAAAAGTAAAGGCATCACCCTGCCAACAAAAGTCCGCATAGTTGAAGCAATGGTCTTCCCAGTAATAATATATGTCTGTGAGAGCTGGACCATAAGAAAGACTGAGTAAAGAAGAATAGATGCCTTTGAACTGTGGTGTTGGAGAAGACACTTGAGAGTCCCCTGGACTGCAAGGATATCAAATAAATCCTGACTGCTCCTTGGAAGGACAAATACTGAAGTTCAAGTACTTTGGCCACCAAATGAGAAGAGAGGACTCACAGGAGAAGGCCTGATTCTAGGAAAGGTCGAAAGCAAAAGGAGAAGGGGATGGCAGAGGATGAGATGGCTAGATAGCATTATTGATGTGGTTGGTGTAGATCTGGGAGGACTACAGAGAATGGCAGATGACAGAGGAGCCTGGCATGCGGTGGTCCATGGGGTCGCAAAGAGTCGTACTCAACTGTACAACTGAACAACAACAACAATCTCTACATTGCAATCTATAGTTTATATAGTTTTCTTCTCTCCTTGATTTTATCTAGTAAAGGTAAAGGTTTCCCTTGCTCAAAAGCCAGTCCTATCCGACTCTAGGGTTCAGTGATCATCTCTGTTTCAAAGCCGAAGAGCCAGCGCTGTCTGCTTCTGCAGACATTTCTGTGGCAGGCATGACTAGACACTGGAGTGCACAGAATGCTGTTTACCTTCCCACCAAAGTGGTCCCTATTTATTTACTTGCAATTTCTTGCTTTCAAACTGCTAGGTTGGCAGGATGATTTTATCTATATTTATATACAGTAATTCTCTTTTTCAGCTTTACTGCTGCTTTGACCTCTTCACAACCACCATACAGTGTGTTTGGACCCATACCACCTTTCTCCACTTATCCCACTTGATCAATCCCTTTGTGTTGCATTTGGATTTTTGTAGTGGTAGGTTATCTGTTGGCGGCTTCCTGGACCTGTCTCAATTTTACCAGATCCTCTTTGGCCAAGTCATTTCAGGGTGATCCAGGATGGCCTTCATGGCTGCCATAGTGCTCTCTTTTGGATGTGTTAAAATGAATTTGATTAATGGCTGACCTGTTTTAATCATAGTCAGATGGCCACCAGAAGTAACATGGTGATGGTGGGAAGTGGTGGCAGTGAAATGTCAGAGAACAGAGCTTTGTGTGCCATATTGTTGCCAGGGACTTTGGGAATTGCTAGGGCCACTGCTCCACAAGTGTCTGGTTGTGAGGCCCTGCTTCTACGGTTGGGCCCCAAGGGTCAGCTGGGGATCTTACTCCTGTACTTGCCCCCTTGCAGGGTAAGGGATGCCCTGCCTGAGCTCCTCGAAGCCGCCTCGATGCTGGCGTTGGAGTTCCCGAGGCTTATGGTTCTGGGGGACTTCAATTTGCCATCATTGGGGATGGCTTCTGAGGTGGCAAGGGAGTTCATGGCTTCCATGGCAGCCATGGGCCTGACTCAGGGAGTTCGGGGTCCGACCAGGGGCAGTGGTCACATGCCAGACTTAGTTTTCTTGGAGCAGTGGCAGAGTGATCTGAGATTACAGGATTTAGTCATCTCACCTATGCCATGGTCAGATCACTATCTGGTGACTCTTGACTTTCTGGGGGCGACGCTTCATCGTAGGGAGGCAGGGCCTATTAAAATGGCCCGCCCTCGGCGACTAATGGATCCAGATGGATTCCAGAGGGAACTGGGGGATGTTCCTCTGGATCGGCTACACGATTCACCCGAGGCACTTGTCGACCTGTGGAACAGGACGGCAACAGCAGCCTTGGATGAAATCGCGCCACTGCGGCCTCTCCGCGCCCGTGGGGTTAGGTCATCCCCATGGTTCACGGATGAACTGCGGGAACTCAAACGGGCAAAGAGACGCCTAGAGCGCCGCTGGGTGAAGACCCAGGATGACTCCGATTGGACACTAGCTAGAGCTGCTATTAGGGCCTACCTAGTGGCGATGGGGGTGGTGAGGCGGCAATATTTCACCACCCTTATTGCCTCCGCTGATAATCGCCCAGCCGCCCTGTTCCAGGTAACCAGGTCCCTCCTCGGTACAGGGAGATCGGTGCCCGGTTGGCAGGGTTCGGCTGAGGACTTTGCTGACCATCTGGTGGAGAAAATCGATTGGATTCATTCAGGGCTGAATCCCGGCGTGGATGGGGAGGGTTGGGGGGGCACCGGAGCACAGTCTTGCTGTACGATCTGGGATCGGTTTGATCCTGTTGTCCCTGATGAAGTGGGCAGGCTCCTTGCAGCTGTGCGTGCCACTACATGTCCTTTGGACCCCTGTCCCACCTGGTTGGTGAAAGTCTCCAAGGTGGTGACAGGTGGCTGGGTCGGGGCGATAATAAATGCATCATTACGGGAGGGGATATTTCCTGCACCGCTAAAACATGCTTTGGTGCGCCCCCTCCTGAAGAAAATATCCCTTGACCCAGCTGTCCTTAACAACTACAGGCCGGTTTCCAACCTGCCCTTTCTGGGTAAGGTTTTGGAGAAGGCAGTGGCGCGCCAGCTGCAGAGTTTCCTGGAGGAAGCGGATTATCTAGACCCCTTTCAATCAGGATTCAGGCCCGGGTATGGTACGGAGATGGCATTGGTCGCACTGATGGATGATCTCTAGCGGGAGCGGGACGGGGGTTATCCATCCGTCCTTGCTCTTCTTGACCTCTCAGCGGCCTTCGATACCGTCGACCACGGTATCCTTCTGGAACGGCTCAAAGGACTGGGGATCCAGGGTACCGTGTTGTCCTGGTTTTCCTCTTTTCTGGAGGGCCGTACCCAGTCGGTGTGGTTAGAGAGTGAGAGGTCCAGCCCTAGGCTTCTCAAGTATGGGGTGCCTCAGGGTTCGGTGCTCTCTCCTCTCCTATTTAACATCTACATGAAGCCACTGGGTGAGATCATTCGTTCCCACGGGGTGCGGTACCATCAGTACGCGGATGACACTCAGTTGTACATCTCGGCCCGTGGGGACCCCAGTGATGCTGTTGAAATCCTATCCGGATGCCTGGAGGCCATTGGGGTCTGGATGGGGGCCAATGGGCTTCGGCTGAATCCCAGCAAGACAGAGTGGCTGTGGATAAGGGGCCCCGTGTTATCCAGGGAGTTACCATCTTTGGTACTGGATGGGGCTGTTTTGCCCCAGACAGACCCAGTGCGCAACTTGGGGGTCCTTCTGGACTCGCTGCTGCTGCTAGAAGAACAGGTAGCGGCTGTGGCCAGGAGGGCTTTTGCCCAACTTCAGGTGATTCGCCAGTTGTGCACGCTCCTGGACCGGGGCTCCTTGCTTATGGTCACCCATGCTCTGGTCACTTCCCGACTAGATTATTGTAATGCGCTCTGCATGGGGCTGCCCTTGACGACCATTCAGAGGCTGCAGCTGGTCCAGAATGCGGCAGCCCGGGTGGTGATGGGATGTGGGCGATATGCCCATGCCTCACCGCTACTTCGGGAGCTGCACTGGTTACCAGTTTGTCTCCGGGTGCAATTCAAGGTGCTGGTTTTGACCTTTAAAGCCCTATATGGCAGTGGGCCAGGATACCTTAGAGACCGCATCGTCCCAAGAGTGTCTGCCCGTCCAACCAGAGCGGACCGGAGGGGCTCTCTAATAGTGCCATCAGCTAGGGGTGCACATCTATCCAGCACCCGAAGGAGGGCCTTCTCCGTGTCCGTACCAACTCTCTGGAACCTCCTGCCAACAGATCTAAGACTTCAAAGAGAATTGCTGCCCTTCAGGAAAGGATTGAAGACCTGGCTGGCAGGGCAGGTGTGGGGCCCGAATGGGAACACGGTCCCCGCCTGCTGGCTTATGTAAACCATTAAGGACTCTCTCTTCTTCTTCTTTTTATAGTGGGTGGGATGGGTGGGTGGGATATGGGTCTTTTAAAGTGGGTGGGATGTGGGTCTTTTAAAGTGTTTTTATGTGTTTTTAGAACTTGTTGTAATGCCGCCCTGAGTCGGGTTCTGCCTGAGTGGGCGGCATATATAAATATGACTATTAAATTAAATTAAAATTAAATATAGCCAGGCCTATATTCTGTAAGACAGGCTGTTCCCCCTATATACAGTGGTGGAAGATGCTGGCCCATACCTGTCAACTATCCTGTTTTATCCGGGGAAACCCCTTATTTTTACCCCTCTTCCCGCCCCCTCCCATTTTATTAATTTCCCCGTATTTCCCCATTTTTTTTAAAATCCTGACCGAAGCTGCAATATTTTTCTGGCCACCAGAGGTCGCTGTGTGGCTTTTCACTTGTGGAAGGGGAGAGAGAAGGTGGTGGGGGCGTTCTATAGTTTCTCTTTCCCTTCCCTGCCACATGGCTTCAAAACAGCGTACAGCATGGGCCGCGGCAACGGGCGGTCCTTGCCTTCCTAGAGAGAGCAGCTGAGCAAGAGGGAGCCGTGACGTAGGGAGGGCTCCCAACCCATCTGGCCACAGGTCCTATTTTAAAAAGAAATGCCGGGTCTCCTGGCTGTGCACGGGTGTTCGAGTCTCTCCTTCTCTGGAGACACAACAACAAGTGGGGACCCCGGCTGGGCTCGGTCTTTCTTGGCTTCCCTTTGGCTGGCACTTGGCAACCCAGGCCAGGACCTCCCTGCGTGGCTCCCCACCCACCCCCAAGAGATGAACTGCAGCGCTTTCTCCGCGTGGCTCCTGCTCTTCCTGGGGACCCTCTCAGTTGAGGACAGGAGGATCACTTTGGCCCCGGACGGGGAGGACAGAGAGCCTCCTCGGGGAGGTGAAGGGAGACAAGGGGAAAAGTCCTAAACTGGCTGCAGTTGGAGGGGCGCCGAAGTCGGGGGTGGGGGGTGGGGGAGAGGCAGATGAAGGATCCGTGCCAAAAAAGGGAGCAATTAACAATAGTAATTGGGACTGCAGTGGCTCAAGTGGCTAAGACGCTGACTGGAAGGCGGAAGGTCAGCAGTTCGATTCCCGAGTACTGCAGGACGGAATGAGCTCCCCCGTCTTTGTCCCAGGCTCCTGCCAACTTAGCAGTTCAAAAGCAAGAAAATTGCAAGGAGATAAATAGGGACCACTTTGGTGGGGAAGGTAAACAGCGCTCCGTGCGCTCCGGTATTTAGTCATGCCTGCCACATGACCACGGAAACATCTGCAGAGGCAGACAGCGCTGGCTCTTTGGCTTTGAAACAGAGATGAGCACTGAACTCTAGAGTCGGATATGACTGGCTTTTGAGCAAGGGAAACCTTCACCTTTACTAACAATAGCAATTAGACTTCTATTCCATTTCACAAGATAAATTAGCATTGGGGGGGCCCAACATGCTGGAATCCGCATTCAACCGATGAGCAGGCTTGGAGTCCATGCTGAGCCCTGCTCGGGATCGAACTTGCAGTGTTCTGGCCGCAAATACAGCAGTGCCCATCTCCATTTACAGCAATTTTTTGTTTGCAAGGTGATGCCTCTACTTTTAACTATGTTCCCCAGGTTTCTCATAGCTTGTTTCCCAAGCATCAGTTGCCTTTTTATTTCACCATCTGCAGGGATCTTTGATCCTAAGAAAGTAAAATCTGCCAGTCATATCCAACTCTAGGGTGCAGTGCTCATCTCCATTTACAGCCAAAGAGCCAGTGCTGTCTGTGTTTGCAGACATTTTCATGGCCATGTGGCAGGCATGACTAGAGCCCAGCAAGTCACATGGCTATATTTGGCCATGCCCACAGATTTGGCAACACCCACAGAGGGGTGTGCCCAAAATTTCCCTTATTTTCAAATGCAAAAGTTGACAGGTATGTCCGTCCAACCAGAGCGGACTGGAGGGGCTCTCTAATAGCACAAGGAGGAGAGCCTTCTCTGTATCCGCACCGGTCCTTTGGAACCTCCTGCCTGTGGAACTGCGTCTCCAGACGGAGTTGTTGCCCTTTAGAAAAGAACTAAAAACCTGGCTGGCGGGCCAAGTTTGGGGTGCAGGTGGAGGGGTGGCTTCCATTGGGTGGTTAATATAGGGGAGGATGCCTGCCCCACGGTTTCTTCAGTTCCTGCACCCCTCTCTTTTTAGGGGTGGGTTCTTATTGCTGGTTTTTATCTGTTTTTATTTGTTTTTATCTGTTTTTACCCACTGTGTCGGCTTTGGCTGAGTGGGCGGTATAGAAATGTAACAATAAATAGATAAAAATAAAAATGTGCTGGCCTGCTGCCATTCTGATCAGCTTCTGTGCCTTGAAAGTGAACATCTTCTCCTTTGTGTCAAGCTCTAAAATACTCTGTGGTGATCCACCGAGGCTAACTTTGTGTGGAATCTGGAAGTCTTAAAACAGGAGTGGAAATTGCATTGGACTACCTTTGTTATTACCAATGCTGTAACTCATGATTTGAGGGATATTCACTGCAGTGGAAGGCTGCCCTTCATCCACTGGGAGAAATTTCATTTCATTTCATTTATTAGATTTGTATCCCGCCCTACTCAACAAAAAATGTGACTCAGGGCGGCTTGCAGTAGAGAATATACAATACAATTATAAATTACAAAGTTACATGTTAATATCAATTGCAGTGACAACACAGAGATCCAAAATATACAGAAATAGAAAAAATCCAGTTACAATTAATTACAAAGTCCCATATTATCACAATGCAAAAATATCAATATTACAGCAGCAAGCACCACAAAAGCCAAACACAAAAACCTCATCCGCAAAGTTCCACAGCCCTCACATGAGAAATATTTCATTTCCACTCCTCTGTGTTATACCTGAAGCATAACCTAACTTCCACATGACACACAAAGCTCCCCTGTGTTCCTCAAATGATCAATGGCCTCATTACCAAATACAACTTTGCTCTGGATGAAATAGAAAGACTCTTGTCATGCTTTGTTGATATTTTTCAGATTGTTTCAACTTCTGATTCATCTCTTGAGTAAATTAACTTATCAGATGATTGATGAATGTTCTATGGAGTTTTTATGGGACAATTAAATATTTGAGCTGCTCTATATGAGATTTCTTTGCTGTATTCTGTCTAGGATGTTTGCCATGTTTGCCATGTGATCCTGAGATAACTGAAATTTTATAAATAAAGCTACTCAACCTGAGATTATTTGTAAACAATCCACTTATTAACAATGCCCTTTGAACACCAAGATCCTGTGCTTCTTAGATTGCTAACACATACTGCAAGACCTTGTTAATGATTACCTCTGTATTTTAACACTGCAGTTTTCACCTGACAGTGAATCTAACATCTTAGAAGAATGAATATTTGAGGGGGAATTCACTCCCATCGGAATTATTTGCTGACTCAGAGAATTTATCATTTTGCAAATATTAGTCAGTTTGACTCTTTCTGCTTCACTGATTTCTTAATGATTTTTTTCCTAAACCTGTAATGTAATCTACAAAATGTGCAAGAACATGTTCTAAAGAAAATGATGTAACATGTAATTCCCCACCATATAAAGCAGTATAAGGGCAACACTCGCTGACACATCTAGTCCCAAATTGAAATGCTGCAGTTCAGAAAGCAATGAACGAAAGGCAAAATGATGATTCATTATGTGCCTAAGTTCATCTAGACAAGCGGTGCCAGATGTTAAACACCATTTTCCTAACCAGAGCTCCTTTTTCCCAAGGCATTGGCCCATATTCAGCTTAGAAACAAACATCTATTTTTACACTGTAAGGCTTTGTCACTTTTCTTCCTAATAGTACATGTTTCTGTTAGTCACACAGTGTTTGGCTTGGGTCACTACAGTATAACTTAGAAAATGATTGGGGACTAGAGAACCTCTCAGTTAAAAATAATATAATGTTTGAGGCCTTTTTAGCTTACAAAAAGATTATCTATACCTATAAAGAAGGGATGTGGCCGTATGTGTGCGGAATGCGTGTCCACACATGTCCAGCCTATCCTGTAATGTGCCAGCCACACTTACTTTTTGTCCCTGAGATCATTGCCACAAAGGTCCGGAAACCGAGAATGGGGCCAACGCCTCATGAACATGGACAAAAAAACAAACTACGAGTCCCAGCGTCCTCCGCGCCGCGGCATGCCTCAGCCAATCAGGCAGGAGGACACAAGCATGGAGGAGGCGGAACAGCCAGTGCGCGCTAAAAAAGGCCAGCACGCACAGGAGAAAGGCCATTGGTGCTCTGTTTGGCCTCCCCGGGAGGCCAGGGCCGAAAGCGGCGCTCTGTCCCACCCTCGCCTCCCAGGGGGAAATGAGTGCCTAACCCAGGGGGCCAAAAGCACAGCTGCCTTCGGCCCCCACCTACCGGGGAAGTGAACCAAGGCAACAGGTGGGTATCCAACAGGGAAGGCACCTTCCCTGCCAGGCACCCACCTGTCTCCCTTCCTTGCCCCTCCTCCATGCTGATTCGAAGCTGGCCTCGAACCAGCATGGAAGAAAAACCAAGGTGACAGGCAGGTGTCCAACAGGGAAGGCGCCTTCCCTGGCAGACAAACGCCTGACACCCTTCCTTGCCCTTCCTCCACGCTGGTTCGAAGCTAGCCTCGAACCAACACAGGGGGGAAACCAAGGTGACAGGCAGGTGTCCAACAGGGAAGGCGCCTTCCCTGCTGGGCACCCGCCTATCTCCCTTCCTTGCCCCTCCTCTGCGCTGGTTCAAAGCTGGCCTCGAACCAGCATGGAGGAGAACCAAAGGCAGCAGGAGGGTGTCCGACAGGGAAAGCGCCTTCCCTGGCAGACAAACGCCTGACACCCCTCCTTGCCAGCTCCCTTCTTCCCCATTGCTGTGTCGAGAGCAGCTCTCGAAACAGCAATGGGGAAAAGGGAAGCTGACAGTCAGGCTGCTCTTCGTCCAGGGAATGTGCATCCCCGGGGGGAAAGCAGCCTGGCAGTCACCTTCCCTCTCCACAGGGCCTAAGTGACCCGACCGGGTAGCCCATGCTAGTTGTTGTTGTTGTTGTTGTTGTTGTTGTTGTTGTTGTTGTTGTTGTCGTCGTCATCGTCATCGTCATCGTCATCGTCATCATCATACCTGTCAACTTTTGGATTTGAAAATAAGGAAAATTTTGGGCACACCTCTCTGTGGGTGTGGCCAAATCTGTAGGCATGGCCAAATATAGCCATGTGACTTGCTGGGCTCTAGTCATGCCTGCCACATGGCCATGAAAATGTCTGCAAACACAGACAGCACTGGCTCTTTGGCTGTAAATGGAGATGGGCACTGCACCCTATAGTTGGATACGACTGGCAGATTTTACTTCCTTAGGATCAAAGATCGCTGCAGATGGTGATTGCAGCCGTGAAATAAAAAGGCAACTGATGCTTGGGAAACAAGCTATGAGAAACCTGGGGAACATAGTTAAAAGTAGAGGCATCACCTTGCAAACAAAAAATTGCATAGTCAAAGCAATGGTATTCCCGGTGGTAATGTATGGGTGTGAGAGCTGGACCATTAGGAAAGCTGAGCGCAAAAAATAGATGCCTTTGAAATGTGGTGTTAGAAATAGGTCGATCCTAGAAGAAATCAACCCTGACTGCTCATTAAAGGTCAAATTGCAAAGATGACGCTAAAGTACTTTGGACATCAAATGAGAAGAGAGGATTCACTTGAGAAAGCCTTGATGCTGGGAAAGGTGGAGGACAAAAGAAGGGGGTGGCCAAAATAAGGTGGCTAGATGGTATTATAGATGCAATGGGCACAAAGCTGTGTGAGCCAAAGAACCCTTTTCCCATTTTCTTGAGGGACTTTTGTTTTCTTTTCTTTCTTGTTTGCTCAGTGGCTTAAGTGACTAAGATGCTGACTGGGAGGCAGAAGGTCAGCAGTTCGATTCCTGAGTACTGCAGGGCAGAATGAGCTCCTGTCTTTGTCCCAGCTCCTGCCATCCTAGCAGTTTGAAAGCAAGAAATTGCAAGTAGATAAATAGGGACCACTTTGGTGGGAAGGTAACAGCATTCCGTGCGCTCTGGTGTCTAGTCATGCCTGCCACATGACCACAGAAATGTCTGCAGATGCAGACAATGCTGGCTCTTTGGCTTTGAAATAGATGAGCACTGAACCCTAGAGTCAGATACGATTGGCTTTTGAGCAAGGGCAACTCTTTACCTTTACCTAACCCGTGCAAGCACACTGGATCTATGAGTTCTGATAATTCTCCCCGTGTATTTTGGATCTTGTCTCTCGTACAAAAAGCAGCTTCTTGCTCTAAAAATTGGCCACTGTAGGAATCTATGACTCTGATGGCGAACTTTGGCACTGTAGATACGACTTCCTTTCGAGCAAGGGAAACCTTTACCTTTAGCATTTAGTGATCAAGCACATCCCCCCCACCCCTCCCAAGTTAACTCTAGAACAGAAACGGAACTCCACCCCTCTCTCTCTCTTATATAGTGATCAAGCACATCCCCCCACCCCACCCCTCCCAAGTTAACTCTAGAACTCTAGAAACGGAAGGCAGGGCAGAAACAACTCAATAAAGCATGAGAGTGAGAGAGAAGTCTCTGTCCCCAGACCAAGAGCTGATTTGCCCCTGCATAAATGAATTATCGCTCACCTCTGACTCCCGTCCCTCCTCCCAGCATGGTGCCTCCGACCAGCCGCCATCTTGGACATGTGGCTGGCAGGAGAAAAATGAAAGAGAAACCTACAGAAGGCCCTCCCCCTTCTCTCTCTCCCCTTCCAAAAGCGAAGAGCTTGCCACACAGTGACCTCTGGTGGCCGGAAAAAAATACTGCAGCTTCGCCTGTGAGGTCAGGATATTTGTTTTAAAAATAAGGGAAAATACGGGGAAATTAATAAACCGGGAGGGGGGGTGGAAAGAGGGGTAAAAATAAGGGGTTTTCCCAGGTAAAACGGGTTGGTTGACAGGTATGATTATTATTATTATTATAGTTGCACTTATACCCTGCTTCTCTAGGGAGAATGAATCTCTACATGAGGCGGCTAACAACATAAAGTCCCCCATACAACAAACAGATATGTAAAGAGGAACATGACATAGATGTATAAAATTATGCATGCAATAAAAATTGGAAATGCAGGGCAGGCAAAAGGAAGGAAACACTTTTTCACACAACATATTATCAGACTAGGGAATTCATCACCTCAAAATGCAGTAAGGATGAATTACTTGCATGGCATTAAAAGGGTATTAGATAAATTTATAGATATTAAGTCTAGAACTACTAGACATAAAGATTATATGCTCCTTTCAAGATTAGAGGTAGGATGCTTTTCAATGCTTACTGTTGTGTTCTGACAGTCAGACCCATGTGATTCAAAGGAAGCCAGGTTTTTCAACAACATGAAAACATCTATAAGAGCAACTTGATTTAGCAAAAACCAGAACTCACCAGAAGTCATACCTGTGCTTTTACAGCAACATCACCCATTTCAGGCTACATTTACTGCTGGAGGCCTTAAAAGACCAGGCCTCAGGGTTGGAGCCTACCTATCTTCCACCTATCAGACCATTCTGACAATTCCAGGGTCCTAATCCAAGTGATCAGACTCATCATAGGTTTCAAGGTCCAAAATATTCAGAAGTGGTTTGCCATTGCCTCTTGCCTTGCAGTATTACAAGAAATTAGCTTGAGCATCACTGCTGTTGTCTGTGAAAAACCCTCAACAGTGTCATGTTCCACTATGGCTGCCACCCAGTAGCTGTCCTCTATCCCACCACCATTGGAAAGACCCATTTTATTTGCCTCATGGGACTATTAATCTTGAAGATGCCAGATGTTTTAGCTTTAATCATTCTGTGTTGGGTGAAGTGGTTAGGGATCTAGACTTATAATGGGATCTAGCCTCATAATGGCATTGTTCTCTGCTTCCCAGACAAACCTAAACCCCCTCATCACCTTACATTGTCCATCCAAGAAAGGGTAAATAATGCTATGAAAATTTGAAGGTGGCAAGAAAAGAGGAAGATGGATTATCTCCATCTCCAAATCTCATTGTTCTGTGCAGGACAATGACAATAAAGATTTATCTATCTATTTATCTATCTAAAGGAAGCTACAGTTTTGAGTTTGCAAGAGCAGAGCAAGGCTATTAAAGACAGGCCCTTTTAGATGTCACTTGTACATTGAAGACTTGACAGCACATCATCACCATCTCAGTAGTCCTTGACCTGATAGGCTGTGACTTAGAGCTAGTTACAGTTTTGAAGACTGCAACCATTTCCTATATTCCTCATCTGATGGACCTGACTGGCCTCTCCTGGAACTTGGGAACATTATTTATTTATTTTTTAGAGAATCCAACCCCTAGAATTCTGCAGCCAGCACAGCAATGGCCATGTTAGCCATAAAGTCCTTGGAGTACAAGTAAGTAACTTTTCAAAACACTGACTTGTCCTCCTTTGAGTGAGAGTGTGAGCCCAGCCTGTTGGTCCATGTCTCAGTTGTAAATTAGGAAGTTTCAAACTCTATCTGTGTACTTCACAGAGTACCTGATTGGTCATGGTGGAGAACAGGATGCTAAATCAAGCAGATAGTTGATCTGCACTGGCAGTGCTTTTGTAAGTTCTTATGCTCAGCAGAAATCTTACATCTGCCCCACAGAAGCTTTAAACATGCTACTCTCTGTGTTTGATTCAATCCCTTGCCTGGAAGAGGGACTGAATTATCCCATGAGCTTATCATTTTCTTTTCTCTACACATACTGACGCACCACAGCCAACTATTTCCTTTTGTTGCTCCTCCATCTCTTCATCACACTTTGTTCATGCTGCCCACCACTTCTGAGTCTACAACCTTTTCCAACTTTGTGCTATTTTTTCTCTACACTCCTAGGTCACATTTTCCTTCCAGCACTGGTCATGAATTTCTACAATTTGTGGTCTTTGCTCTTGGGAGATTCTTAATTCCAGATTAGTAGCTCTAAAAATTAGGATTGGCTAGAAGAGCTGCCATTAAATAATATTTTATAGCATAAATCAGTGGCTCTCAATCTATGGTCCATAGAGCCTGGGGCATGCGGTGTCATCACAGATAGTTCATGAAGGCTTAAAGCAGCAGTGGTGAAGGTCCAGCAAGCACTGTGCTTCCTTTTGCCACAGCCTCCTTCCTTCAATGTTCCTCTCATACTCAAGCCACCCCAACATGCCCTGAGAGATAGCAGCACCCTTGTTTTTGCCAGGTAACTCTCCCCTCAACCCTTGGTGGTACACGGCCAGAAAAACATTATTTAAGGGGGGTCTATGGTGAAGGAAAGGTTGAGAACCACTGTAATAAATCATAACTTCTATCTTAGGTACTCCAGGTACTTCTATCTTAGGTACTCCAGAGTTCAGAAGTAACATATTTGAGGTGACATGACCTGTTATAATGAGTTACCCTACTTTTTGGTAATGAGATCACTAAAAGTTTACATTTGAAAAAGTAATGGAATACATATGAACAAAGTTACTTCTTTAGAGTGAGTAACATTGCTAGTTACTGACAAATTAAAATTAGTCAATAATATTTTACAGTTACTTAAACAATTACAGTACTTTAAAAGGGAATTTTTAGAGATATTTTTGCCTAATTTAATGAGTGTTTTAACTTTTCAAGCTGTGATATAAAAGACATATACAGAATGACGTAACAGAAAAAAGTGAAAGAACACCAGATTCTACCAATGTACATACATAATTCTCAGTATGTAGTGAACTAACAAACTAAGGAGCAATTTCCATCTAACTTTCCATTCTAACATATTAGTTACATGCAGAGAACTACTGACATGAATGTTTGATTCCCATACACTGCAGGACGGAATAAGCTCCGGTCTTTGTCCCAGCTCCTGCCAACCTAGTAGTTCGAAAGCAAGAAATTGCAAGTAGATAAATAGGGACCACTTTGGTGGGAAGGTAAACAGCGTTCTGTGTGCTCCGGTGTCTAGTCATGCCTGCCACATGACCATAGAAATGTCTGCAGAAGCAGACAGCACTGGCTCTTCGGCTTTGAAACAGAGATGAGCACTGAACTCTAGAGTCGGATACGACTGGCTTTTGAGCAAGGGAAACCTTTACCTTTCTATGCCACATTTCTCCCATTGGGAGACTCAAAGTGGCTCACAATGTTAAAAAGATCAAATTAAAATAAAATAAATTATACATGTAAAAACGATTGAACTGCAATAATAATTAAAATACATTAAATGATTAAAAACATTAAAACTTTTAAAAATTAAAAATATTGAAAAAATAACTTAACTAAAACCAGCATCTAAGTCAGTTATAATTATTAAAAACCCACCTGAAAAGATGGGTCTTCAGCTGCTGGCAGAAGGATAAAAGGGAGGGGACCAACATAATATCACGAGGGAGAACATGCCATAATCTGGGAGTTGCCACAAAGAAGGCTTTTTCTTGTGTCTCCATCAAGTGTACCTTTGATGGTAATGGAACTGAGTAGAGGGCTTTCCCTGAATATCTTAACACCCAGGTAGGCTCATATAGGAAGATACTGTCCTTCAGACTGATTGAAAATGCAATCTCTTCTCCACAGCTTGAAATAGAATAATCCAGAAATCACACGTCAATTTGTGTGATGCATAGATTGGCTCCAATATTAGGAATGTTCCATTGAGTAAGAGGAAAGTAACTTTTACAAAGGCCATAACTCAAAGCACGTTCCTTGAAAGTAGCCTAGCTCCAGATAAGGGAGTTAGTATTTCAGCATTAGTCATACAAGGCCTCTGGTGTTCCTGATTCTTCTGAACATGAGACATAGCTTCAGAATTCAGATATAGAAACCTATGCTCTCTTTAAATATAGAAAGTGATCAGGAATCTGAAATGTGTGGTTTTTTGACAAGAAAAGGGTGAACAAAAAACAGGAAAGAAACTCCACATCACTGTGACTCTGAAAATTATACCTTTAGTTGATTCACTTCACAGCCTAATTGTATCCATTCTAATTTTATAAAATTGTACTTGCCACAAGTACATCCTTTAGTAACATCCTTTGAATAAATTCTTCAGTACTATGATTACCTACTATTCTATTGACTAGTTTCTATCACTGAAAACGAGGATAAAATGTTTACTGACCAGCATTAACTAAATTGGCAATGTTCTGATTATATTACGTTCACCTCATTTAAACTCTTGTTTGCGTGTTCCTTCTGGCACATTCTGTAATGTTGTAAGGAACTACACCCAGATGGAATGCAATCAAATTCCTGTTTCTTATCTCATACTTCCTAGACGACTCATTTTATTAAACAACTGTAATGACAAGGGTCTTATCTTAAGGCAGTAATGTTAACGTTTTGACAGGATAAAATGTGGAGCCAAGTTACTGTTCTAGCAGTTCTTTTGCGGGCTCCTGTGTTGTTTGAGAATTTTAGATTTAAATGGTTCTTTCATGTATCACAAAACGTATCTCAGATAACTCAGTAGTAATAACAGAGATGAGCACTGAACCCTAGAGGCGGATACGACTGGCTTTCGAGCAAGGGAAACCTTTACCTAATTATTGTTACAATAAAATCTTCTGAACTAGGGGTACAGTCCTAACTAGCTGGACCAAGTTTTGGCTGGCTAAGCAAGCTTAGGCTGGTCGGTAAAGGTTGCCCATGCTCAACAGCTAGGCTGAGGCAATGATGTATCTGAACCTCTTTCGACTCTAGAGGGGGAGGGATTTCAGCTTGCCTAGGAGGAAAATAGCACAAGGGAGAAAGATTAAAAATCAAGCCCAGCACAATCACCATGGACACCTAGTTGACAGCTGCCATCCAGCAACTAGCAGCCAGCACAAGGAATTAGGCTGGCCTAAGAGCACTTACAGGGCTGGTATTAGTGGTTAAGAGGCTGTTGTGTATGAAACTGTATTGCTTTAATAATAATAATAATAATAAACTTTAATTTATATACCGCTCTACTCACCCAAAGGCGACTCCGAGCGGTTTACATTGGCGCATGCTGTCTGCACAGCAGACAGCAGCAAACATAAACAAGAAAATACAATATAAAATATACAAAAAGTGTCAGAACATAATTAAAGTTACAATCAAAAGAAAGCAGTGATGAAATAGAAACAAAGACAAGATACAAACAATAAAGCCCAGCCAGGATAAAAGGTAAACGTTCCTCAGTTACGTCAAAAGGTCCTCAAGTGGCTTCAACCCCCCCCCCCCGGGGCGATGGTGTGGCTCCGGGGAAGCACAGGACCTCTGCGGTGGTGGCGGTGGCTTTTCACCCTTCTAGCCAAACGTGGCTCGTAGAGGGTGGCAGCGGCTGCAAGTGCAGGTGAGCTGGGCTCAATACCAGGCAGGCAGTCCAGGGCGGGGTAAGGCACCAGCGTCGGGAGCAGCCCCGCGGCGAGATCTTTGTAGCTGCAGGGGTCTGACGCAGCTGACCCCCATTTCGCCCGTAGGCAGTCCAGGGAGGGGGAAGGCAACCGGCATTGGAAGAGGCCCCGTGGCGAGATCTTGATGCTGGCAGGTGCCGCTCGTTCCACCAGCCGGCTGCCGGTCGAAAGCCCCGCCGGGCTTGATGGAGGCTGGGGCGGCTTTTGAGGGCGATGGAGAGCCCTCAGGTGCCGCTCGTTCCACCGGCCGGCTGCCGGTCGAAAGCCCCGCCGGGCTTGATGGAGGCTGGGGCGGCTTTTGAGGGCGATGGAAAGCCCTCAGGTGCCGCTCGTTCCACCGGCCGGCTGCCGGTCGAAAGCCCCGCCGGCCTTGATGGAGGCTGGGGCGGCTTTTGAGGGCGATGGAGAGCTCTCAGGTGCCGCTCGTTCCACCGGCCGGCTGCCGGTCAAAAGCCCCGCCGGGCTTGATGGAGGCTGGGGCGGCTTTTGAGGGCGATGGAGAGCCCTCAGGTGCCGCTCGTTCCACCGGCCGGCTGCCGGTCGAAAGCCCCGCCGGGCTTGATGGAGGCTGGGGCGGCTTTTGAGGGCGATGGAGAGCCCTCAGGTGCCGCTCGTTCCACCGGCCGGCTGCCGGTCGAAAGCCCCGCCGGGCTTGATGGAGGCTGGGGCGGCTTTTGAGGGCGATGGAAAGCCCTCAGGTGCCGCTCCTTCCACCGGCCGGCTGCCGGTCGAAAGCCCCGCCGGCCTTGATGGAGGCTGGGGCGGCTTTTGAGGGCGATGGAGAGCTCTCAGGTGCCGCTCGTTCCACCGGCCGGCTGCCGGTCGAAAGCCCCGCCGGGCTTGATGGAGGCTGGGGCGGCTTTTGAGGGCGATGGAGAGCCCTCAGGTGCCGCTCGTTCCACCGGCCGGCTGCCGGTCGAAAGCCCCGCCGGGCTTGATGGAGGCTGGGGCGGCTTTTGAGGGCGATGGAGAGCCCTCAGGTGCCGCTCGTTCCACCGGCCGGCTGCCGGTCGAAAGCCCCGCCGGGCTTGATGGAGGCTGGGGCGGCTTTTGAGGGCGATGAATGTAGCCACTGCAATGTCTGAATGAATGTAGCCACTGCAATGTCCGAATGTAACCTAACAATGATCACAATGTATCTCAGCTGTTAATGAAACGCGAGCTAGCTACCCATAGAGGGCAGCTGCGAGCGTTCAGCTCACATGGTACAAATTCCCCAATTACCATCAGCCACAAGAACCTTCCCGTGCGAGGAACATCTGGAGAAGAAGAATGACGTCATGCAGGTAGCAGCCAATACGCTAATGTGTAACCATGTTCAAATGTATTTTTGCAATATAAAAGGAGCTGTACCTCCACCATTACCACATGTTCAGTCTACCGGTGTGCCAATAAAGATGTGTTAAGCCCGTCCTCGACTGCTTCTATTGTCTTGGTTCCAGTACACCAAATTGGCGACGAAGGTGGGATGATGGTGTATCCCAAGGTCAAGCCACACCAATTTGACATCAGCGATCCTGAGCAATGGGAGCTGTATGAGTGCCAGTTCCGGCACGCAATGGATGCTGCAGGCATCGACGACGAAGGGAAGATGCGGTCGCATTTCCTAGCCCAGGTCGGGCCGGCCACGCTGCGCATCCTGATGAATCTGCTAGCTCCCAGAAGGGTCGATGCGGTGCCCATTGACCGCATCCTCACAACGCTGAGGGAACACTTCCAGCTGCCCGTCTCCATTTTCCGGCCCGGGTCGCATTCCACAGGCGAGACCAGTGCCCGGAAGAATCTGTGTCTGCCTACGCGGCGGCCCTCAGGCTGGTGGCTGTCCACTGCCAATGGGAGGACCTGGACATTTCCCTTCGAGGCAGCATGCTGTGCGGCCTAAGGGATGAAGAGGTCCAGAGGAAATTGATGACCCGTGATCATTGCCTCACGTTCAACAAAGTACTGCGAGAGGCCCAGGCGGCCGAGGCGGCGAGGAGCGGGGTCAAAGTTTTCAAGTCTCGAGGGGCCGCCCCTGAGGAGGCCAAGTCACCAGTACAAGCGGCCCGGCGAACCTCAGCACAAGCGGCCTGGCGGGCCCCCCGGTCGCCCACCAACACTCCATCAACTTCCAAGGTAGTCGTCCGCGGCTGCGGGCTCCTGTTCCAGTGAGGACGACGACGTGCAGAGAGTTGAGAGGCGAGGAGGAAAGAGCTGAACCAGCGAGAAAAGGGACCACCTTTGCGATGGCTGCAGGGCATCTCACAACTGAAAGAGGTGCCCATTCTGAAAAGCTGAGTGCCACAACTGCGGGCGGAGAGGCCACATCGCCATGGTCTGCAGGCACCGGCGAGCGGAGGACAAGGGCTTGTCGAAACACCCTCAAACACCCCAACGCAAGGCAGCCGAAATTGGAAAGGTCTCGGCTGACGACGACGCGGTGGCCGTGAACTGCGTGGCCCTTGAGCACTGGCGTTTCTTTGTAGAGGTACTGATACAAGGGGTCCCGGTTAGGATGGAAATAGACTCAGGGTCATCCTACTCCATCCTTTCCCAGAAGGAATTCCTGCACATCCCCCCAAATGCGCGGCCCAAGTTGTGGGCCATGAAATCGAACTTATGGGATGTGCAGGGTTATGGGATCTCGGTGATGGGTGTGGGAAACTTCACGGTGAAGTTTAAAAGGTTCACGGAAAAACTGCCCCTAGTAGTTCTCAAGGAGGGGTCCTGTTGCCTTTTGGGAACCCAGTGGTTTGCTCCCCTGGGAATCGAACTGTCCGGCATAAACGCCATCGAGACTGACCCAATACGGGATGTGTGCGATGCGCACCCGGCGGTTTTTAAAAAGGGGCTTGGGACATACAGAGGGCCCCCGGTGTCGTTTGACTTGGACCCAGAAATCCGGCCCATACGGCTCAAGCCAAGAAGAGTCCCCTTCACCCTCAAGGACAAGATTGAGGCGGAATTGGACAAATTGGTGGGGCAGGGGATTTTGGTTCCAGTGGATTCTGCGGAGTGGGAAACTCCGATTGTTACAGCTTTAAAATCCAACGGGGAGGTTAGGATTTGCGCTGACTACAAATGTACAATTAACAAGGCCATTCGGCCAAATGCTTATCCAGTGCCGGTAGTTAGCCACTTACTAGGCACTTTACACGGGGGTAAGTGTTTCGCAAAGTTAGACTTGGCGCAGGTGTACCATAAGCTCACGGTAACCCCAGCTGCTGCCGCTGCGCAAACCATCGTCACGCACAAGGGGGCATTCAAGGTAACGTGCCTACAGTTCGGCATGAACTCGGCCCCCAGACTCTTTCAGGCCCTCGTAGAACGCCTTTTAAAGGGGTTTCCTGGCGTGCTCCCATATTTTGACGATGTTTTGATAACAGCGGGGAGCGAATCGGAACTAGCAAAAAGGCTGGACAAGGTCCTAACTGTATTCAAGAAAGCGGGACTGAGGTTGTGAAGGGATAAATGTGTGTTCTTTGCAAGGGAGGTTGAGTTTCTCGGGTTCAAAATAACCCCAAAGGGTATCAAGCCATCCGAGTCCAAGGTTGAAGCTGTGCAAAACACACCTCACCCCACCGCGAAACCGGAGCTGCAGTCATTTTTAGGGCTCCTGAACTTTTACCATTCCTTCTTGCCAAGGAAGGCATCTGTTGCGGAGCCACTGCATGGGTTACTAAAGAAAGATTCGGTTTGGCGGTGGGGAGATAGGCAGGAGAAAGCGTTCAAAGAGCTCAAGGGGCTCTTGTCCTCAGACGCCGTTCTGACCTAATTTTGATCCAAGGAAACCTGTAACCTTGGTCTGTGATGCATCACCAGTGGGGGTGGGGGCTGTACTGTGCCACGTGTTAGAGAACGGGCGGGAAGCCCCGGTTGCCTTCTATTCCAGGTCACTCTCAAAGGCGGAGCGCAATTACGCGCAAACAGATAGAGAGGCTCTTGCTATAACTGCGGGAACAAAGAAGTTCCACGATTTCCTGTACGGCCGCCAGTTCACAATTGTGACCGATCACAAACCCCTTTTGGGGATTTTTACCACAGGCAAGCCCACCCGACAAATCCTGTCCCCCAGAATGCTGCGTTGGGCGATTTTCCTCAACGCCTACCAGTATGAACTGATTCACCACCCAGGGAAGGAGATCTCCCATGCAGATGCGCTGTCTCGATCTCCCCTCCCTCAATTAGGAGACCCCAAATGCGAGGTGGAGCAGGATCACCAGGTCCTGCTGATCGAGTCCCTCGACTCACCCCCCATCGTTCCCGCAGACCTCGCCAAAGCCACAGCAGCCGACAAAGCCCTGTCCCAAGTCAGTTAATGGGTTAGAAAAGGGTGGCCCACAACTCCCCCCGAGGAGGAATTCAAACCGTTTTTTAGACGCAGGGTAGAGCTTTCCATTCAAAGGGGCTGCCTCCTCTGGGGCCAATGGGTGGTCAGCCCAGAGAAGTTACGGGCAAAAGTGCTCAGGCTACTGCACACCAGCCACCCGGGAATAGTGCGCTCCAAAGCTTTGGCCAGGAGCTATTTCTGGTGGCCCCAGATAGACGCGAATATAGAGCATTTGGTGGGCACGTGCGAGAGTTGCCAGAGCTCTCGGCCCAAAGAGTCCCGGCTACCCCACAGGAAATGGGACACGGCCCACGGGCCATGGTCCCGGGTGCACATTGACTTTGCTGGCCCTTTCCGGGGTTCCCTTTTTCTGCTGATAGTAGACTCGTATTCCAAATGGCTAGAGGTCATTCCTATGTCCAACACCTCATCTGCCGCAACCATTAAACAATTGCGCAAGGTGTTCAGCTGCTTCGGCCTGCCGGACATGCTTGTGAGCGATAACACCAGTCCTTTCACGTCTGCGGAATTCAAGGCGTTCATCGAGAGGAATGCCATTCGGCACATTGCCTCTGCCCCATTTCACCCCACCACAAATGGTCAGGTAGAGCGCCAAGTGCGAACTACGAAAGATGCACTGTGGAGCATGGGTCCCGGTGAATTGAACCTCCAGCTTTGCCAATTCCTCATTTGTTATAGAGCAACTCCCCTGGCTTCAGGACTTTCGCCGGCTGAGCTCCTCATGTGGAGGAAGCCGGTAACGCTTTTTGATCGGTTGGATCCGACCAGGGTGGAGGATGAGAGAAGAAATATAGAGATAGAGAGCTCCAAAAGTTTTGCGGTAGGGGACCCGGTCCATTGTAGGAATTACGCAACCTCGGGTCCAACGTGGGTTCCAGGGATGGTTATTGAACAAACGGGGCTAGTGTCATACAGGGTTGAAACCAGTACAGGTCTGCTGTGGAGAAGGCACGCTGACCAACTCAGACGGAGAGTTACCAGTGAAGAAGAGTCAACGTTAGGGTTCTTTGCGTTTAGCCCAAGGGGGAGATACAGGGATCCTCCCAAATACAAACGCATATCCTGGATTCTCACACGAGGAGGAGGATACTTTGGAAGAGAGGAATGAGGAGCCATCTGATGAGTTTGATTTTAGGTTGCCATACCAGGGGGGTGTTGCGGAGTGGTCCCTCACCCGTCTGAGCAAGAAGAGGGGTTTTAGTTCAGCCCCTGGTATTTCTAGTCCTCCCAGTCCTTTTGTTCTAGAGTTCACCCCATCACCAAGACCCCCGACTCAGGCAGCAGGGGGAAGTACAGGTACACCAGTTGCAGGCGCAAGAAACCAGGGCAAGACAGCAAGGGTCTCCTCATCGGTTCCTAGATTCGTGCTGGGGGGGTCGTCAGGTGCCACGAGCGACAGGCAGGAATTCACATCCCAGTTATATCTCCTGTTTCCCTCTCCAAACGCAAGGTAGCCACAGAGCCCCCGCCAGACGACTAATGAGTCCCCCCTTTCCGTTGGAGGATGAGAGTCTGCAGAACTCGGAGCCCCTAATTCCCCTGAGCTCAGCCAAGCAGTCGTATGCCCCAAGCGCAAATGCGGGAAGCCACAATGGTTGAGGGACTTCGTCCCATCCTAGGGGGGAGGAGTGTTGTGTATGAAACTGTATCGCTTTAAGAATGAATGTAGCCACTGCAATGTCCGAATGTAACCTAACAATGATCACAATGTATCTCAGCTGTTAATGAAACGCGAGCTAGCTACCCATAGAGGGCAGCTGCGAGCGTTCAGCTCACATGGTACAAATTTCCCAATTACTGTTAGCCGCGGGAACCTACCCACGCAAGAAACATCTGGAGAAGAAGGGCGTGACTCAGAATGATGTCACGCAGGTAGCAGCCAATATGCTACCATGTAACCGTGTTCAAATGTATTGTTGCAATATAAAAGGAGCTGTACCTCCACCATTACCACATGTTCAGTCTACCGGTGTGCCAATAAAGATGTGTTAAGCCAGACCTCGGCTGCTTCTATTGTCTTGGTTCCAGTACACCAAAGAAGCTGAGTTTGATGACTGGAAAGTCAGCAGGTCATCAGTTCAAGACCTAGGTATGCTGGTAGCAACAATTTCATAGGTCCGTTTCATAAAGCAAGGGGACAAGACATAGGAAGCAAAATGTCTGGTAAAAGGAAGGGATGAATAGGATCCTACACTACTTTCACATACACAGTAAAACCCTGACTTACAAATGCCTCAAGTTACATAAAATTCGACTTACATAATGATTTTGTGCTAAAACCATGTCCCAATTTACACGATTTCCTATGGGTTTGTTTTGAGTTACATAAAGATTCTTTTTCCAATGGGTTTGCTTCGAGTATCTTTTTGTGATGCCAACAAGTTATTTTCATTGGGATTGTGTGCCTTGGGCAGTTACTCTCTGGACAGAAAGTCCCTTATGAGCTGGCCTCTTTCATGGCCTATGTAAGATGGAGTACAGGAGATAATCTAGTACCTGTGGTAGAGGAATAGATCTGGAGGTATAGATGGAAGAAAAGAGGGAGCAAGCTCCAGTATACAGTCCCCCAAACTGCATATGGAATAGGTGTATGTGAATGAGTGAGAAAGAAGGAGGCGTGGTGCCACCTGATTACAGAGCTCGTTCTGACGTGATAGTGGTGGGTGATCGATCTACTCCAGACTATATATGCTACTTCTCATTCATGAAGGCTGAAATTTCTGTGTGGAAACAATCTGTTCTGCTTCATGCATCCAGGTTGTGGCCCTGCAAGATGAGGTATTTGGCCACCAGGTATAGTACTAGATCAGTAGTTCCCAACCTTTTTTTGGCCATGTCCCACCCAAACATCTCTAAAATCCTGATGCCCCCACTCCGGTGACATATAATTCGTATTATTCAAAAAGTTAACTCCTATTCATTAAGAGGAAACCTAAAAGGCCATTCACTGTTAATAACACATTTTTGAATTGCCCTCCTTAAAAATCACATTGCCTCCACGTGGGAACCACAGTACTGGCCTTTGTCTATAAGGATTGTCTCATGAGTGCTTCCTCTCTTATCTCATCACAGACCCTGTGAGAATGAGAAGAATATTTGAGTAATACAATCTAGCCAGGATCCAGTATTGATGTACAACAAAGTGGGTAGAATGGAGAGGCAGAGAACAATTTGCAATAGTGCTTCTGATTTATAGAATGCATACCTCCTCTTGCTTATCTCTATGGACTGTTTGCCCTGGTAACTTCAAATGGATGGATGGAACAGTGTTTACTGCTGGTTGCTTGTGTCTTGAATCCTCAAGTAAGGGATTTATTAAGATTCTAGTAAGAGAAGCATTAATAATGGACCTGAGCATTTGCAGGTATCCTAGAGATACACACAATTTGTGCTCCCTTTTGGTGCAACGTGGGTTGTCTCCTTGATCCATGTTACCAACATTCCCCTTTGTGAGTTCTGAATATGCAAGGGTCCATAATGATATCATTTCATTTGACACACCATCATTTGGTATCTAGTATATATACCCCAATTCAGAGTACAGTATATATATTAAATTGGTGGTGTACTGTGACTGTAGTTGTGTTGAACCAGCATGTTCTATATTCTATCATGGCAGTGTGAAACAATACCCTGTCCTTGCTGGAGTTAATAGGAGGGGAATTCTTTGTGCCAGGATTGGGCTGGTAGAAAGCTACAATAAGGATGTTGTCATGGCCTCAAGAAATACAGAACTTAGTATGTTTCTCTTCTAAGCCAGTCCATCTCAACTACAATCTTTTGCAGCAGCTACACTAGCTCAGTTCCACCCTGAGGCTTTTTGTTGGCATTATCTATCATGGCAGTGACATATACTTCATCTTGTTGATGTGGTAGACTTCCAGCTGACTTGTGTAGCCCAGGGACAGGTGGGACATTTGTGACCCTCCAGCCATTGTTGGGTTGGACCCCATATCACCCCTCATTTTGCTGATAGGGGTGTGATGGGGATTGCAATTCAACAATACAGGGTGCGCTACATATTCCTCAGCTTTGTTAAAAAATTTCAATTGCCAGTTCTTAAGTGGAGAATTAATCCACAACCTTACATTTAATTTTTTCATCGAAAGAAATGACTATCACAATAATATCCTTTTTCTTTTGATCTTAAATATTTGTAATCCATGGTTGTATATAAAATTAAAAATTAAGAATGAAAGCGAGTTCATTCATTTTAGTGGTTTTAATTTGGAAGAATGCTGATGGCTCCCCATACCATTAGAGAAATATGTAGGCCAAATATCAATCTAATTAATTTATTACTGACATTTGGGTAATAAAGGCATATATAGAAATGTAAGTTATAAATAGTTATACATTCAATTAGTGTAACCTGAAGTTGCTTTTGTGTTTTTCAAGCATTGACTGTATTGATTTAATCCATCCTGAACAATGCAACATATAGGTTACCATAACTTGAAGGGCAATCACAAGTTGTGTGATAGTCAAGGTACACAATGCTTGACAGATATTGTACTTTGGCTGTGCAGTTATACTCTACTGTTGCCTTGTTTTGAGAGATACAATATAAAATCTCAGAAGAAACGAAACATTTTAGCTGAAATCTAATGCTTTTTGTTGTGTTTAGATGTCAAGATGTTTTGTTCTGACAACTTGCCAATTACTGTATATGTATTTTGTTATACTCTTTTTGAATGTGTTTCCTGTTTCTAAGGTGCCTAGTTGAAGGCTAGTTTCAAAACAAAGTACTGTAATTTAAGAAGCTAGGCTTGACATTCACAGTATTGATCTGGGCAGTATACAAAACTTACCAGAGGACTATTACATGAGAGCAGGTTATACAAGAGTGGTAGCTTTCCAATGAAAGTCCATTATTCAGTAAGAAAAGTGTTTCTGAAAAAATAGATTCTTTTGGCTTTGTGGCTGCAAGTACCAACTTAAAAATGTAACTTCTCATGTGGGTTGAGCTGATTGTTTTAATGTTGAACAATACCTTTTCAGGCCACTTCTGCAAACTTATTTCATGATGACCCATGGCTGGAACAAATAGATAATTACTCAACGAATCTTTTTATAGGGTGATGTGTGGACAATGTGTTCCCCTTCCAGAGTAAATGGTAGCTATGCCAACTTGTTACAATGAAAGACTCCATTCTGTGCATTCCTGTGTTGAGTCATGCCTGCCACATGTCCATGGAAACAGCGTTGGCTCTTTGGCTATAAACAGTGATGAGCACTGAACCCTAGAATCGGATACGTCTGGCTTTCGAGCCAGGGCGACCTACAATGAAAGATGGTTCCCAGATGGAGGCGAGACACTTTCTTTGATCTAATTAATTTAATTTAATTTAATTTAATTATCACATTTATATACCGCCCACTCGGCCAAAGCCAACTCAGGGCGGTTCACAACAAGAATTAAAAGCACATGTTAAAAACAATTAAAACAGTTAAAACAGTTAAGACTAGAGATCTAGAGATGTTTAAAACATCTAGAGATGTTTAATGGTAATGGTTAGCCTCTGAAATTTTAGTGCTGTTACAAAAACATATTCTAAACTCAAGTAACTGGCATAGCTCTGAAACCTCCAGTTCTACTCCAGAAGTTCAAAAGGTTATGTGGGGGCTGGAATCTGCCCCCCAGGAGCAATTTTTAAACATCATGCAGAGGTGCACTGTATCCTTTCCCAGGCACATCTGTCTCCTTTATACCCTAAAGTGCCATGCAAGAAAAAGACCAATGACATAAAGTCATCTCTGATTTACCAGGGCTGCGGTGGCTCGGTGGTTAAGAAGCTCGCCTTGTTAGCTGGAAGGCTGGTAAGTCGGCAGTTTGAGACCTGGGTACTGCATGATGGATTGAGCGCCCATCTCTGTCCCAGCTCTTGGGGACATGAAAGGAGCCTCATTTGGACGTTCCCTGAGCGGAGTTTCTTCCACAAAAATCCTTTCAACCCAGAATAATTTCTGACATGAAATTATTATTATTGTCTCTGATTTAGGGTGACCCTTATGAATCTCCGACATGCCCTCTCTTTAACAGCCCTTCTTAGCTCTTGCATACACAAGCCTGTGGTTTCTCTCTCAGAGTCAATCCATCTGTTTGGCCTTTCCTCCCAGCATTCTTGCCTTTTCCAGAGTCTTGCCTACACAGGACGTGCCCAAAGTAAGACAGTTTCAGCGTCATCATTTTTGCCTCCAGAGACAATTCAGTCTTAATTTGTCCTAGGATCCAATTTTCCGTCTTTTCTGGCACCTCACCGTATCCAAAGTGCTTGCCTCCAGCATGATCGTGGGCTGCAACTCGTATCCAAAAATGTATTTTTTTCCTGAAGCAGGAAAAATGCCATTGGTGTGAATTTGTTTAAGGTGGATGCCAGCTTGCCATGAAGTGACCAGGCTGTGACCAGGGGGTGGCCAGGGTGGGCATCGGCTCAAACTCATGGCTGCTTATATATGACATACAGGTAAAACTCGGAAAATTAGAATATCGTGCAAATGTTCATTCAGTTCAGTAATGCAACTTAAAAGGTGAAACAAATATATGAGATAGACTCATTGCATGCAAAGTTCAAGCCTTACTTTGTTGTAATATTGATGCTTATGGCTTACAGTTTATGAAGACCCCAACTCCCAATCTCATGTACCCCATAATCATCACATAATCTCATGTACGCTGTACGCCATGATCATCACAATTATAACGAATTAAGGCGTGACATCTCTCGCTTTGCCTGTAGTGAGTCTATCTCATATATTTGTTTCCCCTTTTAAGTGAAATGAATGAACATTTGCACGATATTCTAATTTTCCGAGTTTCACCTGTGTATGTATGTATACATATGTGTGTGTATATGTATGTATGTGTATATATATATGTATACACACACACACACAGGTGAAACTCGGAAAATTAGAATATCGTGCACATGTTCATATATATATAACATTGTTGCCCATCCTGAAAAAATATTCGCCCACGCACATCTAGAATCCTGGCTACCCTGCCACACACTATGAGCACGGAGCCATTTCCTGCAGCACATAAGACATGCAGGATTCAACACGGATTGCAATAGACTGCCACAGCCTTGAGGAAATGGACCAGATGCGCCTTCACCAATGCTTTCCCGCGGCCCCTGTCCAGCTGTTGCATCCATCCATGTCTCAACTCATCAGGGTCGCGTGTTCGGTACCCGCCCGCCCGCCCTTTCCAGTGTTGTGAAGGAGCACACGCCAGAGAGAGCACCACGGCTACTCCTCCGCGCCCACCTTCCCCGTCCCCTCCTCCTCCTCCTCCTCCTCTTCCCGCGGCGCCTCGCCTGGGCGCCCACCACCACCGGCCTCTCCCCTTTCACTCGGCGGCGGAAGCGGCGCGGCGGCCGTCCCCTGCCGCCCAATGGGTTTCTGCGGCGCGTCCTCCGGCCGGGCCCGGTCCGTCACTTCCTGTCCCTGGAGCCGGCACGGCTGAAAATATCGGAGATCTTGGGGAGGCGGAGGCGGAGGCGCCGGTGGTGGAGGGGGCGGGGAGGCTTGCGTTGCGTTGGCCACCACCACCACCATGCCCTTTGATTTCAGGAGGTGAGTGCAGTGACGCCCCCCCCGCCCCCCCCCAGGAAAAGGGGTGTGTGATGGAATGGAATGAATGAATGAACCAAGGGCGCCCCGGCGCATGGGCAGAGTGGCGGAGAAGGGATGGGGCTGGCGGTGGCTCCAATCTCCCGTCCCTCCCACAGCTCCAACTCAGTGGAGCTGATCCCTCTCTCTCTCTTTTCCATGGGGGGGGGCGGGGGGGCAAGGAATCCACTGTCCCCTGGGTGCAGGATTACCTCTTCAAGGTGCACCCCGAGATGGGGGAAATAAGTAGGCATGGGCAAACAAACCATGGGTCTTTCCTTCGGCCACCTATATTGCTTTGCATGGGGCCGGAGAGGCATCAGTCGCTTGTCCTATAAAGAAGAGCTCACACTTTTAAGTTTTTTGTTTTGTTTAAAACAAGACCTCAAATGAATAATTGTTGTTGTTTTTAAAAAAGGAACAGGTAAGTAAAGTGTTGAGAGTACCCTGGACAGCAAGGAGAACCAATAAGTCGATCCTAAAAGAAATCAACCCTGACTGCTCATTAGAAGGTCAAATAGTAAAGATGAAACTAAAGTACAGTACTTTGGATATCAAATGAGAAGAGAGGATTCACTTGAGAAAGCCTTGATGCTAGGAAAGGTGGAGGGCAAAAGAAGAAGGGGGCGGCCAAAAATGAGATGGCTGGATGGTATTGTAGATGCAATGGGCACAGCTGGGCGGGCTGAGGAGGATAGTGGAGGACAGAGGTGCCTGGCGGGCAATGGTCCACAGGGTCGCAAAGGGTCGGAGTAGACTGTGCGACTGAACAACAACAACAACAACAACAACAACAACAAAAAGTAGCTTGCACTCCCTGGGCTGGAGGGGGATTGAATTAAAATACCACCTAGATTCTGCTTACCACTCCAGGATTAAGAAGGATGACGCCAGAAGGGAATCCCTGTAGTGGGGGAAAAACCCTGCACTTAACTAATGGTGTAACCATCAGCATTAAAGGGTGGCTCATTATTCTCCATTGTGGCCCTGGAACAAAATTTCTATTGGTTTGGACCAGGGATTCTCAACCTGCGGCCCACAGGCCAGATGTGCCCCTCCTACTTCCATCACACCAGGAAGTGCCATGTGGTGGAGGAAGGGCAAAATGGCCATCCAGCCCACAAAGCTGTCTGAGGGAGCGTGACCCACCCCCTGGCTTTAAAAGGTTGAAAACTCCTGGTTTGGACCCCTAAAGGATGTGCTGATTGAATCATTAGTTCCCCATCTCTTATTCCATTGGTGGACATTCTTGAAAGAGTATGCTTGCTCAGAAGTGAATCATAATAGATCCTTAAATTCATTAGGATTTACTTCTGAGATTGTGCCCAGAGGGAACTGAAATGAAAGTTAATAACTTATAGCCATTGCTGAACTTGAGAGTAGCTTCCGTAGACCCCAAGAAAAATATAGTACATGTACTGTACAGTGGTACTTCGCATAACGAACGCATCATATAGCAAAAAAATTGCACAATGAAGCGTTTGTTATGCAATGACGGTACCCCTCATAACAATTTTTTTCCTATTATGTGGGTTTTTTGGTAACTGGTGTATACCCGCTTAATGGGAACCCTGCTTAACGAACTTTTTTTTTCATTATGCGGGGCATCTCCCATAGGGAACCGCGTAACAGAAAAAACCGCATAGCGAAGAGCTCAGTGGAACGGAGTTTTTTCGTTATGCGGTGTTCTACTGTACTGTATTCCAGCAAAGGATGCCAAGAATGACAGTGCATATACACACGTGGTGTGGTGGATAAGGTAAATGACTCAGGAGGCCAGAGTGCAAAGGATTATGAGGACTCAGGAGGCCTGGGTTCAGTCATGGGACTCACTGAGAGTATGGAACTACTAAAGCAGCACCTTATCTAACTTACCTTGAAGGCACCTTTAGGATCTCTGTAAGTTGATTCCAATTTGCCAGCACATAACAACAACACACGTACACATTCACACATACATATGCGGAGGAACTTGTGATTCACTCTAGATTCATTGTGGAGCACACACACCATAGGGGGGCAATCTGATTGTTAAGGGGGGCAATTTGAGAATGAGTTATTAACAGTGAATGGCCTTTTATGCTGTCCATGAGAATAGGAGCTCACTTTTTGAATAATAAGAATTATATGTCACTGGGGGGGTGTCAGAATTTTAGAGATGCTTAGGTGGGGCATGGACAAAAAAAAAGTTGGAAACCACTGCTCTAGATAATAATTGCATGCTTTTTAGTCAATTCTGGCTTATGATGAGCCTTTCCAGGGCTTTATAGGTAGAGAATAAATAGTGGATGACACCATCCCCTTTTTCTAGGGACTCCCTGGGAGACTGCAGCTTGCCCAAGGAAGGCCATGCAGGTTTGCTCTTATTCCAGGAGGCACATTGGGGAATTTAATTCCCAGCCTCTGGCTCTGCAGTCAGATGCTTAAGTCATTGAGCTACCTAGTGAACCACACTCTAGATCCGTGCTCTGAAATGATGTGCTGATACAGCTGTGTGCCAGAGAAGTCCTTGCTGTTCTACCAGTAACATTGGTTGTACTCTTGTAGAGCCTGTAAAACAGAAGAGATGCCAGATGTTGTCATTTTATCCTTCTGCCATGTTAGTCTTTTAATGCTGTTGTCTGAGCCACACTGGCCTTCTTTGTTATCTCCCCCCACCCCCACGAGCCTGCCATCATGGCCGGATTTAAGCATTGACTACCTAGGCTGCAGCCTATGGGCCTGCACCAGGCCCCCCCGCACCACATGATTTTTCAGTTTTTAATTGTATAATTGCTGAAAATGCGGTTTTTGTAGGTTAATTTTTAAAAAATACTTTGCCGGTAGGGCCCACGCCACAGGTTCAGCCTAGGGGGCCACAGATCCTAAATACGGCACTGCTGCCACTCAATCTTGTATTCCTGCATTTCCATCTCTTATTCTTGTTTATCCTCTGATTCCATTTGACATATCATTTCTCTTATGTAATGTTCTTTCTGTTAAACCAATAAATCTTTATGTTAAAATTTTCATTTATCCTTGCTAGTTTTTCAGGCATTGGTCTATTTTCTAATGAGATTTCTCCCAAAGACCAGTTGAACTTGTTATTTCAAAAACTGTGTTCCATGTTGACGGCATTGAGGCTGAACAGAACGCTTCCATATGTGGGACAGTTCTGTTTGTTTGATGGTTAACTATCCTTAAAATAATTCCATATCTATAACAGAATGAGACAAGTGATTCAGAGTCCTCAGCAATTTCTATTGATAGCAGCTCTTGAAGGGTCGGTTTCTTGCTGCTTGTATCAGTGTTAAGAGGTTGTTGTTTTTTTTGGAAAGCTCCTGCACATGTTTGGAGGGTGTGTGTGGAACTATCTGGAGAAGGAGAGAGACTTAAATTTAAGTGTGGTGGGGCAGATTCTGAGTGGGTCTCTGCATACTCATTTGTAATTTTTTTTTAAAAAGCAAAGATTCCACACACTGCACATTTAGCCTTTAGTTTAAGGATGAGGCTGCTTGATTTAAATGGTTTCACAACCAAAGTTTGAACTTGAAGTTGTCCTGATAGGATAAGACAACGCATTTCTCAGTGTATTTCCTCTCCTCCATGACAGAATTGAGGACACAATCTCTGTGTGTGTTTATTTTGCGTGTTCGTATCTCCTCATTTCCTGAGGAGGAAGACAGATGAGGACGTAATCTTTATGAAGGAATACATAGTGTTATTACAATGTCATATTTCACAGAATTTTATGTCACTCGAGGCATATGTTAGTCGGGGTTTTACTGTATTCCTAAACATCTCTGCTCAGAAGTGAGGCCTGTTGACGTCACTGGAACATCTTCTCTGGCAAATGTATTTAGAATTGCACCCCAACTCTCACAAGCATCTTTTTTTCTAGAAGACTAAAATTGTTTGCCAGATTGGTAAATCAAACTGTTCTTTCTTTCTTTGTACCCAGCCCATTAATGCAGGACAGTTTGTTGCACAACAATGTTTGAACTGGCTTGCCAGAGAAGATCTTGTAGTTCTTCTATGTAGTACAGAACACTACTTTTGAAAATAAAAGCCAGTAGGCTGTTGGTTTTTTTTTTGTGAAAAGCAGTCAGTACTAAGTTTTTTCTTACATAGATAGTTTGCTCTTGAGACTCTTGGATCTTTTATCTGATGACTGTAGTGTATATGCCTGCTAGTTGCTGCTAGCCATTGCAACTTCAGTTGAAGGAATTCCTAAAAAATATGCATTGTATGTATCTTCATATCATGCTGATCTACGGGTTAAGTTATCTATTGCTGTAATCATGAGTTGTCATGCTTACAACCAGACAAACCACTTGGTGTTCCCTCCTTTTGGTTGTTTTCATGCGCCTTTTGTCAGGATGAGCAGTTGAAAAAACTGGACAGGGATAGGCCATGGCTAGGGTTTTAGATATTACTGTTTAAACCAGGGGTTCCCTGACCACACACCCCAGACAGCTGAGCAGGCTGGATCATGCCCCCGGAAGTGGAAGTGGGCACATTTATGGCTGTCATAAACTCAGCCACTTCCACGTTTACAACATTCATGTGTACGATTATGCATGCATGGGTGTGTTTTACAGCTGACGTAAGATGCATCCATGCATGCGCGAACTGTTTCCACTTCCGGGAGCAGCGGAGGTGGTGTTGGGCTGGATGGAATGGTACCACGGGCTGGGTATGGCCCATGGTCCATAGGTTGGGAACCCCTGGTTTAAATCAAATTGAGAATTTGTAAGACAGCAGTGAAACACAAATTCTAAACATGGTTTGTGGCTGGATGGAAAACCTAACAAAAAGGGCAGAAGCAGAACCAGTCAGAGGGAGGGAACACAAGTGGTTTGCTTCCTATTTAGCTCAGAGATGACAAGCCAGCAGGGCTTAAAACATGATTTAAATAGTCAATAAGACTAGATTTAAATCCATATCAATCACTTTACAGTACAGTACTATGATCTACAACTAGCACAGTAAAACGAGAGGTAACATTTTTTTAAATTTTAATACTCAAATATAGTTTAAATATATAAAAACATATCCATTCAAAGAATAAAATTAGCTTTTAATATGGTTTTCTACATAAAGACTCAAAGGTTCAAAAGGTTTCACTTTTATTTTAACTGCTTGCCCCTCCTCATACTTAGTTTCCTTGGTAGATCTGTTGTCTGTTCCAGACTGTTATATTCACTGAATTACATGTAACACTTAAGAAGTAAGGGATTGATTCTCTGTGTACTGTATTTACATTTGCAAAGGAATAATGAGATTAAGTTCTTTTTCTCAACTCCATATGTTTATTTTATAACATTTTTGATGTGAAGAAGAACCATGTGATCTCTGCAGACACAAATTCACAGTTTTTAGAATGAGAACCAAGCATCTGTGATAATATATTTTACTCAGAAAAACCACCTACTAATCTTACCAAAACCTCTGGAAGAGTATGCCATTGTGAATGGTTTAATGGAACTCATTTACAAAAAAATTAAACATTACATGAATATACAGCCTCATGCTACATAATTAAAAAATAATGCTTCTTTCATAATGTATTGGACTATAATCTGTCTGTCTGTCTATCAACTTACTTACTTACTTACTTACTTACTTACTTACTTACTTACTTACTTACTTACTTACTTACTTACTTACTTACTTACTTACTTACTTACTTACTTACTTACTTACTTACTTACTTACAGTCCTCTACAGTATTTGTTTACCAAAAGAATGCCATAGCTTTATTAAATAGAGCCCTCTTTGCACTGTTTTGTTTGTTGTTAAGCCTTTCTTCCTTTTATTTATGGTCACCTACCCTAGGAAAAACTTGTTACTCATTGGGATTGAAATGGCCTTATTTTCAATTAGACATAACAAATAAAAAGTAGGAAGGAAATCTTAATGTAGAAGTGCCATGTATCTTGCATGTGACATCATGACTTCTGGTAGGATGGTATTGTTTCCAGGGCATCATGTTTCTCGTAACGTCTTCTGAATCTTATTAGGAGTCATGGAAAGGATGTGAGTGAAGCTGAGTATAAAAGCTCAAGGGATTAGTTGTGTTATATATAGGCATGTGTGTTTGTTCATAGAAAATAACAAAATGTCACATAATGAATGGTCTCCAGTGATGCATTAGAATACATTTTTGTGACTCCATTGCTAATTTTACATTGCTTCCAAATGGTCACTTTTAGTATTGATTGGCGCAGTAAGTTTGGCGAGTAAGCTGGTCACCAGATAGAGTTTGACAAATATAGAAATTCATTATGAAGGCATCAGGTAGACTGATGATATGATGAATTTTTGGTCAGTGATTAAACCAAATTTTAACCCCAATTATCTGATGGAGAGCTCGGGATCTTTGTGTTGCCCTTTTCTCTGCCCAAAAAACCAACAACGTGTAGTTTCAAAGCTCATGTAATGTTTGCTTTTTTTGTGATCCAATAAAGCTCACTTTTTCTCCAGCCTTAATAAAAATGTTACTTCAGTCTGAGAATATAATACAGATATTAACTGGGCTTCTTATTCAACTTTATGTTACAAGAGCTGATACTTATTTCAGGCTCATAATAATTTGGTAGAAACCTCTGTATAGTGCAATGCAAAGAAAAACTGGAATTTCTATGTACAGTCATAATTTTACTCTTGGTTGGTGCCAGTGGGGGTGGGGTGAGGAGCCAATTCTCTTTCTCTATTTACTGTGGGAAAGTGTGGGTAATGCCAATTTAGAAAGATGAACTATGAATGAAAGCCACTTGAATAACGCATTAAGATACAGGTGAAACTCGGAAAATTAGAATATCGTGCAAATGTTCATTCATTTCACTTAAAAAGGTGAAACAAATATATGAGATAGACTCACTACATGTAAAGTAAGAGATGTCATGCCTTAATTCATTATAATTGTGATGATCATGGTACATGAGATTGGGAGGCTGGGGTTTTCATAAAATGTAAGCCACAAACATCAAAATTATAACAAAGTAAGACTTGAACTATCTTGCTTTTCATGTAGTGAGTCTATCTCATATATTTGTTTCACCTTTTAAGTTGCATTACTGAACTGAATGAACATTTCCACGATATTCTAATTTTCCAAGTTTCACCTGTATGCTATCTTATATTGTTCCTTTCTACATGAAGAATGTTAATACTTGAACTGACTGTTCTGTGTACATTTTTGGGTAGCATTATACTTCACCTAGGATTTATGAAGACACATGTTCTTAACAAAAAGGACGTAAGACATCTATCTGAATTGCATTTCCTCACTATGGTTCTTAATAGAATGATAATTTATGGTTCAGAATCTCTTATATCCTCACTGTAGTACAATACAGTATAAGCAATATTGCTTAGTACTGTATACTAAATTGAAGAATTAATATTTTTTTAAAAGGGAGGATATGGAAGGACTTTTGGAGGGCAATCCTACAGCCACTGAGTTGGGCGCAAGCATTGTTGAATTCAGCTGAGTTTTCATTGGAATAGATCATGTCTCATGATGCTTGTTGCCTTTCTAGCAGAGATGGGGGCACATTTTGCATCTGTTGGAATCTCCTTTTTTTGCCCCAGTATGAGATGTTGTAATAAAAAAAAATAAGCACACTAGTTGTAGATCAGAGTAGATAACTTTGATTCTATTACAATCCAGCATGAATGTTAAACTGTTAAGACAGTATATTATCCAAGTTATCACCATAAACTGTTGGTTACTAATCAAGAATTATATTCTACCATAAAATTCAATATAAGGTTAACTGAAATATGACGTGAACTTTTTGATCCTTTGCTCTGTTCTATCAAATACATGAAGTTATTGGGGATAGAAGAGATTTTTAGTTGACAAAGCTGAAATTGGCCATATACATAATAAAAAACCTCAACATTACAGGCTGATAATAAAATGGAATGGATTAAAATTGCTGAGTTTTAAGAATAATAAATATACTATATTAGATTCTTAAATAAGATTTTGATGGGATTTTAAATGTATCTATTATATTTCCTCTTAAAAATAATTGGTTTAAAAAGAAATCGACTTAATAACAAACTTTTTACAGTCTGACACATAATTAATTCGGGCTTTATAAGCAGACCTCTATAAATTGCATTGTTTAAATCCTCTGATCATGGGGGGGGGATGTTTGAGTTTTTAAATTATAGCTTTGCAGATATACCAGAAAACATATAATTTCTTAACTTTGATCCTGCACTTCTTTTCTACAAAGGGAAGGGCTCCTTTAGGTCTTGGAAAGGCCCTGATCAGGTGGAAACCTACCTTTGGTAGAAGAGATTTTCTGTGGTTCATCTTGCAGCCCCAAGTACTGCTTTCCATGTTGTTTTGGAGGATCCCCATACCATCCTCAGCATGTTTTGAAAATAGCTACAGGTGGGAGATGAATAAAAATTAACCCCTTCCCCATCCCAATCCCACTCTAATGGGCGTATCCTTCCTGGGAAGTTAGGGAACTGGTGCAAATTATCGATTTAGGTTTATGGGTTTGTTACATATTTATATCCTGCTTTTCTTGCAGTGAGCTAATGATGGTGTCCTTCGTCTCTATTTTATCCTCAAAATAGTCTTAGGTAGGGCAGGCTGAGAGAAGTTATGGATGTTTATGACGGTGCTGATGAAGACAACATGGGTGTTAGCTTATTTCATGGAGCAATTTCATACTCAGTGTTGTTTGGGTCTTACAAGGACAAAGGGACCATTGAGGTCTGCAAACTCCAAAGCAGCCTTGATGGACTGAAATAAATCGAATGACACTGATGGGAAATTTCAGCCTTGTCTATGTCAACTGCCGCACCTGGCTTATGGCAATTCCTGGGTCTTACCCAGTAAGGCGAAATTCCTTCATTCGCTGTATTTCAATGATGCTTATTACCTTCCAGCAAAGCTAAAGACACATTTTGTGCCCATAAAAATGCCTTCTTCTGCCTCTGCATCAGTTCGTGCACTTCAAAAACCAGCATGCCAATTGCAGATCAGAACAGTTTATTTCATTTCTGTTTCAATGTGGCATGAACTGTAGTTAAATCAGATTAGAGGAATAATGAGATTTGAGCGATGTCAAGTGAGCATCAGATGCTGTTGAGGCATGTTCCCTATGGCTTTGCAATCTTCATTTCTTAGAGCCAACTGGGAGCTATTCTTGTCAGTTGTATTCATTTAGCCCTTCAATTGCAATGACGTTTTTAAGTTTTCAGTCCAAAAATGGGTTGGTCTCTTTAAATTCCACTCCTGTTACTTGAACATACTTTTCCAGCAGTGATGTAACTAAATGGTTGACTTTACATGGGGAAGAATCCAGCATCGTGTGTGTATTTATTTGCTCTTATACTTGCCGGCTTATAGGAGGCACAGAGGTTTGGCATTAAGCACAAGCTGAAGTTGCAGACTACCCTTAGAAAATCTGATTTGTCTGCTCTATTTTTCCCCTTATGGAAATGGCCTTGTTTTTCTTTCTGATGCTTGTCTAATCTTGTTTAACTCCACAGTGAATACGGAAAATGATCAGATCCAGCCATTGGAGAGTTTTAGGTGCAAAAGGCTTAGTGCAATTCTTAATGTGTTGTGCATATGCACAGGCAACAACTATTCTAACTAAACATCTAAGTATATTGAACTAGAGGAACTCAAGAGAAAATATAATTCATGCCCATTTACCCTGGCTAGTCATCCCTTGAAATCCTCGTTTAAGGTCTGTGATGGTTTGTTCTGTGACCAACAGAATGCTATTGGGTAATATTTTGAGAACAGATTGTTTAAATCATGGCCCTAAACCTAAAACATCTTCTCTCTCATGGTTTGAGAGGCTGAAACCATTGTCAAGCTTTGAACTCTGTTGAGAATGTGTATGTTAGTGCAGTCTTTTTCTTGTTGGCAGTGAATATTATGGTTGTGTATTGATAGTTTCCTTTTTATTTATTTATTTATTATTCATTGTTCCGTATTTTTAAAAATTATATAGCTTATTATATGTATATTTTAACAAATTGCTAAGATAACTTGTTATATAAAGCAATATATATATAAAAACTACAGATAAATAAATATTTTTCTTTCTCTATTAATATGATAGTGGAAATTTGTTATGACTAATAGAACAGTCTGAAAACCACCTCGGTCAAGTATTTGCAGTGTAGCTGGTTTAGTCTAGCTGTGAATTGCGGGTGGGTGGGTTTGTAGATTACACCCATAAATGCATTTTTGTACGAGTCAGTCCAATGACATTTTTCAGCACCTGCACTCTTGTTCAAATAGCATAACATTCATTCCTGGTTGTGCTGATATGGCCCCTGCCTTGTTGTGTAAGCCCATGAGTCTGAAGGTTCGGAATGAACAGTTCACTTAGCACCAAGAGTGGGGAAAGGAAATACCATATAACAGGGGTCTTTGAACATGGCTCCCCAGATGTTCCCAGACCTCAACTCCCAGAAGTCCTGGTCAGCAGGTGTGCTGACTTGGGCTTCCGGTAACTGAAGTCCAAGAACACCTGGAGAGCCATGTTTGAGGATCCCTGCAATATAACATTGCCCATCTTTTGTGGGGAGAGAGGAGGACCACTCACTGCCTTATCTTCCACTTTTGGCCTCTGCTGAAAATCAGGACTACTGGAAGATCCTCACTGGCCCTTAGTATCATGGCAATAAAAGTGCAAGTGAGAGTTCTTGAGACTGTCTCTTGTTGGTCAGGGAGAAAGATTTGCATTTGAATGCTGTCTGCTTCATTAGGCAGCTAAGGCAGGGATTCTCAACCTGCAGCCCGGGGCATCATTTCATGTAGCCCCCAACCCATACCTGTCAAGTATCCTGGATTGGCCGGGATTTCCCGTATTTCCGCGCTTGTTCCTCCCCTTTCCTGCCACTGTCCCGTATTTTGAATTGTGGGGAAAGGGGTTACTGCGCATGCGCCCCCATTGCAAAGGGGCTCTGTGCATGCACAAAGGGGTTCTGCGCATGCACAAAGGTCTTGTTGCTGCGCTTGCGCGCCCAGGTCGGAGCAGTTCCCGTATTTTACGGAGCCGTGCTTGACGGGTATGCCCCCATCGCTTCCACCACACCAGGAAGTGCCATGTGGTGGAGGAAGTACAAAATGGCCTTCCGGCCACCGAAGCTGTCTGAGGGAGCATGACCCAGCCCCCTGCTTAAAGAGGTTGAGAACTCCTGAGCTAAGGGATCCTAGCATTTAACTCTCCCAACTCCTCCTGGCTGTTCTGTTCCACTCTTCTACTCCTGTGTTGAATCTGCTAGCTGTCCGCCCCCACCCCACCCCTCCCCACTCACAGAATGTGCTAGTAATACATAGCATTGCATCCTTGTTGGCCAGGAGATGACACTCCTCTTTGCTTGAGAAACTTCCTTTGTTAGTTTAAATCTGGTTTGGGAACTGGAATTAAGAGACGAGAGCTGGCTCCTCTACACTGGGATTTAGTGTACGGCCATCCTGTAAGTAAAAAGTAAAGGAAGTTGAAAGGCACCGTTAAGAGTGCTTTTATTTTCATCTTATTAACAAATGTTAGTCACTTAATCACTTAATAATTATCTGGCATATATAATAAATACATTACTCAATTCAATTCAATTTAGTTATTCGACTTGTACACCTCCCCACTCGCAATGTGACTGGGCAGCTAACAAAGAAGCAAAACATCACATTTACAATAAATACAATTACAATATCACAGTTACAAAATATCACAATTACAATTATAAAGTAATTACCAAAACATTTCAAAAGCAAAACTCAGAAATACATTACAAACTCAGCCCGAACAATGCTATCCATTACCCTCCAGGCCAGGTCACCTGAGGGGAAGAGTCCGGTGTTAGTGGTGGGTGGCGTTGGTGTTTTCGAGCCCTGCCGAGCCGCACAGCTGTTCTCTCCCCTCCAGGCCGGCTCGGCAGGGCTGAGGGGATTCCGGTAGTGGTGGAGGGTGGCATCAGTGTTTTAAGCCCTGCCGAGCCACGCAGCTGCTCTCCCCCCTCCAGGCCGTGCCGGCTGAGGGGAGTCCAGTGGTAGTGGAGGGTGGCGTCGGCGTTTTAAGCCCTGCCGAGCCGCACAGCTGTTCTCTCCGCTCCAGGCCGGCCCAGCCGAGGGGAGTGTGGTGGTGGTGGAGGAGGGCAGTGTCGGTGTTTTAAGTCCTGCCGAGCCACATAGCTGTTCTCTCCCCTCCAGGCCGGCCTGGCCGAGGGGAGTCCGGTGGTGGTGGAGGGCATTGTCGGCGTTTTAAGCCCTGCCGAGCCGTGCAGCTGTTCTCTCCCCTCCAGGCCAGCCCAGCCAAGGGGAGTCCTGCTTTGGATAAATATTTGGTTGACTTCATCTAGATTTGTGACCAGGTTTTCAAAGAACAACTCCCAATATTTGTTTTCATTTTTAAACAAATCACACCTGTGAATAAATTGAAATTAAGTTTGAAGCTCTTCTCTGCCATGAACATACCTGCTGACAGGCCACACTCTTTCAACATCATCCCCACTATACCTGCTCCAGTACTATAGATAACCTCACTGACTTGCCTTTTTTTTGTGGTGGCGTTAGTTTTTTCCACCTAGGCTGTGCAAGAGTGCATAGCTTTTTTATCCCTGGCTGCTGGCCAAGAAGGATATGCCACGTTGAAGCTGCCTGCCAGAACTGCACGCACGCTTCAGTGCACAAGAGTGGATAGATTTAACATTAAGAGTGGATAGATTCTCCTTCATGATGGCTGAGATCTGATGTTTTCTATGTGAATGATAGGGGTTGTGATAATGGAGGTGAAAGCCTCTTTCACCTTACAGTGATTTTAGAAGCCAAAGAACATTGTTCTTTCCCCCCTATGGATAACATAACTGAAATCTCTTTAGGTTTAGGGGCACAAGGAATGACCAAGACCCGCAGAATGTACACGTCTGAGGTAATATCTGTGAAAGCCTCTGAGCCCTGAAAATGTCATATAAATGTTAAGTAATACAGTACATTCTTACTGCTGATGCATAAGAAAGGGTCTGGAAACCTTGTGCAGCTTGAGTTGCCTATGTCTGCATAGGCATTGCATGTATACGTGCGGAAATGCTGCATTGAAAACAATTAAAATGCTTCACAGTATTTCACAGAACAGTTTTAGGATTTACCTTCTCAAGATCTTCTGACAACAACATTTAAGTGGATTTATTGTTTACTTGTTTATGTATTATGGCCTGGTTATCCTGCTATGGTAATAGAGTAGACCATACTGCCAGCGACTCAATACTGAGCATCAGGCAGCGCTTAATTAACTTGACAACCCTGAGGGGCCAATCAACAATTATGTGATCCATTTTTTGGGGGGAGGGGGGGAATGACCCCCTTTCCCCATGTAATCCGACCGTAATTTTAGCTTTGACCCCCTCCCCCTTTAAAATTACGTAATCCAGAGCTTTTGTATCAAAACTCTAATTTTTAGAGCTTTTCACTATTGGTGCCTAATGCACAACAGCTCCAAACGTAATCTTTGACCTGACCCCCCACCCCGCCCCCAACGTAATTTTTCTGTAATTCAGATGGCAGACCCCCTCCCACCTTCAAGGATCACATAATTGTTGAATGGCCCCTGAGGACTAGCAGCCTTGGCAAAATGCACAGAGAAGGGTGATGGTCCCAAAAGTGGATTAAATCCCATCTGAATCTACCTTGATGAAGAGCAGCAGCTTCATCAATACTGGCCTTGGGCTGAGGAGGACTTTGCGTGCCAAAAGGGCTCAGGACCAGAAAGTGACTCATGGAACTGAATCAGTGGTACGGGTGTCACGCCACGATGTGGAAGGCAGATGAAAGGCTACAGCATTATATTCTCAGGACAATCTTCATGGCTGATTGCCATGATGGTCACCAATATTTAGAATTGGATAAGGCACAATCAGAAGAATGTAATATGCCACCTTTCTTGCTATAAGGAACCCATGGTTGCTGATAACAATTAAATGGTAGTCAACAGTTTTAAAATACTGTAGAAACAATAATAATAAAAACAACTAAACATGTATCAATATTAAAATCAAGATCAAAAGTATTTTAAAATACTTGGAAATTTCCTTACATTTATTTTCCTGTGGCTGTAAAAATGCTACAGTTGTACCATGATGCACAATTCAGTCTCGCAAGTGATAAGAGTTTTGAATTATTGTACTAGTGGTTAAATACAGATGGTAGACCAGGATCCTACTGAGCGTATTCTAAGTGGAAAGCTCAGCCAGTGCAGTAATGTGGCATGTACTGCTCGCACAAGTGTTGCTCTGTTGCACATGAGGATCTCCTCTGAGGAATGCTGGCATACACTTGTACAGCAGGGCACTGGATCCCGCCTTAGGCAAGTAGTAAAAATGGCCAAGAGTCCATTGAGTGAGCAGTTTGACCTAACAAGAACCTGATTACAGTTTTCAAAGTCATTTCATTGTTGTGGCAATAATGCTGTCTTATCTATGGTTAGTGGAAACCAGCCAATGATACGTCGCAGTCAATGCTGTTGGGTTGCTTAATTAAACGTAGTTAGCATTAATTACCTTGTATTAGACTGTGGTAGTTTAGTGGTTAAGACACTGAACCTGACGAGTGGAAGGTCAGCAGGTCACCAGTTCGAGACCCGAGTGCTGCATGATGGAGTGAGCTCCCATCTCTGACCCAGCTCCTGCAGACCATGGAAATGTCTACAGGAACAGACAGCGCTGGCTGTTTGGCTATAAAAGGAGACGAGCACTGAACCCTAGAGTTGGATACTACTGGCTTGCGAGCAAGGGTAACCTTTACCTTTACTAATCTAAGCAGTCTCTTTGGCAGAACAAGGTGATCTTGTTAGTCCCTTGATATTGTTTCTGTCTCTCTTAACTGTTTAAGAATTAAGTGTGGTTTACCTAGCTTTATTTAAAAAACAAAGCTAAGATATCCTGTGATCATTGTTTCTAAGCAGTGATCCAGAGAAATTTTAGAACTTGTAGGCTATTACATCTTGTGTCTCTAGGTCAGGCGTAAAACTGACAAAATGAGGTTACCTTTTACTGAGTTCATTCTGCAGTTCCTTTTGCCTGACCTAGTGTGAGAAAGATTAGCTGGCAACATAAGGTGGCCATTAACAAGGTACACCCCATTGTGGTTCAAAAATACCACAATCTTCGAGGAGGCTCTTTCTGTGTACCCCAGGTTACTGCATAATTTGCTTCTTAACATGCTTAATATTGGCTCTGGAGGACTGTGTTACCTTCATTGGACCAGCCTTAGGAACTGTTTTAAATACCGTACTACAGTTTATCAACAGAATGTTAATTTAATTTAATTTTTGCACTTGTATGCCACACAATCAAGGAACTTGACTCAGGGCAGTTCACATGGTAAATAAACAATATTATATAGACAATATATACAGTAAATACACAGTAATACAATATACAAAATTTCATCTACCAAAAAAGCATATAATAATATACCACAACACAATCCTATAACAGCCTCTCCACCCTGGCCACAGGCAAATTACAAGGGTGGTGGTGGCGAGGTCCAGTTGCCCGCCACCATAATGGCCCTTCGAAGCCCGGAGGGGGGAGGGGCCCAGGAGCACCATCAGGTGGGGTGGTCCTGGCGCCCATGGCCAAAGGGCCTCTTCACCCCAGCTGAGGCCAAGTCCGTGGGCGGCAGCGGCAGAGAGTGCAGCTACCCACTGCCATAGTGGCTTTTTCAAGCTTGGCCCAGGGTGGGGCCCAGAATATACAAAACAGTGCTTGTCCTATGCCCAGTGTAAAATGTCATTGCTTTTCACTGTGCAAGTACAATCATGCTTTGCTTTGTTTTTGAAGTGAAGGGACAGACTCTAGGTAATGAAGTTGAGGGGGCAAAAATATCTCTTTGATAAGAAAGCAATGAAAGAATGATCATTTTTATGAACCAGCGGAAGAACATTTAAAATAGGATCAGTAGGTTTTCTTTTCATACATTCTGTTCTTCCCATGCTTCATAGAGCCACAGGGCACAGGCAATTCTTGTCAACTACTTCTGGGCTATTATGTCTGTCTTCAAATGATTTTTAAAATCACAGTAGCTCAAGTGGCTAAGGCGCTGACTGGAAGGCGGCAGGTCAGCAGTTCGATACCCGAATACTGCAAGACAGAAGGAGCTCCCGTCTTTGTCCCAGCTCCTGCCAACCTAGCAGTTCGAAAGCAAGAAATTGCAAGTAGATAATAAATAGGGACCACTTCGGTGGGAAGGTAAACAGCATTCCATGCGCTCCTGTGTCTAGTCATGCCTGCCACATGACCATGGAAAGGCCTGCAGAAGCAGACAGTGCTGGCTTTTCGGCTGTGAAACAGAGATGAGCACTGAACTCTAGAGTCGGATACGACTGGCTTTTGAGTAAGAGTGACCTTTACCTTTACTTTTAATAACTTAATTCACATTGTTGGGAAGGATCCTCTAAAATCATAGATTCAGGACTGAAAATGTCCAAAAGACACCCTGCCACACACGTCTGACACAAGGCCAGAGTGTTCTCATCACCCTCCTTCACGTCAACCTACACAAACTAAGCCACATTATTCTGGAAGCAGGTGCATTGCACAAAGATATTTGCATAGCAAATAATTCTGCATGACTCAACTCTTTGTGTTTGATCCTGAAGTTGACAAAATCTTACTTCCTTATGTAGTAAAGTGTGTGTATGTTTGCTTATTAAATATCACCACACTGGTTGCTCAGATAAAAAAAGAATCAAGAATAAATATCAATATGTAATATAAAACTATTTATTTTATTTATTTATTACATTTATATCCCGCCCATCTGGGATATTATCCCACTCTGGGCGGCGTACAACATAATAAGGCATCATATATTATCTTCTTGAACTTATGCTCAATCTAGTTTTAACCCCGAGAACTGTTTTGCTAACTGTGTGGAGGTGACAGACCTCTAGTTGTCTTGTGGATACGCATTTAAAGCCAAATGATTTGAATCAATCTATTTCATATACTCCATTCTTACTCATTTACTCCCCCTCCCAAGACACCTCAGCAAGAAATACATGTTTGGTTGAAGCAGTCTCCTAATGTGGTTTTGTCATGAGTTGTGTAGGGTATAGCTGAAGCCATGCAGTCACAGCCAGACTTCACAGATGTTGTTTTCTAGGTACATAGCTGGGTCTACAGAAGTGTGAGAACAATTTTAACCCTTTTGTTACCATTGTCAGAAAATGAGATGTACTTTGTTGTTGTTCAGTCTCACAGTCAAGTCCGACCCTTTGTGACCCCATGGACCATTGTATTCCAGGCTCCTCTGTCCTCCACCATCCTCCTCAGCCTACTAAGATCTACACACATTGCATCGACAATGCCATCTAGCCACCTCATCCTCTGGCGCCCCTTCTCCTTCTGTCATCTATCTTTCCTAGCATTAAGACTTTCTCTAATGAAATGTACTAGTGCCCCTTATAGTTTCCTATCATTTGACTCCTTATCAATGGTGTGAATAGTAGACACTGCAAGAAAAGAAGAAGCAACTCATTTCTTAGCTGGTATTTTTAAGGACCTGTTGAGTGAGTTTGTATTTGGCTCTCAAAGATATAAGCATTTTCATTTCTCCTGTTTCTTTAGTTGTATATAAAAAAGAAGCTTTCTGGTCTCCACTAATCTATGTTCTTCAGTGTATTTGCTCCTCCATGTACAAACTTCAGATGTATTCATTATTTGTTTAAAGGCCTACTCTATTTTCTCAGAATGTCATGGTTGCCTTCTTTTATTCTTGTTGGTGATAGGCAACCACACACCAACAAGAGCCGTTTGTTTGGCGGTGATTTGTGGATATATCTCGTCCATTTTATAGTTTCCCCAGAAACTATAAAGCTCATCCTTTTTACATCCTTGAACCTGTTGGGAGATTTGCTCTCATGGCATCTGAACTACTATGTCAGTGATTCCTTGACTAAAGTTAATACATTTATCCCATAAGTCATATGGTCTAGATCTTCTTCTGCCGTATCTTCATCAGCCCCAGGCCAGTATTGATGAAGCTGCTGCCCTCCATCGAGATGGATTCAAGTGGGATTTAATCCACTTGGGCACCATCACCCTTCCCTGTGGACTTCGGCACCCAAGGCCATCAGTCCTCAGGATGGTCAGGATAGTTAACCGCCGCTTGACATTCGGCATTGAGTCACTGGCAGTATGGTCTATTCCAGTGATGGTGAACCTTTTAGAGACTGAGTGCCCAAACTGCAACCCCGAACCCACTTATTTATCGCAAAGTACCAACACAGCAACATGGGAGGGAGGAAATGATCCCATTGGGCTGCTTGGCAGAGGGGCGGGACAAACTCTGTCCTGGGGGATGGAGGAAGCACTCCCATTGGGTTGCTGGGCTACACAGAGGGCTTTGAGTGCCACCTCTGGCACACATGTCATAGGTTCACCACCACTGCTCTACTCTATTACCATAGCAGAATAACCTGGGTAGACTGCTATGGTCTAGATAACAGATCTATTTTACACACTGTTCCTGATCCACAGCATCAGCTGTTTAGGGCCAATAAGACCTTCACGCTCTTAGAACTGTACAGGGGAGGATGATTGACTTGAGAACATGTAACCATGGCAGGGTGCCTGTGCAGTATTCCATTTTGTTTTGTGCTTTGCTGAAAAAGCTGCTAGAATGAGGGCAGACATTAAAACATGCTGCCTTATGTGTTTCTTAGAGGCCAGTGAAGAAAGAACAGAGACTTACAATGCATTCTTACCCATTTTACCAGAAACATTGTGGAAATGTCATGGAAAAATGAATCCAACTATTGAAATATTTTCCATGACCCATGTAAAATAATGTTGACTTTGCCTCTTCATCCTTTTGGTGCCATGTTTAATAATATTTTGTGTTTGAGTCTTTTCTTGACTTGAGAGTGCTTATATAGATGTGTAAACTCTGTGTTGTGCTGGTGGGAGACTTCAGGCTCAAAAGAGGATGCTCAAATATGGTGGAATGGCTCTCTCCCTCTTCCTTCTCCTCCACAAGTTCAGAAAGCAAGAATAGGTTTTTGCTTATTTTTCAGTTGAGAAAAAACGTACCTTCTTTTAAATGTCCTCTCCCCCACCTCATTTTGTCTGAGAACTTGCAGAGTGTAGGTGGCAACGGAATTTTGTTTCTCTTCAGTGACTCACCAGAATGAATCACTTGTATGTGAAGAGAGAGAAAAACAATCCCGAAAGGCAGTTTAAGAGCACTGTTCAGAATGCTTAGTTTGGGTGAGACACGCACAGGCCTGAGGGCCCTTCAGTTTGTGAAAGCTGCCCATCTTGTCTCCTTCCACCTCTGTCTCCATGTGTGCTGATCCACCCCAGTGGGCACGGTCGGCGCACAGTGGCACTACACAGAGTGTCTATTCAAGGAGAGTCCAAATAGCAAAGTCCAAAGAGCAAGCCCAGGTCTGGTTACCAGTAGTTCAAGTACCGTCTAGTCCAAAGGATGTCCAGGGGCGTCGTCAGGGTTTGCAGAGAAGTCAGGGTCGTGGCAGGCAGGCTAAGGTTTAGGCAGGCAATCTCAAGAGGTATCCGAAGACAAGCAGGGCATCGGTCTTTGCACTGAAGAATTGTACCGACACTGGAATGCTACAACAAGCATGCTTAAAAGCCTCCCAGCTAATCACTATCAGCTGGGAGCCTTCTCTGGTAACTAGATTAGATTTATTAGATTTATATTGCCACTCGCTCCCCGGATTTAGGGTGTCTTACAGACAAATAAAATATAACATAATTAAAAACAACTTTAAACAATCTGTATAAGATGGGGGGTGAGAGAGAGCTCCTGTTGTGGCTAGTTCTAGCTTACTTGCGTTGCAGGTGTAGCTCCTTTCTGAATCTTTCCCTGACTGAGGGCTGATCACTGTCAGGGTTAGACTTCTGATCTGACAGGTCATTTGCCTGGGGAAACAGAGTGCAGGGAGAACTGGGTTGGGCATAGGAAGTGCCTCCTGAGTCCTGATCGGAGTCTGATGAGGACTGGACCACAACACTTTTGAGGAAATCTGTGTTCTAACAATTCATGAATTATGCTTCTCCATACCATAAGAAGGACAGAGGTGCCTGGAGGGCAGTGGTCCATGGGGTTGCAAATGGTCAGAATCGACTGTGGGACTGAACAACAAAACCATAAGAAGAGGATATTGTATGTGCCTTTCAGAGAAATGAAACTGTGCAGGCTGCAGTGTTTTATCGAAATTAACAAACTAAGATTTGTTTCTAGCCCAACCCAAACTAAGTGCATTGTTTCTTACCACAAGTAGTTTTGTCACCCTGTGAGGTACTAATCCCTCTCTATTCAACACTAGTTGGGCCACATCTGGAGTACTGTGCCCAGTTCTTTAAGAAAGATGCTAACAAACAAATTTGGAGGAGGGCACAAGGACGATCAGCCCTATGAGGAAAGACTCAAAGAATTGGGCACGTTTAAGCTTTTGGAAAAGGTGACTGATAAGGAATATGATACCATTTTTCAAATACTCAAAAGATAGTCATAAAGAGGAGGATCAGGATCTGTTCTAATCCATCTCAGAGTGCATAATAATGGGCTCAGGATAAAGGATGCTAGATACAGTTTAGGCTGAATATCAGGAAAAACTTAACTGTTAGAGCAGTATGACAAGGGAACCGATTACCTTGGGAGGTAATTAAAATAGTGGTCCCTAAAATTCTGATAAAGTGATCTTCACTGTTCACAAGGTGTTGTTTACTTGGTATATATAATGGTGAACCCTGCTATCTGAATGTGCCAGAATGGCACTACCTATGTAGAGGGGAAATTTTAAGTAGGTTGGGGGACCCTCGCACAGAAATCATTTGAAGACAAAGACACAATATCTCAGAAGTAGTAGACAAGAATTACCTGTGGCTCTATGACAGCATGGGAAGGACAGAATGCATGAAAAGCAAACCTTCTGTTCCTATTTTAAATGTTCTGAAATTATTTCTGGAATACTTTTCTCTCTCTTGACACATGATGTTGGAATTGGTCAAAATAATTCTTAGAAATATGCAGGCTTCTAATGTTTTCTTGAGTGATGCTAATTCCTTTAGAATGGCGGTCCTAGCTTTGTGCAGGTCAACTGTCCTGCCTCTCTCTGCATGTACGCAGTGCCTGTAAGTATCAGGGGATAGCAGGTTTGTAGAGGTGGAGTCAATCCTGGCAAGGAGATTGTGGAAAATATGTTTTAAGTTTATAGTAAAGAATAGGGCACTTTTGGAGGGAGAAAAAAATATCAGACAATTAAATAGAGTCCTTCTCTAAACTATGATTTAAATAATAACTTAAACCAAGTAGATTTCAATCAAATCTACTCTGACACAACCCATAGTCTTGGTGTGGCTCATTCTCGTCATAGAAGTTCAGCTTAAGGCGTTGTCTTAAAGTAATTTCTTAAACTGCTATAGGGCTGTTGATGATCTCTGGGACTATGACATAACAGGGGTTGGCCTTTTCAGGCCATTTCGTGCTAAATAACATGATTTCCTCCCAGATTTAGTGCCCTATGAAAAGAAATAAGAAATAAAAAATAAGTGATATTGCCACTTTTGCGTCCACTGTGTAATGCTAGCCCACAGATGTCAGTTAACAAAAATTATTTGAATGAAAAGCATTGAGAGGAGGCTGCTTTCTTTCTGGAGACTACATCATCCTTTATTTTTATTTTTTAGCCACCAGTCCTACAATGTTGACAACACATTTACAAATCTTGCAGTGGGTTGTTTCTCCCTCCAAAAAGAAGGGAGAAACATGTTTCCTTTTATAGTATCCAAATGGTGTTATTTTGCTGCCTTCAGTCTAGAACTATTTCCTGTTTCCAATTATTTAGTTACACTGCAAAGCCCCTCTCTTTTTCTTCCTGCCTTCCTCAACAGGTTTGCCAAAGCATTATTGTCATTTCAGCGAGACGACGCCAGCGCTGAGGTTTTAATGGGCTGTGAGCAGGAAGTTTAGCTATTTCCTATTCCTGTGAGGCCATGATGTCATGATCTGCTATGGGGCTCTTTATCATATGCTGTGGTCGATGTGGAAAGAATGTAAACAGTGCTTTCCAGATGTTCCTGGGGTGACTGTGGGTCCATAAAAGGGCCATTTTGTTTAATAATATCATATAAAATGTTGGGAAATCAAGCTGTTTAAAAAAAGCATGACTCTGAAAACTTCAGATGCTGTTACAGATTTTGTCCTGCAGTAGTAGTATGATCATTGAGGCAAGCTATGGCAAACCTAGACAGCATAATAAAAAGTAGAGACATCATCCTGCCAACAAAAGCCCGCATAGTTAAAGCTTTCCAGTAGTAATATATGGCTGTGAGAGCTGGACCATAAAGAAGGCTTATGCAGGAGAATAGATACCTTTGAATTGTGGTGCTGGAGGAGACTCTTCAAAGTCCCCTGGACTGCAAGGAGATCAAATCAGTCAATCCTAAAGGAAGTCAATCCTGACTGCTCCTTGGAAGGACAAATACTGAAGCTGAAGCTCAAGTACTTTGGCCACCAAATGAGAAGAGAGGGCTCACAAGAGAAGGCCCTGATGCTGGGAAAGATCGAAGGCAAAAAGAGACAGGGCGGCAGAGGATGAGATGGCTTGATGCCATCGTTGATGCAGTAGGCGTAGATCTGGGGATGGTAGATGACAGAGGAGCCTGGCATGCTGTGGTCCAGTCAAGGGTCAGACTCGACTGTGCGACTGAACAACAACAGTATCATCATGTGGAAACGCTAGTTTTTGTGTGCACCTATTATTTATTTGAAGGTTTATTGTGTGTACATTAAAATTGTGTCTTGTTAGAAGGCTGAAAGCTGTCCTTTCTTCGGAAAGCCATGCTTTTAAAAACAGGGATTTTTGTCTGACATCTAAAAATCATCCTAAACTCTAGCTGGCCATTTTGCTGTCTTGTTGTTTTGTCTATCAGCTGCTTTCCCACAATCTTAAGTAGTTTACATTGCAAGAAGTATTACTTAAACAGCCACAAAAACCCCAAACATTTGAAATCTAGTCAGAATAGAAGGTAACTTCATCTGATTTCCTGGTTTATTCCAACTGCTTAATCCCTTGAAGATAAATAAGTCCAGTTAGCAACATCTTTCTACCTTTCAAAAAAACAGGCCATGGGGTAGCAATTTCATATCTTTGGAAGAAAGATGGGTAAGAAGAGGAAGAATTATCTTCCTCTAAATATCTGTTCCTAGTCCATTACTTCCTTTCTTAATAGAATATAGATATGTTATCATTTCATGAATAGAATTAGGCCAGGTCTAAACAGGTTCATTCTGATAGTGAGCATCTACATGTTGCTCCAGCTGACATATCTGAGTGGTCTTTAAGCCAAGTCTGATATAGAATCTGTTACAATAATCAAAAGTGCACATTTACAAAAAGACGGATCATTATAGCAGAATGTCATCTGTCCAAGATGAGTTGGAGGGAATGCAAAGTACACATCAAACAGTACATCACTCTGTTTGTCTTCATCCACCTATCTTCTTCACAAGTGATGATTCAGGGCACAGATACCACCTTCTGAATGCTGCACTGAATTCCTCAAGGACCACATTTTGTATGTTTTGAAAGATACAGTACTGGAGAGTTGAGGTCCATGTGATTTCTGTTTTGGGGGGAAATCCTTTAAACCTGTGCATTAAAGTGGGCATTCTGTGCATTAGAGTGACTGCTGTATGGAAGGTAGTGAGGAAAAAAATAGATAACAAGGGCAGAAATCATGAGAAGAGGAGGAGAAAAACATAACTTTACTCCTTGAACTCCATAAAATCTCTTGCATGATGCTTATATGCCCAAACACTTATAAAACACTTATATGATAATGATTTCATCTTTTAAAAACTCACAGCATCTTTGATCGAAACACTTAACCCACAATTCCCAAAGAGAGGGAACCTAAGTAAATGGAACTGCATTGGTTGTCTTCACTTTTACCAATTTGTCTCTTCATTCAGTCTCTGACGTTCTCACTGGGGAAATATTTAGATTGTAATCTTCTTCATCTTTGGGAGAGCATATTACTCTCCATATACTGTACATGTCCGTGGCACCATGTAAATAATAATCCTTAAGTATTGTAGCCAGTGTGAGAGCAATGATAGGGTGATGCAGTGGATAGAGCGCCAGACTAGGATTCCTAAAACCTAGTTGAAATTGCCATTTGGCATGGTCACTAACTGGGGGTATGTTGTGTCCAAACGTTAATTACGCGTATTACTTTAAGTTACGGTTCACTATTAAGTCTTTGCTGAATTCGCACCCTTTTGCTATAAGGCGCCTATTCCATATACTTGATTGGGTCCCACACAGGTTTCCCGCGCTAACTAGACGTACGGGCAAATGTATCACTGTTACTGCCTTCCTGTCTCTATATAAGTTGCTGCCTTGTCCCTGTTTTCCCCAGTTTGAACTACAATGCAATAAATGACTTGTTGGTTAACCCCCAATCTGTTGTTGCATTGTAATTAATACTCAGACTCAACAGGGTAGCAATAGTAAAAAAAACTTCTTGAACAACTCACATATCTCAGTAATCTGATTAAGATTATTTTAAAACAAGGGTGCCCAAACATTTCCTGCCAGGAATACATTGAAAACCGATTTATCTGTTCCGAAAAAACTATATAAACCGAGTCACTATTTTCTATAGATTTCCTTTTGTTATATGATTTTTATGTTAACCGAGCTGTTTGTTAACCGAGGTTCCACTGTATGTAGAAGATGGCTTATTAAAAGAGAAATATTCTAGTCAGCATTCTTCCTGACATGCTAGTTACTATTTATGGCAGTGTTTCCCAACTTTTGGTTTTTAGACTTCAATTCCCAGAAGCCTAAGTCAATTCCCCAAAGAACTGATCAGCCAATGTACTGACTTAAGCGTCTGGGAATCTTAGTCCTCCCATGGTGTGTGTATTTCATTTTGGGAACCACTGAATTATGGAGAATATTTTAATACCAAGGTGCATTCAAACCTCCTAATGCCACAGTACACCTACCATCTTACACATTGCTTGTGAAAACTACTGTATGTGTAAGACATAGTTAAATAGACTGGGGATATGTGGGCAAGAGTTCTTGGCTCTCAGTGTGGTCTGTGGGTCCAATGAAAGGAACTCAGTGCTGAACACATTTAAGGGATTTCTTTTGGTGAGTTGGAAGATGAAAGAGAGAGAAGAATTAGAATTTTCCTTCTTTTCCATTTTATCTTCTCAAGTGACCCGTCTAAGCTTTACTGCCCTTTAGCTAGAAGTAATCATCATGAAAACTATTTCACTTACATAACTGAATGAAGAAGATGTATAACTGAATGAAGAAGATGTATTTTGCAGACTGGTGTGAAATAAAAAATGAGAGGTGTTTGAAAATTTAATGGAAAAAATCACAATGTCATTCAGCAATTTGGATTCTGGGCAATGAAATGTTCCACCTGCTTTATAACATCTGTGGTTTATTTTTTGTGTGCTTTTCAGGTTTGACATCTACAGGAAGGTGCCAAAAGACCTTACACAGCCAACGTTTACAGGAGCAATTAGTAAGTAATTCACATGTGCCTTTTCCTTTCCATATCTCAGTTTAAAGGGAGAGTTCCTTAAAACTTGACCTTTGAAGCAGAATGGTTACATTTCAAAAATAGGGATGGATAATAGGGATGAATAACCTCACCTGCTCTATGGAAGGTCAGATATTGAAGATGAAGCTAAAGTACTTTGGACATCAAATGAGAAGAGAGGATTCGCTAGAGAACACCTTGATGCTGGGAAAGGTCAAGGGCAAAAGAAGGAGGCGTCAGCAGAGAATGAGTTGGCTAGATGGTATTGTTGATGCAATGGGCACAGAGCTAGACGGGTTGAGGAGGATGGTGGAGGACAGGAGTGCCTGGCGTGCAATGGTCCATGGGGTTGCAAAGGGTCAGACTCGACTATGCGACTGAACAATAAAAAGATTTTTTTTAAACTTTTTGATTGCCATTTCCAAAATCTGCACATTTCTTCATATTTGGAACAAAAAGAACATTGAAAAATAGAAACTGAATATGGAAGATAGCAAAAGTAGAAAAATTAATATAGGCTATTTCATGGTTTTGCAAGTTTAATAGCTTCCAGTCCCCCCCCCCAAAAAGGGGGGGGGACAGTAAGCCAGGTGAATGGTAATGCTGCTTGGTATAGTTTTGTGTGTTCAGCCATTGTGGTGTTGAAATAGGTTTCACTGCTTTTTCTTTTCTTGAGAGAGTCCTCAACTTTAACAGGTTCATGATGCTTCTATATTGAGAATAGCTGTAAGGATTGGATTTAACCAAGGCAGACAGTTGGGTGTTTTTGTCATTTTGTTTTGGTAAGAATTTACAAAAAATCATAAATATCTTCACATTCTGGAAATAAATTTAAGAAATGATTTGCAGACAGGAGTTAAATTTGTATATTTTCCCATTTCTGTTTAAAAGGATATTAGGCAAGGTAAATTGTAAGGCAATGGTTTTATATTGAATGATCTTAAGCTTAATGGGAAGAATCAGTGTGGGCTCCTAGGTAGCATATTGCTTTCCAGCTGATCCTGTTGAGTCATTAACTATTAGGTGGCCTTCTTAAGCCTTGCTCTTACAGGTATGAGTTAGTGGCAGAGGATAAGAGCAAAGAAAGTTGCTTCTTATAAATCAGACTCAAAGTACAGTACAAGATAACAAAAATTCTTCTATTGCTTACTGTTAAGAGGTTGTAATCGCAAGCTGCCTTTATCTCTTCTCTGCTTTGTTGGCCCATTGCATAGTTTGGGGCTGATATCATCTTCCCACTTGGAATCTCATCTCCTTCCTTCCTGCCTGCCTCTCTTCTTTTCAGGACTATAGCTTGTTGGCTGAGTAATGCAATTTCGCACCACTGTCATTGTTAGTGAATATGCTCCTTAGAACAGTTGAGTTGTTCATGCCAAGCTTGTAATTAGATGGCTAATGTTGCTTTCCTGTCTTATTGAACACTAGTTTCCTTTGAGCAAATGAAGCCCAGTTTAGTTATTCTCACAATTTGGGACCCTTGCTGACTAAATCTTAGCTGATGCAGACAGGATCTTGCCCCTTGAGCTTTGTAATGCATGTTCATTAAGTGTGAATTAACAAAGAAAAGACAACTGATCAAAAAATGAGGAGCCCAACCAAACAGTTAATTGTGATAAGAATGTTTTTTACTTTTTACTTTTTTAAACTTGGTACTCCCTTTTCCAATTTGGTCATCTAAACCGGGGTTCCCAACCTACAGTCCGTGGGCCGGATCTGGCCCTCAGCACCATTTCATCTGGCCCCCCACCCCTCCAAGGGCATTTGAGAAACAAAATGGCCACCTCATTTGAAGCTGTTGGGACAAAATGGCCACCCCCATCTTGCTGGCAGGGCAAAATGGCCATTCAGCCCTCGAAACTGACTGAGAGAGTGTGACACAGCTCCTGGC